>JAODXP020000022.1:7641579-7676579 GCA_027497455.2 Sardinella longiceps | reverse complement strand
TCGCCCTCTGCAATGCCGGAGATGAAACATGCGTTTCCTCTGTCTCTGGTTCCCCTCTGCTCTGCTCTGCACACCCAAAAAAATCCAAACCCCCACAACTGAGAAGAAGAAATGAGGATTGGGGCATGGGGGAGATGGGGATGTGGGGTTTAGAGAGAGAGAGAGAGAGAGCGAGAAAGAGGAAAAAAAATACACAACTTCCAGACGTGTCCGCCGCCTGAGGGGCCGCAGAGGAGCATGGTGTGTGTGTGTGTGTGTGTGTGTGTGTGTGTGTGTGTGTGTGTGTGTGTGTTTCTGAGAGAAACCTGTATGTTTGAGATGGAGACGTCCCAACCAGAGCACTTCACTTCCAGCAAGTTTGCAGAGGTCTTTGGATGATCAAGCGTAGACACATCCATCCACACGGACACATTCCAGTATGGATGCACACTCTCCAATCACAACTCTCTTTCTCACAAACTCAGACATGTTCACACACACACACACACACACACACACACACACACACACACACACACACACACACAGAGCACACATACGCACCTTCTAACTCAGAACCACTTACACTATAACACATCATTACAATTTCTCTTCCTCTCTCTCACTTTCTCTGTTTCAGACACTAACACACACACACACACACACACACACACACACACACACACACACACACACACACACACACACACACATTGCATCAGTGGAATGGCAGGATACAGTTGAGGTGAGGCCGACTGGAGGTCCGCAAGGCTGGGTTGGACCTCTTCTTCATAAGCATGCACAGTTCACACACACACACACACACACACACACACACACACACACACACACACACACACAGAAAAACACGGCCCGGTCGCCTCCAAGAAAGAGGCTGGTGGCCAATGATGAATCACCGGTCCTCGCCGCTTGTAGGGCCCCTCTGGCCACAGTCTCAGGATATTGTAAGCAGTTACTTTTATTGGGAACAAATAATATGTGGCCGAGCAGGGGTTTGGACCGCTTCCCAAGCCTGATCTCCCTGAGTTGCACTGCTTATGTTTCAGATTAAGATCTGCAACGATAATGTGCACAATGGCCTCGCGCTATCTGTCTGTCTCTTCGTCGGTTTGTCTGTCTGTCTGACCCCACCCCCCACCCTCCCAACCCCTTATGGTTGAACATTCCAGCAGGCCATGGTGTTCAAATTATGTTGCAATCTATAATAATTTCCCTGTCACTTCCATTCATTTGTCTGCATTTTTCAACCACTTTGAGCACTTAAATCCATTTGATGTTCCAAAGTCTTACCGAGGACGACCACAGAAACTGACAAGGCCTTCTTATCGAAAGAAAACTCCAGCACATTGACTTGAGGTATATTTCCTCATGTGGACAGGCCAGACTACAAACGATTTCATGCCCATCTGCCCAAAACCTGTGCAAGTGAATCCTCATACCATTATGTAAGATTGATGCCGCTATACAAACGCTACAAAATGTGTATGTGGCATATTTATAGTTAGCGTCACCATATTACTGTGCCACTGCCTGCGCTTAGTATTTCGCTACAGTACTAAGCCAGGGGTACCATTGGCGTACGAAATCACAAAGGCTTTGGATCATTTGGCGACTATAAATTCGAGCAACTCATCAGTGAAAAAGAATTGAAGGCGGAGCCAAAGTTTAAAGTTCAAAGTCCTCATCCCTCGTGAAATAAACATACAGTACGGCTATCAAGAATGTCCAGACTTTTGGCATAAAATGAAAGTCTGGTCCATCAAGCTAGCATATTTAGGCGGATCTAAAACAATGTTCCGTGTGGCCATGTAGACCTATCAGTCCTTGTGCACAGACTCAACACTATTAGGATTACTAATGTTAAGCATGCCTTCACGTGAACCAAGATGGTCTCAAAAACACCATGGACATTTTACTCACACACAGACACCCCCATTCCCCTACACTCCAGCCCCAGCTGCCGCTGCTGCTGCTGCTGCTGCTCGCTCACACACAACTCACATCGGTGCTTGGCCTGGAAAACCAGGTCTGGCTTCCAGCATGCCTCTGATAAGACAGAGGTGCTGGCGGGGAGGTGGGGATGTAGAGAGGGAGAGAGAGAGAGAGAGAGAGAGAGAGAGAGAGAGAGAGAGAGAGAGAGAGAGAGAGAGAGAGAGAGAGAGAGTCCGTCACATGCTGCCCCAGGTCCCACGGTTCCCACGAGTCCCCTACGCTGGGGCCAAGGCCGGGGCCCAAGTCAGAGGGGAGGCGAGTGTGTGTGTGTGTGTGTGTGTGTGTGTGTGTGTGTGTGTGTGGGGGGGGGGTATTGGGGGGCTGCTGGGGAGCTGGAGGGGCTTGTGGAGCTGAGCGCGCCCGGCAGGCATGTGCACTTTTGACAGCATAGTTAGGAGGTGCTGATGAAAGAAGAGAGGCTGCATTGACTCAGAGCCTCTCAAATTAGCACAGGAGCCCCACGGCCTGTCACATGCACCCGCCCCGGCATGCAGATTCGGTTGCAGCGCCGCCGACACCGCCGTGCCTGCTCGCATGCATGTGTTCGCTGATATGTATGTGAATGTATGTGCGCGCCTGCACTGTATGTGTGTGTGTGTGTGCGTGTGTGCAATGTACTGTATGACCGCCTGAGCTAGTGTCCGTATGGCGTGCAGTTGGTGCTTGTACTCCGACCTGCACGCAAGAGCATAAATTAAACTACCAGAACCCCCTGCCCCCCCAGCCCCCACAAGTCATTCTCCATCAAAGACACACACGGGGGCCTCCCAGAAATCTTGAAAAATAGACCCTGCATGAGGGCTAACTTATAGACAGTTCACTGCAGCCATTCCTGCCTCGGCTTTATTTAGATTGCCTCCTCCTCGGCCCCGATCCCTGGCCCCGTCCTCTCCAACAGGAGGGGAAATTACACACGGATCCTCTCCATGTTTATGTCATCAAGCAATTAGGTTATTCAGCCCATCATTCAGTGTAGGGTTACTGAGCCATATCACAGGCAAAGCCATCTGCAGGTTTTACGGCTAGTGCTGCTGCAAACACCTCCCTAGCAAGGCCTTCGTTCGAGTGTGCATTCAAAGAGTTCTATCATTGAATCTTATTTTTTTGGTCAGCAATTCCAATCAAACCAATAGTCACACACACACACACACACACACACACACATACACACACACACACACACACACAGACATCGAGACACATACACACAAACCTATTTGCAGACTGCAACTTAATTCCCCTTGAGTTTCCCTTTCACACCATTAACCTATAAATAGAGGCTTTTACCATAATGCATTGTGTGTCTCACTATACACACACACACACACACACACACACACACACACACACACACACACACACATACTGTATATGCACACAATAAACATACTGTGACACACACACACTTCCACTCTCTATTGTTGTCTCACCTGTGAGAAGTTGAGTCCATTGAGAGGGTGGCACTGCTCCTCGACGCGCTCCACAGCCCCCGTCTGTTTGCCCTGCCGCTCTGCCTCCTGGGCCAAGAAGAGGTCAAGCACGGGGATGCCTCGCGTGCGCACGTCAGCCTCGGTCAGCGAGTTGACCATCAGCATGACCCAGACGGGCCGCTTGCGCTCCCAGTTCCCGGCGATGGCGTTGAAGAGGTAGTCGGCGTAGAGGCCGCGCCCGCGCTGGTCAGCCGTCATCCAGAAGGGCATCATATGCTTAACATAGTCCAGGTGGCGCTTGAGCCGGCGGTAGAGGTCACGCGGCAGCAGCGTCTGCAGGTTCTCACCATTGGGCAGCAGCTGGCAGCTGGTCAGCTTGGAGATGGTCAGCGGGTCAGTCAGGTCCAGCTCGAAGTAGACGCTGGAGCTGGTCTGGAAGGCCTGCTTGGAGCTCTGGGGGATGAAGTCCCACACACGGTTGTAAGGCACGTGGATGGTCCCAAACAGATAGGAAGGAGGAGACGGTGGGCCACGCTTCACCCTCCACAGGAACGAGTTCATGTCCACCGACTGTATGAGCGTCAGCCAAGTTGGAACGAGGCCCACATAACAAGAGGAAAAAAAGGAGGGAAAAACATGACTGATGGTAAAATAAATATGTTTATTTCCCCATTACCACACCAAATTACAAAATCACTCTAATACATAAGCACATCATCAACAGCCACTACAAAAGTAACATAGTCAACAAAAAACCCTCATTTCAACACATTAGAAAACTCCCTTGAGTTATGTATTGAGGACAGAACAGTAAAAAAAAACTAGCCTTGTTTTAATGCACTCATAAAATAGAGAACTGGGGGACAGTTGTTAAATCACATTTTTTAGCTATATACTTTTATTCAGCACCACTGAGTTTATGGTTTTTCTTTTCCAAGTAAAACGAGCCGTGGACATCATTCGACAGGATATCTCAGCAACTCCAGGCTCCGGTGAGAAACTAGTGAACTGTCTACTCTGCACACATCCGAGGCCACAAAGCAGAGCCGTTACCTGCCACAAGCCAAACACTGACACCTTATCCATGAAAACGTGAAATATCAACATTAATTCATTCAGCACAAGCATAGGCTTTCCTCCAGAAAAGCAATGGAAGGCCATCTATCAACACAATGCCCAGCAAACCTGATATTGTTGAGGGGAAAGGTGGACTGAAAAATGTGCTTTTAAGTGCTTCTCCCCGTGCACATGCTAAAATAACACACACACACACACACACACACACACACACACACACACACACACACACACACACATATCACACATCATATACACACAATCTTTATATTAAATGATGGTACATAAAATTGCAACATGTCACCAAAAATGGATTTATCATAGATAGCAATAACGATAACTTTAAGTTTTTTTTTAATTTTTTTATGGTAAATCCATTTTTGGTGAACAGTATGGCCTACCAGCATTATTTATGTCACTATTATTATTACTGAAGTAGCCCATTCATACAGTAGCCTATGGACACCACTAGCCATGGTAGTTATAGCCATGGTAGTTAATTATAATTTATGTACAGGCATACATTATATAGTGTAGGCTCACAAAAGACAGAATTACATGACTCCGTGAATGTAGATCTATTTTAGTGTTAAATCACAAAAGAGATTTTTTTGCTAAGAAGTCATAGTGAGAGGTGTAGGGCCTTCTCTTCACCTAGCCTTCTCACTATTTGGGTAAGTTGGAACACTGACTCTCACTGCTCCATTTTATTGGGTAATTACATCTAACAGAAAACAGACAGGCCTGCACTGACGCAGCCTATTACAAATTACACACAAGAAAATGACTAGGTAGGGTAGATCTTTGAAAGTACCTTGTGTACTTCACCTTTATACAAATATGACTGACTGATACATTTATTAGAACAGATAGGAAAAAAAATGAATGCAGTTTTATTGAAACTACTCTTTCAACCCAATCTTTCTCCTTCAGCACAACATAAGCAATTCGTCTTTGGTTGTGGTAAAACACTTTAATGGCGATAGAACAATAAAGTTAATGGAAACTGATTCGCCCAAGGCTGTCATGAATGTAAATTTCGCTGTTTAATAGCATTGCGTGTGCCCTTCGGAATCCCTGCGTTAGTCAGAACTCGTGCGTCCAGAACTGCAATGTCCCGGGAAACGAATCTAATTAAGCTCTCGCCCCATCGCTGAAGTGATAAATTTTCACTGCGACCGACAGACGGGAGCGACTGTAGCCTACATAGACTCTAGCCTACCAAATGACATAACGTTTAAATTAATTGCAATCTAGAGCTCGGTGGCCTCCTCGAGCGAGAGCAAGCCAATTCATTATTTGGAAAATAAGCACGATAACCTTTTTATGAGGTCTTATTCCATTGAAATGTGATCGGTTTTCAAAGGTCAGTGAGAAAATTTCCAAATAAATGCACAGGACGTTAGTTCGGTCGTGGGTGTTCCTTATGTTAGGCCTAGGCTATATGAAGGGGGAAAACTTTTTCAGTTTTCCCGGTTCTAAAGCTTGACCAAACACGCAATGATCAGTCAGGTGTATGAATAGCCTAGACTAGGCTACATTCTGATGTTTTTATAAAGGCCCTTCTAGTCTAGGTTATATAAAATAATATAATATAACCTACTATGTAATAATGTAATTTAATATAATAGCCTATGGTTAATATTATAGGCCTAATACTATAAGTGATATAATACGCTATAAATGCATTCAAAGGCATATTTATTTAGGCTAAAATTTTAAATTGATCTACAGCTCCATATAGCTTTCCGCTGCACAAAATGTATTTTAGATGATAGTGTGGCTGAAATGGAGCATTAAATTTCACCTTAACAGTAGGCTATAAACAACAAGCTACTTGGACATACAGAAATTTTAACTCTATTTTAATGTGAATAAAAAATATAGTTATGACATCTTCATAAGATTTAAAATGGATGTAAATTTAGAATAAGCACTTATTAATTTGTGGCGAATATTTGTTATATGAAATAATTATTCTGTAAGCAGAACCCGGGGAGGTCGACAGTGCTACACTTTCAATCCCGCCGCTGACATGGCTTGTAGATAAACCTGTTCATAAACATGTGCAGGTAGGCTTAAGACAGGGATCGAATGAGGCGATGATCTCCACTCACCGACTTCGGCTTGTCACAATGCCGCGATTTCTCCCGGGTCTCCCGGGGTAAACCCACTTGCAAGACAGCGAATAAGAGCAACCATCGCAATCCCCGCTGACAGCTCATCTCGAGATGAGAGGACGATACACTGTCCTCAAGGCGTCCAACCCCTCCACTGTCTTTAACTTTCTGACTATTCCCTGTTGTCGTTAGTTTGAGGAAAAATAAATTGCTCCGGATCTGCTATTGAACGGAGTCTACATGTGCCATTTTGAAAGTGTGCTGGTCTCATTCCCGACTCTCCGCCATTCTCGCACCCCAACTCTCGGTGGATCAGTTTGTTCGGTCTGTCCTCTCTCGGCACTACCCTACGGTCGTTCAGACGGTGCAGAGGGAACTTTCGCTGCGCGCTCTTGAAGTTTGTAGTGGACTAATGTTTTGCCGGGAGGAGGTGGAACGCCTTCAGTAATTCCCCCCGCCACTAATTTTAAAAGAGGAGGGCAGTGCAGGTTCTCCTGCAAATACATGCATGCATTGTGTACGTGTGTGTGTGTGTGTGTGTGTGTGTGATAAGTTTGGATAGATCTGATAGAACTCTATCAGTAGCCTATGTATCCTAATCTGTCCTGTAAACTTTTTGGAATGTGCCTTGGCACAAATGAGCTCAGATAGCATATAAATCAATCATACACTGACATTAACAGCATTTAGCTGAGGAAGCTAAAGGTCACCTGTTTACATGATCCAATTCATCATTGTCAACTTCTGATGATGTAATAAGGATACAAAATTTGAATTTATTGCATATCATGATTTATGTATGTTATCAAAACAAGAATGATTAATGCACTCCGATAAATTAAGGATGCACAACTGGGTTTGATTTATTTATCTAAATAAAAGGTAAATATAAATGCCTTTTGAATGCCCTGTGATTTGCGGAAGCCTGTGTTAAGATGAATGAACACAGTGAAAGCATGTTGTCAGCCTCCTAGGTCATGCTGCCAACATCGATGTATTGCCTTGAGCCATGTTATTGTCCGAGTGGCAGGCGGAATGACAGACTCAAGTAGAGGGCAATTAATCATTTGAATCCTTCAAACAAGTGCCACACAATCCCTCAGCCCCCCTGCCCTCAACAGTGACAGACAGCGGGACAGACAGGGGACAAGTGTTCCTTTGTGCTCCATCTTGTTCCATTTTCACCACTCACACTCTCTCTCTCTCTCTCTCTCTCTCTCTCTCTCTCTCTCTCTCTCTCTCACACACACACACACACACAATCTCTTTTCTGACCCTCTCTCTCTCCTCCTCTCTTTGTGTGTATGTGTGTGTGAGAGAGAGTGAGAGAAAGAGAGAGAGAGAGTGGCCTTTTTCTTCCGCAAGCATGAAGTAAATTCTTGAACTGTTAGTGTTAATGTTTTATTTTAATCTCATTACCCTCATTGCTCCCTAGTGGAGCTGTGTCATAACAGTGTCCACATCTTTCTTGGTCTCAGGCTTCTGTCTAAAAAAAGAAAGGCATGAAAGTGATTTTATACGTTCATCACCTTACATCTTGTCTTATTAGCTGGATTACTGTCTGTCTTTCCAGCCTCTGAGTCAGCTTTTCACATTTTTCACACATTCCACAGATGGCTGTAGATATGGGAATGTCTCTAGACTGGGTATTGGCAGTCTTTCCTGTCAGTGGGATACCTCTGCACACACACACACACACACACACACACACATCGCTCAGGCTCCTGTGAGTGCCAGGCCCTGTTTGACTTTCCATGTCAACTGCTTTAATATGAGCACCTGCAGACACTGTTACCTGTTTAAAGCACACCTTGCGCAAAGCCGTCGGCGGGGAGGGAATGGCGATTTTCACATTCTTGGCTGCTGAGAACGCAGGCTTATAGCCGCGGCTGCCGGGGTTTTCTTGGAGAGGGGCCAGAGGGGGGTTATGGTACATCTACACGCAAAAGAGCCAGACTATGTGGGGGGAAAGAAGGGACTTAAAACTTAATGTTCTGTTTGCAAACCACAGAAAACACTTTTCCACCCAATGTGTGTCTTGGGGCATGTAAGCTCGGACAGTGTGTGCGTGTGTGTGTGTGTGTGTGTGTGTGTGTGCGTACGCGTGTCTGAGTCGAAGAGAAGGATGGAATGAAAGACAAAGTGAAGGCGCATGTGGTCGAACCGCCCCAGATCAAAGCATTTTTTTCATGCCAATCCATTTATTTGTGACTGTGTCTGAAGGCGTCTGATCGCTGTTAAATGGTGCTGAGTATATCGCTTTCTTTTTCCGTCTGTTTCCGTAGACTTGTTCCATATATCATAGAGGACAGTGTGTGCTCAGACAAATTTTTAATATGGATAAGTTAGGCTGACCTCAACCAGAAGCAATGCCCATTAAAAGCCTGGGAATCTTGTCTTGGACTGGTGCCTTACCTGGCTGATGCTGTGCATGTATAGCCTGTCATAGTGAGTAAAGGCCAGTAAAACTGTCCAAGACTATTTTATATATACATGACTACATAAATGTCTAAAGTTAAAGTCCTCTAGACAAGGAAACTGATTCCTATCTTATACTACTGTCTGACATTTGTCATTCTGGTGATGAACAGGGTACTCTTGTCTATCTTTTCACAAATAACAAGCAGTTTTACTACTGTTCTGTGGCGTAGGTTTCTATTTTAGCCTGGCTGAATATGTTTAGAGGGACCCCTACTGGTCACACATGCAGTATTGTTGGCCAGAGAGAAGTGTTGCTCACAAATGAGACAATTTGACAACGCCTCAAAGGAAATGAAAGCAGACACAAATGCGGAGAAGATCACAGCTAAAGCAGCAAAAGCAAAGGGAAAATATACAGGGAGATCAATTGATTCATCTCTTGTGAGCAAAAAAGCTTACTGGCAGGATTTTTTCGGAGGCCCAACTACAAAGACAAGGTGAAGCGAGATGAACCGTAGCCTCTGTCCAGGTCCAGCACGCACTTGGCAGCCTTTTCTATCGAGCCCTTAAGACTTCATCTTGCCTGCGATCTCTCCCTGCTCACGTTGACTTTGAATCGAACTGACCTGGAGTGAGCATAGACAAAAAATATTGTTGAGGCTGCTCTTTTTTTCCGGATATCCTGAGTTAGCAGGGGGTAAGAAGCAGGGTTGGGTGTTAAGAATTTGGGACTGGAGGTAGTATGTGTGTGTGTGTGTGTGTGTGTGTGTGTGTGTGTGTGTGTGTGTGTGTGTGTGTGTGTGTGTGTGTACGTGTATGTGTGTGTGTGTGTGTGTGTGTGTGTGTGTGTGTGTCTGTATGTGTGTTTGTATGTATGTGTATAATGTGTGTGAGTGAGTGTGTGTGTGTGTACTGTATGTGTGTGTGTGTTGGCGGGGGGCAGGGGAAGGTGGGGTCATGCTGTTTGGAGTGTCATCACAGGGTCAGCCTGACCAAAAGAAGATTCTGTCTTGAGTTTAGCACTTGGGACATGCGCTGTGCTCTCCTTGTACCGTGCTAGATAAGAGCAGATAAGGAAGAGAGAGCAAAACTGCGGTGAGCACTGAAAGCCGTCAGCTGATAGCAGTTTTATTTTTACTCATATGTGGTCTTCCTCTCCCCACTGATGTTTGCATGTCTGGCTGATAAAAAAAAAAAAAAAAAAAAACACTTCCAGGGTGGCACTGAAGAGAAACAGAAGAGAGGGGAGAGGAGGAGGAGGAGGAGGCGGAGGAGGAGAAGAGAGGAGTGGAGGAACGAGGAAAGGAGAGATGTTTGGGGACGGGTGGCAGGAGGAGGAGGAGGCCATCATACTCCCTGTGTCGTATGTCTGTGGTGGTGAGCCTGTGCAGGACAAAAGCCCCCGATGGCATGTAAACACAGGCCGACTCCACCATGCCGGCTATCTCTCAGCCATCGCAGCACGACCAAGAGGGAACAAGGGAGGAAGAGAGGGGATTAGAACGGAGGAGTGGAGTAGATGACATTACGGGGGCTGTGCTATGGTTTGGGAATGCCTTGCATAGTCGCAACCTAAAGTAGTGAAGTAGTGCTTTTGCCTGAAGCACATAATAACACGTTTCTTGGCACTTGCCAAGGAATCGAATGTAGAATTAGTTTCTGGGATTAGAACATGTGTTGGAAACCGTATATGGGGTGTATGAATGTCCTTTTCAATCAGCCTGTAAGTGCACATCTGTATGTGTGACTGTGTGTGTGTGTGTGTGTGTGTGTGTGTGTGTGTGTGCGTGTGTGTGTGTGTGTGAGTGAAAGAGAGAGTGTGAGAGGGAGGCCACATATGTACTATCACCACACGCAAACCTCACAGTCACATCAAAGCTCTGGCACACAGAGAGTCATCCCCCTGATGCCGTCGTGACCTCCTGCTTGATCAGAGAGCTCCATGAATAATTCTATCCTGCTTCACAGGAGACCCCCGCTATCAAGACCCCCACCCCCCACCTCATCTCCTCCATCCTTAGGCCCCCTTTGTGGTGGAGAGGGGAAATGACTATGGTCGGTCCTGCTGCTAAGTAAATCTGGTCACATTAGAAATGTAAAAAGAGTGAGAAAATGAAAACTGTGTTCAATCCACACTCGTCCCGGTGGGAGGACCGCCATGCCTATTGACTGTAAACCCAGCTTGAAAGCTTTTTGGTGCTGAACAAAGACTTTTTTTTTTTGGTGTGTGCGTAACAGCATTATACTATGGTTTAAGGAGAGAAAAAGAAAAAACGACACAACATTATTTTGCCGTCAACAGTTTTGTTTGCTTGGACGCGTTAATCCTCCGAGGAGCCTCCAGCTTGTTGTTTAAGATGATGATGAAGACAGCCCCACAGATAAGACCCAGCCAAAGGGAGATTTCCATTGGAGAGATAGATATTCCATCCACACTCACACTCCTTTTCCCTCTTGAGTCGATGGATCCAAACACATCATGCATGCTGGCTTCAACCTCAATATGTCCCACCTCACCTGAATATGATGAAACATAATGCAGCTCATTTCCTTTCTCCTCAAGCATAATGGCAAAGTCAAGAGACACATTCTCCACCCGTCAGGTCCATCATGTCATGCTGCTTGGGTCATGCTGTGTGTATTGTTGTTTGTTTTGTGCTCTTAATAAACTCCAGAAAGTCTATAACATAAGAGAGGACAGGCCCTGAAGAGACAAAGGCTGGCCTGTGTGTGTCGGGACGACTTCGGACCAGGCTTGGGTTGGGTTTGTGGGTGGTGGGGGTTGGAGGGGAATGATTTGCATGGCTGTGTTCGTTCAGGGTTAATTGATTGTGCTGGTAACGGTCCCACACTCTTCGCTCTGCCACAGCTCAATCATCTTGCTGGGATTGACTTTGGCAGTCCCAGGGCCTGGCCTTGCCTTTCTTCGGTTCTTTTTTTTTCCCCCTCTCTTCTTTACATTTGAAACATTTCAGTCTTTCAGACAGCCAGGGTTTGTGCATTGTTCATGCATGCATGTGAGAACATCCATGACTGAGATCACACACACACACAAAAAAAAACAACAAAAAAGAAAATGCGGGGGTGGGATGGGTAGGGGGTGGGGAAGATGGCAGTGAGTTCAACATTCATGTCTGCACTCCACTCCCAGGTCAACTCAGGTCCCTTTTCAACAAGGGGGGTGGAAGTGGTGGAGTGGGTGGTGGGGGGTGGTTTGTCATGCCACAAACGCGTAACCCGATCCCTAACTCTGACAGGCCTGGCGGAGATAGGAGCGAGAGGGCAAACTTGTTAACTCGGACGCCTTGTCTTGATAGCGTGGGATAGGGGGCCCCGGTGTGGAGATAGCGCTGCTCTGATCCTCAGTGATTAATGGCAGCAGACAGAGAAACGCCCGGGCGAACCCAAACCCCAGGGCTTGTGGGAGACGGATGACTTTTCCGCAGAGTTCAGAATGTGCTGCGGCCGGGAGCCCTTCAGAGAGATGTTTCGGTGTGGAGAAAGTGATGACCCAGGATGACCTATCTACTGACTAATTCTTTCTTCATCATCTTTGTTGTTTGTTGCATTTTTCCTTTCTTTTTCTTCTTCTTCTCCTCTTCTTCTTCTTCTTCTTCTTCTTTGGTTTTGCACTCTGAACTGTATGTGATGACAGCAACACATTAGTATCACACAGCCTATAGAATTCTAGTTATAAATCCAGCATTGTTCTCGTCTTTTTCTTGGTATGAAACAGCAGTGCAGTTTTTGAAAGGGTTCAAGGCAAATTCTATGTGTTTGTGTGCATATGTCTATGTCGATTATCTTATAACACGATAATACATGATAATGTGTTGTTGTAAGAACTGGAACACAAGGACATACATTGTGGATTCATATGAGATCTATGGTATTTGTAACCTTTACAATCTTACGGTTTCCACTTTGGACAAACAGATTTGATAGTCATGGCCACTAATTCTCCTTTATGGGTCAGCTAATTGTAGAGGAAGATATTAGATTCAAAAATGCACCTCAAGGAAATGAATTTTCCATTCAGACACATAAGTAAGCATAAGTAATTCCCTTTCGTTTCTCTCAAAACAGCGTTTGACCCTTCAGTGCTTGACTGCAGTTTGGCCGATCTCTCTGCTGACTTTAAGCAGAAGGGCCAGGGGGCTGTCAACCGGGTCTGTCAGGAAGTCCTGGGCGTCCCCCACCCTCCAACAAACACAGGGGAGAGCATGAAATAAGGCTTTATGAACACATACAGACTAAACTCTCTCTCCTCCTCCTCTCTCTGTCTCTCTCGCTCTCTTTCACACAAATACACACACACACACACACACACACACACACACACATTTTCTTCTTTCTTTCTCTTTCTTACTCTTCCTCTCTATCAGAAACACACACACACACACACACACACACACACACACATGCGTACTGTGTACAGACACAGATGCGCATACACATCTATATTGCATAGACAAGCATACACACATGTTGGCACACATTTAAATGCTGTAAGTACACTCAGATGCACATAGGTCTAGGCCAACATAAGCACACACAACTCACAAGTCACACTGTCTCTCTCTCACACACATACTCATATGCACATACAGAAAAACATGCACACACACACACACACACACACACACACACACACACACACACACACACACACACACACACACACACACACACACACACACACACACACAAATACACACACACTTAAACAGAGCGGTTCCTGGAAAAGAGCAGAGGTAATTTTCTACCTCTGCTGCTGATCTTCAACATGTGTCAGTGCTCTGAACTGTGATCTACTGTACTCTCTCAAGAAGAAAAACAAGCCACCCCATCCCCTTTCATTTTTCCATTTATTTATTGGCCAGCCAGGGGTACTGTGTGCACTACCTGCTGCAGATATCCCCATACGCTTGCTTGGTTGCTTGCTTGCTTGATATGCACATTGATGACCGTACTGTATGTATGAATGAATCTCTGTGCTCTGTGCTTTTACAGTGGACATTTTGTTTCCTAATGGATGGGAGTGTCACACACTGTTTTATGTCCTTGTCTTATTTATTGCAGCACTTAATGGCGCTGCATATATATTGTTCATGTGTGTCCAGCCAGGCCATAACTTTGATGCTACTATGGAATGTATAGAGTGAGAGAGAGAGAGAGAGAGAGAGAGAGAGAGAGAGAGAGAGAGAGAGAGAGAGAGAGAGAGAGAGAGAGAGAGAGAGAGAGAGAGAGAGAGAGGGAGAGGAGGCAGAGAGAGAGAGAGAGAGAGAGAGGCAGAGAGAGAGAGAGAGAGAGAGAGAGAGGCAGAGAGAGAGAGAGAGAGAGAGAGCTGCACTGAACAACATTGCTGTTTGCAATCTCGGCCTGGGAGGGAAGAGAGAGAGAGAGAGAGAGAGAGATGGATGGGCCTCTAACAGGAGCTATAAGCCACCTCACCACCCACCCACCCACCCACCCACCATCTCCCAGTGTCTGCGAACCAGGACATCAATAACACCAGTGATGACAGTCATTGGTCCCCCCAGGCTGTGGACACACCCGAGAAGAGTTTTGCTGCTGCCGGCCTCTCCCGAACATGGTCCCTGAGCTTAGATGACCAGGGCCTCTACAGACTGGTGCACAGCAATGAGCCTTCTTTAGGCCAGAATGTTCTAGAATGGGCCCTTTAGCTGTTTGGAATAACTGATAGGCACCCATCACGTCAGGTCAATGGGTCCTTATAAGATAGGCGTCTGCGTCAGTGAGAGGTGAGACTCTCGGCTCAGCAGGTAATCTGTCTGTCTGAAATACCCACAGTGATACGAACAGGCTCTGTTTTAATGGTACCGGCTAACGGGAAGGACCACGGAGGGTTAAAACACACACCTCACACCAGGAGGTTAAAAACACTGCAAATATCAGCAGGCTGGCAACTTGATTTATGGCATAAGGCCGGCTGTGTGCTGAAACCGCTGCGGTTCTCGAAACAGCCCTCCGATCTCTGAGCCGGGAGATTTTTTTCTTTTTTTTCTCTGCACATTCCCCCCACCCCCCCAACCCCCAACTTCATATTTTCTACTTTAAATCATGAGAATGTTTTCAAACTCAGCATCACTGTACTGATATCCTCCACAAACCTCAACCCCTCACACTCTCCCTCCCCCACCCCCGTCAAAACTAGAGTGTAAGTCAGATTTCATTTGGTTGTGTCCTTGGAGCACAGACATAATAAACAAGCCTCTCGCCAGCGCCCGACCATCTCTCAACCATCTCTCTCGCCGCCCGATGCCTCGGACAAGTCGCAGCCAGCATCGGTGACGGCTTCGCACAGCTTATCGCCCATCGACAGGCTTTAAATGGGCCATGGCTGGCTGCCGCATATGCAGGCTGGGCCCATGGGCCTGCGGCAAGCTGTGTGTGCGCGTATAGACACAGAGCCTGACAACACAAGAATAACTCCATGACACCAGCATGAGCCACGGGGAGGGAAGCTTACTGTCATGGACGGCTGGCGAGGACAATGAGCCTGGCTCTGTAAGTGGCTCAGAGCCGAGGCTATCAATGATGATGTCAGAGAGCCTACAATGGTGTCCCAAGACAGTTCATGATCTTGTGAAACGGAAAAACTGACACAAAGTGGTTGTGTGTGGTGCATGACAGAACCAGAGATAGGTCATGATATAATTAGTCTATTTTTTTTACCATCCATTTGTCGTCCCTTTGTTCTCCCCCATTAAAAGCAGAGGTGGAACAGTCTGCCTCCAGAGAGTGCAAGTCTGACCACATCACCTGTGTTAAGTGCACAAATAAATCCAATGGCCTATGGCTGGACTTTTACTTTCCACACCTGGACTTTTCCACCTCAGCTTACAGTAAATAGCCAAGGCAAAATGCTACTAGACTAAGTATACTATATTCTATACTCTAAATACAATATATCTAAATATACTTGGGAGAAAAACAAGTTCAAGTAAAAAAAAAAAAAAAAACAATTTCCCCTTATGCAGCAATGAAGATGGTGTGTTAAAGTGGTGGGTTGGTGTGTGTGTGTGTGTGTGTGTGTGTGTGTGTGTGTGTGTGTGTGTGTGTGTGTGTGTGTGTGGATGGAAGGGGGGCAGGAGGGCTGGCAATGTGGACAGACAGAATATTTGTTTAGTTGTACAGATTTTTTGTTTCTGAGCCGCAGAGCTTTTTACATTTATCTTCCTTGTCAGTTATTTAGGTCAGCAGAGAGAGCTTTTTCCGCCTCTATCTGACAACTGTTGTTTCCTCATCGAGCAATTTGTTCATTATTACTGTGTCAGCTTCGCATGCACGCACACAGACTTTTTTTAAAATTTCTTTTCACAAGACTGACTGGTCTCGTCAGCTAAATGAAGTGCAGCATTTGTAATTTACTGCAAGAGATAATCCTCCTCTGAGCCTCTGGTGGAGTGTTTGGCTCTTTAGTAGAAACATTTTCCTGTCAAAACCACCAACCTCCATCCAATGATGAGAGAGAGACAGAGAGAGAGAGAGAGAGAGAGAGAGAGAGAGAGAGAGAGAGTAACAAGGAGAGAAAGAGAGAATAACAGAGAGAGAGGGAGAGAGAGTAACAAGGAGAGAAAGAGAGAGAGAGAGAGAGAGAGAGAGAGAGAGAGAGGGAAAGGGAAAGATGACTGAGATGGATGAAAGCCAACACTGTAGCGTTGCTGGTATGCCTTTGTAGCATCAGACAGACTGTGGATGACTCCTATATGAGCTAGCGTTCAGGGTTGTCAGAGGGGAAACCATATCAGGTGTGTAGACACAAGACACTACAGTTTGATTAATGGAAACATCTGAACCAACAGTCGGCCTGCTATTGTGACAACGACGAGAGGAATGATTCACCGCCGCCAGCACCATGCAAAATGTTATTCTAACGTTGAGAAGGTTCAGAAACACAGAACGCACTCTCGTGAATATACGGAGTGCCAACAGACCACTGAAAGCATTAAAAGCTCCACAACAATGAGCAGCTTGGCCTCACAGTGGGCTCCAGCAGTTTAAAGAAGATTACAAATAGTCTGTTTCTATTTTGGCACACAAGGCCCTATCCTTACATGCCTCTCACCGACCAGAGAGAGAGAGAGAGAGAGAGAGAGAGAGAGAGAGAGAGAGAGAGAGAGAGAGAGAGAGAGAGGGGGGGGGTTTGGAATGCTACCAGAGAATTATTCCGCGTCCGAAATAAATGACTGTGCCCTTTTCATCAGAAATATATCATCCAGACTCGTTTTGGGCTGAGTTGATGCACATTCTTATTTACGGGAGCAGGGTCGAGAAGCCTCAGACCACTGAACCTCCACCAACACGCTAGGATGCAACGGGAATCTTTTAATCAGACAAATGTCTGGGATGAAATAACATGCCTCCTCCATCAGCGCCGGGTGAGCTGAACATGAATCAAGTCTCGAGTCAAGAGGTTCCATGGCCTCCAGATGGATTTTTAATGAAATTAAAATAATAACACAGAGAGACAGTGAGGGAGGGAGGGAGGGAGGGAGAGGGAGAGGGAGGGGGTTTGGCTGTGGCTCTTGCTGTCTACTGTGAAAGTGAGAGTGTTCTCCATGGTTCAGGGGCTCGCTTAGGGGGTCTGTCTCTGTTTGGTGAGCCCCCCCCCCCTCCTCCCACACCACACACACACACGCACACACACACATACACACACACACACACACACACACACACACACACATGCACACACACACACACACACACACACACACACACACACACACACACACACATACACACACACACACACACACACACACACACACACACACACACACACACACACACACACACATCCCTCTGCCCATGATCCCCCTCAGACCCAACCACCCACCACCACCCCTAGACCCCCACCCCTATGGTGTCTGTGATTTATCACCCTGCAGCCAGCCTGCCTCGCCTTGGCCGGTGCCCGTCCGGCCCAGGAGGCCATTCAGCTCTCCGTCAGCAGAGTCATTATGCGGTTAACCGTTCCTCCTTAAAACAAATCTCGTAATGATCGGGGCCCTGAGCTCACCGCACGCCCTCTGTCCCCCCGCTCCGCTCCACTCGGCTCCTCACCTCTCCTCTCGTCTCCGCCACCGCTCCCCTCCCCTCCACCATCGCTTGCCGTGGCTCTGCAGTCCTTCACCAACGCGGCCCTCCACGGCTACAGCTTGCCCTCAAATCTATACACACTCATGTGGGCATGGTAACACACACACAAACATATATATTCAGGCCCATGCAACTAGCACATACTCTCACAGACGAATAGACAGACACACACACATGCTTGTACATGCACACACTCATATGGACATATGGATATAAACACACACAAGCTCACACACACACACACACACACACACACACACACACACACACACACACACACACACACACACACACACACACACAGGCTAATGCAAAGACCCTTCAAGCATTCCTACTGTAACTACATCCTCTCACATTCCCCCAACACAAGCAGTCATAAATCTAGGCCCTAACTTTGATGTACAGTGTGTCTGCACTATTTGGCTAGTGTGATCGGCATCCATGCCATGGAGGCCTAGAAGGGGCTTTTTTGATATATATGTGTGTGCAGTTAAGTCGTACGCAAGATATACAGTAGACGCGTGTTTACGAACGAGTCTGCGCAAGACTTATGTGAAGTTTTGAAAGAGCCACAAGGCAATAAATGTTAAGAATTTTTTCATGTACTCAGCGGTTGGCGGACATCCGGTACAACATGGACGTTGATGATCGGACAATAGATGGGCCTGTTGGTGCAATTAGACGCTTGTTTTGTTTTCGCAGTACAGCGTTGGTCCTGTCGCATGAATCACTGTTTCTCCCTGATGCATGTCTAACTCTATCCGGCACGGCACTTCTTGGACAGGATCCCTCGCCAGACAAGGGCCTGACAACGGGGATGGACAGATGCATTCATTCGCACAGACCCGGAGGACAGGAACACGGAACCACATCTCAGCCAAATCATGTGTTAAGCCCCTGACTGAATCAGATATCTAAACATCTGATAAAGAACACATGCAGGATGAGGCTTAAAAACCAGGCGTGGTTGGCCCAGGGAAGTGGGGAGATTGAGAAGCAGGAGAGAGACAATGAAAAGCACATTGACTAACTCCGCACGCACAGAGTTGTGTGTGCATGTAGAGTTACTTAGTTTTTTTTTTTTTTTTTTTTTGGTTGTTGTTGCCGGATAACGCAGTGCAACATAGGATGGGTGTTGTTTTCATTCGAGAGCAGTAAAAGCTGGTATCTATAAAAAACGCTGATATATTGTCAATATGATGTTTTCAGTATGGAAAAAGGAGTGGATGCCATTTTAAAAGATGACTTGTTTGCATTCCGTCCTTGTAAAACAAAAAAGCTGGTGCAATAAAAATATTCATGCGAGCAAATCAGGATTAATGAGCAGATTGTTCCGTGTTTTGAAGTCAGTAAGCAGACGGTCCTCTGTATTTACACGGCAGGAACGCTGTTTGACAGGAGCAGGCTGCAAACACTGGAGAGAGAGAGAGAGAGAGAGAGAGAGAGAGAGAGAGAGAGAGAGAGAGAGAGAGAGACCCATGCCGAGCCAAATACTTCCGTTGTACCATAGAGAAATCTGTGCTATAATGAGAAAACACTTAGAGTGGTGAGTATGAAAATCCAAAGCTGTTGATATGAAATCATACAGTGCAAAATGTGTGTGAAAATATTGGCACTGTGCCAATTTAGGTGCCTGATGGTGAATGGTGAATATGTGTGTGTATGTGTATGTGATATGTAAGTCTCTCTCTCTCTCTCTCTCTCTCTCTCTCTCTCTCTCTCTCTCTCTCTCTCTCTATATACTATATATATATATATATGCATACAGTATATACTGTATGTGTGTGCGTGTGTGTGTGTGTGTGTGTGTGTGTGTGTGTGTGTGTGTGTGTGTGTGTGTGTGTGTGTGTGTGTGTGTTCTGGCAGGCAGATTTTTGGCCAAGGACAACAGGAAGTCCTCCGGTACAGAGGACCCAGTCATTAATCAGGTGTGATACCTGCGGCCTGCCACCGGCGGGCCAAGACAAACACAGGTGAGGGTGGGCCGCCCGGCGTTCGGCCATGAATGTGCACCTCTAATTAATTTCGCCGCTCACTGTCACAGGGAAGCAATTAGGCCTGCGTTGAAGCCATCATGTTTCCCCTCCACTTACAGAACACATCTATTCTACACTTGAGACAGGAACTCCGAGTGTATTGATGTGCTGCTGCTGCTGCTGCTGCTGTTGCTGTTGCTGCTTTAGAGGAGTGTGGCATTCATCTTGAGACAGACCAGCCCTTGAAAATCAATATGCCTTAATACGCTTGCTGGCTTCAGTCAAATGCCATTTTGAGATAGTTTTGCAATTGAAACGAGAGCTTTGAAGTTTTCACACACACACACACACACACACACACACACACACACACACACACACACACACACACACACACACACACACACACTGTGTAGGCCCTACTGATTTTGTCAGAAGCCTATACACTCAAACCGGATGGTTCCTCTGTGAGGTCAGTTACAAAAACACATTACACAGTATTACCTGCTGGAGTTAGGTTTCAGGAACAGTCGAACTTGTGTCAGAGGAGCTATGGTAATTTCACTTCTGAATAGATGCAGCTCCGGCGACGTTAACCAGCGAAAGCAGGGGCACTGGTATGTGTGTGGTGGAAATGCCATATCATAGCCCATGTTGTGGTTGGCCACAAATCGCTCTTTTATACTCACAAATTAATCATGACTTTGTTTGACAAGCGGTTTCTATTTTCATTTTAATAGCATTCACACGGCGGCACAGCCAATAATTGTCAGCAGCGGTTTGCGTCTCCAGTCAGCTGAGCAAAGAACGTTTTTGTTCCATCCTCTGCGCCGCTTACCAGCCTTAGCCTTATACTTGTTAAAACATATTTTCTCATAGATTAGTGACACACTTTTTTTGCACACATAGTACAACTGACTTCTTTGTCTGTGGGTATATCTAATGTCTTTCCTGACCTCTCCACATCTACCTTGTGTCTTGTTTCCATTCACTTTTTATAGGCTATGTTTCATTTTAACCATCTGCACTTTTTTGGAAACCAATCCGCTGCAGGTCAGGTCATGTGTGTGTGTGTGTGTGTGTGTGTGTGTGTGTGTGTGTGTGTGTGTGTGTGTGTGTGTGTGTGTGTGTGTGTGTGTGTGTGTGTGTGTGTGTGGGCAGTTGAGCTGATAAACTTGGCAGTCGGTGACTTAGCTTTGCTGGACAGTTATAGGCCCTAGCGGTGGTTCTGAGGGGTCACACACACACACACACACACACACACACACACACACACACGCACACACTCTATCTGGCCCTGCCAATGAAGGCCACTGACGTGGGGTCTGTGACCCCTCAGTGGGCCTATATCTGTCTGGGCATTCCAGTGCCCCACGAGGGGTGACCAAGGGGCCACGGGCGGTTTAGAAACCGAGTAGTATTTCAGTGTCACGCCGGGGCATCTCTCCTCCCTACTCTACTTTCTCCAGTCCAAAAACCTCCCTGCTCTGATATCCATGCTCCGGCGCACACACACACACAGGCTTGTCTTACTATACCCCCTCACTCTTTCACTTTAAATGCCACCTGGACCTGCTGGGTTCCATTGCCCGCCCCCATACCACGCACAAAACCCCATGCATGACTTTCCAGTAAAGGGACCTCTTTTACTTTTTTAATTCTAGTGAAAACCTCTTGCTCAATTTTACACTTCTACTTGTACATCACCACGATTTGGTTCCCTCTCCCTCTCGCTTCTCTCTCTCTCTCTCTCTCTCTCTCTCTCTCTCTCTCTCTCTCTCTCTCTCTCTCCACTTTACAGCATGCTTTGGGATTCTCCTGTTTGTTATTCTTTCTCTTCATTCTCTGGCTGGATCTCAATTAGTGTTACAGGCTCCAGCATCCCTCGGCAGCCAACTGGATTGACGGCATACATTTTGACAGGATTAGTGTCAGAATTTAAAAGTGTTCGAGGCTCCCTTTCCAGCTTGGGTTGTTGTCATTCGAGAGCGAGAGCCAATCCTGTGCAGGAAACTCGACATTAAGAGTTTAGCTTTACATTTATGGGGAACGCAGGGGTTGTAAACAGAGGTGAAGGCACAGGCCAGACGTGCTGCACCATGTTGTGACAACGGCTTGTTTTAATCCAGAGAAGTCGAGCTGGAGTTGTCCCCTAATGCAGTGGTGACAGTGTGATTTATACATTCACCACTCTATTCTCTCTCGTTTACTCACGCGCTGCCTGCAGGCCTCCCAACTGCAGCTACAGCACCCACCAGCACCCCACACAGCTCAGGAGAATCAAACTGCTCTCTGAAATGCTTTGTGTGGAAAAGACTCAAGTCAAATTGCCATCATAAGAAAATCTTGTAAATGTCTGAAAGGCCAGCTCAAGTGTTTGTGAAACTTTGCGATGGCTGTTCTACAACAGCATTTGGAGTTAAACAACCTCAAATGGCAAAATGGGTTTTGGAAAGTATTTACAAGGTTGAGCAATTATTATGTTTGGGCCGGATCATTGCACTTGTTCATAAAAGTAGATCCAAGATCACTTTGTATCGCAGCTTGAGACAGTTTTTTTTCTTCATAGCCTATGCCATGGTCCTAACTCTAAAAACGTGTTTACCTGGCAATAGTCAGAGCTAAAATGAAATGCAGATTCCTTTATCCTGTGAAACGGTTTAAGACTGGCCATTTGATCAACGGCTGGCTATTAGCTCATTTACAGTTGTAAGCTCTTTCGCAGAGCTGAAAAATATTTGTCGATGTTCGCCATACTTTTACAGGTTTACTGCTCCTTGTGCTGCAGCCAGGGAAGCAGCAGGCAGAAATGTTTGCAGGTGTTTGGCCTCCATTCATTGAATCTGGAGGGGGAAAAAAATACATGTTCCAACAATCTTTTGGGAAGCATTTTGAGTTTATTTCAGCATGGCGAGGAAACAATAGCTCACACTTAAGTGTTTCGGCCTCATTAAATGTGTTTAATCAAAACACCTGCAGGCTGTTTCCTGATTGCTGTATGCACATTTGGCCACATCTCCGGCAGCCCTGAAATTTGTCCGCCGGACTAGATAATTGAAAGTGCAGAGGCAAATTGGTCTCTAATTCCTGCTGTCATCTTGACAGGGTGGTTAGCCAGCAGTCGAGACCCCGGCATGGCCTGGCGGATTACATGTCACCAGGCGCCAGAGAAAGCTGTCAAGACCAAACAACGGACGTTATGATGAACTGCAGTCGGAATGCCTATAGGCGACTCCCCACGCCAAGTGGACAAAACTGGACAGGCACAGGATGTCTGAAGACAATCTAGCTGTCATGACATCAATGCTGTTATTTCTTTTTCTAATCTCGCTCGTAAAACGTAGTGACTGTGGTAGCAGAAATAATAAGCTTGAAGAGGTAGTAGGAGCACCAGCAGCAGCGGTAGCTGAGAAAGACAGCCATGTGTTCTTGATTCCCTTTTATATACTGCACACTACCCCCGGTGTATGTGTGCCTATAAGCATATAGTGGACCGAAGTGACCTGAGGCATTACTACCAATTAATGTGCGGTATAATAAATTACAATAAAGCAGAATGAATGAAAAATAATAAACAAACTGTTCAGCTGTTAGAAAATCCTTTATTATTATATTTGAATGTGATGTGATGTAATTAGTTTTGGCTATAGTTGAGTAGCTAAATAGTTTTGAGTGGCTTTATCTTAAAAAAAAAATAATCCAGTGAAATGTCGCAGAAATGATCAAAAGGATTTAAATGAGTACGCCAGACTTAGATTCTTCTCCCATCCATACCAGTAGGCTTACTATAGAAAGCACAGGGAAGAAAAGCATAACACTGCTTTCTCTGGTTATTATAGAAAAGATGCTGAGTGTCTGTTAGTCGAGGAATAGTTTTGTATGGCAAGGCTTGCAATATGGCTTGCTGTCCTGCTCCTTGAACACACCCTGGGTGAGTTGGCGGAGACAGAAAGCGCAAACAAAGTGCTCGGGGTGGAACTTGTGGCCAAGGGCGGTGATGCAGCGTCCAGTGATGGGAGCTGAGCAGCCACCGCAGAGCGTCCCCTGCCGCTTGTGGAAGTGCAGAGAGCACAAGGGTCGCCCGTCCATCTCAAGGAAACTCCCGTCTTGGAACGGCTGCAGGCAGTCCTAGAAACATATATGGACACCAAGGGGGATTAATAGAAGGAATTAAAAATGTATTCAGAGAAAGACATCAATGGTACACAATAACAGGCCTTAAACTGCTTTTGGCTAAACAACAATGAAATATATTTAGAAATATAAAACTGACTTTTGAATGACTTTTTAACACAGGTGGATCGATTGACTGATATAATTTGGGCCAAACTACTGTACTTACGGCACAGACAAAACATTCTGTGTGCCACACGCCATTGGCTGCAGTCAGGTAGTTCTCCTTCACAGGCAGGCTGCAGCCAGAGCACTTGGGTGCAAAGAGCTGATAAAAGTCTTTGCTGCAATACGGCTTCCCCTCTTTCTCCATGAACCCTGCACAGAATACAGCCAGCCAGTCAGCCAGCGGGTCACATTTGAACTACTGTCTGGTTACATGCTGCTAAAACCGCAGTTATGCAAGCAGAAGTCACACTTCTGACAGCTCATCTTTCTTCTCTGAGTCAGTCAGACACAAGATTTTAATACAGCTGCCATATTAATTTTACGTGACTGACAGGTCCAGAAAAGAAACTCGGATTAGCTGTTTTCTGAGGTGCTATCTTGGCTTTTTTTGGTCATTGAGTCAGAAAATGTCTTTTTCTCAGTTATCATAATAATTTCTTAATGTATTTTATTACACTCCTTAATTTCTTTCCAACTTATGTCTCAGCACTTGTATCAATAAAAGCATATTTTTAAACAGATATTCACAATCAATGACCACAGTTACATCTAGGGAATATTCTGATATTAAACTGAATATTGGAAATATCCGGTTTGTGTGTGAGCCAGTTCCTTTTTATTATTACCTCCGCCAAGGAGGTTATGTTTTCGGTCGCGTTGGTTTGTCTGTCTGTCTGTCTGTCTGTCTGTCTGTTTGTCAGCAAAATAACTCGAAAAGTACTGGACGGATTTGGATGAAATTTTCGGACAATGTGTATATTGGGAGAAGCAAGAACTGATTCGGTGGTGGTCGGTGATCCAGAACATGATCTGGAATGTATATTGTGTCTGTGACCACATTGCCTTGGCGGAGGTCTGCGCTCTCGGAGCGCTTTTCTAGTTCCAATTAATATCAATCAATTTGGCCATATTCTGGTTTGGGCACAAACCAAATACTGGCAATATTCTGTTTAAAACCAAAATATTTGCATGTAACTGTGGTCAATGTAGATCAATATAATATTCAACATTACAAACTTATGTAGACAATTATTCTAACCTGATAAAAAAAGTGTCCTAAAATATCAAAAGAAATAAATGTTACAATGGCTGTTCTGTGGGCACTTTACCCTCTGTTCCAAACAAGTCTCCGCAGTGAGTACAGAAGAAGTGTTCTGGGTGCCAGGTACGGTCCATAGCGGTCAGGATGTTCTGGAATAAATATAAAAAAGCAAATACAATGATTGCTGGCTGATCAGATTGAAAAATAAACCAAACTGATGTCTTTCAAAAAGCACCTCAAAACACACATGTTCACAGAGGTCTTCGGTCTCTAACTGCAAACTTACAGCTTGTATTCATGTTTTGAGAATATTACCATGTAATTTTATAATAGAAGAAGATACATTACAGTCATGATGGGGCCTTTGCAGTATGCGCATTTGGGTGAGTAGAGTTCCTGGTAGTCTCTCTCGCAGTAGGGTCTGCCATCTCTCTCAAAGAAGCCTGAGGTGCCCAGCTCCTGTTTACATTCGGAGCACACAAAGTGCTCCGGATGCCACACCTGCCCCAGGGCCGTGATCATCTGCATGTGGAACAACAAGGGAGAGGGAGATCAGAGACTGACAGAGACCAGGGGTCAGAGAGTGTGATGGAGAATGATGCTGTGGGAGCTCTAGTGTCTAGTCACGCTTCTTGGTTTTAGATTCAACCTGCAGTCATGTTGCTGCAGCCATTTGACTATCTGAATATTGGGGAAAAAAATCCAATCTATAAAGGACAATTTCAATTATATTTTTTGTTACATGCATAATGCCAATAAAATGCCATCGTATATGTATGATTTTTATTTTCTCTATATATCTTATTTTCTGTGGAATTGGCCTGATATAAAAGTTGTATTATTACATAAAAATACTTTAGTTACTGTACTGTAGTGACTCATTAGAAATTTAAGGGTTTTCGACTCTTTAATCAATTTTGACTCTTCACTCAATCTGAAAAAAAAACCTCTAACAACAACAACAACAAAAACCACAGGAGAAATGTTATTGTCTTCACCTTTCCAACAATGCACTTGCCACAGGAAGCACAGTGTCCCTTGGCTGTGGTGTTAACACCCATCTTCTCCATGTCATTCCTGAGGCCTCCCAGAAGATCGTCAATGGCGTCAGTCTTCTTCGGCTTTGCCACATCTTTGCAAGGCTCATTAGACATGGGTTTGTCAACTGGTCCTTCCACTCTCCTCTCTGTCTTGTCTTTCATACTGTGTCTCTCTTTCTGAGCGAGAGGCGGTGGGGTTGAAGAAGAAGACCCTGCATCTGGGACCTGCCAGCGAATAAAAGGTCAAGACCATAACTGTGAGCCAAAAGCAACACCAAACCAAAAGGTAGCTCTCTAGATAAGCTTGGAAATGTTAAAATATATTTTCCAGCATTTCAGTTAGCAACAGCACTCTGCTCTCATATCTTCTGATATCTGTCTTCCGTGTGAATCTGCAATCTACAACCATAGAGGAAGGATATGCTGCCCCCTGTTGGCTACATGAGTCAGAGAAAACATGAGGATGAGGCAGAAGATTACCTCTAGATCCAGTCCCAGCAGCTCTTTCATGATGGAGTCCAGCTCTCGGGTGGCTGTGGCCGGACTCATTGGGTCAGTGGGCCCGCGACTTGGTGGTTTACTGATGAAGAAAGGGCAGAGGAACAACTAAACCCATTTTGACACTACTTAAGTCCTCTTGTCCATAAAAAGCCCATTCAAATTAAACAAGCTGAGGTAAAACTAAGAGACTACATTAAATGTGTGGAGAGGCAAGAAGTAAACTGTCATCTAAGTTAATGTTGTTCTCGGAGGGTGTGCCAAGAGGTACATTATGAAATAAATAACATTTCCATACCTGTAAACATTGCTGGCAGATGGCTGCTCTGTTCTTGTGTGACCTGATGTTGGAATCTGTTGTAAATGGATATTTGTAGAGATTTCTGTTCAGACCTATTTTGCTAATTTCTTTATGATTATAAAAGCAACAACCACCACATTAAAATTGTACATATATACTTCACATATAGGCTTACCCCATATTCACTGTTCCTTGTGTCTGTGGTAGAAACCACAGTCGTCCTAACAACTGCTCCAGGGGCAATTGCATTTTTGTTGGGGGCCTGAGCCAATTCTTCAAGGAGTTTATCTGAAAGAAAGTTTACATTTGAGCACTTGGGTTGTGAAAACAAGAAAGCCTTCATTTAAGCCTGTTTGGTCCAGATGAACATTCCATGCTTTTTTTAACTGACACAAAAGCTATAAGATCTGACCCTATTTAAACCTTTATGCTTATTCCACTTTTCCTTATTCAAAGACCTATTCAACAGGTTAAAGAAAGACCTGTTCATCACATTAAATTGTAATAAAAGGGACAATATCCAACTTCCTCTGAAGTATTCTTCAAGTCAAGCATTAGCTTATAGTAATATAAAGTACAGTAATGTTGACTGGGCAGGGCTTCTCCATTTAGTTAGATATCCTTTAACAACATGTATACTGTAAATCTATTTAACTTTCAAATACAGGTGCACACTGCAAACAGCATGCTGCACAGCCGACAAAAGTGGTAAGTAAGGTGAAGACAGTACTAACAGACACATTTCCTGAGGAAGTGAATCAGTTATTACAACGACGGAAGTGAAACAGCGAAAGCAGGGTGACAAACAAATTTACTGAAATCCATCGTCCCTCCCAACACCCAAACATGACTTCTAATTTTAACAAGTTAAGCCATCAAAAGCTGATAACTAACAATAAACTAACTAAAACCCCCTAGAAAAAAAGAAAAGAAAGAGAGAAAAGTATAAAGAATACTGTTTCTATTAAAAAACCTCATGGTTTTATAAAGGAGAGATTTTATCAATGAATGACATCATTTGAGAATGCACCGTCTATTAAACACTCTCAATTTTAACCTACGGTAATGACACCTTTCTCATAAAAATAGAAATAACTTCTTGAAGCAGATATAACCACTTGATGAAAGACCTGAGATATTTTGCTACATCTTCACATTGGATGTTACTTTAGAGTGGATACTGTACACTCTAAAGTAACAGAAGAACTCACATAGATTGCAATTTCGTTACCACCTTGGGCACTGGAGCCAAGATTTGTCAATGGTGGTTTAAATGCTCATTAAATTAAATTGCGATGTGTTTTTGCGAAAGGCAAAAATCAGAAGTCACCAGCTAAAAACAGGTATCGTGTTTCAAAAAGTGGGGGGAAAATCAAAGTAAAACCCCAGTAACCCATTCCCGTCAGAGAGACTAAAATGTTCTGGTAAAAGACACCACCCAGTCCCACACATTTCACACTCACAACAACTCCACCAGAAATGGTTGATTATCGTAGGCTATTAAGTTGTCTTTTATGACACTTGAAAACAAAAAAAGTATAAATCTGTGTGAGAAAAAAAACTGCCCATTGAGCACTTACCTAAATCATCCATGTTCAGAGAGGACCTGATGGTTGCTATGTTGGTGATGTTTGTGTAGGTTTGTTGGCTACGTGTGCATCTGTGCACTTTGCGGCAGTGATGATATGATTTGATTTGTTAAAACATAGCACATGACCAAGCGACCAGATCCCATCAGAGTAGTGGCTTCCTTTCTGACTACAACAACTTTTTTTTACATCATTCTCCACATTTTGTGTCATGACAGACTTCCCCTTTGTCGTGTGGTTTCAGAGGCTTTCCAGGGAGATTCTAGGTAAAACTTATTTTCTCTGGGGGCTATAGTACTTTGATGAGGATGATGATCGGATAGTGTTAACAGAGATGTGTGGTTTGTTGGTTTGACAATACAGTATTCTAGCTGAGCACTACTTTACAAAAACGTCTCTGCTTGGATCTCTGTAGTTTTCATTCTGTTTGGGCCCTGGATTATCAATGACCATATGCCTGAATGCAGCCAAAAATTATTTAAATTATTTGTTTAGGATACTAAAGATTTTAGAGGGTCACTTCTTTCAGAGCATGCCTAGGCCTACAACATGACCTATGCATGGTCTATGATGGGAGTGGCCAAATTCTTTTGCCTGCGGTCAATTTGCTGAAAGATTTAAGCTGCCAAGGGACAATGCAAAATTCCAAGTATTAGTTTTCAACCAATTAAAAGGGCACTCAGGGCACTCAAGGGCATTCAGGTCTGGTTTGAAACGATTGGACAGCTCGTCTAATCAGCTTTGCTTATTGGCCGGTTGTCTCTCTACCGATGTAAACCCGCCCCAGAAGACCATCCCCAGACCTTGGATACGGATGAACATTTGTATTATGGATGGGCTATGTCAGGCTATTGTTTCAGTTGGCACCATCTGCCAAGCGATATCGCAGTTGGACCACCAGACTCCAGGACAGTTTTTTCCACCAAGTGACAAGGCTTATGAACTCTGAAACACCTTAAGCCTGTCAATCTTTTCAGTAGGCCTACTTTATACTCTCTCTCTCTCTCTCTCTCTCTCTCTCTCTCTCTCTCTCTGCATAGCCTAGGCCTACTTTGATTTATTTTGAGGAGCAAAAAACACAAGAATTTACTCTCTAATACATGTAGGCCTACAGTATAATGAGATGTAATAAAGACTACTGTATCTTGAATCCTGAATTGAAACCATTATTTCCTTGGCTTTAGGCCAAGCCTTTCATTAAAGGGGTCAGAAGGATTTAACAATTTCACTGGGAACAACAATGTTGAGTGAAGACATGACACTAGCCTACTATAAAGCAGTCCAAAGCAGTCCAATAGTATGGGATTTGCTGATCATCTTATCTACAGTCACAACTGTGACGTTTAGAAAAGTTTACTTGGATGAGAGGCTATGATAGATTACCCCTGTGCCCAGACCGCAGCAGCCAGGGGCTTCTCATCACGCTTCGTAAATAGGCGGTAACCTTGTCCAGTACTATCCAATCGCAATGGACTTCATCTATACTCCCGCCTCTTTAAGGAAGTTGTGTCAATTACGTCAAAGTGGCGCGCTTCCTCGTCCTGTGTTTGGATTTTGCATTTAAGTGTTGTTTACCTGGCAAACCATGTCCAGTTTCATCCGAAGAGTGTCTAATATACCAGAAAAAGATCTTTCAGATCTGTCGGAAAATGATTTAAAACAATGGGGATTGACAGGTGCGTCATATAAACTGTAGTGTGCAAGTAGTCGAGTGCTAACCAGCTAGTTGTAGCCAGATTCAAGCTCTCTCTTGAATTGTGGATTCCAAGTATCTACACTAAATGTCCAGACAGCTCATTTGTGGTATAATGACAGAAGTAGGTTCAGTTTTTTTCTGCTAAGATCTCTGGTCTGGAACTCGGGTCATGGTAATGTTAGGTGAATTATTTAGCCTACTCTGAGCATGCCTGAACTTGTCCCACAGAGTATTCGGCGTCAGCCCCCCTCCTCTCCTGTGGCTTGATAGTGTCTGATTCCAATGCTGACTTCCCACTATGCCTTTTGAGGATCATGTTTTGGGTTTTGCATGTTCGCAGTGTTGCTGACTAACGTTATCTGACTGCTTGTCCGTAAATCATATTTTTAATATTCTGTAATTGTTGAAACTTACCTTTAAGTATGGTAAATTATGGCACTTTTGAATTGAGCGTCAGGCTTTGGCCATTTAGGCTTGAGAGGAAACAAATTAAAGTGCTTTGTTGCAGCAGTGAAATCTAACATGATCTTGTGTGACTGGCTGTACTTCACAGGCATTCAACTGAGGTCTTACCAGTTGGATGGCGTGAGGTGGCTGACCCAGTGCCTGAAACACCAGGAAGGCTGTATATTAGGGGATGAGATGGGCCTTGGAAAGACTTGTCAGGTTATTTTCCATCTCTTCCTCCATTATGTTATCTTATCAAAGTGATTTTAATGAATTATGCAGTTACATAATGTGCCTCCCTCCCCAATTGAAATGATATTATCCATTGTTTTTTATTCACTATTGCAAACCAGCATGTGGATTTCGCCACTGAATTGCAAAATAAATAAATAAATGATGTAATTGGTGTAACAATCTACCTAACTTTAATCTGGCTAATTTCTTTCTTTGATGTTTTTCGTCAGACAATATCTCTACTGGTGTATTCCAAAGGAGCTTTGCGGAAGACGGGTCCTTTTCTGGTCCTGAGCCCACTGTCTGTGTTGGAGAACTGGAGACAGGAGATGCAACGGTAAACGGCCCTTATTGTTCTGTTGTTGTTGTTGTTGTTGTTGCTATTGTTGTTGTTGTTTTTGTGGTACTGCTGCCGCTACAGTCTGCAATTTTTTGTATGCCTTTTGTTTAGGGTAGTTTTGTTACCCAAACAGCTTAAATTCACATTGGTACGCATAGGTTTCTTTATGAGTCATGAGCCAAAATGATAACGTTAGTGCCCATGATTATTTTCATCATGTTGACTGATAAGTTAATAACCATATCTTCATAGAGAGGCCATTGCTTGCCTTGGTGTCAGCTATGCGGCTCCAACAGCTGAGTATATGTGGTTGTATTTGATAAGACTGATTGGCTAAGGGTACCACCATCCTTCCTTTTGTTATGCTACTTTACCATCAAAATGACTCAAAATTACATCATCAAAAGCTGGTATATCACAGTGACTTGCATAGGGGCTGGGAATCAGATCAACATTCTATTTAGTATACAATATGGCACCAATTTAAGTTTGAACTGGCATGGCTCAGCATTTTTATTTGTATGTTTATTTTTTTGGCTATTTATCCCTTTTGCCAGGTTAGTGCAACCTAGTGCTTCACCACTGCTTCAGGTTTCCACCAGCTCTGAACTATATGAGCCAATCAGCGAACAGAAGAGGGTTCTAGCACCACAACCAAGTGGTAGATTTGGTTGAAGGTTCTAGATTGGGTGAAGGTTCTAGACGCTTGGTACAAAGTTAAACGATGTGACAGTGTGTGGTGCATCAGGTTGGTCAAAAAGAGGATCATGAGTAAAATCATTGCAATAAGTAAGTACTGAAAGCTGGTGCCAAGTGAATCAGTACTTGTACCTGACTCCAATATAGTAGTCCGTTCTTTTCCAACCCCTGGTGAGCCTGGTTTTTATATATATATTTTATACTTAGTGAAGGGTGTAGAAGTAGACAAATAAAATGATTTTTCCCCCCTGCTTTACTGAATATGCAATTTGTCTGTCTTGTTTACTGCATGTACACTGTCCCTTTAATTCAAGTGATCAGTGGTACTTTTTGGTCTCTTTTCCCATGTAATTTAAATTGGATGGATGGGCGACGTTCTCTCTCATTTTTAGTACACAATTCTCTCACTTCCCCTTCTCACTTCTGTTGTGTGTCCCACACAGTGATTGGCAAGCTCTTAGACTCTGAGGCATTGTTCATATTTTTTTATGTAGGAGGATGTTAGAAGTCCAAAGGTCAGGAGGAAATGATGCATGAGATTTTTTTTGGGTGACATGAGTCTTATTTTGAAACATAGCATGTGGTACAGGTCACACCAAGTGTAACAACTGTAACATGCTCATGATGACATTTTAAGGGTCACTGATTGGCCAGTAAGTCACGTCTGAATGCACAAATTTAGAATAAATAATTGAGTTCAGATGCAAAAGCCTCTAAATCCATTTTCCGAAATATTCAAAAAAGATGTTGTTTTTTAATAATTTCCAGGTAACCTACATAAAATATTTCTGTCAATTAATTTCAAATGTCTTTTAGAGGCGTTGGCATCTGAACTCTTCAATTGTTTTTCTTTCCTGTCATGACAGAATGGGATGTCAAACTTCAGTATGCCACTAGGCGGAGACTCTTAACTGTATTTGGTCATGTACGATCCTTTCCTCTGTTAATTGTGAACAGTGCATCACCTCCACCACCACCACTGTTAATGGTGATATGTGAACAATATGGTTGCTATTCTTGCTTATGGCCCATAACCGGAGGCCTCTATAAAAGATGTATGTTTGTGGGTTTTTTTAGCTTCTCTCCTGGCCTCTCAGTCGTGTGTTACACTGGAGACAAAGAGAGGAGGGCGGAGATCCAGACAGAGCTGCTGGATGATGGACAGTTTCATGTCTTACTCACTACCTACGAGGTGAGAATGAGGATTTACAGACTTCAGGAACAACTAATCAGTCAAAGGGTGGTGGTGGTGGTGGTGATGTCTGGAAGTACCCACAGGGCCCAGTATTGCTGTTTTGATACTTTCTTTTTGCTTTAAACGGTACAGTTTTCTTGCTTTCAAAAAACATTTAAGTCATTTTGAGCAGCCCATCCAAAAAGATTGGTGGTGATAATGGTGATATGTCTAGTAAAATCAACAGCCATTTGTCCCTCCCCCCTTAGTGCCATAGACAGTGCTTGTCTCTGCAGGATGGCCTTTGGGGAATTCTAAAGAATTGTGTATTTTTCATATTTAGCTTGCGCAACCGTTTTCCCAGGAAGTCCCACTCTACCTGCAAAGCTGATGGTGTACAAATATGCAGAGTATATAGTAGAACTGACACTGATACATAATACTGACACTGATGAACATTGTGATTGAATTGGCTTAATCACAGTATGTTGTGTTTGACAGATGTGCCTTAAAGATGCTTCATTTCTAAGAAGGTGAGTTCTGCATTGACAAGAGAAGATAATTTACAATTCCACTTGGACTGGTCGCAATGGTGATGCACACATGGTCAGCATGATTGTTGTGTTGTAGGTGGAAGTGGAAGATCTTGGTGGTGGATGAGGCACACAGGCTGAAGAACCAGAGCTCTTTGTTACACCAGACACTAATCACGGTGCCTACACTCTTCCTTTTATATTTTTATATCATAGTCATTTCCCTGTAGGCCTGCTTTTGATTGTTTGATTTCCCTCTCTATTTTCATGTTTTGTCTTTAAAAATGTTTTTAACAAAATTATATTTTGTTGAAGGGGTGATTTGGAATGCAAGATGTTTTAAAAGCTGTTTTACAATGCTGAAATGGCTCCTTTATACCAAATATTCTTTCTAGATCTAGGTTTTAGAGTATGACCTGACACAATGAAACTATATGATGAAAACATAATGTAGGCGTGAAGATAATATGTTTTATCACAAGGTGAAATGAAATACTGTTTTCTGATTGGTTGACTTTCAGATAATTTCATACGTTTATGTGGTTAAAAAGTTAATCACTGTTCCATATTGATGCTCTGTAGAATATTCGGTCACACTTTATCATAAGACTGACATGACACTGTCATTAACTATGACATGACGGTGTCATGAATCTGTCATAAACTTTATACACCTGTCATGACTTCTGTCATTAAGTGTCACCCGGTATTTGTCATAGTTAGGGTAAGGGTTAGGGTATGTCAGAAGTCATGACTTCTGTCATTAAGTGTCACCCGGTATTTGTCATGTAGTCCGTGAGCCAGAGGGGTCGGTCGTTACCGAAAAAAGTGGCAAAGGTTACCATACCTTTTCTGAAAGCTTGGAATCTCAGCTTTCCAATAAGGTATGATGGCCATCTGAGAAGAGTAGCTGTTTCGAGT
>JAODXP020000022.1:7630792-7641479 GCA_027497455.2 Sardinella longiceps | reverse complement strand
AGTCATGACTTCTGTCATTAAGTGTCACCCGGTATTTAGTCATGTAGTCCGTGAGCCAGAGGGGTCGGTCGTTACCGAAAAAGTGGCAAAGGTTACCATACCTTTTCTGAAAGCTTGGAATCTCAGCTTTCCAATAAGGTATGATGGCCATCTGAGAAGAGTAGCTGTTTCGAGTTATCGCACATAATGTAAACTACGGTAGAGGAAAATTATGCGAATGAATCAAGCAGAACACTGAGATAGCTGAAAATCTAAAAATGGTATAACAACAAATGAGACATGGATTCCTATGTTTTAGAGTGTGGTAAACCCAATTATGACATTGCTATTGATGTAAAAGGTCAAGGTCATGACCTTTTGGCAAGGTCAATGTCATTTTTTGACATTTCGCACAGATTGCTTAATTTATTTTCTCTATTTTCCCCACCCATAGTATTGTGGCAAAGGCCATCATACATTTTCTGAAAGCCAAGAATCTCAGCTTTCCAATGAGGTATGATGGCCATCTGAGAAGAGTAGCTTTTTTGAGTTATCGCACATAATGTGAACTAAGGTCCAGAAAATGATGCTTATGAATACAGCAGAACACTGAGAAAGCTGAAGATCTAAAAATGGTATAACAATCAATGAGACATGGATTCCTATGTTTTAGGGTGTGGCAAATCCAATTATGACATTGCTGTTACTGTAAAAGGTCAAGGTCATGACCTTTTGGCAAGGTCAATGTCATTTTTTGACATTTTCGCACAGATTGCTTAATTTATTTTCTCCATTTTCCCCACCCATAGTATTGTGGCAAAGGCCATCATACCTTTTCTGAAAGCCAAGAATCTCAGCTTTCCAATGAGGTATGATGGCCATCTGAGAAGAGTAGCTTTTTTGAGTTATCGCACATAATGTTAACTAATGTCGAGAAAATTATGCTTACAAATCATGCAGAACACTGAGAAAGCTGAAGATCTAAAAATGGTATAACAATAAATGAGACATGGATTCATATGTTTTAGGGGGTGGCAAAACCAATTATGACACTGCCATTACTGTAAAAGGTCAAGGTCATGATCTTTTAGCAAGGTCAATGTCATTTTTTTGACATTTTCGCACAGATTGCTTAATTTATTTTCTCCATGTTCCCCACCCATAGTTTTGTGGCAAAGGCCATCATACCTTTTCTGAAAGCCAAGAATCTCAGCTTTCCAATGAGGTATGATTGCCATCTGAGAAGAGTAGCTTTTTCGGGTTATAGAACATAATGTAAACTAAGGTAGAGAAAATTATGCTTATAAATCAAGCAGAACACTAAGCTGAAGGCTACTATACCTTTTACGAAAGCCTGGAATCTCTGTTTTTCAATGTATGATGTATGATTGACATCTGAGAAGAGTTGCTGCTTCATGTTATCGCAAACTAAAGTTGAGAAAATTATGTGTAGAAAGCAGAACACTAAGATAACTGAACACCTAAAATAACATTAACAAATGAGACGTGGATTCTCATGGCCAATTTTGACAGTGCCATTGCTCTAATAGGCAAAGGTCATGACCTTTTGCCATGGGCAGTGACTTTTTGGACAGATTGTATCATTTTAGGATTATAATTTTATTCCCCTATATTATTCCTTATTTTATTCCTCTTGGAAAGCTGTACAGGGCCATAGAAGGTTCAGCGCTTAAATACAATACATTGTCCCACGGCGCTTTACAGGCAGTACGGGGAGCACCCATGAGTAAAAGGAGCAAGGAAAAACTTCCTTTGCTTACTAATAATTCATTTTTAGGAAGAAACATTGGGCAGATCCACGCACATGGGCTCAACCCACCTGCCGGGGGTCTAATAGAGTATCCGTACAGTTGGTAGTCTGTACACATATACATAGATTGACCATGGTTTACACAGAGTAACAACATGAATACAGAATGTTGTTCTGAGAGTTACTAGATGGGAGGAAAAATATAGTTTCTGGGACAGTCAATAGGGTAGAAGTCAGGGGGTGTAGTCAATAGTTGAGGTGGCATTAGAGTTCATTGGATGGAGGTCGTTATTTAGGTAGTGGTCATCAGGGAGGCCAGTTAGGCCGGATCCATCATGGGGACTCTGGGTGGAAAGGAGGCTGGTCCTGGTATGTGGCTGGTGAGGTAGGGGTTGGTGGCAAGGAGGCATGTGGACGGGAGGCTCAACACTCAGCCGGGATGATAGTAGCGTGTAGTAGCAGAAGAAACAAAAGAATTAGGCCAGTCTAGGAGGCTATCACTTAATGATATAAGTGTGTCATATATTACATGTCAGAGTGAGGAGAGGGAGAGAAAAATGAGAAAGAGAGTTGTACAGGATGGCAAGTGTGCAGTAAGTGGCAGCACTAGGCTATCGCAGCTCACCAGCCCAGTGGGGATGGTCAGTGGCCACCTTGTCCCAAGCAGGGGTAAACAGCAGAGGCAGCCCTTCCCAAAATACCCCATGGGGAGTGATGATATGCCATGTACCATCCCTAACTGTAGGAGATGTCAAAGAGGAAGGTTTTAAGTCTAGACTTAAAGGTATTAAGAGGGTCCGCTTCGCAAATGTAGAGAGGAATCAAATTCATTAAGAGACGTGGCCGATAGGTGAAAGCTCTTCACCCGATTGTAGATTTAGATATAGTCGCTTTTTCAAGGAAACCAGCATTTTGAGATCTCAGAAGTCTTCCAGGACAGTATGGGATAAGTAGATCTGTAATATATGCAGGAGCTAAGCTATTAAGTGCCTTATAGGTCATGAGGAGGATCCATCAGCAGGAATAATACCTCTTCCTTTGTGCAAGAAGCTACAGGTTGCCTATGCTCTACACAATTACCTCCAGCAGGCTTACTGCCCAGCACTGTGGAGCTTGATTGCATTTGCCAGAGAACATCAAAATTGGCAAGACCGCTGGTGCCCATACTTTCCACAGATGAGAGCAGGTTCACCCTAAGAGCTTGTGATTGACATGAAAAATTATGGAGAAGACAAGGAGAATGCTATGCTGCCTGCAACATCATTCAGCATGACCAGTTTGGTGGTGGGTCAGTGATGATCTGGGGAGGCATATCAATGGAAAGATGCACATAACTCTGTGGTCTAGATACAGGCCATTATGTATTGGGGTAGAAATCCTTGTATCCATTGTCAGACCCTAATGCATGACAATTCCCCATTGCACTGACCAATGCCATGCAAGAAGTATGATCTTGCTGATGAGGAACAATCTTATTCCTCTGATGAGGTGTACGATGAGGAGTTTGATTAGTGATGTGGACTTGAATGAAGACTAGTTAAACATTTGTCAAACATATACAAACAGATATTATTTATCATGCACAGTGAGCTGTGAATACTGAATAACATGAAGCATATTCCATATCTGAATCATAAGTGCACTGGTGAATCTCTGCAATATGTAAAAAGCCAAAATCTGATCCCCCACTAAGCTATTACACAAGTGCTATATACCATTTGAAAGAGCATTTTGTTGGGATCTTAAAGAATATACACATCTTTCTTCCCAAAAATATGGACGGGGAAAATAGAGAAAATTAATTATGCAATCTGTATCTATGTCATTGACCATGTCATTACCTTGACCTTTTACAGTAATGGCAACTGTAATAGCAATATTCATGCCATTTCACACTCTAAAACATAGGAATCCATGTCTCACACCATCAGCTATCTCAGTGCTCTGCTTGATTAATATACATAATTCTCTCAACAGTAGTTCACATTATGTGCGATAACTTGAAAAAGCTACTCTTCTCAGATGGCCATCATACCTCATTGGAAAGCTGAGATTCTTGGCTTTCAGAAAAGGCATGATGGCCTTTGCCACAAAACTTTGGGTGGGGAAAATTGAGAAAATAAATTAAACAATCTGTGCGAAAATGTCAAAAAATGACATTGACCTTGCCAAAAGGTCATGACCTTGACCTTATACAGTAACGACAATGTCATAATTGGGTTTGCCACACCCTAAAACATAGGAATCCATGTCTCATTTATTGTTATACCATTTTTAGATCTTCAGCTTTCTCAGTGTTCTACTGGATTTATAAGCATCATTTTCTGGGCCTTAGTTTACATTATGTGCGATAACTTGAAAAAGCTACTCTTCTCAGATGGCCATCATACCTCATTGGAAAGCTGAGATTCTTGGCTTTCAGAAAAGGTATGATGGCCTTTGCCACAATACTATGGGTGGGGAAAATGGAGAAAATAAATTAAGCAATCTGTGCGAAATGTCAAAAAATGACATTGACCTTGCCAAAAGGTCATGACCTTGACCTTTTACAGTAATGGAAATGTCATAATTGAGTTTACCACACCCTTAAACTTAGGAATCCATGTCTCATTTGTTCTTATACCATTTTTAGATTTTCAGCTATCTCAGTGTTCTGCTTGATTCATTCGCATAATTTTACTCTACCTTAGTTTACATTATGTGCGATAACTCGAAACAGCTACTCTTCTCAGATGGCCATCATACCTCATTGGAAAGCTGAGATTCCAAGCTTTCAGAAAAGGTATGGTAACCTTTGCCACTTTTTCGGTAACGGTTTTCATATTTTGGGGCCCTGGCTCACGGACTAATGGTTAGGGTAAGGGTTAGGGTATGTCAGAAGTCATGACAGGTTTATAAAGTTTATGACAGATTCTTGACAACGTCATGTCATAGTTAATGACAGTGTCATGTTAATCTTATGACGGTACCTTCAAATAAAGTGTTACTGAATAGTAACTACAGTATAACAACAGTAAGCAGTGTTGTGGATCTACTTTCACACTAAAATAGTACCCCCACAGTAAATGTTAACAGAAAAGAACCACATGTTTCTTTTATGCTATAAACACTTACTTATTGTCTGTACACATAAATTGCAACCGGGTGATAAGTGGGATTACCGCATTCGAGGTGATCTCTCACGACTACAATTTTTGTCTTCCCCAAAAAGAAATGTGATGATAGATATAACTGTTTTGTAATTATAGCATGTATTTATGATAGGTACGAATTAGATAAGAATTTGGCATCAGATAAATCATTACAACGCTCACTACAGTGCATTATCACACAAACCTCAAGGGTTTGTTTATGTTAGTCCATGATGTCCCTATTGATCTGATGCCAAATTCTTGGGGGGAAAAAATTGTAGTCGTGAGATTATGTGAGATTATGTAAGGCATTCAGGCACAGGATCTGAAAGTACTGTTGATAATCATACTGTATATATAGTGGCTGAATTGCAATGTCCCCACTAAAGCCTAACCCTGAACCCTCAAAGACTTAACTGATTTGGATTGACTCCATGATAGGCTGATTTATGCTGGTTAACCCTGTGGTCACACGGGAGGGCAACTGGGCAATTTGAACAAGCAACTCAGTTGCCAAGGAGGCGTGACTCGTATGAAGTTCGTTGCTACCGGCAAACACTAAAATATGCGTCTGGTAGCGACAACGTATATCGCCACAGATGTATTTTTGTGTTACAAACCCATGTTTTCAGGTTTATCTGACTTCATTTGCCGCCTCGTTTTACAAAATATCAAGTCATAAATCATTAACTTCTTAGTTTGTTACAGATAAATTCGATTTTGGAGTTAGCTCCGCCATTACAGGCGTCCGATCAAAATTCTTTTTGAAAGTATACCGTCACGCATGGCTTCACTCTGATTGGTGTTTATGAAAAATCGCCTTGTTAAATCGCCCAACTTTTGCAGAAAATAGCCTGCATTTCTATTCTTTCCCCGCCCACCAGGCGATCTGTTGCTCAGTTGCCTGTACTAATCGCCCGTTGCCTACCGTCATTGACAATGAATGGGAACTAGTCGCCCAACACCAGTGGTTTTATCGCCCGTGTGACCACGGGGTAAGTCTTTAAGGGCTTAGAGTTCTGAGAGAGTGGGGACAATGGGATTCAACCAATTACTTCAAATGTGACATTTTCCACTCAATTGTGTTATTGTCCTGTCATCCTCTACCTTTGTCTCGTCCTCCATCCCCAGTTTTCAGTGGGCTTCCGAGTGCTGCTCACTGGGACACCCATCCAGAACAACCTGCAGGAGGTCTACTCGCTGCTCAGCTTCATCCAGCCCAGCGTGTTTCCTGCCCATGACGCCGAGGACTTTGTCAGCACCTATGCAGACATCCAAACGTGTCCAACCCTAGGTAGAGTATCACCCTCACCGCTGATGACCCCCCCCTCCCCTCCCCCCACACTACACACACACTCACTCACTCACTCACTCACTCACTCACACACACACACACACACACACACACACACACACACACACACACACACACACACACACACACACACACACACACACACACACACACACACACACACACACACACACACCAAAAGTTGATTACAGTACAGCTCTGAGAGTTATTTACGGATCTGGAAGATTCCATTAGACTTAGGAGCAGATAGTTTCTCAAAACATGTCTGATGTCTGTGTTGAAAGACTGACACCCAGGGCTTGTAGACATGTACAGGCTCATAAATCATTATTGATGTTGCCCATGCCCTGAAATCATACTAAATTTACATTGTTATGAAGAGCATATTTCAGACAGGTGTGTTTCTGTTGTTATTGTTACCTGTTATTGTTACAAAGAGGTTATGTTTTCAGTCACGTTGGTTTGTCTGTCTGTCTGTTTGTCTGTTTGTTTGTCAGCAGGATAACTCAAAAAGTACTGTGCGGATTTGGATGAAATTTTCGAACTGTGAATTCATCGGTGATCCAGAACATGATCTGGAATTTATATTGTGTCTGTGACCACAGTGCCTTGGCGGAGGTCTGCGCACTCTGAGCGCTTTTCTAGTTGTACATGTTTTTGTGCTGGCAAAACTGTGTTAACCTGTGTTGAGAAATTCCTTCATCATGACTACAAGATGCAAGATATAAGATATTTTTGTCACATGGAGAAATATACTGGTGCAAAAAGCAGTGAAATGGTATTGCGATCTCACACTGAAAAATAAAAAAAGATCAGTAAACTAGAAAAGCGCTCAGAGAGCACAGACCTCCTCCAAGGCAATGTGGTCACAGACACAATATACATTCCAGATCATGTTCTGGATCACCGATCATCACCAAAATTTAATCAGCTCTTGCTTGTCCCATATACAAATTGTCCGAAAATTTCATCCAAATCCGTGCAGTACTTTTCGAGTCATCCTGCTGACAAACAAACAGACAGACAAACCAGCGAGACCGAAATCATAACCTCCTTGGCGGAGGTAAAAAACTAGGAAAGCGCTCAGAGAGTGCAGACCTCTGCCAAGGCTGTGTGGTCTCAGACACAATAAAAATTCCAGATCATGTTCTGGATCACCGATCGCCACCAAAATCAAATCAGTTCTTGCTTGTCCCAATATACAAATTGTCCGAAAATTTCATCCAAATCCGTGCAGCACTTTTCGAGTCATCCTGCTGACAAACAGACAAACAAACAGATAAAGCAACACGACCAAAAACATAACCTCCTTGGCGGAGGTAAAATAAAAAAACTGCATTAAAGGAGAAGTCAGCATTTTTCAGCATTTTGAGCTTGAAGAACAGGGCTTTGGATTGATTTACGCTGGATTTCTCCTAAAAGCATGAACTGTTATCTGGATGTGGTCCACAGCATCTGAACTCCACCGAATCCTGCAGCCCTTCCTTCTGCGGAGGGTCAAGGCCGAAGTGGCGGCCGAGCTGCCTAAGAAAACCGAGTTGGTGGTGTTCCATGGCATGTCAGCCCTGCAGAAGAAATATTACAAGGCCATCTTAATGAAAGACCTGGGTGAGAGGCAGTTACCCACATCAGCATAACTCATCTCTCATGTGAATGCATAATGCATAATGTGTGTGAGGGTGTGTAGTGGGTGTGTTTGTGTGTGTGTGTGTGTGTGTGTGTGTGTGTGTGTGTGTGTGTGTGTGTGTGTGTGTGTGTGTGTGTGTGTGTGTGTGTGTGTGTGTGTGTGTGTTGAGTAGGGGGAGTTAATGTGGGTAACTGTGTGAGTGTAAGGGTAAACAGTTTGCACGGTAGCGGTGTAGTTGGTAAACCTCATTCTTGGCACATTAAGAAATGCGCTTGTAGTGACGGATGCTACTGGAGCACCCATGGGTGTCAAAGTCTGTGATGGCACGCTCACCTGCCCCCTGTCTGAGGAGCTGCCCTGGACTCCACTGCAGAGTTATACAGTACATTATGTCTGTTTTGTGGGGATGTGCAGATGCCTTCGGGGAAGAACAGGCCACCAAGACCAGGCTACTGAACATCCTTATGCAGCTGAGAAAGTGTGTGGACCACCCTTACCTGTTTGATGGTGAGGCACTGACCATGAAATACAGTATTTAACTGAGCATTGTGCATTGTGTGTGGTTTAATGGTATTGAAAAGTAACATTTCAGTATGCGATAGTTAAAGTTAGATGTTGAAGGGTTTATATTTTCCCTGTAGTTTTCAAATTAATTGTCTGTCTGTTTTTAGGTGTGGAGCCAGAGCCTTTTGAGATGGGTGAACATTTGGTTGAGGCCAGTGGGAAGCTCTTTCTACTTGACAGTATTTTAGCATATCTGCACAATGAGTGAGTCACATATGCACATATGTAAGAATAGTTTTGTAGGAATAGTCATTTCCAGTCCCTCACAATCTCTCTCTGGGACATTTCCTGCTATGTCTCCACTGTCCAATATAATTGAAGGCAACAAAGGCCCAATGGCCTAAAAAAAGAAATGAAAATCAGCTCGGAACTGCCTGAAATCTGATAAATGAAATCTGTTTGTGTACATGTGTGTACGACCAGGGGCCATCGTGTTCTGCTGTTTTCTCAGATGACTAGAATGCTGGACATACTACAGGACTACTTGGAATATAGAGGTACAGAGAACTGCTGCTGTGTGTGTGTGTGTGCTGTCTGTCTGTCTGTCTGTATGTACAGTATGTATGTCCATTCTTTTTTTTTATTATTTGTTTGTTTGTCAACGAAACCAAAACGTCAAAACCTTATTACAGGGAGGTGCAAAACACTATTTATTTTATTTTATTTTATTTTATTATTTATATTATTATATATTATATTATTATTGTTCCTTTCCTTCACAAACATTCAGCCATTTTTATAATAACCTTTATTTATGTATCACTTTTGAGGTGATTCCCATGGGTGAAAACCTATGAAAACTTACTCACAAGGGAACACTACTTACTCACAAGGGAACGCTTCATATTGACAAAGGCTTAGACCTGGGTGTAGTCCACTGAAGTCCAAATTGACAAGGAGTAAACCGGTTGATGTGAAACCGTACAAAATTAGCTAGGGGGAGCTCCGTAGGTAAATAAACATCCAAGGTTTGCCTGGTAGGCCTTTAAGCTAGCTTTGGCTGCCTACTGGCTGAAGTGAACCCAAAAAAGGATTCTCATGAATACAGCACAAAATCTATTAGCTGATACATTTGTTGTGACTCTTGTTTATTATGAATCATGTTCGTTAACGTGGGCCTGCTGAACTGCCTGTTTTGGTTGCATTTGTAGAGGTAGTGCAGTTGAGCTGAGATCTTTCCTGTTAGAAAGCATGCGGTTTTAGTGTGTGTGTGGGGGGGTGACCTTGATAACTCCATTCACCCACTTGGCTCTGTTTTTTCCCTTCTTCTGTGTCATAGACACACACACACACACACACACACACACACACACACACACACACATTATCTCACACACAATGTGTGTGCTCCAGTTTCCTGTGTATGTGTGTGCGTGCACATTTGTTTCAGAAATCTCATACAGCTTCTGTGCTGCTAATTTTGCTGTTCTTGCAGGTTACAGCTATGAGCGTCTAGATGGCTCTGTTCGTGGCGAGGAGCGCAACTTGGCCATCAAGAACTTCAGCACCAAGGATGTGTTTGTTTTCCTTCTCAGCACCAAGGCTGGTGGGTTTCTTCGTTGTCCTGTATCCAATCCTAAAACACACCCTACCTCAGTATCCTCTTTATCCTCTTTCCTCATTAGGGTTGGCAAGACTTTGGATAAAGATGCCCAGAGCTTTTTCTGAACAACCCAGATGATGAAAAAATAGTCCATTTGGAGTTAATTCAAGGGGAATAAAACCTCAAATATGTTTTTTTTTGTTTGTTTAAATTGTCATTCAATTTCAAAAAGAAATATGAAAAAAAACTTTCATCTTACCTAACCTTAATAGTATGTTGAGAGTCATTGTAGTGGTTGTATGACTACTTGTCGATTGGTATCAGTTTCGACTCTATCTAGGGCCTCCGTGCTAAAATGGAGAATACGTAAATTTGCGCCACTGGTCCACAGTCAAATCTCGTTGCGCTGTAGGGGAGTTCTTACAGAGAAAAAGGCGAGCTCAAACCTAGCAAAAACCAAGAAAACTTTGTTGGTTGCAGTGAAATTTCCCACTACCAACCAGCTTTTGGGAAGCAAGCGCCTGCATAGGGAGCTCTGTATTGAAAATGCAGGGGAACAGAGTACTCCTTTTTACAAACAGGTATCAGCCTCTAGCTCTCTCTCTCCCTCTCTCTCTCTCTCTCTCTCTCTCTCTCTCTCTCTCTCTCTCTCTCTCTCTCTCTCTCTCTCTCTCTCTCTCCCTCTCTCTCTCTCGTGCTCTCTCTCTCTCACCGTCACAGGTGGTGTAGGTATGAATCTCACAGCTGCTGACACAGT
>JAODXP020000022.1:7575792-7625792 GCA_027497455.2 Sardinella longiceps | reverse complement strand
GTAGGAGAAAGTTTCAAGCACACTGGAAATATTTTTATGCTTTATTTTACAAAATGAAGTTTTGGACCTTCTCTTGCCCCGTGAAGTGAATTGAGAGGCCAGAGATAGTTGAGACGTCATTTTGTGCCGTAAAATAAGTAAGTAAAAGTAATTGAAAGGATTTCAAGTATGCAGACTTTTTCCTAATGGATGTTGAAGGTTAACCTCCCAGGTAGCCTGGTCATGACCATCACCTTGGTCTACGCTTCGCTTCGAACAAGAGTCTGGGATCTCGGCTATTGACAAACGATTGCAAGCTTGAGGTAGGCGTGATGTAACCTTTATTATGCGCCAACTCAGTCGTGAAGTAAGCTATGCTTGACCAGGCTGCCTAGGACTCCCAGTGAATAGTTTCTCCAGTAAAAATTAAACTTTACATTCAGACCACAAGCGATGCAGGCAACACAAGCACAAATTGAATTGACTTTGTATGGAGACAGGCAACAAAGGCAATGTAAGTGGTAGGTGTAGCGGGCTATGAAACTTGGGCGTCTTGTAGACCCAGAAGCCGCCGCCACGCACAGCCATTTGCGCCATTGAGAGTTTAAGTCAAAGCCAGCCAATAATTTTGTGAGCCAAATCAAGCCGCCAGCTCATAGAGTTTAGGCTGAGCCAGGTAGAAACATTTGCATCAACTAGCCTGCTTCTATCGGTCGCACAGAAACATGAGCCTACAATACACATGAAACAGAATTATAGCCTACCTTTATACAGTAGCCTCATATTCCTGAACTACGAACTGACTAGCCACATCATTTCCATCGCAGACTTGCCCTGACTAAAGTAAATAAATCACATAGGCTACTGTAGATGGCTAAACTGAACAGTCTGTATATTCTAACATGTTTAAAAAGGAGGGACATGTTCAACTTAATTAAAACGCATAGGCCTACTGTCAATTTCAACAGATGACTTGTTATTTCAGGGTTCCCACGCGTCCTGAAAAACCTGGAAAACCTGAAATTTTAGAGATGGCCTTTCCATTCATTGAAAACACCTGGAAATTGGCTAAAATGTTAAAATGTCCTGGAAAAATTTTGTACTGACCTGGAAAATTATAATTTAATTTAGCCACTCATTCAGATTCGCAGACACCTTGCTGCTTTTTGATAAGCTGGGGAGATACATTTGTCTGGTTTGTATTTTTAAATAGAACAGTATATAGTCAGGGAGCCAAAGTCTCAAAAATGGGTTGAACCGGACATGGTCTGTTATACTTTTTATTTGAGTTTTTTCTGTTAATTTTGACCCTAAGAACCAATAATTGGAGGGTCTGCTCTGCCAGAAATATCGCGAAAGAAAATTGTGCCTATTTTAGTGTATACAGTGTATTATTCATCAGATAAATGTGAGAAAAATGTTTTTCTTTTCCCTTCAAATACTCAGTGCCTGTCCAGAAATACATTCCATATGCACAGAACACATGTGCTGACAACATCCACTAAATCAGTGTTTCTCAAACTGTGGGGTGGGCCCCACTAGTGGGGCGCAGACACATGACAGGTGGGGCGCGAGACATCTCTTTGCAATTGACCAATTGCCACACCATGCCCCCCAACTTAACAGCTATCGTCAGATATGCACATATTACAGTCAATTGTTGCTGTGATGAGGGGTTCGAGAGAAATTTGGCTTTGAATTAGTAACACAAAAAATTCTAACATTGACAAAAATCCCAAAGTATTCCTCACGGAGATATTGTGCGCAAATTGAGCCTTCCAGGTGGGGCGTGAAAATTCTCTGCCTTCCAAAGTGGGGAATGACAGAAAAAGTTTGAGAAACACTGCACTAAATAGTCAGGGAGCCAAAGTCTAAAAAGCTCAAGAAAATAGGTTGAACCCGACACCGTCTGTTATACTTTTCATTTGTGTTTTTTTTTTGGTTAACTTTAACCCTTGTAACAAATAATTGGAGGGTCTGCTCTGCCGTAAATATCGCGAAAAAAGGTATTTTTTTGTGTGTTTGATGATGGTAGTATTAAACACATTAAACAAACTCAAAATAAAAGAACACCTGGTTGCAACATGCCAATATACACTGCATTGCTAGCAGGTAGCTAGGTGTTCTTTTATTTTGAGTTTGTTTAATGTGCCTCGCTGCTGGCATTGAAACTTATGTGTGTGGCCTTTATGGAATCATAACTTGTCTGCAGTTATTTACAGGTCTATCAACATTCTAAATGGGTGATGATCGAAAAATACAGGCCTAATTAAAAACATTAACATGAAGAAATATTAGTCATATCTTTAAACAGAGTAATTATCACTCCTAAATCATTATGATTAAATATCATAGGATCGGGTTCTGTTCCAGTATTTAATCATAATGATTTAGGAGTGATAATTACTCTGTTTATCATTAACGTTAGTAAAGATATGACTAATATTTCTTCATGTTAATTAGGCCTGTTTCTATAGGCCTATATATCACAAAAATATAGTGAACAACATCAAACAACATTATCTGTATTTTGTTCACAGCTTTGCCTGAAATGTTTTCACTGACAAATTTGAAGAATGTTATCTAGTGCTTGTACATGTAGGTTATAAGGCACGATCTGTATTTTTCAATCATCACCCATTTAGAATGTTATTAAACCTGTAAATAACTGTGGCCCTCTGATAATTTATGCCTGTGGCTGAACACCTGCAGTTCCAACACCACTCCCTTTTCTGGTGGTTTGGTGGAGTCCTGGCACATACTGTACAACAACAAGACGTTTCAAAGTGCTATGTTGGCGGACAAGTTATGATTCCATAAAGGCCACACACACACAAGTTTCAATGCCAGCAGCGAGGCACATTAAACAAGCTCAAAATAAAAGAACACCTGGTTGCAACATGCCAATATACACTGCATTGCTAACAAATAGCCACAGTTTTACTCGGGGGTCTATCACTGGTCTCCAGACTATACTGTTATAGTCTGGCATGTCAGGCTAGTTATCTAGTGCACTAAGCAAAATTGTACAACAGGGCTATGCTGGAATTAGGCCTACACCAAACCTTGATTTTAAAAGATCTCATTCTAAACATGAATTTGCTCACTACGCCGATCACCACTGGCCAGTCATACCTCTTCATTTCATAGGTATAGCAATAAAGGAAATTATATTAGCATGTTGTTGTATCGAGAATTGGTGTATTGTTGTTCCGATAACATTAGCCTACACCTCGATCCGTGTCCTTGAATTTGAGGGAAAAAGCCTTGAAATGTCCTGGAAAAGTCCTTAAATTTGATGTTGAAGAAAGAGTGGGAACCCTGTATTTGCGTTTGACATATGGTGATACACGCCTGCCGCAAATATGGCAAGCCATTTTTTCGTTTTAATACTATGACGAGCCATTCAGTATGATTTCAGATACTGAAGTTACTGAAAACATTTGGAAATATTGGTAAGAAATATAGGCTACTGTAGCTCAATACAATTATTACTTTAATTTAATACTAATACACGCTTTGTGCTTTTTTGTTCAGATATTTACATGCATCATTGAGGAACTGGTACAGTTTTAAAAGCAGGCTAATAAATACCCAACCCTAATCAATGATCGTGATACACATGTTCTAATGTTATAATGAAATAGCCACTTCAGCCATTTGTAGCCATGAACACTTTGGCGGCTGCAGCAGCCATTTAGGTTTTGGCTGAGCCGGCTAGCCAGCCAATAACTCTTCAGCCAGCCATTACAGTGCGTTCACACTGCATCCATCCGTTGACGGACGACGGAGGAGGGGTCTGACGGAGGGGGGAGTCAATTCTCTCAATCCCGATTGGTTTGACGGATCCGTCGCCAGCTAAAAAGTTGAACATGTTTTAACTTTTTGACGGACGCAACGGAGCTGTTTTGACGGACGGACCCACAATGCATTTTGCGAAAGCTCCATTCAAAGTCAATGGGATCCGTCAACGGACGGATGCAGTGTGAACGCCCTGTTATTCTAAAAACAAAGGGTCTAGCATCTTGAGCCATGAAGGAAAGTAGAACTAAACTAAAAGTTAACTAAAAGCACTTTGCTGCTTTTGTTGCTGTGCCAAGCAATGTTTCTTGGGACTCTTTGGCAACTCGTGGACATTTATCGCTCATTACCTGAATGTAGAGTAAATTAGGCCATGCTGTTGATATTTGACTGTGTTGATTGGTTCTCTACCCTGAGGTCTCATCACACGCTGAAGTGTAGCAGTTCTAACATGTGCAGTCAAAGGAAGCATGCAAAGCACTTCTTGGGAATAATTCCTCAATGTGATATAAGTGCTCTTGACACTGTGCCAGATTTGATTGATTTTTTTCTGACATGCACTGCTCAATTCTACAGCTAGAAAATGACAAATGCATATCACTCCCGTGACACCTTGATATTGACAAAGATTAGCTTTTTGTAGATCTTGTTCAAGAAGTTACTTAATGTTTGGGGAATCTGTGGCGGTAGGGGATACGTAGGTGTGAATATCCCCAAAAAGCCAAAGACAATTTCTTAGCATCAGGGTCTTACCAGGGCAAAATAAGGATGCAACGTACCCTAGCATTCAAAGTCCTACTGGACGAAATGAGAGATTTAAGGTGATTACTCATGATTATTTCTGGCAAAATTCTGTGATTTAATGAGATTATGTTAATTGACGGCGTTATCAACAACACTTTTGAACTGGTTGAATTTCACAAGATGTAGCAGTGTCAGTCATAGCCATTTGTGTTATTGCAGCTGGCTCTGATCGTGGCCCAGACCCGGGACAAGGCAAACAACCTCTCTGGCATCCGCCTCAGTGCCCTGGAGGAAGGCCTCAGGAAAATCTCCAAGGTGGCTAAGGAGACACGAGGTACATTTTAGTAGGGTGACTTGGGTCACTTGACACATATTTCACTGTGGGAAAATATACATATACCAACAAGCTATTAATTCTGCATATCTGACTCTTGTCAATCAATCTCTTCATTTATCTATTACAAATTGTCTCTTTAATAAAGAGTCTTTATGTACATTTTTGTCTTCAGCAGACCAACAATAGAGATTCAAGTCAAGCACCTAATACTCCACTGTGTATGTCTTTTCCAGCAAGTGTCCACTTGCCCCGTATTGGTCATGCAACCAAAGGCTTCAACTGGTATGGCACGGAGAGACTCATTCGGAAACACCTGGTCACAAGAAGCATCCCCACGTCTATGTATCCATGGCAACACAAGAAAGTACTGTAGTCATGCATAATGCTTAGTTATGTTTGTGCACATCGCAAAGGGCAAGATTTTATGGGATTCAAAATTGGGGACTAGTTCCTTATTGCAAGATTGATAAATGCTCCATAAATGTACGTATCTCACAAATATACTGTCAAATAGTTGCTGTGGTTAAATCCTTAACTTTGCCTAGATACTACTATCGTAGGGCATCCTCTGCCTATGCCTCCACATCCAACTCCACACCATCCACGTCTGCGCAAACACCAGCTGTCGGTCAGAACAGCTCTCCACCCATCCAGAGAGGACATCGATCTTCGCCCGTCTCACAGACATCGCCCGCTTCCCAGCGCTCCTCCAGTCCTGAGGCAGCAGGAAATGGGGACGCTTCTGCAGAGCCAAGCGGGACGGGAGACAGTGCAGCCAAATTCAGCCTGTCTGATTTCATGAGTGGTGTTCATGTCTTCTTCTACAATATGGCTGCCTCGGACAAGAAGACACTGTCGCGCTACCTCATCACATATCCTTTCACAGGCTAAGCTAAATAATGCATGCAGCCGAGGTCTAACCAAAGATGAAATAAAACACATTAGAGGGGAAGCTCATCCCTTCCTTCAGATAATTACTCATTACTCTGTTCTCCTGGCAGTTAATGCTTACTAAAATATGTGTTCATGTGATATTCGTGTTCAGTTAGTGTTATGTGCTGCTACACTATCTGGTATTACTTTCAGCAATGGATGACATGGTAAATGGTACTGCATTTATATAGCTGCATTTATATACCCCTACGAGCACTCAAAGCGTTTTACAATTTATGCCTCACATTCACCCTTTCATACATCGGTTACAATTAATGCCTCTCATTCACCATTTCATACATCGGTTACAATTTATGCCTCACATTCACCCTTTCATACATCGGTTACAATTTATGCCTCACATTCACCCTTTCATACATCGGTTACAATTAATGCCTCTCATTCACCGTTTCATACATCGGTTACAATTTATGCCTCACATTCACCCTTTCATACATCGGTTACAATTAATGCCTCTCATTCACCATTTCATACATCGGTTACAATTTATGCCTCACATTCACCCTTTCATACATCGGTTACAGAGGCTGCCATGCAAGGCGCCAACCTGCTCACCGGGAGCACTTTTGGGGTTAGGTGTCTTGCTCAAGGACACCTTGATGGGGGCGGGTGGAGGCGGACACATCTACCTCCTGTGCCACCTCCGCCCCATCAATGATATGGCTTTAAACAGTCCAGAAAATTTCCCTTCATGTTTATTTGGTTTAGTCCTTTGACATTTTTGTTGTTGTTATTGGCCTGTAACCAAGTGATTTTGGCAAAGGCCAGTACTGCCAGGTAACTTGTCTCGACATAGAAATATTCACTGGAGACTCTTTTTGTTTGAGTCAGTCAATTCTTTATATTACCATAATAAGTAATGCTTATGTTATGATATGATTAGCTTATGCCTTGTATTGTAATAATGTATTGTCTATATTGTATATTGCTTTGGATCAAACCCATAACCATAACTAAAACTGAAACCATATCTTTTACATTAAGGACACCAAGTTGTTGGTGATTATGATGATGATACTGGTAGTTGTGACTATGAGGAAGAGGACACTGTAAATCTAAATGTCAACTTGCATGATGTAACTTTGCCTTAACCATAGCTGCACGTATGATGGTGATGAAGAGGACATCATGAGTTCACATGTCACTCATATCGTGGCTGAGGTGGACGGTCCTGCACACACACAGGTACTTGTCGCTGCTTTGCCTTCTTACTGTAGTCTGGACGGTTCATTTACACACTTTCTTTGTCATTGGGAAGCCGTGCTACTGTATACATACATTACATTGGAAGCCAGTAGTAAGTTAATACCGTTTATTGGTACAAAATGTTCCTGTTTGCAAGTTGTGGAATTTGGACGAGAATTTTTATTTGTGAACAAAGTGTGTGAAATCGGTGATAAACCAATAACAGTAAAGATCACATTTATAGTATCCTTTTAACAGTGTTAGAATATTTATAACAGTCCTCCTACTTGCCTCACATAACCACAAGCATGTATATATACATAAATGTAATCATCATGCATGTAATCAGTACGGTTTCTTGGCCCCGAGTTATTCGCTGGAATTGGTGCTGCTTCTGAAAGTGTGTGTGTGTGTGTGTGTGTGTGTCCATCAGGAGCTGCAGCAGCTTGTGCGGCAATACCCCCAGGCCTTGCCTGTGCAGAAGAGCTGGCTAGAATCCTGCTTCTCCAAACAGAAGAAAGTCAACACCAATTCTTTTCTTCATAAGCTGCAGTGATCCTGGGCAAACTCCTTTTGCACAACTGATGATTACAGTACCACTAATACCATAGCTGCCTTATTTATTGATTACTAAGCAAAAAAGAAAAACAAAGCCATAGATAAAGTTGGGCTTTTAATGTTAATAGAAATAAAGATCTTGGACTTAATTATTTCTGTGTACATGAAGTGTTACCAAATGTATACACATAGTCATCTGTCAAAATGAAATTTGCCTCTTGTGTATAATACAAATTTACTGAAGAGAAATTTAGCTGTGTTCAAAACTGGGATATTATGATGTGCTTATGCCTCCCTTAGAATAATCCTAATTCAATCCAATCCAACCACCCTCCCCAGGCAACACCCCTAGTAAGGATTTATCGATTTATTCTCTAGTGGCAGAGATGGATAGCCTGGCCAATGCCAAACTAAGAGATGGATGTTTTTTCATCCATTTTTTTTCCTCAGTCAATTTGGTGGTGCATTTCCCTGATCAGATTGAAGATCTGTAATACTTAGTTTCATCACGTGCTTATCATAAAAAGTAGTTTCTCATTTATTTTTTGCAGCCTCCTGTACAATCTGACTACTTCCCCTTGGGAATCAGTAAAGTATTTATCTATCTACAAATGTCTTCGCTCATCCATGCACTTAGTTTTGTACTTAATTGTCAATTTTTTTTACATGATTTATTGCTAATCATCAGTCAATATGCATTCAACAGCTTCTTTCCAAAGTCACCCCCAACTTTACCTATTGCAAATGCTTTATGTAATATTCTGATTTTGTAACTGGTGAGGTTTTAATCAGTTGGAAGCTGTCAATCCGAATTACCTCAAATAATTTCTGCGTAAAGAGTCTGTTTGGAATTAATCCATAAAATTTCGCTTAGGACGGTCGGGCTATTAATTTCTTGGTGTAAAGGAGATGTATGCAACTGGTTATTACCACTAGGGCCCTCTGGTGGACAAAGAAATGCAAATACTTCCAATTAAAGTCTATATCCTTTCCTCAGTCATAAATAAAATTCTGTTCTTATTTTATTCATCAAGTCCAGGGGCCTACAAGTATTGTGGTATTTGTTTCTTATATATGATGACTTTTATAGGATTACTTAAAATAGGCCTATAGAGCACTTTCTGATTGATGCTCAGGCTACTAGTCTTTGTTGACATTCATGGTTTACCTAAACCCATGTTAACAAGCAATAGAGTAGACCCTACTCTAGGGTCATAGCTTTTGAAACTGGTTGATATTGATATAAGCGAGAGTGATGTTACGAATCGTCAGGCTAAATGCAAAGTAGCCTACCTACTTTCACCGGAAACCAAACCCTTCCCACAGATAGTCTTGCAATTTTGTCAGAACAGGGCTCCCACTCAGAAGAGCGCGCGTGTATTGACGACAGCGAAGGCAGAAGAACTGTGCCTTTAGTGAACATTATTAGATTCTCCACAGACCTCATGATAATTGTGTTATGTTTGAACTGACAAAGCTACACGCCGGTCGAACAGTTATTACAGAATGAGGTAAGTGTTCAGTCATTAATTTCCTCTGAGATACCTGTAAAGCGAAATCATGAAATATCCAGCGGTAGACGTACCAGTTACCTGGAAGGCAGTGGTCCTTTTCCTTTACAATGTAGAGGAAATTTAGCCTACCTATTTAACTAACCTTAACTACCTATTTTGGTAACATATTGTGTAACCTTCACTCTAATGAGCAAATCTAGAGATAAACAGTGAAATAAATAGGTTTTAATAGATCACAAGTCAAAATAAACAACTTAAAATAAAATGTTGCTTAGATTAGGCCTGTTTGATCAAGCATTCTCAGTAACTTAACCTACTGATCTTATCTGGTGCGCTTTGACAGGAAAACATGCTGATGTTAGATAGGCTTAGTGATTTTTGCGCAACTGGTGAAAAACACGTCTAGGTGAAGGGCTGCTGAGGAGAGTATGATTTCCATTTGTGTTGTTTTTCTATCAGTTATGATTTTAAATGATGTTAACAATACGGTCTTTTGTGTTAGACAATTAGCCTAGACTTCTACTTTGATAGTGTGGGCTAAATAGAGGTGCAAAAAAAGTCATCTTTGGCACCGCGCATGACCACAACTCGCCCTATCACACACTCGAATTTTAAGTCATAAAAACATAATTTGTTTTAGGTGTCCGAAATCGCTGCCGAACTTTTATCGATAATATGGGGGATTTTACCTGTTTAGCTGTGTTTTGTACACTATCTTTTCACACTGCTCATCTGGGTAATTTTCTCTCGCGTCACTTTGTGGTTGTACTGGTGGCTTCCCCCTCGTTTTGACCTTAATTTTTGGTACCATTGCGCATTTTTTCCGACACACATAAAACGCTGCCATTGTTGTTTTCACAGGAAAATAAAATTGTTGTTGATTATTTTGCACATATTAACTTATATGCAGTCATCCAGTTTATTTTTACTTTTATTGTATGTTTTTATTCTCCCTGGCTAAAGTAAGTAGTAAGTAGAGCAAAAACTGTACAGCATTGTTGCTGGTGGCTCGTTCCACTTGCCAAGTGTTGTAGGCTACTCTGTCCCGCGCCGCTTACTGACCCATACCACTGTCCCATTACACTTATCAACTAGAAAAGAACGTAGAGAGCGCAGACCTCTGCCAAGGCAATGTGGTCACATACACAATAGAAATTCCAGATTCTGTTCTGGATCACCGATCACCACCAAAATTTAAAAAGTTGTTAGGCTACTTGTCCCAGTGCAGACTTTGTCAGAAAATTTCATCCAAATTTGTGCAGTACTTTTCGAGTAATTTTGTGCACACACACACACACACACAGAAAGAGAGAGAGAGAGAGACGCTGGCGAAAAAAACAAGACCTTCTTGTCATGCCATGTAAGATTACTGTAGCCTACTGTAGTATCACTGGACAGTGCTCAGGACAGTAGACAGGTGGCACAGGACAGTGGGTGAATGGTGCAGCCCACCAGAAACCGTAGAGTACTGTTTTTACGCACCAGAAACCGTAGAGTACTGTTTTTACGGCTACTGGAATAATATGTGATCTGCTTTGATTTGTTAAATATTTTTTGGTGTGAGGTTTATGCTTCCTTCTCCTATGTGAACTATGTGTGATTTAGCAGTAACTCTCTGGTGGTACAGTATAATATTGCAACTCATAGTTTATCTTCCATCTCTCCAGCTGCGTTTCTCAGCCACAGTCTGTCAACTACCCCCAGGAGGACGATGAGACTCTGACCAAAGACGTTGCAATGGATGGTGCACTTGGCAGTCCTCAGTCAAAACAGCACAGTCTATCCTCTGAGTCTAACAGCTCAGCCTTTCAATTCCCAAATGGCATCTCACAGCCATTCAGGACACAGTGTGGTGCTTCCAACATTTCGATCACCAGTAACTGCAGCAGGGACTGCTGTAGTGAGAAGTTCAGCTATGCTCCTTACCAGCGACCCGTTGGTTTGCCAGCGGGTTACATCCAGCCAACGCCATTCCCGAGTCGGACAGAGACATCTCAAAGCACCTTTGACCGACACAAAGACGCCTGGTGCCACTCGATGCCCGTAAGAGATAGCTCACTGGATAGCTGTTGGACTGGACCCTTGCCCTCCTTCATGGTCTCCAGAGAATACTCCAATTACCCATCTGAGAGGAGCTCTCCCCAGCCCCCCTGCAGCTCCATCCCTCTGCCAGGCAGGTGCAGCCCCGACCAGGGCAGCCTGGAGCTCCCACGCTCTCTTCACTCCCTTCCCATGCCAGCAATACCCCAAAACCTCCACCATTACCCTCATCACCCGCAGTGGAGGATGGCCTGCGGTCCCCAGTGCCCCATGGAAGTGTTGAGGATAGACCCAGTGCCTCATCAGGCCCCTGGGAACCACAGACCACACCTGCCTTCCTGTAAGTCTATTACAGTCTACTTGACCTTAGAGCTTCTGTTTTTAATGTGCCATGTGGTCTCATTCTCTCTCTCTCTCTCTCTCTCTCTCTCTCTCTCTCTCTCTCTCTCTCTCTCTCTCTGGGGAAGCATACTCAGAACACAGCCCATTCCAACCTTCTATATAATAACTAAAAATAAAATATCATAATGAGGTTATCAAAATAAATCAGATCTTGCACATAACTATTGAAGGAGTTAGCAGAGGTGGCTAGCTCACAAGGTGCTGAGGAGATTTTCAAGAGGATTTTTTTTTCTCCCTCATGAAGCATCAGCTTACAGAGGTGTATTGGAGTGTAGGCAAGGGGTTGTCCCCTGATATTTTGGCAGTAACGTAGCCCACCCCATGACATGAAAAGTAGCCTACAGCTAATCATCATTTCAGCAAGCAACTAACTTTTTTGTCAAGTAGGTTGCTAAAGAGCAGAAATGACTCATATTGGTGATAATCTTAGCGTTGTTGAGATTGGTATTGATAATTTGGTTTATGTGTCTTATCACAGAGGTATCTAGATGTGCTGTAATAATTGGCAGGTACTGTGAGTAAAAGTAAAAACAGGAAATGAAATTGCATAACAGTTATACATGTAGCAGTAGCAACACCTTTATCTTAAGTCATTTACAATACAATAAAACATTAAAACTTAGAGCAATATTTTTATTTGGAATTTGATAACGCAAATACTTTTTTTTAGCTGTAAGGAGCTGATACTGCCCTTCCCTCTTCATGGGCATAACAATGCCTATTCATTGAATCTATTCTAAGAGAACTGCCTGCACTGTTATTTCATTGCTGTGCCTTAGGCTCCTTTCATGTAGAGATTTACTGATACCTGGTGTACTGTACATCCAATGTATGGTTCATAATTGTGACATATTTCACTATGTAAGATTTTCTTGCAAGCCTGGGCACATGACGGTATCCCATTGTGCAAGTTCCTTAATTCAGACCTCTTCATGTGAAGACTTTTTTTTTTTTACATTCTCCGCCGTAATTATCGGATCATGTAGGGTGTAAGGCAAAGGGTGTAGGATGATGTAAAGGGCCGATTCCTGTCCCCTGTCATTTAACATAAGGCCCGGCCCTTTACATCATTTCATGTGGCCCGCCTAAAAAGCCTGAAAAGAATTAATTGTAGGTGTATGTTGCCTGTTCAAAAAACAGTTCTATCAATGCCCTTTCTGCAACACAATCCGGCAACTCCCTATGAGGTAAATCTTAGACCTGCTTACCAACAGGAAAGGAATACAAAATTAAATAGTGGCGCATTAGGATTGTGTTAGTGATGGTCAGAACAAAGTTGAGTTTAACACCCCTGATGTAGGTTATAGTTTAAGATGGAGCTCCATCTGGAAATATAACCTACATCAGGGGTGTCAAACTCAACTTTGTCAAGGGCCACATGAGCAATGGGATTTTCCTGAGAGGGGCCGACCTGCCAAAATTACGTGCGACCACAAATATGGGTGAAGAAAATGCTAATTTCCTCATGTTTCTGTGACAAGAGTCTTATAAGGATGTGATTTACAATTAAATAGTGTCTCTAGTAGCCCTATTTAGTGAGAGATAGGTGCTTTACTCATGTTTAATGTTTTTAGCTTAGACTACGTGTTGCTTTTAGATTTTTGTTTACTTTTCTCCGAACAAGAGCTTTACCATGGATAAGTTCAGGCTTTGCTATTCTGTAGAGATGATGCAACTTGCAGAGACACAAGCATTGATTCTGATGCTAAGGTTGGAACACTGCGCTCTGGGCAGCACCCGAATCATTGTTTGGTCAGCACTGACAGCTAATATTTGGATCCGATCCAGATATTAACTGTCAGTGCTGACCGAACATGGTAAAGCTCTTGTACAGAGAAAAGTAAACAAAAATCTAAAAGCAACACGTAGTCTAAGCTAAAAGTTTTAAACATGTAATGTTAATAGGGCATGTCACGATTATGCCTTCTCACACTGTGAGACAGGTTCGTGGCTTTGAGTGTCACAATTTCGCTTTCGATATGCATATCGTTCAACCCTAATAGGATTGTCACCATAAATGCATTCACACTGAGATCCAATCTTATGTTCAGTACTTTTTGTAAAGAGGTGCATCATAATCATCTCTATCATTACCCCCATTTTGGTATTCAATAGGGTTTATTTGTCTGTTTGACAACTGGATGATGCAATACTGAAATGATTTTGATGGAACTTGATTGAGGGGGGTAACTTGGTAACTTGACAACTTGGTTATTTTGGCACTGATCCAACATGCACAAAAAAAAAGTTTTTTTTAAAAAGTGTTTGCCTAGTTATTTATGTATTGAGTCCATAAGATTACGATAAATCAGTCAAATTTGTGGTGAGTGATCCTTTGTCTAAAATAAAACTTGCTCCATCAAATTGGTGAGCAGGAACCGTCAAAGTCTACAGATTGGAAATCAGAAGGAACACAAATATGTTACATGTGCTCTCTCTCTCTCTCTCTCTCTCTCTCTCTCTCTCTCTCTCTCTCTCTCTCTCTCTCTCTCTCAGGCCCTAATGGAATGGGACCTTTACACAGAAATGGAATTCATAGGTAATTACATGTTCTGGACCTCCCCCTTGTCTTTGTACCGTATATGACTCGTTAATTACCCCTGGGTAATAATAACCCCTAGAGTTTACACATCTTTATTAAACATAACTGGGGGCTGTGTGCCTTGACAAGTGATTTTTCGTATTTTACACACACACACACACACACACCTGTAACCACATCTATAGCTTGCAGGCATTGTAGTCAATGCAGACGTTGATCACAGTGTATAATTACAGTGATGCGATGTCTGTTTCTGACACATTCACAGAGCCCCAACACCTGTGACCCCTGGGCCAAAATCAGACACAGCACAGCTCTCCTTTGAACAGAGTGAGTATGCAGTACTGCACACTTCTTGCACATCTCAAGCATGCAACATTTATACATATACTGTAGTGTGTGTGTGTGTGTGTGTGTGTGTGTGTGTGTGTGTAATGATAAAAGCCCCCACTTGCAAGATTTAGGTCAAATATCGACATTTCCTATTCATTGTACCTTTACATACATTGCCTAGAACTCATTGGGATTGATAAATTACATGTTCCGGTGTAAAATGTGCCCCTTCGTGAGCTTAGAGGCAGATATTGCACTTGCAAGATCTGTGAGAGCGCCCACCCCCCGTTTGTTTTGGTTGGCAAGCTAGGTCACGTGAATAGTAGCTGAAGCTTACTATTTGAATTACAATGCGATTTGTACCTTCTTAGCCCATTTAACTGTCTATTCATTTTGTTAGCAGCTTTCTCCATCCACTATGCAATTCTACACGAAGGATTATTGGCAGAAATGCCTAATTACTGCTTTGTTTGGTTCTTCTTCTTGGTCCACCGGACTTGCATAGGATCTCTTTAAAATTGTAGAGCTCACATTTATTTTTCGTTCTGTTTGTTTTTGTCATATATCTCATCACCTAGGAAAGGTATTTGTCACATATGAGACAGATAATGATGATCATGTGAAGGAGGTGATCAACTTCGTGGCGTTGCTGAGACATAATGGCTTCTACACACATGTAAGTATAATAATGAAGCTTTTTGGTATACACTGCTTGCAATATTACTGTACTGTAGGCCTTCATGTTAAAGAACATTCAACATCCAACATTCAATATCCTTCAATTCACTGCAGATGTTTGTCATTGTTAATTATGTTTATCTAAGTGATTTACTGTACCAAAGTGGAATGGTGTGCAGTTGTGCATTGATCTGAATCTATAGTATTTGTGTTAACCCGTATGTTATCACATGTCAGACTTAACGTGTGTGTGTGTGTGTGTGTGTGTGCGTGCGTGTGCGTGTGTGTGTGTGTGTGTGTGTGTGTGTGTGTGTGTGTGTGTGTGTGTGTGTGTGTGTGTGTGTGTGTGTGTTTGTGTGCATGCATACTGTACATCAACTTCCAAAGATTGACATGTTTGAGCAACAGTACAGAAGCATCAATAAGATTGACTTCATGGAACGTTACATCAGTGAGGTAAAGCACTGCTCCATGTTTTCTTTATTGATGACAAGGCCTTTCTACTGAAATGAACATGTTTTGCATTGACGATTATACAACAAAGTGACATTAGTGGTATGTCAATGCTTTAAACTAACACAAATTCGCTTAAAGATAGCATTATTGCATTTGAAAAAATATATTACACCAAAATGTAAAAGAAAAATGTGACTGTATGCTACTACTGGCAACTAAATTTAGCACACATTTCTGACTTCAGGCTTGTACTAATTTCTTAACTTAGTAGTACAGCCCTCAGGTTAAGATTTGGATCTCCATCATTGTGGCAGCCTCATGCATAAAAATTACAGAGCAGATTCCCCTCAGGTGTTTTTCTTTGGTAACGATTCAAGCAGAGCTGACTTTGGAGTTAGAGTTTGAACAATAAGTCACTCATAAACAAAAGACATATGAAGACAGATATGATCACTGTGCATAAATTAAACTGCAGTGAGATAGAGAGAAGCTAAACTATCTCCTGACATACTGTCACATGATGTTAATCATCCCACTGACATGGTGGCATGAAAAAAACTGACTGAAACTTAACCTGATCTTTTTCAAACACAATCTGCCAAAAAGGTCGGTTTACATTAGAGAACATAAGATATTTAAAAATCTCAAAAGTGACATAACAGTTATCATGAGTACCACTACCAGTATTGGTTCATGCTGTGGTCCCTCTCATCTCACACTCATGATTAATCTTGTCTGCCTTTCTGTCCTGCTCCACGTCATTTAGAAAGACTACTTGATCATTATTGTCATCAGTCCTAAGTACTACGACACAGTCACAGGCACGGCAGTCCACACAGAAGATGATGAGACTTTGAACACTGTTTACATTCATAAACAGGTGGAAACCTATAAAACTTTTTGTTAGCCTCAGCTAAATGGTTTTGTATTTAATGTAATATACTAATTTTAATCTATATACTTCGATAACATTGTTATCATAATCATAATCATCTTAAAATACCTTGCATTCTCATGTTTTTTCTCCCATTTTTAAGTTTTGGTATTGTTTTTGTTTTTTCCTTAGCTGCAGAATGAATTCATACAGAATGGCTGCAAAAATTTCAGGTTCATACCTATACTGTTTCCAGGGGCCAAAAAGGTGAGCAGGAGTCATACCAGCATATAAATTCATGTATATAAATGCCTCAGAATGTTGTATATTTGGTCCCAGCTATGACCTTACATACATGCCTTCATACTGTAACACAGTGTTTCTCAAACTGTGGGGCGTAGACACATGGCAAGTGGGGCACGAGACATCTCTTTGTGATAGACCAATGGCTGCCCAAATTCACCTAGCCTATTTTCTCTGTCAGATTATTTGAGGAGCATTTGTTAGATATGCGCATATGACAGTAAATTGAGCTTTCCAATTGTGTTACTTGCTAGTTCGGGAGAAATTTAGCTTTGACTTTAGATAGAAATTCTATTAGTTTACGTGACTATGTGTCCATCTTTAGGTCTACCCATTCAGGTGGGGCGTGAACATTCTCTGACTTCCCAACTGGGGAATGACAGGAAAAGTTTGAGAACCACTGCTGTAACAGAAACAAGAGGGGTTTTTTCTCTGTTTAAAATAATAAAGAACCAGCTCTTGGCTCAATTTGTCACAATACGTTCATATTGTAATGAGAAAAGTCATGCAAACTGGTTAAATTAAATTAATGGGAAATGCCACAGTTCAGAAGCATTAAGTTTGATATAGCAATAATTATTTGCAAGTTCATGCTAGCAATCTGTGGAAGTAGAAGTGAAGTGGAAGTTTCCATGCCAAATGACTAGAAGTTTGCATTAGAAGTTGGCAAATCCTGGCTCGCCAAAAATCTCCCTCAGGAGACAGATCCTTACAATAGTGATTTGTTACCTCCGCCAAGAACCTTATGTTTTCGCCTGTGTGTGTGTGTGTGTGTGTGTGTGTGTGTGTGTGTGTGTGTGTGTGTGTGTGTGTGTGTGTGTGTGTGTGTGTGTGTGTGTGTGTGTGTGTGTGTGTGGCGGCACCTTTCCAACGTGGCAGATAGCAAAGTCAGACCCGCCACCACTGGCATTCCACTGATCACTGGACCACTGCACATGAAAAAAAAAAAAAAATGCACTGAGCAATATACCAGTGCAGTGGAAGGACAACTTTTCCTCCTGCTTGTTTCAGCCTGTTCACACGATCATATTTGACCCAGGCAATTTGAACCCAATGATGTACTGTATGTCTTTTACAGTGCCACATCCCCAGATGGCTACAGAACACCCATATTTACAGCTGGCCCAGGGACCATGATGACATTCTACGACGGCTGATGCGCGTGGAGAAATACCACCCCCCACCCATTGGACCTCTTCCCACCATCGTTTCTGTCCCCATCTAGTGCCCCCTTTAGGTCAGGAGTGTGTGTGTGTGTGTGTGTGTGTGTGTGTGTGTGTGTGTGTGAATGACTAATGTTATGCCATCATATGTACATAAAGTTGATCAGCATAGCATAATTTCAACCAAATGCACCAGCCACAGTGATTGGTGCTAAAAATCAACTCCTTAGTCTGACAGAGAGTGTGACAAGCATTGAATTGCAACGGCATCAGTTCATGTGAATACTTTTCAACGTTGCAGTGTATTTTGTTTGAGTGGATTTTTTGGATTGTATTGCACAGCAAAACATGTACACCGTTTTATACAAATGTAATAAAATATTTGTATCTAATAATTTGTGTGTAGCGTAATGAAAGACAAAGCATGTATGATGTGATGACTTAACTGCATGACTTAACTTAAACACTGAACCAGACCACCAACTTTCAGGTGTTACTCAAATTCACATACCTCTGTGTAATTAAGGATCACACCTATTTTTTCCGTATGTTTTCAGAGGAGACTTTTCTTTGTCATTTCTTGCTTTGCCATTTGTCAGAAGTGCGCATACAGTAAGCGGACAGTGGTATACGGCTTAATTCAATTCTTGTTTAAATGAGTGAGAAAATGAGTCTGTCTTGTTGGAAACTGATTCTGTCAAGACAGTGCAGTCAGCCAAGCATAGAGCGGAGACAGGCCTAAACTCTGAGTGGTTGGTTATTGCCGAGAGTTAACTAGGACTAATGTTTACATCTTCATGTAACGTAGCAACAGGAATGTTTAGTGTAAGCAGTGTAAGTTGAAGGTAAGTGGCCTTATCCTTATGTGATATCTGTTGTTCAGAAAATGTTGAAGAACTGGACTTGTAATTATGGAGCCTTTTTTTTTTTTTTTTTTTCCATGTTCTGAGTAACAATTTAGATTCCTTACATACATTTAGTTTTACCACGTTGTAACTTATAGTGTAGGAACGGTAGACAGACACATGACTGGGCAATGAACTATAAAACTACAAAGAATGATAATGACTTTTCCTTTGTTCTTGTAATATATCACACCACAGTATGCACGAAGGCATCTGTGCCAAAAATGTAGCAATCTCTCACGCACTCAGTTTATGAATGGGAGATGATAGATGATGTTTGTAATGTACAACCTCAATTCTGAAAAAGTTGGTACGCTTGTAAAAATGCAATAAAAACAGAATAGCCTACAACAAAATGTTATTATTTTCAAAACATGCAAACCATAAATTAGGCTGTTGAAATCATGTCGATGACTAGAAAGAATGCTCTGTTTGTACAAAATCATCTTGCCATTTTCTACAGTTAACAGTGGAGGGTCTACGGTCTGAAGTCTTATTCTTTTTTCCCTGCCTTTTGTTGACACTGTCCCAGCTTTTTAAAACATGTTGCTGGCTCAACTAAAAAATACACAAATATTAAGTTGTTTGGGTAATTTCCAACCTCCACCAAAACACAATTTGAAGTTTAATATTAAGTTAAAGAAATCAAACCAAAACAATCCATTGGGACTGATCTTACTAGTACTACTACTACTACTACTACATAAACATACATGTACATTACTATAGTGCTTACATTTCTATAGCACTTTTCAAGACACCCAAAGCGCTTTACAGTGGAGGGGAGACCTTACTAACCATCTTAAAGTTGATCTTGAGATTTATCAAAATAATATATATGGGCAATTCCAGCGTTATGGACGTGACATTTTCGTGCATTATTGATGAACAAAAGGCCAGATAACCTCTGCAAACCTAGCAGTATTTCACAATTTTTTTTCATATTCTTCTGCAAACTCCATGGCTGAATACAGGCAAACAGAAAAAAATAATATCATGATTTGCATCATAAGAATATGAGCCTTTCAATTTGCGTTATGGACGTGACGAAAAACGGACAAACTTTTGAGAGAGCGTAGTTTTTGCTGTGAAGTGTGTGAAATTTCTAGAGAAATGTAAATATTACTACATTCATACCAAACAGGACACCTCAGTAAAGACAGAGAAAGACTTAATTTCAAATGTAAATGTAAAAAAGTTGGTTTTCATCGGGAGACATGGCGTTATGGATGTGACGTTATGGACGTGACATCTGGAAAAACCCTCCAAAACGATACAAAACAATTGTGAACGGTGGATTTTAACCTGTAACAAGATAAATAGTAATATAACAATGAAAAATAACTGATAGTATTGCAGCTTTGTGTGTGTTATCACCCACTTATGCCCATTATAAGCCCCTCCATAGACTTACATTATAGCTGAATAGGGTAAAAATTTTAACAAACAGATATCCTTTCGAAACTTGCTCAGTTGAATATTTACATCGAGACAATACTTTTTGTATTGGAAGTTTTCTGAAAGAATTTGTATGTCCATGTAGGTGAGACTTAAAGTTTTAAGGTGAGGTTTACTTTTTCGTGGAATTGCCCATATATATATGGACAATTCCACGAAAAAGTAAACCTCACCTTAAAACTTCAAGTCTCATCTACATGGACATACAAATTCTTTCAGAAAACTTGCAATACAAAAAAAAGTATTGTCTCGATGTAAATAATCATCTGAGCACGTTTCGAAAGGATATCTATTTGATATCTATTACATTTTTACCCTATTCAGCCATAATGTAAGTCTATCGAGGGGCTTATAATGGACATAAGTGGGTGATAACACACAAAGCTGCAATGCTATCAGTTATTTTTTATTGTTATATTAGTATTTCTGTCATTACAGGTTAAAATCCACCATTCACAATTGTTTGTATTGTTTTGGAAGGTTTTTCCAGACGTCCAGACGTCACCTCCATAACGTCACATCCATAACGCCATTTCTCCCAATGAAAACAAACTTTTTTACATTTACATTTAAAATTAAGTCTTTCTCTGTGTTCACTGAGGTGTCCTGTTTGGTATGAATGTAGTAATTTTTATGTTTCTCTAGAAATTTCACACACTTCACAGCAAAAACTACTCTCCCATAAAGGTTTGTCCATTTTTTATCACGTCCATAACGCAAATGGAAAGGCTCATATTCTTATAATGTAAATCATGATATTCATTTTTTGCGTTTGCCTATATATAGCCATGGAGTTAAAATTATGAAATACTGCTAGGTTTGCGGAGGTTATGTGGCATTTTGTTCATCAATAATGCATGAAAATGTCACGTCCATAACGCTGGAATTGCCCATATATGTAAAACCTAGCTACAGTACGGCAACTAACTTTTTTTTGCTATGACTATATGTCATCCAAATTAATTTGGAGATGGTACCAAAACAAATCTGTCTGACAAAAAGGATACCTCAAAGAGTGACAAAAAGTTGCATAGCTCACCTGTAAAGGAGACATAGAATGGAAAACCACTTTTACATTGGCTTTGATGAATTAAGAGAGGTTGTGCATGGTCAAACAGCTATCATGAACATGAAGCATGGTTCTGCCCTCTTTCATATGGAAATCCTATATTTAGAAATAGCTGCTAAATCATGGGCGAATTAGAACAAAGGCTACAAATGATGTCAAATAGCACAAAGCCATTGAAGTTCAATAAGGGTGGCCAGAGTGTGGTGTTTAGGCAAAAACCCATTTCAAATCTTATATATGAGATGTTTACTAGGCTTGTAAAATATCACTTGCTCGTCTTTTGATGTTAAAATACAATACATTCAATTGTATTTCGTCAAAAAGAAGAGCAAGGTATACTCCATTAATCCGTTCTATGTCACCTTTAAAAGGTATGCTTTTGATTACCTCACGTTTCTACACATGGGCCAGGGGATCAGTCTACTATGCTTGCCTTCCACTTTGTCATGGCTCAAAGATCCTACCAGTGTATGTGCGTATTGAGCCAGTTAACCACTTCACTTGAGGCTACGGTCTAAGTTGTTGCAATATGAGCTACTAAACATTCTCTCTGTACTGTGGGTGTATACCAGGCCTGGGTAAACTAAGGCCCGGGGGCCACATGCGGCCCGCTGAGCTATTTAATCCGGCCCGCAGAGCCTTCCCAAAGTAGAATAATTTATCTTTTTGCCATGGAGACATAGATTATAGCCCTAAATTATCAAATTTGTTGTAGTCATGAAGTACAAATCTCCCTTTTTTACCCTGCATGTTAACATGTCCTCTAAAGAAAGTGAGGCTACAGGTTTGAGTCTTGCCAATTTACTAGCATTAACCGGTTGACGGTTAACACCCGGCCCATTAGTGCAAAATCTAAACGTCAATGTGGCCCTTCGACCAAAATAATTGCCCACCCCTGGTGTATACTGTATATCCGTAAGTCCGCTTTTGCTTTTTGATTTTGTAGGAAAAATTTTCATTCATTGTCATTTGCTTCGATCTCCTCTCATTCGACATATCTCACATTTCAAAGAGCCGCCTCAGCCTAGTGAACTGACATGAGAAAGCTCTAATACTTTCTGGAATGATGACTGATGGGTTGATTCTAGTCATTACCTTGTCCATGATTGATGAACTGTACTGTAAAGGTTAATTTCTATGATGACATTCACACGCAAACACAGGCACACAGTATGAACTAAAATGAACTGAGGTTGAGTTCCTTCCAGGTTATTCATGTTATTCATAGATTCAATTAGAAATGGATTACTATGATAGCCTGGCCACTGCCTTCCTACCCAATTCCACTCAATTCTCATCTACCTGAAGTACTCTGTCTGGCATTCTGGCCATTGGCCTTGTTTGCTCAGGATGCATCCCATCCTGGCCAATCAGCGAACTTTGAGAGTGCAGAGTGAGAACATGGTAGGCTATCAGGTTGGATCAGCTGATCCAATCCATTAAAACCTCTCCATCAAGCCTTTGCTTCTCAATAGCCAAGACCCTTGTGTGCAGGGAAGTGTATTCCTATAGAGGCTATAAATAGAAGCAAAGAGGGGGAGTGAGGGCTGTGTTCACATTTGCACACACATTGTCCATCTGTATGTACTTGGAATACATTTGATATCTTTACTGCGGTATCACCAATTAATTTTCATATGATCAAGGTAATAGACAAGAGATATGAAAAGCTACAGTATGCCCCGCTCCACCGTACTGTACAAACAAATCACACACAATAATTAATATTAATAATTTTAATATAATAACAGCACAGAGGACAATGACAACTGTAATAAAAGTGGATTAAAAAAAGTGACATTTTATGCAAATAACTTTAAAGAGTCAGGTAACAGAAACAAAATCAGCCGGAAGTTTCATTCTACTGTACGTCAACACTGAAGTGCTATTTGTCTTAAGCTTTATAAAATACACCTACAAGCGCATAGCATTTTAATTTCCTTCAAGGAAAAGTACTATAAAATAAGTTACAGTACAGTGAATTAGTCTAAACTGACTTTGTTCCCGTCTTCCAGCCTTACGAAAGCAAAAAAAAAAAAAAAAAAAAAATCATTTATGGTAAATCGTTAAATCGTACAGATGTAAAAAGATATTTTTTTCCTCTTATAAAATAAGTAGACCCACTTTTCCCCTCTCAAAAAAATATATGTTGTTAATTACAAAAGTGTGTGTGTGAATGTGTGTATGTGTTAGTTACTACCCAACCACACACTCACACACACAGAAACACTCATTTTGGTAAAGCTTTTTTGTTCACTTTGTATAATGGTCTTTTAGATTTCAATCTGTTGAAATGACTACAATTTGTTCTAATGACTTCATGGGCTTTTGCATACAAATACACAAAATAATGAACAGAGAACAAAATAAAAATAAAATAGACAGATACTTCATATTAGGTCATGTAGTATAGAGTCTTGCACTCATACGTCGTCTGCTGGCAGAGGAGGTATGTTGAACCTTGGTCTAGTGAAGAATGCCATCTTCTCTCTGTGGGCAGAAAGGATAGTTAGAACAGCACAGCACCATACAGCAAAGGGCAAACTTGTTAAAAGAAAAGAAGTGTGAAGTGCATACTGTAGGACTAAATTAAACTGAACTTTGCCACACTTCTAGGAACAAGACACTGTGGCATTAGGCGATTCTCAGAAAGCCTGGAGGGTCTGTCAAACCAAAGTCCTTCTAAGAGTCTCAGGTAAAACCAAGATGCCAGTGTAGTGATTCTTAAGAGTTTCTGTAAAGCTACCTGAACGTCTGAACAGGCAAGGGCTCCTTCTGGCTCTGGCCCCTCATCTGCAGCACCTCTTTGGAGGCCTTCCTCAGCCGCCGGTCAGCCGCCTCCTCCTGCCTCTGCTCTTGTCGGCTCTGCTTCGCCTGGGAAGAGGTTCAGAGTGAAGGGGTTAAATAGAAGCAGATTTGAGAACTCTACAAGAACTAGGAGGCTGGGATCACACACTGATATGGGGGTGGGGGGTGAGGGGGTGAGGCCAACTAGCAGAGAGATCAACTTCTGTTTACTAGTACAATCCATGGCATGACATTTCCATGCCTTTAAACATCTCAAATGCTATTCATTTTCCTGCGTTCCTTGGTTACTTTTGCATTCAATTGTCCTTTGCCTTAATGCCTTAAATCTAGCATCACTGCATCAAACTGAGAAATTGGATGGGTTTAAAAAGTATAATACAGCAATATCCAGCCCACACAAATCTCTGCCCGAAGCTACATTTCTTTAACATTGAACCAACTTGTCAATTTTCTAGGCTTTTCTTGAAGCCACGGTCACGGTGTCTTAATTCCTGTTCGACCTGTTCAGCTATAGGATGCTCTGTGACATGCGATTGCCGCATCGTTCTGAAATAATAGGGTCTGGGTTGTCTACAATACATTTATAAGAACAGTGGAATGGTGCAAATCTCTCTTCACAAGACTTTTATGCACCTTTATTGTCTCTCGGCCTCTGGCGTAAAAGCTGTAACATATGATTAAGTGTAGGCTACAGTTACCACAGATTACTTTATAGACCCAGCTGTAGTCTACTCACATGTGGGCTCTGCAGTGATTTCTGACTTTAAAACCTTGATACAGTGCCAATATCATACATCATCATCATCATCATCATTTCCAGCACAGGATGCAATCAAGAAAAAATAGTTGAGCTTCTTTTTTTTTTGAGTGCTTTGATGCAATGACACCATGAATGACAGCAAAGTGAAATGAATAACATCTGCACGTTCAGCATGCATACTGTATGTAACTGACAGTGAAAAAATAACCAAGTATCTAACGATTGCAATGTGGCACATGGAATTATGCACATAACATTTATCAAGACTTGCAACCTTTCAATCTTTAAGTTCTGATTCAGTGAAACAGCGGCGAAGTTAAATGAAGAGCGTTTGCAGGTTCAGCATGCATATGTAACCCGGAGTGACCTATGATATTTCAAAGAGAACAAGCATGTTTGTTGTGGAGTGCAACCTTTAATATAATTGTTACATCACTTCATGATGACCATGAGCTGCCTAGTTACACAAGCCTGGTGCCATACACAACCCTTGCCTCCAGCAGCTGCAGGTTAGGTGTGGTGCACTAAGCACAACTGCAGTCTCACAGCCTCTAATTAAACCGACATACAAGTGTATGGGCCTCAAGGTATACCTGCACCAGTTGAAACACGCACACTAAAAGATGTAGTTCCCATACCTGTACTCGTATACACATGAGGGAGGGAGTGATTGAAAGTGTGGGCTTGTGCGTGTGTGTTTGTGTTTGTGTGCGTGATTAAGAGTGATACATGCATGCCATCAGACTATTTTGATAGCGATCTTGTCAACCCAGTGTTGAGTGCAGAGCATTTCATTAAATTGACACATCACAAGCGTCAGCATGCGACTTCAGTCCGTCCTTTCTCATATTAGCTTTGCACATCAGGTGTAGTATATAATGTAGTATTGTACTGTAGTGCAGCAAGAGAAAAACTTGTCATTACTCTTTCCAATTTACAAGCTAAGCTTTGCAAATCTTTATTTACTGTATTTATCTACTGTATATCTTTATGTATTAAAAAGCAGGGTTTCTCCAGAGCTTTATAGTTATGGGGGCAACTTTAACGACAATGGACAAAGACCATAGCCTGACATGCCAGACTATATCATAAGAATGTATAGTCTGAAGACCACTGATAGACTGTACCGCAATGGAGGGGCGGGTGATTGCGTTGTCTTTCAAACTGCCTCTCCACGTAATAGGCTAGCGTTCCGGCCACTGGTACCAGCTGTTATATCAAACTTTTTCCCGTAGCCCGTCGGTAACACGGCAAAGACATCTTTTTCAAAACGAAAAACTTCAGTGCACTTTCTTGTTTCACTTTCAAAGAAAACGACCAGTGCAATTCGTCCAAAAAGACGATTCTGCTCTGATTTGAGCAGGGCTGTCGTCATCGTACAAAGCCCGCCTTACGATTTCCTGTACACATACTGCGCTGTGATTGGTTATCCGCCGCCAGAGGAAGGATACAACGGGTTTCTATCAGTGGCCTCTAGACGTACCTGCTGTGCAAATTAAAATTTGCTACCGCTAGGGGTACGTCTAGAGTTCTAGGCTACAAAGACCATGGATTAATCTGACATTATACAGGTAGTAATGAATCTCGTAAATCATGGCATTTTATGGTGTGCCATCACGTTATTCTTATGGACAAATTGGCGATCTGGGTAGCTCAACAATGGCGCCTGCTTACTTCCGTTAGTTTTCTCGGATTCGTCTATACATTATATGAAACTGCACCACTCAACCTTTCCAATGATACATTGCCATTAATGTCTGATACCGACTGACCAAAGCCCACCACCCCTCACCCAGTTTTGACTAACTAATGTTTGGATGGTATTAAAATTACAATTTTCAATGTTTCCCACAAAGTCAGAAAAGGAGATGAATTCAATGCATTTCAATGATAGAATGTTCAGTTTCCTACCATGGAATGGTTTTAAAATCTAGAATGTTCGATAGTATAGAATAGTCGATAATGAGTCCAGTGCGTTCCAGTGGATAACCCCCAAAAATGTTTGGCTAGCTGATGTACACAAGCTGTTAATGAGGACATAAGAGAGCTAATACATCAGTATCAGTTAAGAGAAGAGGCGCATGATGGTCCTCACTCACATAAAATGCAAGCTGCAACACAGTTTGAAACAATGTTACATTTTTGGCAACTTTACTGGAGCTATTAGCTAACATGTGGCTAACGTAGCCTCTAACCGTAATGTCAATTTCACCGACTTGGTCAACATCAATCTACCCCGAGTTCATGACTCGTAATCTCAACTTCATTGGCCGTTCCATGGCATCCTCCCAAGGCGAAGGTATTTTTTTCCCCCCCGACTACCGACCACAATGGAACGCAGAATAAGCCCATACCAGTTCCAGGTGTTGTGCAAATCATCAGTATAACGGGCATACCTGTCTGTGGGCTTCGCGCAGCAGGCAGCGGAAACGTTCATCGCGCAGGGCCCAGAGGGGGGGGTCGGGGGTGTCGCGCACCTGCGGCTCCTCCAGCCGCAGCTTGAGCTCCCGCAGGGTGTTGAGCTCATCAGTGAGCTGTCGCTGCCGCGTACGGCAGGCCTGGAGGTCCAGCTCCAGGTCCAGGGAGGTGCGTGTCGGAGGCTCCGCCAGCGACGAGCGGTAGGACTGCTGCTGTTGAAGCACACACGGCAAACACACATTCACGTATGCATGTATGACTCACACACACATAGATAGTACACACACACACACACACACTTCTGAAGACTGCAGGAACAAGTCACTTTTCCCCTTGGGCTGATTTTGTACCTGTTTGTAGCGCAGAGTTCGTCTCTCAAGAGTGTTTCTTATGAAAGGGGACTTCTTTGGTAACGTTGAGCTGTCACTGTCACTTCGGTACAACTGATCAGACACACACACACACACACACACACACACACACACACACACAAAGGGAAAAATAGAAGTCCATACATGAGAAGAAAGAATAGATACTGCTGTTACTACAAAGATAAATAAATAAATAAATAAATAATGAATTAATACAAATCACATCCACCATTGCCTTTAGACTAAGGGTGTCAAACATAAGGCCCGTGGGCCTGATGCGGCCCTTTACATCATTTCATGCGGCCAGCTTAAAAGCTTGAAAAGAATTGTAGGTGTATGTTGCCTGTTTAAAACAGTTCTAGCAATGCACTTTCTGCAACACAATACTAGCAACTCCCTATGATGTGCATCTAAGACCTGCTTACCAACAGGAAAGGGATATAAAATTAAGTGGTTGCGCATTGGGACTGTGTTAGTGCTTGTGACAACAACCCAATTTTCAACGTCTGAAATTTGCTTCCTTTTATGAAGATGAGACGATAACAAACCACCGTTTTCAATGTATTCTCAACGGCAAAGGTGTAAACTGGCTTCACGTTATGGTGGCTGAGCAGTGGCTAAATACCCGGAAGGAACGCCCCTTTCCTAAGCCTGCTCAACGATTTGGCCTATGTGATTCATATACATGGGCACATCCTTCAGAGTCAGTCTCTGCTTTGGCATTGAATTAGAGATGAGTTTAAACATGATTAAAGACAGCAAGAATATCTTCCTTAAGATGAATGGTAGGTGGAATTGCCAAATCTTTAATGCCTTCAGAGGAATGGTTTGTGGAGTTGTCAGTGTTTGACATCTCAATGGCGTGGGGTTGTGTGTGTGTGTGTGTGTGTGTGTGTGTGTGTGTGTGTGTGTGTGTGTGTGTGTGTGTGTGTGACAACTTACCCTACACACATACTGGCTACGTGCTCCTGGGGAGAATGTCTGTGAGCGCACAATAGCACTGCCACGCATGAAGGGAGAGCCGTGTCCCCAACGGCCTCCACGCTCCTTGGGCCGCACCCTCATTGGTTCAGGGAATACTACCTCCGTGTTTGTAGCTTTATCCACCTATCAGAGAGACACAAGCAGCTAGTCACATGCTGATGCCACACTCTTCTCCTTGAGGGTGAAGAATCACGTCTGATTTTCTAATAATTAACAGTTGAATAAAAGTTGAGCCCAAAAAGTTATATAGAATCAAAATATCAAAAAGAACAAAAACTTAAGGCTGGTCAAAGCAATGTTTTGCAAAACAAAACAAAACAAAGCAAAAGAAAAAACTATTACGAAAACTATAACTTAACTATAAGGTCTATTTGACAATATAGTTTGTCTATTAGTCAATATAGTTTTAGAAGATCCGAATTATTAAGACCATGTATGATCTGGCATGTAAGTTTTAAAGTAAACTTAAATGAAGTATATTGTATAATAAATCTTTAAAGGCCCAGGCCCAGTTTGACTGCTGCATTTTGGACTAATTAAAGATAGAAGAGGAAGACTCTTAATGATCAAGCTAGAGTGAAACAAAGTCATGCATAACTTTTTCTTGACCATATTAAATGAAATATATCATAGTTGTATCATCATGATAAAACTTGACCATATTAAATGAAATATATCATAGTTGTATCATCATGATAAAACTAGTCAAAAAGCTATTTAAGAGCTATTTAATGTTACAGTAATGTAACACAAAGAGAGACATGTAGTGGGTCGTTACAGTAATGTAACACAAAGAGAGACATGTAGTGGGTCGTTACAGTAATGGAACACAAAGAGAGACATGGAGTGGATTGTTACGGTAATGTAACACAAAGAGAGACATGTAGTGGGTCGTTACAGTAATGTAACACAAGACAGACAAGGAATGGATGGAGAGAGCCATCATTTACCGTTCTTTCGGATTGCCAAAGGAATAAACCGCTTAGGCAATCCCCAAAAGAAGGGTGCTGAAGAGGACACACGCACTCAACTCAAACTTCAGAGCGGCCCCAGAAAAGTTCATTCAGTGCCGCACTGTGCTCCAGGCGGGAGATTAGAGTGCTATGATCTTCTGCGTCAAATGAGGTTGTTAGATCAAAGGGGATCATAGTTAGGGGCTGATAACAGACCTATCTAGTTTTAAATCTAGTTTTCAGTAATTCTGTTGTGAAAAGGCTGAAACCAAATTGGAGCATCTCCAGGATTGCATAAAAGCTTAAAGGGACATCACACATGACTGCAGTTTTCTATCTCTGAGGCTCCACCTGCTGTCGCCGAATATTAGAAAAAAACTACAACTACGCTTTTCATTCTCACCAATCAGTGTGAATTTATTTACAGACCAAAGAGTACAAACCAGAGATTATAATTTTTGTGCGCTACGTTGCCTGTCAATTTTGTCTGCCATTTCGGTTATATATACACTTTCATTTTCAATTTCATGGACCCGCCACCACAGATTCTGCAAGTGTGGTTACTGCGAAAACAACACTAGAGGCAGCAGAGAGAGACATAATTTACCCAGCCATGAGCCATTCAATCTTCAAAGTGACTATGAGGCTGGTAAATTAACACTAAAAACAGTTGCCTGGTGACTTTTTCAAAGATGGATTGTACGTGTTTGAATACCAGTTTCTCAACAATCTTTGTCAAAAATTATCAGTTTAGTCAAACAATAATCTAGCTTCAAATGATCTAATTTTGTATCATTTGTATCACTTGTACATCTTGTATCAGCACTCCAGCTGATTTTCAGCTTACTGATATGAGTTCGAAGTACAAACCGTGGCTGCACAAACTGATCTCATATAACGACCATCATCCTTAAAACGTCAACCTCTTTCAAACGCTCTATGTGAGACATTGGGCTGGCTTAACATGATTGACAACAGGGTTGCCAATGTGCAAAAAAAACTGTTGACTATGAATATGTCACCTTGTTTGTTGCCCTATTCTATTACATGCAGATGGCAGCTTGAAAAGCAACCACTGAATCCGCTGCAAGGATTGAGCCCGGTCTACTGCTCGTGCCCAGACACACCCACTCTCAACTAGCAGGCATCACACTGCTCTTGCTTTTCTCACTTGCAGTTGTAGACTACCGGTATACCTGACTAAAGTAAAAGCAACCAACTGTGGGCAGACATGTCTCTGATTTGTGTGGCCAAACGTGCCTGACACCATTCTAGCAAAGAGAGAAAGACATCCTACACAAGTTTCAAATGGGAGGTTTACCATCATGCAAACACAGCATTTTCTTTTGGATTCTCACATAACCCGTGCACATCATAAAAGTGGAGAGTGGTGCCACTCAAAATGCAAATTGAATGGAAAGTCTTGGTAACCCCCATTTCTGAATAGGAAAACTTTTTTTATGATCTGTGATCCATCTGTACTGTATGTCTGTAAGGCTGTCACAGACAATGTACATGTTATCTTAGCTCATTACACATTTACATTTATGCCTTTAACAGACAAAGATCATGTCAAAGCGACTTAAGTTTTGTCAACTATTACTCCAATGCCAGTCACCCATAGAGTAACTCAAGGGTTGAGTCCCTTGCTGAAGGGCACAATGGTGGCAGTCAGTATTATTAAAGTCCATACAAACATAGAGGGATTTTTTTTTTTAGAAGAGAAAGTGAAACATTAGCTGCCATTTCACAATTCTGTCTGTTGTCTCTTGGCTATGGGTTGATTTGCAGTACCCCAAACTTAACATTTTCCTTTACCATTGACATAGTCTTCCTGTTTCTACACAGAAGAAAGCTAACAAACAAAGTGTATGAATTGACATACTGCAGAGCATACAAGAAAGTGTATGTTCTATGTGTACTTTTGGATTCAGCATATGTGTAAGAAGCTTTCTTTTTTTACAAGTGGATGTTGTAATTTGGGACCAAAAAAGTCAGAAAGGAAAGATTTGTATGCATTGCATATTTTCTGCAACCATAATGGTGATGAGGAAGTCATACACTGATGACTCACTCCACATCTCATCCCGTCATACAGACCTGACCTTTAGAAACTGTGATAAATCAGAGGTGGTAGTCTAGAGCCTATTTTCTCATCAGTGAATCTCTCCTACAGGAAGACTGACTTGTCCGCCTACAGCCTGGAGGTCAACTACTGTACCAACCAGAAATGTGATGATTTGTCTGCAACTGAACCCAAACACTCACTACCTGACAACCTGTTGCTGTCCCAAAGGCCACTTTCATTGAAAACAAACAGCAACCTGTCTGGTTGTACCTGATGCTATTTACTGATGCGACTGAACTGAAGGGTGACTCAGTTAGGACAAAGGTATTCCTCATTGATCCAACAAGCACCACGTATCAGTACCAGTAAACTCACACATCAACGTATACACTCAACTACAATATCAATACTCCCTATACGTATAGACTTATATTTTTACAGTACAGAGTATGCTAGAGATTTGTCACTGCTGCCAGCCCAGAAGTCATTGAACGTCATGAAAAAACTATAGACTATATGTAGAGAGATATGGGTTACCCTGACGACAAGTCCTCTGTCAGTGGGCTGCACACATCGCCCCCCACTGGCCATGCAGATGCCCTCAGCACAGAGCCCTTCCACACAGGGTGCCACGAATGCTGTGCTGTTACTGCAGCCACTGTCCACCGACTCTGCTTGCCAGCTCCTAAAACCGAAAACAGTGGCAACACTTTAGTATAGGAAACATTATAGGACATCATCTTATTTAATTGTATGTGACAAATAAAATCCTTGAACCTTTATCTATCCATACATAAGTAATATGAGTGAATATGAGTAACATGTAGGGCACAAGATCCTAGAAAAACATTTGCGCAAGCCAAGTTTGGAAATACACGCACTTCTATTAAGTTTGATTTGTTCTATGCAGCAATATACTTACATCAAGAACCAATAATTTGCTTATGAAGGCTGCAGAACCGTAGCCTGGGCGAAAAGCTGACTGTTGACTATGTCATACAGTCTGGCCCAATGCAATTGAAATAGGTTTCCGTTTGGATATGACGTATTCTCTCACCTGGCTCTCACTTCCGCGTTCAGTATTAACAGATCTCTGGCAAGTTCTAATATATTTTGACATCGTAGTGGCAATAAACCCTCAAGATCATGGATGCTAATGTCATGTACCAATTTTGTGAATGTAATTCGAAAGTAGGGGGAAAATCACAAACACGTTCCTATGCTGTTCTGAGACATCACTCTAAACTGTGTGTTGATTGTACGTATGTATGTACGTAGGATGGTATCGCCAGGCTAGCAGAACCATACAGGCTTGGTCCAAAATTTGGATGTACTGTATGTACTGTAGCCTGCATGGATGAATTGGACTTGGGCGGGCAGTGTGTGTGTGTGTGTGTGTGTGTGTGTGTGTGTGTGTGTGTGTGTGTGTGTGTGTGTGTGTGTGTGTGTGTGTGTGTGTGTGTGTATTCACCTCTCGGACACAGCCTCTCCCTGCTCCTCCTTCCTCTCAAGCTCTTCCTCGCTCAAGTCCAGCTCTCTCTCCACCTCCTCCAGCTGGGTAGAAGCACGTGCCAGTATAGCCGAGCCTGATACCTGGAGAGGGAGAGGGAGAGAGACAGGAAAATAAAGAAAAATAGTGAGAGGGAGATAAGGATATAGAGTTAGTAAAGTTATACTCCTGAAATTTTGGGAAAAATAGTCCCACAAAATAATGACCATATGGCAGATAAAAATAATGACCATATGACCAGACTGCAAACAAAGATTTTGCATTTTAATAAGGTCCGTCTTATGTTAGCCTGGTCATAACCAGCCCCCTTGGTCGACACCTCTCTTCGTACAAGGGTTTGAGATCTCGGCTATTGAGAAACGATCGCTTGGTGGAGATGTTTAAATTCAAAGTGACCTTGACTGATCCTGAGCCTATCGCATTCTGGCACTGAATTCTTAAAGTTCACTGATTGGCTTAGGGCTTGATGCAGTCCTAGACAGAGTTGTGTTGGGAGATGAAAATGGAGCTGATTTACATAAGAAGGCACTGGCCAGGATAGTCTTGTGTAGTTTTAACTTTTATCACATTTTTAATTTTACATTTAATATTTTACAATTACGTTTTCTGTCACTTTAAAGGAATGCACCGGAGTGAATTCAAGCATAGCCCTGCTGCACGAGCCTTCCAACAGCAATATATTTCACCTGAAATGAAAGAATTTCGAACAGCATGGACCTAACGCGAACGCGAAACACTTTACATTGAGTCAATGTAACCTCAGATCTTACTTTCGGTTTCCAATAGTCAGGTCCCATTGATTCAGTGTAAAGTGCCTATTCGCTTCTGCGTTCGTGTTCGTTCTATGCTGTACCAAATTATTTTGTTCCACTCGCTAACTAGCACATTTAGCAAGCTCTTTCAACAGGGCTATGTTTGAATTCACTCCGGTACATTCCTTTAAGAGTAAGCATTGAGGAGTAAGCAATGAGATGCGCTTGATCTACAGAGAGAGTGCTGTGGGTAGGCTACAGGAATGTCACAGCATTTTATACATTTTTCTCATGACAAATACAATGTATGGATGAAGTGTGTGATAACAGACCAAATTGAGTGACATGAGAGCTCTGTAAAATATATTTTACAGCTTTTTTGTTGAGCTCTTCTTTGCATGAACTGCTATAAATCAAAGCAGCATTCTTGAACATATTTGCCCTGACAAAGAAATGAGAGGCAACGAATGATGATCAGATGATGGTTGTAGCACAATCGCAATTACTTTCATATTTTTCCATGGTTGTTACGTTAGGTTTCACCCTGATACAATAGTGCTATTTTCTGATTGAAAATACATATATATATTTTTTTTTCTTTTTTTTATTGTCTGCTAAGTGACAGGCTAAAAGTGTAGACACGCTGATTTACACATAGAGAGCAGCGCTACTGTGCCGCGGGTAGAGAAATGTCAGATGCGATGGCATGTTACAAAATTGAGTTGAGACTTGAGAGCCCCGTAAAATGTCTTTTTGGTGAGCTCCTCTCTGCATGAACTGCTGTAAATCAAAATCAGCATTCTTGAACATATTTGCCCTATGATTATCATACCATGAAGAAAGAAAGGCCTGGATAAGATAAACGATTAAAAAGCCCAACGTTTAAAATCTCATCAATTCTGAGGCATGGGGGGGATTCATGCTCGTCACCCACACACGCACACACACTGTTTCTCTTTCTTAGGCCTACAGAGTGTGTCGTCAGAATCAGTGACATCAGACACCAAATGCAAGATTATGCCGTCAGTCACACTCACATAAAAGTGTCATGTTATAATGCAAGAAGCTGTTGGACTGATTCATGGGACTGTTGAAACCTTCAAGCACATGAGAACAGGTTTATGATTATAGATCCAGTTAAGATGGGACTGCTCCACCCACTTGAAGATGTTGGCATTCTACAAATTACATTTCGGGATTAACATGTTTCATGACCTTTATATTATTCTCAAGAGACTTCGATTGTAGCTGTTCTGTTCCAACAAGGTTTTCGTTTTAAAAATTTCATTTGTAATCCCAACATGAAGTCTTTTGGGAACAAAATCAAATGCTCAACATGAAGTTTTTCTGGGAACAAAATCAAATGCTCAACCAACGTTGTTGTTGTTCGTACGGTTTACATGTTGTTGTTGGTATGGTTTACATGCCAGACATTTCTGTGTGGGTGTCTAGCAGTAATAACAGTGAATCTTTTGCTCACCTTTGGCCTTGATTGCTCTTCTGCATTCCGTGCACTTGCTCCTTCTTCCTCTTCCTCCTCCTCTTCCTCCACACTGTGCCCGGTCCTTCCGCTCTGGCTGACTGCGTCAGCACGCTGGTAGTCAAGGTTGGCAGAGAGCTGGATCCTATGCCAGGCAACGAGCATCTCCGTGCTGTTCTCACAGTCAGCTAGAACCACTCGAGCCGTGCCCTGCATGAGAAAGAAGCTCGAGTTTACCACTTGTGCCGGCATTTTGTAGGCTATAGCACTTAGTGTAATAAGGGTCAACTTTGATCATTGAAGATGGCATGGTATGTGTAATGGTCTATCATCTAACCATTCTTTAAACACGAGAAGTTGGCTAGCACTTCAAAAATTCACAATAAGAAAAAAAAAGATCTTCAAAGTCTATTCAGTTGTTAAAAATTACACTGTCACTCATATGAATCATGGGAGACGAGGTGACAGCAGTGGAACGTGCTTGCATTCCTGGGCATAAACATAAAGGTAGTCTAAGAGCAGTGTGAAAGCACAACAACGCCCTCTAGGGCTCGGGCACAGAATGATAATTTTATACTTCTGTCTTGATGTTACCCATCACTGCGGTGGCAATACGGTAGTTTTAAGCACTACCACAATTCAACCACAATACAAACACACTTATTTTCTTATTTCAGTGCAAGGTTTCAAAGACGTATTTTCAGTGCAAGGTTTCAAAGAATAAATATGGAGCAATGTACAGTACACGGCACTGGGCTGAATTTCAAATGCACCATTTTTGCCCAAGCTGCTTTATTTTATTTAGCTACATCTCTTAACAACACAAAATAGCACCAAAGTAAATTTATATACAAATATTCTAGCAACCTGAAACAAACATTTTTTTCTATGGGGCATTGTGGTGTAGCCTAGAAATCTACAGTCTATAAAGTTGCAGTGATCGGTAACTATGTGTAGTGAGTTGTCGACCAGGCATAGCCACAAACAGCGAATTGGCATGGTAACCTTGTTTGTTCCTCTGATTGGTCGTAGTGTTATCCTATTGCGTGCAGAGGCAGTTGGTAAGACAACCAGTGATTCCACCCAGAATTAAGTACAGCCTATCGTTTGTGGTCAGATTATACATTTAAATGTTACAGTATGACTTGTCAGGGTAAGAATGCAATTGTAACAATTCCACTGTGGTTCGACTGTAATTCTGTAGCAATTCTACCATCTCCCGTTTCCCATCCCCAATGATGAGGAGCAGGGGTGGACTGGCAATATGGCACACAGGGCAAACGCCTGGTGGGCCGACGGCCCTGACATTCTCACTGTAACTGTAATCATAGGCTTATTTTCTAATGGTCTGACCAATATAATGGGCTGGTCTTGTTCGAAAATGCCAGGGCCGATTTTTTGTCCCAGTCCGCCCCTGATGAGTCGTCGTCTCTACTCACCAGCAGTTCCTCCTGTGCCTGCATGCCCACTGCGCAGACGCTGACCTGCAGGCTGTGCAGGGCCAGGCCGTCCGCGGTCAGTGGCACGTGGAAGCCCTCGTTGAAGCTGAGCAGCGAGCGCGGCTCCTGGGGCCGGCAGCAGTAGTAGGGGCACGGCCGACTGGGGTCCACGGGCAGCACATGAACCTTCACATAGCTACAGAGGCAGAGAGAGAGGAACAGGGAGAGAGGGAGGGGGAGAGAGGAAGAGAAGAGAAGATAAGAAAAGAAAAGAGAGGAGCAGTCAGGGGGGAAGGTTAGGATGATTCTAAGGGCCTGACACTGACAGGGGGGGGCCCAGAGAAAAAAATAATATTAAAATCAATATTTGAGGGGCCCAAAATTATTTTTTTGTCATAGGGCCCAACATTTCTAGCAGCGCCCCTGGGAGCAGTACAAGAGGGAGTAATGAATGCAATAGAAGACGGTAAATAAGAATGTTGTTTTCACTCAAGAATTTAAAATAAGTGAATAAATAGGCTACATAAATATTCTAAATTAACAACACATCCTGTTGGCCTGTAAATCTGTGCAGCATGAATGTGAGTGTACTGTAGGTAAAGACAAAAGAAAAACAGGAAGTGTATGAAAGGTTCTGCTCACACTCTGTAGCCTTCCTTCACAGCAGCTTTGTGGAAATTCCTCATCTGCAGGACGTGCAGCACCAGACACTGCGAGTTTGCATCATAGCTGAGACAACATGATGGTGAAAGTACACCATTAGCACAATCAAAACATCATACATTTCCAAATGCAACATTTTTTAATGGCTGTGTGTGCGTGCATGTGTGTGTGTGTGTGTGTGTGTGTGTGTGTGTGTGTGTGTGTGTGTGTGTGTGTGTGTGTGTGTGTGTGAGAATGAGAGAGAGAGAGTGAGTGAGTGAGTGAGTGAGTGAAAGAGAGAGTGATATAGTGTTTCTGCAGGTTTCAACATGACATTTTTATGATCATTATGATTGAAATTTATGATCTAACATGACATTCTTCCCGACAAAAAATTGCACAGATTTGTGGGATCTAAAATGAAATTTATTGATGCTATTTGGAAATACATGGCAGACAAAATGCTGGTGCGTCTGCAGTACTAATTCAAGACCAATTCGGACTTAAACTGAAAGACATTTTATGCATACTGCTAAATATTTACTATATTTAAAACCTTTTCAGTCCCTGCAGAAACCTTGCAGAATAGTTTCTGCAGAGAGTGAGAGTGAGCGAGAGAGTAAAACGGCAACTTACAGAAGTCCCAACTGAATCTGAGGTGCTTCAGCTGTGGTCACAGAATCCCTGCTGTACACAATCTCCTCTGACTCTTCTGTTCTACTGGGGACAAACACACAGAAGGGTGGAAACATTGAGAGTTTCAGTGGTTTAACCACAAGTTAACAAAGACTGTTACCAAGAGGACAGAGACTAAATACATTGAAGCTGTTTCTCTAAACAAAATGAATTTAGAACAGTTGCAGCATGCAAACACTAGATGGAGCCAGAGCTGTTTAGGTTCTGCACACAGAACTGCAAGAAAGGGAAAAAATTAACCCCTACTCCTCATGCATTACTGTACCACAAGAGTTTGATTGAAGAGTTCAAAAATATGTTTATTACCTCCGCCAAGGAGTTTATGTTTTGCTTGGCGTGTGTGTGTGTCTGTGTGTGAGTGTGTCTGTGTGTGTGTCTGTGTACAAGATAACTCGAAAACTACTGCACGGATTTGGATGAAATTTTCGGACAACGTTTGTATTGGGACTGATAAGAACTGATTAGATTTTGGTGGCAATCGGTGATCCAGAACACCATCAGTGACCACATTGTCTTGGCGGAGGTCTGCGCTCTCTGAGCGCTTTTCTAGTGCAATGATACACTAAGCCTGTGATACAATACTTTATTTATATATATATATATATATATATATATATATATATATATATATATATATATATATGTTTTTTTCCTGAATACAGCCCAACGGTCACATTATAAGCATCATGTCCCTTAGTTGTTGGCTCACCTTCTGCTCCAGGCCTCAAACACACCACTGTCTGTGGCCAGAGGCTCCTCAGACACCCCTGCTGAAGCCCTCCGGGCCCTCCTGCTGTTCCTGGTGCTGCTGTTGCATCGCAGGGTCACTCCTACACAGCATATACACAGATCCAAAAAAGAAAAAATGAAAAAGTGCCAAATGAGAGAGAAATGAGGAGCACTTTTATAGCCCCACCCCAAACACAGGTGTTCACAATGATGGCATTAGCCTACCAGGCCCAGCCCTGCCCATGCACTGGCATGGCAGGCCTGAAGGGGGCACAGGGGGTCGTCACAGTGTCAAAAGGACATGGGATACCGGGTGCGAAACTAAATGTACTTTTTAATGCACAATTTTGCCTTGGACTCACCTGTTGGCGGAAACGACCCTTGAGGTGCTCCTTCTCTGTGAGTTTTAGCCTCCAGCAGATGAGCAGATGCAAGCTCTGCCTCGGCCGTCCCTGCGTGTAGCAATGCGGGGTGCTGTGGCATCTGGCCCTGACTTGGGCCGGGCGCCCGGAGACTCTCTAGGATGCCGCGTCCCGCCAGCTCCATGTACTCCTCTGTCATCTGAGTGAGCGGGCAGTCCTGTGGCGCCGAGTGGTACGGCGTGTCCATGGGCGAGCTGGGCGGCGACAGCGAGGAGAGCGAGGAGCGGGAGGAGAGCGACGCCAGCGACTGCGGCGTGTTGTCGTGCGAGCGCTTGGCCTTGCCCAAGCTCAGCATGTCCGAACCATAGCCTCCGCCGCCCATGCCAACCGCCCCGATGGGGGTCTCCAGGGGCAACAGGTAGCGCAGGTGCGGGTCCGCTGGATCTGGCACCGGGACCTCGGCAGTGCGGTCGTACTGCGGCAGGCCGTAGATATCTGTGAAGCTGATGGAACTGAGTGACCCGCGGCTGGACGCCAGGGATCCACGGCTAGAGGCCAAGGAGCCTCGACTGCTGCTGGACGACATGGTCAGGTTGCTGGCAGACAGACTGGAGGGGATTGGGAGAGAGAAAAGGAGTAAATCACCAGACACTTTCATAACCCCTGAGCCTTTCCACATTGCAGAGTAGTTCTTCACCAAAATACTGGACGTCATCGTCTGATCATAATTCATACAGTAGATTAGTCCTTTCCCAAAAACTGAACGTCATTTACAGCAATTTAGTTTTCCCCATTCAAAAGTACATTTGTCTTAGTCATACAATCACACAACCTCATGAATCACTGTCATCATGAATTTCATTTCCTGTACTTGATTCTACCCTGTGTTCCAAATCATTATGTTTATGCTGTCTTTGTTCATTTTTCCAGAAGTTCATGCAAATGAGTGATTTCACTTTTCATCCAGACTGTATATATTAAGCAATATAATAACCTATAATTTTATTGGAGAGAAAAAAAAAAGATAACAAAAGAAGCAAAATGGCATTTTTTGCCAGTCACTCAAAATACTGTACACTGCTCCAAACTATTATGCACAGAGGCTTCAAAACCTAACAGAGTAAATTGTAAATGACTGAAAACAAACAGAAAAAAAAAAACTTAGATTATGAGTTGATGATGTTCACTTCAATTTCATTGAATGTTTAAGCCCACCAATAGTTGCTGCCAGTATCTCCATAGAGAACACCACAATAGCCTTCCAAAGTTGGGCAGTAGACCTCCAAAAAGCAAAGTCCTTCTTTTTACCATAAGGATCACGGATCACACAAAGGTCTAAGAAGTTAGGGTATGATGGAGGCCACCCCACATTTTTCACCCTTTTTATCCATAACAGTCCAATATTCACAAAATGGTTAGTTAGAAACTGCAGAGTTCATAGGGTTCCTTGAGGGTGGGTGGCACGACCAAAGTTACTTTGGGAGGTAACGGTTTCATCCTCCAAGGAGATACAGTCCACATTGGACTAATATGGAGGCAGCAATTAAATTCTTATCCACTGATCCTCTTATCCACTAAGGTGATATCAAAGGAAATCTCCTATGTTAACATGTAACTGAAACTAAAACAGGATCATTTTTTTCATATCCTTTTGTTTTGCAACCTAAAAGCATAATTGTTTGGAGCATTGTATTTTGAGTGACTAGCAAATATGTGGTTTTCTTCATTGTTGTCCAGGTTATTACACAGTCTAATATATATTTTTAACAATCAAAACATATCACTTGCAGAGACTATTCTGGATAAAAATGAACCAACACAGCATATTATGCATAATAATTTGGAACACAGAATATTAACAACTCTCCATTCTTTCCACTGTCTTTTGGTATGGCAAGAGAGTTGAGTGTTGAAAAACGCTGTGCAGGTTTGAGTAGCCCCAAGTCCACAGTGTGCCTACGTGAGTGTGCAGTATGAGTGGGTGGTGCTGGTGGTGAGCAGTGGTCTGGCTGGAGTGGCGTCCAATGTTGGCCTTGACGAGAGGCTCCAGTACCTCTTGAGCTGCGAGTGGAGGTAGGTGGTGATGCGTGTGGCCTCCTCCAGCTGTCTAAGCAGTACATTCCTCTTCTCTTGCTGCAGGATCCTGCACACACACACACACACACACACACACACACACACACACACACGTACTTCAGCAGCTGCGGGAGCCCCACTAAACACTTTAAATGCGGCCTGACTAATGGTGCATTACTTGTTTCTCTGTGGTGGTGATACAGTACTTTTTGTGCTGGTCCCGTAAAATAATCTATTGGGGTTTTTTTTTAACATGTATTTCTGAGAGGGCTCCGAGGTAAACAGCCAACCGTTTTGCTACCTGGGTTGTGTGGAGCACTTTATTAGACTTTAAAGGACACAACTGAGGAAAAAAAAGGAAAGAAGTGAGAACAAAGAAAAAAAGAGAGAGGGTATTTGGGGGGAAGGAGGGGGGGGGTGAAGAGGGCAGAGATGGTGAACAACAAAGACAAGAGAGAAAGACAGAAAGAGAGAAAAATTTGAATGAAGAGCCACCTGTGTGGCCAGACTGCACGAACGAACAAACAACGACAACAAGAACAACAACAAAACAAAAGAAGCTTATGCACACTCCCTGCTCCTTTCCCCATCACTGTTCTCCATCTGGGAGCGCTCATTCCTCCGCTATCTGAGCAGGCACAGTGCCCATGAAGGGGGCTGAGGGAGGGGGCTGAGGGTGCCCCCATTGCCACCACCCCCCTCCCTGAGGTCTGCTTTCAGCATCTCCAGTGTCATCAGGCCCCGTAGATGTGCAGATTGGACACACACACACACACACACACACACACACACACACACACACACACACACACAATGACACAAAACTGCATCCCGATGCAGAGAAAAACAGGGGAAATAGCTGGGGGGGGTGGGGGGGAGAGGGGGTAGTTTGGTTGTGTGTGTGATGGATAGTGTTTGTGCAGAAATCTGTGCAGAAATCTGTGTGCCTAAGCAGACTTATCTGTCCGTCTTACTGGAAGCCCGCCCTCATGGCATTTCATGCCTCCTGGGAAAGTTACATTTCATTTATGCTCCGTTATCCAACAGGTATTGTCAATGAGATTGTTTACAGACAGTGTAACCTTATTTTTTTCCTACAGTAGAAGGCTATGGCAAGAGATAAACATCTGGCTTTCTACCCTCTTTTGAATAGCTGTGTCTCCCCCCACCCCACCCCAGCCCACCACCCACTCGGTCTAAAATACTACACACACAACCACCACAGCAGTCTGAGATCACAGTGCTGATGGAACTTAGCCTGCTAGAGCCCAGCTAGCTGTTTACCCTGGCTTTAATTTGTTAGCACAGGTAACAGTATTGATTTTACGAGTAGCCCATTTGTGCGACTAATGGTGTTGATTTTGGAATTAGCTGTTTGCACAGACCTCAGTGCTATTAGTGAGCAGTGTGTCCAGAGATAGAGAGAGAGATGACAGACAGAGAGAGAGCGATAGAGAGAGAGAGAGAGAGAGAGAGAGAGAGAGAGAGAGAGAGAGAGAGAGAGAGAAGTTTGGGGGGCCTGGGAGACTGAGAGATGCAGAGGGAAGAAAGCAAAGGAATGGAGATAATGATAAAGAGAGAGAGTGAGGGATGTGGGGGAAACCGAGAGAGAGAGAGAAAGAAAGAGAGAACGAGCACTAAAGGAGTAGCAGACAGGACTTTGAGGAGATTGAAGATTGACCCCTGACCTCTGGTTGGCTCCTTGGCTCTGCAGGCTGCGGGCCCTCTGCACCTCCTCCTCCAGGCGCCGGCGCTCCTCCTCCAGCTGCAGGAAGGCCTCCGGGGGGCGCTGCTGCTGGCTGAGCAGCGTGATCTCCTGCAGCAGGGCCTCTTTCTCGCGCAGCAGCTGCAGGCTGTCCCGGTCCGCCTCGGCCCGCCCGCTCCAGCTCTCGCTGTCCAACTGGGCCAGCTGGTGCTGGATGCTGGACACTCTGGCATGGAGGGAGAGAGAGAGAGCAACAGAAAGATGGGGGGGTGTGGGAGTGATAGTGAAAGTGAGAAAAAGAGAGAGTGTGTGTGAAGGATAGACAGAGAGAGAGAGAGGGAGAGAAAGAGACAAAATGAAAGAGAAAGGGGGAAAAAGGGAGTGAAACAGAGAACGCATGAGGCATCATCTGTGTGTATCCTCATGTCGTCATGGAGCACATGTGCATGTGCATCATCCGGGATGTGTTTACATCTGACTAACCAGCACAAAGCACACAGCACTGCCTGCATGGGAGTGTTTACTTCTTGCGGATGCTTAATTACCAGAGCCTGTTTGTTATTGTTTGCTAACAACCCCCCCCCCCATCTCACCATCCCCAACCCAAAAAATGAAATGAAGCCAAATAAAAACAAGGGTGCACAGTTTCACCTTCCACAATACATGCCAACAGGTGTGTTTGTGGACCGCAGTCTTTAACTCTTTGAGGGAGGGGAAGAGAGGAGGAGGAGGAGGAAGAGGAGGCAGAGGAGGAGCATGAAAAGAGAGGGGTGTCTTTGGGGGGAGTCCTGAGGGTTATGGTTAAAGTGAAATAACTGTGTTTATGTGTTTTGGAGTTGAGATGGCGTGTGACTCAGCGAGAGAGCATGCAAGTTTCCACAGGTCTCCCTCGCTCCCCTTCACTCGCTCGCTCAACTCACTCACTCACTCACTCACTCCCCGTACTCGCTCACTCGCTCACTCAGCTCCTCTCTGATGTCATGGCTGGCGCTGTGGCTGCCGCGTCGCCGTAGCAACAAGCGTCTCATTAAAAAAAAAAGAAAAAAAAAAGAAAGAAAGAAAAAGAAAGAAGAGACCCTGCAAGAAACCTTGAGTAATCATGAGCTACCACAACTGCAGCTGAAAAACTTTACTCTAAAAGCTAGTGGACATTCAGTTTAAGGAGATGGAACTGAAGTCTACTTTATTGGCCATGGTGGATCTGTTATTAGCATATGGACAATAAATAGACATTCATTCTCAATTCTTGTTTGGAATTATAAAATAAATAAATCAATGAGCATCAAGATGCTCAAATTAAAATAAATAAATAAATAAAAAATAATCAATGAGCATCACCAAAACGTTAAATAGTTCACACTGATTTGAGCCCATCACGCTCAATATATATGCAAGTTTTGGGATCATGCTAAAAATGGTTGGACATATTCACCATTCACACTTACCTCTTCTTAGATTCTTCATACTGCCAGCCAAGTCTTTCTTTGTCCACCAATGGAGAGAAATCTTGGGAGCCAAGCTATAAATGTGAGCAACACAAAACAAAAATATCCTTAACTCTTACAAATTTCATATAACTTGAAGAAAAGTAGTAAGTGTAATACACTGTAATATGCTACTTTACAGAGCATATTCACTATTAACTAGAAAAGCACTTGGAGAGTGCAGACCTCTGCCATGGCAATATGGTCAACGGCGTAATATAAATTACAGAAGGCGTTACGGGCCTTCTCCCAAAAACACAAGGCACATCTCTGGTAAAAATTCCCTCCAAATCCATGCATAACTTTCCGAGTTATTTTGTATACAGACAGACAAACAAAACATGCTATACAATGCTATGTTGCAGGATTTGATCTGATTCAAGTGATTATATCATATTTTGCAATACCTCTCCTGTGATCTCAGTCTGACATCCAGTGTCACAGTACTGCTGCAAATGACACGAGTCCCCCAGAGGAGCACCGCTATTGGCCACCTCGTTTGCAGAGTCGCCGATGGACAAGCTGCTGTGGAAGTTGATGGTGAGCTTCGCCAGGCTCTGGAAGGAGAAGGATGGGGAGCCAGGAGTGAATGAGTAACACACACACACACACACACACACACACGGAAATCACCCGCTGCTTTGACAACAGCACACAGGGTGTATCCACTGCTAATGAATGACTTTGAATAGCTTGCGCTGAAGAATAATGCACCCTGCCAAACTCAAACTTGAAAACGACCTTCTCCGCCACCCATTGTGGTCTCTGAGGTGTGAATTAATAACATTCAGCCTCTGGTCAAGGCAACCACTGGGTGGCGCTACTAAAACACCCCAAGAATAGCAGTCCAGAGAGAGAGAGAGAAGAATGGCTATGAAAAATGTGTGAAGCAGGCACTTCAGTAGGGGATTAGATAAGCTTTGTTGTTTTAATGATTTATGTCTTTGGGGCACTTTGGTATCCACGCAAACATCAATTATCAAAAAAGCCACCAACAATCATCCAAAACCACAAACCACAGACCACTAAAGTGAGTATGCAAAAAGTATTCAAAAGATATGCAAAAGGATGCAAAAATAATCCTAAATGATTTCAGACATTCTCAGAAGACATTAACATTGCTGTGTGAGAGAGAACACCAATCAATCACTGAACCAATCAATGGGGAAACAAAACAAAACAAAACAAAAAAAAGTCAGGGTTTGGTTCATTACACAGCTTATCAGCATTTCACAGTTACTTTCACCATTTGAATAGCAGTGATCCAACCATAGGCCTGCTGAGAGAGGTCATCGAGTGTTGTAGGAAAAAGGAAGAGAAAACATCAACATACAACGACAAAGTGAAAGTGAGTTTCTAGCCCCATTTAATGGTGTTAACCCATGTAACTTGCTTTGGGGAGCTCTCTTGTTCTTTTTCCCTACCAACAGTACTCGGTAACCACAAACAATAGGTCATGGTTGGAAGTACACTGGACTAATTGCTTTAATGCTTAAGGCATCTGTATCCAAGAGGCCAGAGGTTGGACTGATTGTTAATTGATTTTAACATGTCCTCAAACCAGCATGGTCAAGAGTTCTGATCAAAAGTGGTTGACAAGTTGAATATGAACATCAAACGAGAAAACAATCAAGGAAGCATTTGCTGATGAATGGCTCATGGTGAACGGGGGTGTGTGTGTGTGTGTGTGTGTGTGTGTGTGTGTGTGTGTGTGTGTGTGTCACGCTAACCTGGATGAGGTCCTGCCTCTCCTTCTCGCCTGAGCTGATGGCCTTCTTGATGCTGCGCAGCTCGTTAAAGATGGCCTGGGCCTCGTCCAGCTTGTAGCTCGTCTGACTGCTAGACATCTTCCGGTCAATCCTGTCATCATCACATAGGACAACACAACCAATCATAAGACATGGTTATAACTCACTGCATATATATATATATATATATATATACACACACACAGTCTACATATACATACAGTATACTATGTGTATACAGTATATGAGAATGAGAGAGAGAGAGAGAGAGAGAGAGAGAGAGAGAGAGAGAGAGAGAGAGAGAGAGAGAGAGAGAGAGAGAGAGAGAGACGCTGAGTAGATGAAATAGAGACTAGAGATATTGGGGTATAGGGGTGCCAAGAGACGAACCACAAACGACTTGTGGGACATGAAGTGGTATCTAATGAGAGGTGCAGTCCGGACACTTTCATCAGAGAACTCCTAATAGAACATGACTGACATGACATGAATGCTCTATTTACAATCATTCCATTCCATTCCATTCCATTCCTATTAGGAACCAAACAGATTGTTCAGCCAGCCACAGAATTCTTTGGCATTAAAATTCAAATGACAGCCCTCATCAGAGAGTAATCTTCTTTTATAGGGGACACGCTTCCCTAAAGAGAAACATTTGATAATTATCACGGCACTGGAGCAAGAAAGAAAAGCCCCATGCGCCTTCCCTGCCGTGCTTCTGTTCCACTGTGCTGGCGCTGTAAGTGGAGCCAGCGACGCCGTCTGTACTTAACTACCTTCTGCCATCAGCAGTAGCAGCTCACCATGGTTCTGCGCAAGTAAAGTGTGTATGGTGCACTTCTGTTACACTCACACACACAAACACACACACACCCCTATACAAACACCCACACACATATACGTACAAGCACACAGAAACACCTACCTAAATATAGTTTACCTAAGTGTGCATCTCTGTGCTGCCTGGCTTTTTCGCACACCTAATTATAAATAATTAAATTGGGCATGACATCACTGGCTCCCTAAATGAAACAGGGTGTTCCTAGACGCGCGGGTTATTTTAATATCAGGGCCTGAAGTCCTCATTAGGCTCTCGGAGGGTGAAGCTGTTAACCACACTCGTGTCTCCGCGCAGAGGAAATGAATCAGCCCCGACAATAACCCAAAAGTCTGTTTGAACTGTTTAGCAGAAGAGAGGAGAAAGAAAAACAACCAAAAAGAAGAGAAAATGGAATTCTGGATGCGTAGGATGGAAGGAACTAGATTCACAATGAATATTGTTTGTTTTGAAAGATTACGCCTTGAACGAATATCATTTAAGAGACAGGAGACAGAGGTGTCTAATGATGGTGACTGAGGAGGAGGGGGTGGGGGGAGGTTGAAGGGGGAGCTAGTGAGGGGTTTGGGGGAGGGGGGGATTTATTGGAACCTTAATGGCCGTTCACAGACCTGTCTGTCTGACCGGTTAACCGTTTAGCCATGCTAGAATAATATTGTTTTAACTTCGACCAGCTCCTGGGTCTCCAAGGCATCATAATTAGGCGAGGGAAACTGGAGCCTGCCACACTTAAAGCCGCCTGTCGGGGAATGTCTGCCTTTTCAAAGCGCCACAACGCCAGACATAAATCCTACTGTGTTATGCTTGCAATGCAGGCCACCGAGACAAGAGGAAGACAGGGGGAAGGAGAAAAGAATACCATTCCAATATGGCTAAGAAAGAGAGAGAGACGCAGAGAGAGAGAGAGAGAGAAAGAGAGAAAGAAAGAAAGAAAGAAAGAGAAAGAGAGAGAGAGAGAGAAAGATGGAGAGAGGATGAGTGAACGTGAAACAAGAAGGTTTAAAGAGCTGAGAAAAAGTAAATGGCACCTAGAGTTTTTATGGAACATTTCCTCATACCAGAGAGAGAACATGATAGTCATTCCATGTCATAAGTGCGCAATTTTCAAAATGGCGACAACTTACAATTTTTGTCTGGCTTTAAAACATACTAGTCAGCAGATCTTGGGTGATCTACGGTGTTAAACTACTTTGGGTGACAACCTGATACCCTAGACCTCTGAGCGCAATGGAAAGGAAAGGAGAAAATGCAATAAAGGAGGACATAAAATGGCACATTAAACAAACATATGTAAGTATTTAAACCTGTAGTGCATACAGCAAGTCACAGGGGAGAACTACACTGAGGTGACAAGAGAGAAAGCAAGACGTTGGCTAATGTGACTCGTATGCCCGACTCCCGAGAGCGGCAGCTCAGTGACGGACAGCGGTGTGTGTCGACTCGGCGGCGAGCTGCCTGCCTTTTACATCACTGCTGCCGCTGGCACCAGGCCCGCAGCTCTGGCCGCGCAGCGCTTCCTCCTGGCCCCGCTTCCCGCTCGGCTCTGCTCCTTCAACAGCAGGTACTGTTGGCCGGTGCCGCCTGCCTCTTCCTCCACACACAAACCCGCCTTTGTCCCCCTCCACCCTCCAAAGCGCTCCCCACCCCTCCCCACGCACCTCCACCCAACCTCCTATTCCTAGCCCCAGCCCTGTGAGCTTCCCCAGTGGCCAACACCCCACCACACACAGCCCCCTCCATCCAACCACTCCCTATGCTCACCACACTCTCACAGCAACACACAACTCTATTCAGCTCCCTACTGTACAGCGGGGCTGGGCTGGGCTGGCCTGGGCTGGTCTGGCCAGGACTGCTGTGCTGGCTGAATTCACCAAGAGCTTTAATAGGGACCACAAACATAGAGCAAAGAGTTATTGGAGACTTTTTTTTGTATGGAGTCATTGTTTAGACTGAGATAATGGCAAAAGTGGAACATTTCTACGAGATATACAGATACTGGTAGTGTCTCATTATTTGTACTTCTCAACACCCTGGTCTGTCTTCTACACAAATGGAATGGAGTCAATGGCTATTTTTTTCAATGCCAACAGAAAAGGAAAAGCATTTCTTTCCCTCTAATGTCTATCACCATCTCCCTAATGGTGTCTCTCAGCATCTTATTCTCATCTCATCTCTACTGCCTACTTGCCATTCTCTGGTAGTCGCATTTTCTGTGTTTGTCTCAACAGAAACTTCACAAAACCAAAGCAGACCACGCAACCATCTTGTTTCTGCCCCCTCGCCCCCCCAACCCCCCCTTCCCGTCCGAAAGACAGTCTCGCTGTGACATCAGCGCACAGAGGGGGATTTCCATATCAGCCTCTCGGCTTGTTTATTTGTTTGCCTACTCAAGATGCGGTTCCAAGGCCAATTAGCGTTAGCCCTGCTGCTGCCAAAGGCACAGAGGGGTTTTTTTTGGCCAGAAGGCCTCGTGTTTAAAGCATGTCTAAAAGCACAAAAAATAAGGAAAAGCAAAGTTCAGACAAAAAACGAAAAGACATGAGAGAGAGAGAGAGAGAGAGAGAGAGAGAGAGAGAGAGAGAGAGAGAGAGAGAGAGAGAGAGAGAGAGAGAGAGAGAGAGAGAGAGAGAGAGAGAGAGAGAGAGGGAGAGAGAGAGAGAAACCATCAGATGCAGTGGCAGACTCCGTGTTCTCAGGGAGCAGTGAATTCTGGGTACTATTCTGGGAGCCACTCGAGTTGTGTTCTATCTAAGAGATAAGCCCCTCTCGCCGGGATGCAGGAAGTGCACAGGAATTTGCTGCCAGATATCTCTGTGTGTTTTCCAAACTGCTTTCAAGCACTTCTCTCTCTCTCTCTCTCTCTCTCTCTCTCTCTTTATTCT
>JAODXP020000022.1:7280792-7570792 GCA_027497455.2 Sardinella longiceps | reverse complement strand
GAAAGAGCTTGCTAAATGCGCTAGTTAGCGAGTGGAACAAAATAATTTGGTACAGCACAGACCGAACGCGAACGCAGAAGCGAAGAGGCACTTTACACTGAATCAATGGGATCTGACTGTTGGAAACCGAAAGCAAGATCTGAGGTTACACTGACTCAATGTAAAGTGTTTCACGTTCGTGTTAGGTCTGTGCTGTTCGAAAATCTTTCATTTCATGCAAAATATATTGCTGTTAGAAGGCTCATGCAGCAGGGCTATGCTTAAACTTACTCCGGTATATTGCTTTAAAGAGGTAGGAAGAGAGAAAGCATGTGTACTACATAGAACATCTTATTTTTCAATACTTCTTCTGGTCTGTGGCCTAGGTACAGTAGGTCTACCGTGCAGTAGATGTGTATAGTATGTGTACAGGATCTGAGAAAGTGGCTCAAGTAGTGTTTATAGCAATTGTGAGTGTGTTAAGTGCATCTATGTGTGTGTACGTATAGATGTGTTTGTATGAGCGAGTTCATGGGTGTGTGTGTGTGTGTGTGTGTGTGTGTGTGTGTGTGTGTGTGTGTGTGTGTGTGTGTGTGTGTGTGTGTGTGTGTGTGTGTGTGTGTGTGTGTGTGTGTGTGTGTGTGTGTGTGTGTGTGATGAGTGTGTGTGTGTGTGAGAGTGTGTCCTTGTCCCTCACAGCTGGTGACGGAGCGTGTGTCGTCCTGGGACAGCTGGTGGAAGAGCAGCATCTCCTGCTGAGCCAGCTCCAGCCGCTGCTGCTTGACCAGGTACATCTCCTTCTTGGTGTTCAGCGCCTCCTGGGCCACCACCAGATACTCCTTCAGCATGCGCTCCTGCTCCTGACGCCATTGTGTCCGCGGGTTCTCGATCTGGGTGGTCTCTGTCCAGGGCAAAAAAAGGTGAAAGTGGTGTCTTACAAGCGTTGTACAACTCCCAATAAGGAACCCAAACTAGGAACACTGATGATGGGCTAGTCCGGAAACGTTTGTTTCCCAAGCTTTGTTTCTGTATTATTTCTGCATTTATTTTTGTTCAGTAGAGTATTTGATAACATTTAGCTCCTGTGTGCGGTCTGCCCTTCTTTTGATCTCTGTCCAGGGCAAGCAGGGGCAGAGCAACCAAAGTGTTAAAGGAATAGTCCACCCTATTATGAAATTGGGCTATTCACCCCCTTACCTGGTGTTACATAGGCGAGTTACAGCATTTTGATCTCAGTGCATGCGTTTTCCAAGTCTGGGGACATCAATTTTTGCTCTTTTTAGCTTTAGCTGCCGGACTAGGAAAACACAAGCACTGAGACCAAAATGCTTTTAGCCATATAAGTAACTCCTGGCAAGACAATGAATAACCCAATTTCATAAAAAGGTGGACGACAGTATTTCTTTAAAAGGTCACTCACTCAGATGTGGAGGAGGACTGGTGACAGCGCTACCACAGTTTCATTACAGCTCAAATCTGGGTTGTTGTTAGAGATGAAGGTTCATGTTAGGTGAGAATTGGCGTTGGTATCCAACATCCATTCTACTCTTTTCATATACTTTACTCAAGCTATAGTGTAACCACAAGAGTACAAGAATCTACAAGACTAAAAAAAAACTTTGGTTATCAATCTTCTGATAAATACGTGCTTTCAGAATGAGTTGTGTTAATATGTGTACAGTTAGCCATTATTTGCCATGAACACGGTGGAACTCATTCATGTATGTATTCCAAATATGCACAGCTCTCAAAAATGGTAGATAACCCAGTCAGACTCAAAACCTCCTATCATGATGACATAGTTTAGACATGGGGGCAGATAATCGCCATTCCCCGTAAGCACTTTATCCACGTTTGACCAGGCTGCTCACAGTCTTGCACATAGCTCTCTGAGGTGAACACCAGCCTTACAGAAGCAGACACTGATTCATCTTTGCTCACTAATAACAGGCCTTCCTTAGCAACCAAACAATTGACTATTTAGGCAAACAAAGCCCATCAACCATTACAAGCAGACACATAACTCATGTTGACTAATTGATCGGTCTAAACTGGCCAATGAAATCAGTCTTTCCTCAACCAAACCAAACGAAACCAAGCGTAAGGAAAATTCATTTTACTCCCAGTATCGTCAACTTCCAACACCAATATTATTCTAACATCTTTCCCACTATTCCCTAGACTTCATGGAAACGCTGCGGACGTAAGCAGCAGAATTCCGCATTACGCATGGAAACAGTTCCGACGTGACGCCCGGGTGACCATTCCCACACCACTGCCGCGCCCCGGTCCAGTGGAGAGGACAGGCTCGGACAGGAGCTGAAACGGGACGGATGCATCTCCACTGCAGCCAAGCCCGGCAGATGGAGGTTCACATATCATCTCTACAACCCATGACATCATGTCTCAGTGACCCCGGGAACAGGATGGTACTGGGGGACGGGAGGTCCAATGCGGTGCCCTGTCCACTTCCCCTGGATGTTTTTCCCATTGCATGACCCACATGACCGACATGACCGACTGCCATACATAACGCCTACTGGCTTTCAGCAAGGCACATACAGCACATACACACAAACAGTCTTGCAGGCTTGAGCCGTACTGAGAATTTACACTACTAGGCATGAGTGAATGGTAAGTCAATCATCTCTCACTGCCTGTCTATGACGTGCCGTTGTTTGACAGGAAGTTTTGTAAGCACGCCTCACAAACACACCAAAAATAGTCAAATTATGCTTGTCAGCTAAAATGCAGTATGTGTCCAGGTGCTGCAAATTGCAACACCAATTCTAATGCAGTTCTCTCTCTACAATACACAATCAGATCATTTCTGTAATGTAAATTAGTTTAATGTTTAGGCTCACTTTACTATAAATGACATCCCAAAAAGAGATCACCGTCACACAATGCTTTAAGAGACAACTGTCTATACATTGTTTCAAGACAGGTTGTTCCCAAAAGGTTTCCATTTAAACATTCCTATGTTACCTTAGTGTAGCGCAGTGTTTCTCAAACTTTTTCAGACCGAGGGCCACTTTGCTCAAAATATGCTTTTCAGGGACCACCTACCCTCGCGTCCCCTCACCAAGTTTCATGCTGCTACCCCTTACTCTTTGACCAAATCAATAGGCAATTCTAAATTGCCATTTATGGGAACTTCAAATTCAGATAGCTCAAAAGTTTTCATATAAATTACAGGTCTGCCTCATGGTATTCATTGTACAACTTCTCTTTGGCTTTCAAATAATGTTAGTGAGAAATCCCTCGCGGACCACTTGAGCTTGCTCGCAGACCACCAGTGGAACAGTAGTAACTAAGGAACACAGTAGTACGTTCAAGCATTGTGTTTGTTTACATTGCTTAAATGATTTATATCTATGGCAGTGAGGAAAATATGCAGCAGCACATGGCAGACAGTAACACCCAAATGGGGGGTGGGGGGGGGGGGGGTAACTACACTCTAGGAGTGTCAGGCATACATCTCCATACGGTTCATACACACACCCTTCCAGGCACATAGGCCATTTCCCTGCTCTCTGAGTCAGAATGCAGGAGGCTGGGGAAGAGGAGAATGGGAGGGTTCGTGTGTTGGTGGAGAAGCATGCCACACTCAAGATGACACGGCTAATGATTCAGCCGCTGGGGGTGGGGGGGAGCAGACGGTGTGTCACATGCTGGGGTGGAGTGTGTGACATCACAGAGTCATGGCATCGAAAAACGCAATGAAAAAAGTGTGACACATCCACACATTCACAAACAGACAAAAAACACAGAAACAAGTTGATTTCCAAGCATTCTGTTGGAAACCTTTTCACAACATAACTTTTCAAGAAGGCAAAAAAAAAAACTTTACTTCTATTTACACCATCATATTGTCTCATCAACTTTTGCAAATGGATGCCAGTGTGAAGTATGTGTGTGTAGGATGATTACAATATAAGTCAAATCAGAACTCAAAGCATTTAAGTAATTACAACAACAAAAAAAATGTATTGGACTCCCAGTTATTTCTGGTATTTTTGTCTGACAAGCAACTCCAGTCCAAAATGGCTCCCTGTCAACACAGTCAACATTGTTTTCATAGTTTCTGCTGATCCGGCCATCATAATTCAACCCTCTGAACTACACACACACACACACACACACACACCTATGAGGACAGAGGCATGAATCTGGCTGCGGGCCTGAGAGTGGGGCGGACCTCCCACAGGGTGCGGAAGAGGATGCAGGGGCGGACTTACTGTTGATGTGGTCGATGTAGTAGACTCCCACCTGCTGATCCAACACCACCTCCCAGCCGAGGGGAAGCTCGTCTCCCACGCAGTCAGCAAAGGTCAGGGGCTTGGTTATCCTGCACAAAAATCACACACACACACACACACACACACACACACACACACACACACACACACACACAATTTAGCACAAGAGCTAAAGTAAATGTAAGACAAGGGCATGTCAGATGGATTCTTGTGGTGTGTTGTGTTCTATTTTCGCTACACACCACCATATATTTTCAACCCATTCGGAGCAACTCATTTTCCAAAACTCTGTGTCAACAATTCACAACTAGGGGCTGAAGCAGAGAGCAGTGCAAATGCAGAGCGGAGGAACAATAACAACAAGTGGCATGTGAAAAATTCCCAGCATTCCTTGAGAAAGTAAAAAAAAAAAAAAAAAAATTGAATGCACGTCGAGTGGCCCAGTGCCTGCTGATCTAACCTCTGGGGTCAGAGAAGTGTGCAGTGGAGAGAAGAGAGAGAAGGAAGAGAAAAAAAAAAAAAAAAAAAACTTACACACATTCCATACACAGGCCAAAGAGGCATGGCCAAGCCTACAGTAGGCCAGCACAAAAAAACAACAATACGTTCTGTATGAAGACCACTGCCTTCACTTTGCTTGGTTTGTTACTTTGGTGATCCTCTGGCAAGGCAAAACTGGAGAATTTAAAACTTATAATTTTTCCCCGAGCTTTTCAAATGAACCAATACGATGACATAACACATAACATTCAGACAACACCAAAAAATGGTGGCGAATTGTGTTGATGTTTAGCAACAGATCTATTCTGATATTTTAACGATAATTCTTGGAATTGTGAAAATGACAACATACATAGATTGTTGTCCCATATCCATCACGAATTACAAATTTACAAGTGGCAAAATTAAACTGACAACAAACCGACATAATTTATGTTTAAAATACTGCATCTTTGACAATGAGACATTGGTTAGGAGACATTCTCAAAATCCATGCAGCATTCTCAGCAAAATGACACAAAGGCATGCATCCAGTGAACTCTGGAAAGGACCCAGCAACATTAAAAAAGCTTTATGGAAGATGTTCCATGTCTCATATCAAATTAAGCTGTGCCGTGGTTTATGCACACCCAGCGAAGCACTATTCGTGGACATCTTTTCCTTTGGTTTGGCCTGACCCTGCACAGTACGGAGCACAAACCCCATTCTCTCTCCAGCGCACCGTAAATCACTTGTTGGTGCGCCTGTTCGCTTTCCCTCTTTTTTTTTCTTTTTTACCCCCACTGTCTTCATGGCTTTTCAAGTGGAGAGTGGAGATTTTGATTGATGGCTTTGTGTTTAAGGAATGGAGAGTGTGTGTGTGTGTGTACTGTACTGGGTGGGGGTGAAACCACCATAGCTTGTGAGCACCAGTAGACCGCGTGGGCCACAAAGTGGTCAGAAAACCAGTGTAAAACAGGTCACAAGACGATGGTGTTGATTCTGCACGTCCTAAAACATCCCATCCCAGAGCAGGCTTGTCCAATTTAGGCCCTGCTTAAGGACCATCCGCAATGAACCGGTGGAGGAGACCTAGAAGTTCTCACTGAGCACAGAGAGTAAATCCCTTTCCGAAAAATCCAAAGATGCATGTTGAATATTTAGAATTCATATATACAGCTCAGGGGGAAAAAGTGGTAGTCATAATGAGTCTCTCTCTCGCTCACACACTCTCTCTCTCTCACACACACACACACACACACTCACAAATTCACACTTGCGTTTCAACTTGATGACTTTCGACAGCTGTTCAAAAGACAGCGTGAGTCACTTGTTCATCATGTACACATCAACCAACTCCCTTCCCAAAAACCCATCCACACCGGTTGGCGAAACAACTCTCAGGGAGGCTCAGGAGAGGAAGCGCATGTCCTTGTTTGTCTATTAAATTACAGAGGCAGTCAGTCGATCTGGTCGCGGCACTGGTATGCAGTAACCTGAGCAGTGGTGGCGCGGTAGTGGTGGTGGTGGCTGGTGGCGGAGGTGATGGGAGAGGAGGTGCTGGCGGCCCCTCGAGGTGCAGCGCAAGACTCTCGGGAGCCTGCCCTGCATGCTCGTCCCTCGCGCCCCAGCCAGCGACCAATTTAACAATCTGGAGTGGAGCAACTCAGTGCTCATGCCCAGCATGCAAGGAGTGTCAGGCATTCCTCAGAAATGGAGCAGACATGCCTTGACAGTGACATCAGGAAACCGAAAAAAAAAAAAAAAAAAAAAAAAAAACAACTTTAGTATGAATATGGCCCAACAAGCTTCACTCTCTCCCTTCAACAACACACAGAGAGTAAATACAAGCTACAGCCAAATAAAAGAGATTACATCAGCATTACAGGCTTGTTTGTGTTTAAAAAAAAAAAAAAAAAAAAACTTGCGGCATTAGCACATCACACATGCTTGGTGAAAAAAGCCTTTCGCAACAGGGCTCGGCGGATGACTGACAGGGCCTTTGATCCTCAAGCGCTCGAGACGTTTCAGTCAGGCCGTGGTCATTACGCCAGGATTACACTGAGAGGCAAGTTTGGGCTGACAGTCGCCGAGCTCGTCAGGGCCTTGGAATATCACTCAAGCTTAAAAAGAAGGTTTTGTCGGTCAAGGCAAATGATTATATTAGGTTTCAAAACACGGCGGTGAGTGAGCCACGGCCTAATCTGCCCTTATGGCACAGAGAGCCGCGTTGACAGCCGCGGTACCTGCCGGCTTACGGATGACCATCAATCTCTCACCCTTGGGTGCAGGAGACTGCAATGGTGACCTGCGCTGCAGCGGTATGCATGCTATGCAGACACCGTGCAGGAACCTGCCCAGATCTGTGACCTCTGTGTGTGTGGGGAAACGCTTGAGAATGTAAACGGGGAAGCATCAAGAAACACAACTTGCAGAGCATCATGAAAACTCAAAGAGAGCTCTACTACTGTACGCACTTTCATTTGATGATGATGATGCATTTCAATGCCATACAAACAAACTAATTTCCAAGAAGATTTCAAGGATGTAAAAAGTGTGCAGGACCGTTTTGGCATTTTAAAAATTGGCACGCAAGTAAACATGCAAGAGGTCTCTTCTTCTGCAGTGGACATGTTTACAACTGAGAGTAGAATTCGGGAGCCATGAGGGAATGCATATTGGTCTTGCTGGAAATTTCTCTCCTCACAAGGACAAAGTTGCATCACGCCCACTGTAAGAAAGACAAAAAGAGTGAAAGGAACAGACTAGAGCATCGTTGAGCTGCTCTTCAGAACCCCTGAGGATGGAGGACAAGGAGTGGAGAAACCTCTGGTCCCCCTCCTTCCCTCCCTCACTCCCTCTCTCTCTCTTTCCCTCCCTCCCGCTCAGATGTAAGCAGAGAGGAGGGAAGAGGCCCTGAATGTTTGGTTTGTTGCGCAGTCTTGTGACAGTGGGTCGGTCCCGGCCAAGTGGTGTCACAGGAGAGTTGGTAAAAGACACACACACACACACACACACACACTAGGAGGAGGAGGCCCTGGCCTGGTGCGAGTGAGACGCAATCACTCCACTGTATGACAGAGTGATGAGAAGAAAACAAGGTTCTCAAGGCTTAAGTGCCAGGCCACTTGCACACACCACACAGTAACATAACATTCTGGCACACACACACACACACACACACACACACACACACACACACACACACACACCACTAATAACACATGGACAGTCCCAACACTTTTGTTTCATGTAAACAAGTTTTCTAATTTATTGCTTGACATTTATTTGTTCACTAATGGACAATTATAACTAATTGGCCAGCATGCATTCCATCAGAAGCTCTTTTGAAGGACAGTGACCATGAGCAGATTGGCCTCTCTGGCAATCGTAACCAAATCGCTTACATCACCACTGTACGAAGCTGGCGAGCTACAAAAATAAGGGTGTTGGGGATTGTTCAGGATGTCCACAGGAAGCCAGTTATGGGCACACGGAGCACTTAGGCTTTCCCTTCATTATTACAATGCACAAGAGAGCATCAGTCACGTCTCAGAATCACATCAACAGCTGCGTTCCCGCTGGTTTTAGATGGATGATCAATGATGGCTGCCCTTCACCTGGCCTTGCCATTATTTCACAAGGATCAGGAAGTCTGGGTCAAATAAAGATTTGTCAGGAAATACAAACAAACCATAAAATAACATCATTTGAATGACTCCACCGCTGCCTATCCTCTCTAAAACACCTTAATCTGAGGAAAGCAATAGAAGTCTCACAAACTACGGGTTTTATCTAAATAAGACTATATCAATTAAGGGTATGATATTTTCAACATGCATTCACAACCTTCAAAGGAAACGCATATTTGATATGTAGATATATGTATTTTTTATTTTTATTTTTAAGAAAATTGTGCAAGATTGCAGTTTTGTCTTTGTACAGTAAGCCACTCAGTGACGCGATTCAAAGAGGCTGTTCTTTATGAGTCCTCTGTGCGTCTTTTTCCTCCGAGACCTTTGGCTGTGCTGAGAGAGTTAATATTCTTATACCACGCCTCTCTGCCAGAAAGGAAGCCAGTGTAGCCAGAAGGAGAAATCTCACAGTGTTTAGCGTGCATAACTCCCAAATGCCGCCATCAGCAGAGGGAAAAAGCTTACTGGCCCAAGGTTATTGTAAGACTGGGGAATTTCTCAGAGATTCTCTCATCAGAGGAAAAAAAAATGGCTAACTTTAAACAAACGCGGAATTAACATGGAGTGCATTGAAGTAGCTTTCTGGCAAGGACTGTGGGACTACACAAACATATGTTCAGCTGAGAGGGAGAAGAAAAAAAACTGACTTCGGAGAGACAAAGAATACTAAATCCTGTAGGCTGCGACTGTAAACAAAATTGTTTAGACAGCAAGTGTCTAGCCACTTGAAAATCCATCAGCTGCCACTGTCAAGAGGTTCACTTCTTCCCATTTTGAAAAGTGTTGATTGTCTTCAAAACATTTTAATGGGGGGAGGACATGCTACTCATTCTTCCTTTGGTCAGGGCACGTATGGAAAATACCACAAAGAGGGTGAGGCGAGAGGTTGGGGGGGGGGGGGGGCTTTGAGTTGCATTGCGAACAAAATAAGAGAGGCATAATGTCTGAAATGCACCTTATTTAGAAGAGATACATTTTGCTCAGTTGCTCCCACTAACCCTCCCCCTCCTCAAACCACCCTTGTGCACCCGTGGGTATTTCTATCCCGGGTGGGTGACCCTGGGTGGCTCATGGTGGTGTAGGGGTGCTGCCTGTGTCCCAGGCATGTGAAACTGGACCAAGGGTTGGACCCTCCTTCACCCGTGGCACCACCAGGGTCCCTGGCCTGACCTGGTCTGGCCCCTCCGCCGTGCTACGCCGTGTCGGCCCGCTCCGCTTTCGTCTCGCTTGGGCCTCCGGCTGACAACAAAGGCGGGAGTGACATTCCGCCTGCAAATTAAGATGCTCCAAAACAACAGCCCTCTGCATTCCTCGTCGAGAATGCTTTCCCTAAAAATAATATTCCCCTAGTTAAACTTAATTATAGTCGCCCCAGAGGCTGAGTGTGTGTGTGTGTGTGTGTGTGTGTGTGTGTGTGTGTGTGTGTGTGTGTGTGTGTGTGTGTGTGTGTGTGTGTGTGTGTGTGTGTTTTAATGCTTTTGGATGGTTTGCTCATGTCGCTCTGCCCTCTGCTTGTTGTTGGGACGGCAATTCCAGTAGCGCACACAAAGCCTGGCGAATGGCAGCGGTGCGGTTTTTACTAGGGAGACGCTAATAAATTGGCTCGCCATCTCCCAAGCCACGGGCCCCTTCATGCGGTTTGATCAGCTCCGTATAATATTATGGGTCTGCCTTTACTGCCCCTTAATTAATCCGCAGCCTTCGTTTGGACAATCTGTTGCCGCGGCAACGCGCTCGCTGCTTGTGTTTGTCTTTAAACGGGGGCCCTTGTGGCACTGATGTAATGCTATTGTCTAAGTGGAGACAGGACCTTTTTCTCAATTAGCTTCTTCACTAACACCAGACTATGGGGGTGGATCAGACCAGACGTGTCCACACTCACATTGCTACTGACCGCACTGGGTACGAGCTTGTGGGTGCATTCGATAACACATGCGAGCCCACACACACACACACACATCACACACACACACACACACACACACACACCACACCACACACACACACACACACACACACACACACACACACACACAGGAGACTCCCAGAGGTCTGGATTCCACGCATTCAATCACGGGGCCGCATTAGTCTGTAGGCACATTCTCTGTCTGCAGCGTATTCAATACCAAAGCTGTGGTGACAAAAAGTGGAGCTATGCACTATTAATGTGAGGTATTAATATCGCCCAAAAAGTTAACAACTGAGGCCTCCGGGCCGGAAAAAGTCTTGGGCCTGACCTTTGGGAATTTAGAGCATCACACGCATGACACGAAAAGCAACAAATGTGCGTGACAGCCAGATAGGGCAGGTCATACATGGTCATGAGCCGATATTGGAAAATGCCGGAACGGCCACCGTTTTTAACTTTGATGCGACGTTAAAAGCTGTGCGCTGCAAATAACATCATGCTATGCCCGGCCCAGTCTGACAAATACTGTTACCTCTGTTAGCTCTGCCCAGCCACCACACACACACACACACACACACACACACACACACACACACACACACACACACACACACACACACACACACACACACACACACACACACACACACACACACACACACACACACACACACACACACACTTCCACAGAAATACACACGGCTCAGCTCAGCCTTCAGTGCACAAGTGCCCCCCGTCTAAAAATTCCATTCTGGGTTTAAAAGCAGAGATGCGAAAACAAGTTTGGGAGGAATGCCATTTATGCGAGCCCCCTCAGAAGGGCCTAGGAAGCAGCAGCTCCAGCAGCTGGGCATGTGGAGCGGACAGAGACGTCGGGCCCTTCCCCTCCTTCTATTATGTTTCCCCATCTTATGGAAATAGGCCTACTATAAGTAGCGCCGCCGCGTCGCGCTGGGCCAGGCCGGACGGAGCACGGCATCTCTGTCTCCAGACGCATTTAGATCCCCCCCATCGCCACTGCATGGGAACCAGCAGTCCACAGCTTCATTGACTGCACTTCTCTCATCTTCACACCACCCCCCCACATAGGGACACATACCCCAATGCCCACAAGCCACTCTACCCAACCAGCCCCACACCCACCTCAGAAGCAGTCTGAAGACGGTTCGGAGATGAGATATAAGATTGGTGGTATGTTGGCTTTCTGTCTTTACTGTAGCACACACACACCAATCCATGCATGTGTGTACTCTCTTCTACACACAGACACGCACACACTAGGCAAACATGAACTCCAGCAAGGTTCGTCAGGTTTAATATTCCTATTCACGCTTCAACTCAAACATCAGCTCTTTCCTCAGACAGGGAGGTGTTAAGATTCACTGGATAGAAAGAAAGAAAGAAAGAAAGAAAGAAAGAAAAAGAAAAAAAAAAAAAAAACACACACACACACTCATGCAATGACAGACGAAGCGTGCAGCCACACAGGAGTTAGCGCAGCGATGCAGCTGACCCATCCTGCTCGGCTAACATTCCTGGCATGGTCGGCATTGCCCGTGAGCATACGCACCGGAGCATGGGCCCAGACCAGGCAAGGTTAATTAACACATGCCATGCCAACCCGGCTGCACCACGTCGTGCACTCCCAGCCCAGACAAACAACCCTGGGGTGGATCCCACTTCCTGGTTCGAAATGTCATCTGTGCTTATGGAGAATTCATTGTGCATGCATTGATTAAACTCCTCCACCTAGTATTCTTCCTCACTTCAGCAAAAAAACGAGGGACTCAAGGGACCCCGATGACTGATGCGCTCGACAGCCAAACATAACATGCCTGGACATCAGTCAGAGCCAGCAGGTTCGAGGAAGCCAAATTGCTTTCCAAACAATGAAAAATTAGTGTGGCTACAGCCACAAGTATGAATCAACAAATCAACAGACGAATTGTGAATTCTGACAGGTCTATGAATACGGGAGCGGTGCCATTTGGACGACGACGTCTCTTGAAACCAAAAAAATCTCTTTGAGAAAGCGTGAGGTCAACCGAGGTAGGGATTTAGTGTTGTACATGAGAAATAAAACTAATAAAAACTGAATTACAAACCATTAATTTTGAACCTGGCAATGATTCCATGAACTGACAGTGCTAAAGAAGGGAAGGGGGGGGGGTGTAGCCCTCACCTGAAGATTCACAACACACTGCCAACAAGCAACCATGTGTTTGTTGACACTGCAGCAGTTTGGCATTTTTAGGAGTTTCGGAATTGTCTGGCTTCCTGTGTCAGGATCCAGCAGTGAATGCCGGGAGGGAGGGAGGGAGGGGAAGAGGGAGGGGAGAACATTCTGGACAATGAGGCCTTGGAAAGGCCGGCCTGAAATAATGGCAGGACTGGCCATTAGGTCTTCTTCTGGAGGACAGGACTTGGGAATTTAATAAATAAATAAATAAATAAAATACGTGCGGACTGCATACTGAGGAAGCAAGAGAGCCTTTAGATGCCGTATACTGGAGCACTCTTAGGTGACAGGACAGCCGGAGTCATTAGTTTGAAATAGAGAAATGACGGAAATTGCATACATTAAAAAGAGGACTAACACTTTGTATACTGGAGCACTGTTATGTGACAGGACAGCCGGAGTCATTAGTTTGAAATAGAGAAATGACAGAAATTGTGTACATTATTAAAAAGAGGACTAACAATTCATAAAATTTAACGAAATGTAATAAAAGTAATTTGCCCTTTGAGGGAACTGAGTATGGTGCAACATCAACCATTACTTCTAAACACACACAGTGCGTGACAGTCAATGTAACAATAGCATATTTGCCCGCTCCACCACCCAGCTGGAGGGAGGAAGGGAGAGGGAGAGGGAGAGAGAGAGAGAGAGAGAGAGAAAGAGAAAGAGAGAGAGAGCGAGAGAGAGAGAGAGAACACAGGGCCCAATAATAAAAGCACCTAGAGAAGCAGAAACTGGTGGCTGGAGCGGGTTGAGGTTTCAGTGTCTGAATAACCATTCGGTGGTGGCAGCACGGCTCCCCTCTTTCCAGAATAATTGAATTTGGTGTGCTTTGTGGCCACGTACAAAGGCCTCCCTTTACGGAGCGGCAGGCCGGCAACGGCCCTTGCATAACAGAGCTAATAAAGCAACCCAGCCGGGATGGAGGCGGACGGCTGAGGCCAGGAGAGCAGAGTGGTGGCACTGGACTGGAGCGAAGTAAGGCTGGGCGAACTGGAGCTGAGCTCAACGGAGAGGCCAGGGAGGGTGAAGGGTTTGAAGGAGTGGTGTGTGTGTGGTGTAGTGGTGGTGGCAAGAGCCACGTGGGAACTGCCTCTGTTCTCTGTTGGGCAGCTTTGTCTGTGGCCACTGGTGGACCGAAGCACCCGCTTGCACACCAAACACCCGCCACCTCACACACACACACACACACACACACACACACACACACACACACCGTCCTCCCGCTTGCACACCAAACACCCCCCACCTCACACACACACACACCGTCCTCCCAGTTCTCCCCACCGCCAGCCCCGGGCGGTAGTGTAGGCATGCCTGACATTGTGCTCATTCCTCAGGGACAAAAACCCTCCCTCATCCCACAAAACACGTTATCTGTAGGGGGGGTTGGAGGGGAGGGAGGGGGTGAGCGGTTGGTGCAGTGGTGGGGAGAAGCCTGGCCTGTGAGGTACCTTCCACAGTCACTATCCTCTCCTCTGCCAAAGTATGTGGAGGCGGGTATCAACAGGAGTGAGATACAACTCGTTCAGAAGCTAGAGCTCTACGCCATGTAAAACTCACTTCACAGCGGGATGGATCTCATTGAAGAAAAAAAAACAAGTTAGGAATGCATGACATTCCAAACAGATATTAGCACATTCATATGTTTACAACCTACAGAATGTGAAATTCTATCAGGTGCGTGTTGACGTATTTGTGTATATGTGTGTGCATAATTAAGCTTATCCGTGTGCATGTTCGAGTACACATGTAACTATTCTAAGACGGTGAGAATGGGAGACTGGAGTAAAGGAGAGTTCCGCTACATTCTGGAACGAGGACCTCTTTCACAGGACAGCTCCAGCGGTTTCCCAGGTGACTGCGTAGTGAATTCACACACACATCCCACTTTTCACTACAAGCCGTCACATAGCCAGTGCCACCTAATAAAACCATCCCTCTGCTGGCGTGGGGGCCTATGGCACATCGTGACACACACACACACACACACACACACACACACACACACCATCTCTGGCGCTTTTCATACCAGCAACAACTGAGCACATCTGACTGCCCAGTTCCAGGGGAGGGAGGGGGGGGACAACACCGACAAACAATGCTTCTGGACAATTCTTTGGCAAATGGTGGCGACCGACAAACAACGACAAAAGAGGAGGGGTGTGCGTGCGCATACACACACAAACTGAAAGCCTGTCCTCTCACTCACACTCACACACACACACACACACACACACACACACACAGCCGTTGACTAAAAGCAGGGCCCAAAGGGAAGAGCTCAGCAGACCTGTCCCATGACGCCTAAAAGGAGTGTGGCAATATCAGGACTAATAAAACACTTACTCTCAATCTCGCCTTTAGGACAGTTTTCTAGTGAGAAAACAAAAACTCCAGAGGGGAATATTTCGTCTGGGAAAGACACGTCAAAATGACCAACTGAATGAGGACTTCACGGCTGACTTCTGACACAGAGGAGCATTTAGCAAACACCAATGACAGACCAGGGTAAACTATGGTCACCACAGTTTTGAAACCACAGACACTTGTAAATAGTCACGAGATACCACAGCCCTGTTTTTTAAACCAGCTCAAAAGATAAAATATCTCCGAGACAGCTCGTGCTGACAGCGGCTGCGTCGTCAACAGCCTCTGCCTCAGCGTCTGAACATCCCACTCAACTCGGCTGAGTTAAGTTTCCAATGCCGTGGTGGTGGTAACATGAGATTTTTGTCAAGAGTCCTATCAGCCCCAAGTAACAAAGGCTGGTAATCATATGACTGCGTTGGGGAGGGGGGGAGGGGTTTGGATGGGGGGGGTGGGTGGAGTGAAGTCGTCGAGTAGATCAGGTTTTTCTTATCTAGATTCCAGTCAGCTACTCAGTTCCTAGCAAACAAAAACAAAAGAGAAAGGAGGCTAGAAGTAGCATCACAATGAAGGTAACCAACACCACAACTGTTGGGTCAAAGCAATCCAATTCTTCACCACGCTGCCCTTCTGACTGATGCCATGTGATTTTACGCCAATAGATCACTCTCATTCCTGACTTAAACAAAACTTATTGTAACAAAACACAAAACAAAAATTCATGCCCATAAACAGATGCCTGACATCTAGTCACCTCCTATTTCTTCAGGCCTAATGGTTTAGCCATGGCCCGACCTCATCTTACCTTACCTTAAAGAAACCCATTTCACCTCAGCGTAGATATGAGACTAAACACTGTGCTATTTAGGGGATTTATGGCGTCCGGAAAGTGATACCTGGATGGCCCGCTGACTAATGATGAAGTCCATTAAGGGGTGATGGTTCCTTTCACAGATTATCTTCACACATTCCGTGTGGTTGATTCTTACCCTTAGGGGAGGATTTTGCCAGTCAAAGGTTTAAGGACAAGACCATTCAAAAACAAAGTGCCTTTACTTCTTCTCCAGACAGCATTCTACGTTTAAGCTGAGACGTCTTTCTTCTGACATGTAACGCACAAGAGCATCTCAGGTTTTACCCTTTAACAATGTTCAACCCTGGTTTCTAAATGTTGTTTTATTAAACATAGTTTGGGAGGTGATGGCATCCTAGAACCACGGCTAGCTGCCAGGCTAAGCATCTTCATATCTGAGCATAACTTATAGCACTCACTTCAAGCAGCCTGATTGGGTGAACTAGAGCCATCATTTTGCCCTATGAGCCTGATTAGGTTTCAGAATCAACCTAGACTCACCATGGCCGGTATTCTCTCAAGTCCAAAAAAGCGATTAGCTCCATGCGTTTCAGTCTGCACTAAGCACTTTTTTGGACTTAATCATACTGGAGAATACCGCACCATATTAATATTGGTGGGGTATGTGAAGTTTTGAGAGGAGGAAGTGAAACACACCATGAAGGTTCTAGGCTACTGATGATAATACATCATCAAGGATCCTGAACCTTATTTTACACAGAGACATGTATAGGAATGTACTACCGCTATACATGCAGAGAATAAAAGTGGGATGAGTGGTGCAAACATTTGTTCAATTCTGTGTTCTATTCAAAGAGGGGGGTAAGGAGGATTAGGGATTAGACCAAAGTCAAGTTCTCATACGATATGAAAGATCATTGAAAAGTTTATATTGTGACGTTATTACCACACAGACAGGGATTATTCATGTTCCCCTCATTTCAATATATAACGTGCTCTACATTGGCCGGTATTAAATGATCTTTGGTACACATGAAAGTCAAACATGAAAGAGGGGTGAAGTGAAGACAGTGAAACGTGCTGTATGAATTGACAGGTTCAGATTAATCACAATGACTCTTATCTTCCAGACCCGGATGAGGGAAACATCTGGCATTCTGGCATTCACACATCTTTTTGTGAGCTGTCATTCTAAGAAGGTGTTTGATACAAAGGGCCTCTTATGAAGGGAAAACAACAACCATTTGTTAGCTTTTAACTGCAGTGTCAGTCAAGGTCCAAAAAAAAAAAAAGAAGACAGAAAAACGGTCCATTGAAGGTCTGGTGCAACCCAAACAGACAATCTTGGTGAAAACTGAGATAGCTGATAATCCGCTTGCTCTGAATACAATAGCATTCAATCTGCTCCAGAGTCGTCCCCTTAACGAGGCCCATCTTCCTCACTCAGAGGTGCTGAAATCGTTGCTCATTGTTTTTAAGTCAATGACCACAGCTCGACAAAAAAAATAAATAAATAAAATAAAGAGTGAGCTGTGACCTTGCCAGCAGCAGCAGCAGCAGCAGCAAATCCCTCCCATTGAACAGAGGCCCGGGGCTCTGTGAGAAGTGGTGTGTTTAAATGGCCCTCGCTAAAGGCCTGGTTTTAGCTCGTTTCTAGGCTGGGGAAAACACAGCACATCCTTACGGCTTTCCCACTGGCCCAACTAGCATTCCACACATATTTGCACATGGAACTCTGGGAACTGGAGTTCAATCCTCCTTTTCATTTGGGCCTCTGTTTGCATTAACATTTTTGCTATAGAAAACATTTAGCTTTCTTTAAAGAAAAAAAAAATAACATGCCATACACTTTTTATATCCCTCACATTAACACTTCTTTTCATGAGCATAGAGGAGACTTCATCCATTTGACAGTGTGCGAACAGACAAACAGGAAATCTGGATAGCCAGCTAAACTTTTCATGGGTGATGTTGATTTTGTCCCCTTGAGTTCAAATCTATAGATCTACATTCGTCTCATTATTGTCAAAACTCTGACTGTTCATATTTACATCAGGAAACAACAGCTTAAAAGCATCTGTATTCCACATATAAGCAGAAACTAGTTTAAAAGTAACAGGCACAAACTCAGAGAAATGACAAGCTTACTGTAGTGTAACAAATTTAAATCAGTGCTGAATAAACACAAACCACAATAACATACAGATTTACACAATGAGATTTGTTTGCCTGTGGTCTGTAGGTCTATTTAAGAGAGAAAACTATTACACTGATAATAGACCACTGATCATGACTGAATGGCTTGGTAATGAATACAGTTGTTTGTTTTATGATACATGAAGTGTTCAGGCTGAACTTTTCATGTTTCGATAGTACTTTGGGTACATAGAACCAAGTCTTAATGATTGAATGTTTGTTTGCTTTTCCTTTTTTGCCATGACACTGTAGACTTACTACAGTGGATGCTGCTTGTAAAAATGTCAAGCCAAATGTAAAATCTCAAATGAAAACGAGTCACTGTGCTTGAAATGGGCCCAAGATATTCATCCATATTTTTCACAGGGTCTCTCTCTACAGCCATTGTACACAAAGTGTACAAAACCAGAAATTTAGAAATATTAGCCATAAGGAAGGTTGAAAGGACTGATAAAGGGGGAAAATACTTTGGAATGGTCAACAGAGAAAAACTGACCAGCTGTAGCCTAGTCAAGATGTCGTGGGCAACCAAGGGGTGGTTGAAAGGGAGCACCACACGTTGCAGATTCTGCGGAGCTGTCCTGACAATCCGTGAAAAAACACCCACCGTCTAGTCAACACGGTTTCAGTTAAGAGCAATCCCATACTGACATGTCTCACTAACAACAGCGAACCAGTTCCTGCAAGACCAATCACCACAGCGTGCATTTATCCATTGCATAGGCCCGTTTTCATATTAGGCTCTATTTTCGTTTTATAGTAGGCTAGCCTATGAAAACATCAACAATTGTGGAATGGTAAAACATGAACTTTGCTAGGGATAGGCCTACTATGGATATATAAAGAGCTTTAAAGTTCTTTGTTTAGGTGTCACACATTCTTTCGCGCAAAACGTAACTTTTCAAAACAGATGGCATGGTCGATTCAGGCACAGCAACTTAAATTGTGGTTTTGGAAAAACTATCAGTTCTGAACTTCTTTGGCTACTTTCTCATCATCAGAAGCCCCCGCCCTCGAATCATATCCTACTCTGGATGCGATTGATTAATGCTTAACAACTTTTATCGACAGCGAAGCCAGAAGGGTTTCCCTGATGGAGGAGCGGCTGAGATTTATCGCTCACAGCGAACATTATTTACCTGTCTCTCGGGTCAATCCAAGAAGTTTGTCGAGTGTTGTGGTCAATGTAAAACACTCTGCCATCGTAATCCCGTGCTTCCTCCCAGCCCGCGGGCAGTGGCAGCTCCGAGCTTTCTCTTCGCTTGTTGCTGCTCACCCACGGCATAGCGTTGGGATGGTTGAGGGGGATATCGCCAGCGCCAGACCCCCTGCGTTTTCTCCAAAAACAACGACCAGCCTTTTACTGCATTACAAACATTTTCTTTCCGTGGTTTAAACGACGACAGAACAAAAGAAGTGAATAATATACAAGAAAATAAACGACGCAGGCTAGCCTGCATCCACTATCCAAAAAGTTTTGCGGCGTTCTCATGACTCTTCAGCGTCGGTCCTCCATGTTTGCCTCTTCGAACATAGGCTACTTCATTCCGTGGTGTCCATATTCGGGCAAAGGATATTTGCATAAGGGGTGCCCACGAGACAGAACGTAGGATTAAAACGAGCCCGCTGGTCCAATAGAGAGAGTCGCATGATTTTGGCATTTTAGTGGCAGGAGAAAAGGTAACTTTACTGACGTTTACAAACAATAGCCGATTTTAATAGTGAAGCTGAATAGTAACAAAGTAGGCTATCCTTTTTACACTGGCGTGAGCATATATCAAACGACTTGTCCGGCTACTTTGTAACAAAAGACTATTATTCATGTTCGAAGAATTTTAAACCAACATGACTTTGTAACCCTACATCTATTTATTGATGTTACGTTTTAGGGTAACTAAATAAACAATTAAATAAACAGTAGACCTATAACGTTATGTCCTTTGGACATTTATTTTTTCCATTATTGTATCGTTTTAGGCCTACCATAGGATAGTTATCGATGGTAGTAAGATTATGTAAATATCACAAAAGATTATGATTTGCTGTTGCTGTCAAAAAAGTAAAGTTTTACTAGTGCTTTAGAAGATGAAAATGTAGGCTATGTGACATATGAGCGCCCCCCGGTGCCTAGAGCTTAGCTTGCATTGAAGTTGAGTGTGTGTATGTCTGCAAGTAGTTTGTTTTAAGTTAGGCTATATTACTGTGTTATAATTGCGTTTGAAGAGAATATGAGAATAGGTTTTAATACCCTAAAAAGAGTCAATAGGCCTACGCCTTGAAAAAAATTAAAGGTTTTGCTGGATTCGACCCAGATTGTTACATGTATGCAAATGCATTTAACTTGTGTTTCCGGTCAAACTTAACTAGAGAAGCAACAGAATATTTAGGAAGGCATCATGTAGGCCTACAGACTGTAAATCTCTGTAGAGTCTAATTTTGTTAATTTTGCAGGTTTTCAACTTGGGTGACAGTGCACTTTAACGCCCCCATCTGGCTCCAAGGAAACACTGACCATGGTCTGCTGTGTCAACATTTACTGTAAATGTGTATTCACTGTAGAGTTGATACATTTGATCATGTACAATTAACAGCATAATAAATGTAAATTTGAAAGAATGTACCATTAATCTAGAAAATAAAATCAATAAATATACCCAATGTCTCATCTCTCTCACACAAATCCTCTCTCTCTCTCTGTCTCTATGACATTAGACATAGAACCAAAAGCTGCACATTGCAGTCTTTGTGCCAGCACTTACTGTAAGCTTATAATATCAGTGAGCAGCTGTAAATCTCTTGCAGTTAAACCGTTCATTACAGCCGATTCTGTGGGAGAAAAAGCAGACCTCAAAGCAAGCGAATTTAACTTTTCCAAGATGACTACACATAGTTGCTTGGGTTTTCCTTTGAAACAGCAAAATACCAGGCAACTCCAGTCAAAAAATAATCAATGTTTGTGAACCACTGCTAATCTCCTAACCTGCAGTGACATTTTGTAAGTGCCAATTTACACACATGTCGCACAGTAACACCCAGTTGCATTGTTCTAATTTAATCTTGTTAGTCCTATGATGTTGACCATACATGTTGGAGATTTGTTGACACGCAAAGAAATACTTGGTCTGCATAAAAACCTGTAACTGTAATGGCACTTAACCTAACAAGGTATCCAGTGTCCAGTTTTAGCCTATTTGACTTTGACTGTTATGATTCTTGTGTATGAATGCTCACTGTGTGGGCTAGATATGATTGTAAATGCAGTATAAATAAATATGGAAGGTTTCTGGGCAACATTTTAGAATCAATCTCACGATAATGATGATGTGTGCATGTGTGAAAGAGAGAGAGAGAGAGAGAGAGTTTGCATGTTTGATGACATTTTAATTACGCCATTAATTTCTTTCCCAGCCCTCCTACTGTTAGACATTGAGTCTCACATGCACAATACATACTTTTGTTTCCACAAACACACACGGTCCTCAGTCACATGCTCCCAAATTCCTCCATTCCCAGTAGCATACTGGTGCCACTGCACATAAAAGGTACTCCCTTCAATTATCAAAGTAAATCTCTTATGAGCAATAAGTGTGGTCTTGTCATTAAGTTCGCCACTTTCAATTACTTAAACTAATTTGTCTTAGACTTTCAATTACTTTGACTCATTTGTCTTGCACATTTGTCTAGACTAATGTAGCTCAAGGCAATATTTATAAGAAATGGTAATTGTGATAGGAAGGACAATGGCAATGGTGCTGCAAGAGAACACAATTCCTGAATTAAAAACAATGAGTGCGTGCTTATTTGTGTTTTTTTTTTTTGTTTGTTTGTTTTTTTTGCCAGTCTGAAGTTTTACTGAGCATCATATTTTCTTCCAGAGAGTTCTGCTTGAAATTAGCCACTGAATCAAATGAAGCACGTGCTTCATTGTGGTAAGCAAGCATCAAAGACTCCTTGGTGCGATGCACATTGCAAATTTGGCATGCCTCTCTTTAGGAGGCCTATTTAACACGCAGCCACTGGAAAAGCTCCCCACCCCTGCCCCCTACCCCCTCGTTCCACATCTCACTCAGTCTCACAGTTTTTTTTTTTTTTTTTTTTTTTTAAGAGAGCACTTTGCAACAAGCAAAAACTCCTAAGTGTAGTTTTCTACACTCATAAACCCCTCCTTTTGTTGTTTTGCATCTTTTTTCGTCAGTGATGCCCCCACTCCCCCCTTTAAACAAAACAGCAAACTGAAAGGCCAAGCCTGCAAACAAGTGGGAGTGGTAAACTGAGCACAATCCCTGACTCCCGTAATGACAACAATCTGCATTTTAATAACATCCTGTCTACAGTTTAATGGCATCCCGTGTGGCCCTCTGCGTTCGCAGAAGTTAAGCTTTGAGGGTGGGGTGGGGGGTAAGTAAGGAAAGCATTGGTTGGCCAAGCCAAAGCCCCTGACCCCGCCACCCCTTTGCTCCCGACCCCACCACCCCTTTTGCTTCCCAGCTAGAGTCAGCAATAAGAAAGGCAGAGTGTAAAGTATCCCTTACCTCCTCCTCCTCCTTTTTCTCCACCACTTCCTCCTCCTTCCCCTTAAACCGTCATCATCTCCTCCTCCTCCTCCTCCTCCTTTCCTCCTCCTTCTCCTCAGCACTCAAGATGAAGTGCCGTTCTCTTGGAGACGCTTGACAGACAGTGAGAGGACTGAGGCGAGCATTGGAGCCAAGGACAGAGGCAAGCACTTAAGCTTTATTTTTCAAACAGGTACTCTCTCTCTCTCTCTCTCTCTCTCTCTCTCTCTCTGTTGCTCTCTTTCTTGACACACTTTTTTTCTTCTTCTCTTAATTCCGCTCATCCCCTCTCAGTGTTTTTTCCCTTTCTTCAAGGGGAGAGCTCTCGAGGTGCCACCCAGGTGAGGAGGAACAGCGCGGCATCGAGTGTCATCAAGAGGCATCACCACTACTACCACCACCACCACCACCACACGGCAACTATGGGCAACCCGTGCATCTGCGTTCTGGAGCTGCTGGGCATGCTGCTGGGCTCCCTGGCCTGGTTCCTTGGGCTGGCCACCACGCTCATGCCCCAGTGGCTGTCTCTGTCCACTGAGATGCTGCCCACCGAGAGCTTCGAGCAGGGCCTGTGGGAGACCTGCGTGGTCCACGATAGTGGCATGGAGTGTCGCCCGTACGACAGCCTCCTGGGTCTGCCGCCTGAGATCCAGATGGCACGTATCCTGATGTCTATCAGCCTGAGCACCAGCTTACTAGGGCTGTTGGTGGCCATACCCGGGCTAAGCCAGATCAAAAGCTGCCAGGGGGAGGATGGGCGCTGCGTCAAACGGGTGCTGAAGATTTTCGCCGGGGCGCTGTGCATGCTGTCCGGCGTGGTGGGGCTGGTGCCCGTGTCCGTGGCGGCGCACACCACGGTGGAGAAGTTCTTTGACGATCGCTTGCCCGATGTGATCCCACGCTGGGAGTTTGGAGATGCCATCTTCATCGGATGGGTTGCTGGCTTCTTGCATGTGATCGCTGGGGTGCTCTTCATCACATCTTGTCCAGGTTCGTTCCACGGCCAGGCCAGATTCTCGGAGCACCACCACAGACAAGAGGTCAGGACTATCCAAAGCTCACATAGGAAACATCCCGAGTATGTTTGAGACGCTCCAGGTCCATCCCAGTGCTATCCAGGGAAAGAGCAGCGGGGAGTTGGATGAGCCGCAAATCTGGTTTCAGAATGACATATTTTTAACTGAACTGAAAGACTTAATACCACTGCTGCATTGTTTCAGTTCTCATGAGTTTCAATCAAAGTTGTTAATATCATCCAAAGAAACCATTGGAGTGATTGCTGATGTTTTTTTTTTCCTGTGGACCATCATACCATTGTTTTTGCATCAGTGTTAATATACTCTATATCAACTTAACACTGATGCTGGTATGTTACTGTATGTGAGGTAGTATTTCTTTCTTTCTAACACACTTTGCATGCATTTCATTCAGTCAAGTCGTTCATACACAAAAATGTACTGTATGTTATCATATTGAGTGGCAGTATACCTGGTTGTTTATTTAGCCTACCATCTCAAACATGTTATTTAGTTTATTCACTGACTGAAGATCCTCACATTTTTTTACTTTTCTGAACCGTGACTTTAATCTACTTATATCTTCTAAGAGAGCCGTATGCTATGCTGATAAGACTCTCTTGATATAGATGTACTGTACATACACAAAGACTTACACTACAGATATGAATTACTGTGTTGAACAGCTGTAGAGAATGTCAAGACTATCAGGATATGTGTAGGAAAATGTGATTGTGTGATCACTGCATTTGAATGTACAGTAGAATTAGTGTACTGTAATTTGGAAACAGACTAGAAGCACACACACACATACACACACAAACACACACACAAAGTAGAAACTGGATGCTGTTGTGGTTTGTCAATGAAATGTTCAGTATGTGTTCTGTTTTATAAAGACTCAACAGTTTAATTTGAATAAGGATGTATAATGTACATTCTTTGTCTTTCTGCTTCAAAGCTGTATTCTTTCTTCAGGGTAGTAAACGGTGGCAATGTATGCTTGGAATGAACTCAACTGCATTTCAAATACATCTGGACAACTTAAGTTTAACTTTTAAGGGCCCATATTATGAAGAATCACTTTTTATGGCTTTTGAATGTATTCAATGTGTTTTGGGTCTATACTGTCTCTACAAACACTTTACGTTTGATAAAAAAAGTCTCAATTGTTAAAATAGACGCTTTACATTGTTAATAACTGTTCAGCTGCTGTGCGCTTTAAACCGCCTGTTAAGAATTTTCCTAACTACGTACAATATGTCACAGGGTAAGGTGGGTGGGGGTCCCACATCATTGGCAGCCACATAAGCAGCTGAGAGCAATGGATAATTGAAAATGGAAAATAATGGGAAAAAAGAGACAAGTTGGCAGCCACTTTGCAGCTGAACAATGAAATTATCCATTAATTAGGGCTGGCCTGTCCTAGGCTACAGGGGAAATCCTCAATGTGTTGGCTGCAGGTGTCTAGTTTGTTGGTGCATGCCCCCATGAGAAACAGCCTGTTTTAAACATTAGAGCTAAAAAAAAAAAAAAAAAGTTTGGAAAAAGCATAATATGACCCCTTTAGGCAGTTCTTTAATTAGATCTTAACTCTTTCAGGTGTTGTATCCAGAGTTGAATTTATATGGCTCCTGAGCAGGACACTAGTACTTGCACTTTGCTTATTTACATCCAAAACTATCCATCAGCCATGATAATGTTTGATGCTTAAATTGTGACCAAATTACCCAGTCTCCATAATAGAAAAATATATTTTTTGATCTAATTAACTGGAAACACTCTGATGAGATTTATATCAAGGTCTACTTCAACTTAAATATGAGCAGATGCCTCAAGCCTTAGAGGGTCAAGGAAGCAGGCGAATAGTCATTTAAAAAGTGTCCTTGCTGTGTTGTGAAGAACTCTTGAGTCTAATTGCTTCTGATTTCTCCCTCGTCAGTCCTCAGGATAAGCTGCATTTAACGATCGCTCTAACGAGCAGCACGTCCTGTGAAGAATGCAGGACAGACTGCCCCTCCACCTTCTCCTTTAAAAAATTACACAAACCTGCCAAGGTCAGAGGTTTAAAAAGCTATTTCCTACTCTATTCTCTCTCCCCTTCCTTCTGTCTCTCTCTCTTACTCCATGGGGCATTGAGGAAATGGTCATTAGATTCTTTATTTAGGTTACGCTCTTGTAAACAGTGTCCTCTGTGTGCTGGCATGGCATGGCATGGTATGTGACGAGGATATTAGAAGACTATGTAATTCTCTTACATTATGGCAGAGCTTTTTATCACAGTAAGTTCCATTCGATCAATCAGTTCTGTGAATGTAAATATGTCTGTTTGTTATGTCTGTAAAGTATTAGAATTTTGGCACTTGGATAAGTGCTTGATCAGCATCATTATAAATACCTGAACATACTGTAGACAGTTAGGGGAAGTCTACGTGTTTGGCTGCCTATTCAAGAAGATAATAAAACAATGTTATGTAATAACATTTAGCAAAGGACATGGGGCACAGAGTACCACAAAACTGGGAACCAAAATGACAAGCTCCGTCCAACCAGTGGCGTCCCTTGTGTGTGTGTCCTGGAGACCTCTCGACGCCACTCGGCTCGATGAGCCATTAGGACGCACCCGTACAGCTTCCTGCTGATAGGAGCAACAGCATCGCAACAAGTAAGATTGCCCAAAATGGTGTTTATATGTTCATCGTGTGATTACGACTTAGAATCCGGCTGTTTGGAAGTCGAAGAGCCAACTGGCATTCACTGAAAGCTGTGGGATAGGGAAATGGCACGTCTCCATCTCCACTTAGCCAACTGTAAACACATTATAGGGCAGCATCTGGGCATAATATGAAATGGTTATCACATAAATCTGGAAGAATTCCATTGTAATCAATGGCATTCTATTCTCTTGCTAGGAGGCAGGAATGCTGATCTGTTCCTTTTCCAAACTAAATAAACTACCAGCAATAAAAAAAAATCTTGCTCTTTTAATGGGTGTCAGCTAGGCAATTAAAAAGCAACCACAAGGTCAGGGAGTCAGCATAATAACAGTCCACCCACCAAGGCGGTCTTCATATGTGTTCGCATAAAATATCAGTCAGAATGTTTTGGGGTGTCTACCACTATGACGGATGCAGATCCAAGTCCCAACTGTTGTGGATGCCCATTGTAGGGGCACCTAAGTGCAATTGGGTATAGCCTAACAGACTGACAGAGAGGCGCTTGCCTGGCATGCCAGAGTGGCATCTAGTCGCCAAGGACACCAAAAAAATAGACATTAATGATAAGTCTTCTAACTCAGATTCTAATGGCCACACTCCACACACATTCTCAGAATTCCAATCCAGCATTCCCAGTTCATTCCTTCCCTCCCATCCTCTGTTCCGCATGAGAATCATGTGCTATACATATGTGTGCATGTAGTTGAAAGCCTTCATAAGTGGACACTATCCACGTTTTTATTATGATAATATTTGGTACTGTATACCTGTAACAACAGCACACTTGGTTGCTCAAGGGCAGTGATCACCAAAAGTAAATGACAGTCATAAACTCTGTCACTATGAGAGGTTGATGTAAAGTCTATTTTGCCCTATCTTATCCTATCATATCTCCTGACTGATACACTATGATTGACTGGAGATTAAGTTTTGTCCCTATCTCAAGGCAACATCTCATCCCCATCCTCCCAATGAAATTCCACCACTTGACATTTCACAGACACGGACACTTCGGGGATTAAGTAAGTAGATTGAATGCTATTAAGCAAGTACTAAGTAACAATGTGGTAAATGAGAAGTGTTCTATTTCCAATTTAATTTCCTATGCATGAATTCTGTCATACATAAACTGCACCGCAACCATGATTCCCGGAGACAGTCTTTCCCACAGCCTTGACTGCCATGAACCACAGTCTTAACCACAATGACAATTAGAGACATGATGGTCTTCGCATTATTGATATATCTGAATGGATAAGAACTTGCTGAGTTAACCATAACTATAAAATTGGTTCAACCCTTGACCCTCTTGAAACTTATCTTTGAAGATGGAATAATGAGAGGAGAAGTGGAAATCCACGTGAATCATTCACTTCTGCAGTCCATGCTGGCCAAAATCATTGCACAAGGTGAGATAAGAAGATAAAAGCAAAAGAGAGAGAGAGAGAGAGAGAGAGAGAGAGAGAGAGAGAGAGAGAGAGAGAGAGAGAGAGAGAGAGAGAGAGATTTACATCATATTTGACTGATACAACCTCATGGAGGTGTTTTGGTTGGTGACTTCCTTTGGTAACTTTTCAGGATCCCATGTGGCCATACAGTACATTTGTCTAGCCTTAAATTTGAGCCATACCACATCATGGTAGTGCTGACGTCAGTGCTGGGCCTGGTTGGTCTATTCACTGATTCACTGTGTGTGGAGCTCAGTAGGCCTGGGTTTCAATGGGGTCTTTTGTTCTGGGCCCTGGCCACCCCCAGTGAGGAGAGAGAGAGAGAGAGAGAGAGAGAGAGAGAGAGAGAGAGAGAGAGAGAGAGAGAGAGAGAGAGAGAGAGAGAGAGAGAGAGAGAGAGAGAGAGAGAGAGAGAGAGAGAGAGAGAGAGAGAACCTCTCCACACTTTTTTTTTTGCAACAATCACAAGTTTTGATGGGAGGCTCCATTCCACCATAGGAGCATCACGACAGGCCTCAAAGCTCTGCCAACAACAGCCTCCACTCACAGTCACGAGAGTGAAATACCTCAGACCCATGAGAGAGGCCCCCGACTCAGGCCAAGCAAGAAAAAGAGGAGACATGGCTTAAGTCTCACTAATGTCGGTTTGTAGTTTTTGCACTTGGACAATCACACACCAGACATTTTTTAATAAATTAGGTAATTTCTTTCTTTCTTTTTTTTTGGTAAAGAAGAGCAGATGATAGGCCAGATATAACATAACCCAGGATTATGATTTGTTTGTTAAAATTGCCCCTTTTATGCTGGCCGTAATAGGTCACCAAACCCAAACATTTAAAAGTCAATATGATTTATGAACTATGGAATTCAGATCTTTAATTTCCATAATTACAAATTGAAATTGAGGGGGATGTTAAACATTACTCATAATGGGACAAACACCCCTCATGAGATGTATTCAAAAGAAAAACCGTGCTGTCGGCACAGCAGCATGCCAATTCCCCACTGGATATAAAATCAATTTTAATTGGCAAGAAATAATTTCCCCTTATTGTATGATCCATGGGGATTAGGCGGTTTTGTAACAACAGCAAAGTCTTGTACTTCTCACAGGGATTGCTGTCGAAATTAATATTTAATTTTGATAAGATTACATTTTGGCACGCTTCAAAACAGGAGTCGATGAGGGCCGGTGGTGGACAAAAATCTCTAATAAGAGCCGGCATCGCTCAGGGAGGCCCTGGCAGAGTTCATTAGGCTCCTCAGCGGGGCATACACCAGCCTGCATGGGGGACTGGAGGAATTGTACTCACCTTACCTAATGCTGGCTTGACCCCATCTCTCCTAAAGATTCTATCAGCCATTCCAGCGCTGACAACTGTAAAGTTTATCTACTACACTGACTGGAGAGGAGGGGTAGGTATAATGTTGGACTTGAAACAGGCACTTTTTTTGGAACAAGGGAAACAACATTTTAGAGGAAACATTGTGTGTATATTTAAGTAGGATATTTCATTACTGTTCATTAAGAATATGAAATTCCACACTCACTCAGATGTGGATGTACATACATAGCCACAACTTTAAATTAACCACCATCAAGGCTATAATTCTCTTTTTACAATGATCATTCAACAAACAATAAGTCACATCATTCAGTCCGGATGGGAGTTGCATTTCCCTCTAGGCAAATTATATCTTAGTGACATGATGCTTCTCTGAAAGTCAGTTTCATTGAGCTGCGGTGAGAGCAAATAATGTACAGTACTGTTGGGTGTGGCGTGTCTCACGCAATTTACTGCCTGTCCAGTGACATTGTCCTGTCCACTTTCCAGTTGTGCCATAGGTAAAGGCGGTGGTTAGGGTTAGGCTCATGGCTAGATTTGAAACTGTTGCCAACTGGCAGAGGACATTGTTGTGCAACATAATAGGCAAGTTGCTGCTACTTTCTACTACCTGTACTTTTTGTTTATATTCTCAACTCGCTTCCTGTTTGGTAAAGATGTACGTTCTGGATAAAATAAATAGAGGAAATCAGTCCTGGTTTGGACATCATCTGAGAATTAAATGTAACGTCATCAAAGTAAAGGGAGTGTTGAGTATGTACTGATCCATTCACAAATGTGTTACTTACAATAGATCTGTGCAGGCAAGCAACACATCTACTCTCTCACATTCAAAGTACTTGTACCATTTCAAATGGTAGCGTGCTATTTACCATTCACAGCTTTCATCAAACAAGTCCACAGTCTCTTAGCATAAGAGTCATTCCGACTCAACAGTTGCTACCTGGAGTTGAAGGTGAGGATCAGTTTTCTTCCATTTCAAAGGCTGGGTTGTCCTCACCGTCTCCGGCACTGGTCTCCTCTCTGTCCTCTGAAATGGACTTCAGGCCCACGGATGGCCGAGGCTTTGAGTTGACCAAATGACCATTACCCTCCTTGGTTACCCCAGCATTAGGTTCCTTAGTATTCTTGGGATACCTGTAGGCCAAGAAGAGTAGTCCACTGAAGGTGACTATGCAGGAGGCTGCAATGCCCACCCCAATGCCCGAGCCAATCCCCTGGCTCGATGGGGCTGGAGGTAAGTCAAACTGTGGGGGAAACGCAATGGTGCTATTGTTCAACACTGCTGCCGTGTTCAAGAACAAGGGAACGAAGGAGCATGTGGCAGTGAGAATGTACAGACATCCTGCTGACAAGAAGGTCAAGTTTATGCTGCGCCGCTTCCCCAACCCGAAATAAACCATCCTCATGGCGAGGCCAGCCGTGATGTTGCCGATGAGGCCAATCACCACTGACATCATCATCAGCACCTGAGATGTGGCGATCTCCGCAGGGAGGGCATCAGTGATCATGAGCGCCTGGCAGTACTCCGCCGTGTTCATGACGTGCGAGTAGAAACAAACGCGCCACACTCCCATCCAGGCCACGCCGGAGGTGATGATCTTGTCGTCGGACACGAACCAAATTCGCCACTCATTGATGCCAGCGCTGCACAGGATCAAGATCCAGCCAAGAATGCCCAACACCAGGCCCAAGAACTGCAGGTGAGCTGTGTGGGCCAGGTAAGCCATCGCAGCTCACAAGCCTCACAAGAGACTGAGTCCTGTATCCAATGGAAATCAGAGGCCAGAAGATCACTCCCTTTACTTGCTCTCTGGGGGGAGGCAGCTTGGCCCCTCAGCCATTGAGGACTTCATGAAAACTGAACCTATAGGCCCTGAGGAAAAAATAGAAAGAGTTGAGGAAGTGGGAAAGTATATTGTAGTATACTTCTGTTGAGCAAATATGTGTAGTTGATAGTGTAGTGTTCTGTCGGATGTGCATTCAAATTGGCAAAAAGCCCCCTCTGCCTACAACTGAAAAAGGGGAACATGCTGTAACAATAGTTTGTTAACAAATGCTAAGGTTGGTTCCTCTTAGAAGTAAGATCTAACATTTACTGTGTAAAGTATACTGTGTATACTTTGCAAGGGTTAAAGCCAACTTGAATGTGAATGCTTCTAGCATTCCTGAGTAAAACCACACATCGAAACAGGGAAACTACAGCCTGCAGTAAAACTCAGTGAGGGAGAGAGGCGAACGAGGGAGTGGAGGTGTGTGTGTGGTTGAGGAGAAGGAGGTGGTGGTAGAGAAGCACTGCATGACTGACTGCACACCTGGGGCTCAGGAATGCCTAAAGCTAAACCTGAAAAGTCATTTACTGTAGCTCAGTGCTCCAGCATGATGGGTTGGAGATGGGGGAATTGTAAAAGTGTTTTTAACTCCTAGTGTACTGTGGAGCTCAGATCAGAGACACAGTGCCAAAGAACACTAGGCTACATGAAGGAGGGCGTACAACGTTGCAGCTCTTCCTGGGAGGAAATATACTTCCTTTATCCACCTCAAAGCAGCTAAACCCATCAAAGCAGGACAGTTTAGAGCCAAAACTGAGAATTAGATGCTGAATAAAAATACATTTCTAAAATTGATGTGCAATCAGATTTGGTTATAAATACTGAGTTGTAACGTAGTCAATTATTCTCACACTATCTGAAACTCAATGTCCGAGAGGATATTATCTCTTATCACCATTGGCAGATTAGAGCAAAAACATACTGACATGACATGGCACAAAAGACAACAACTGAAAATAAGTTATTATTCAAATTTTTATAGTTCCGTATTGAGTTTCTTATAAAATACATAAAGTGGTGATATCTAAAGCTAAAAACAAGCAAGCAAACAAACAAAACTGAATCAATAAGACAGCACTTATATAAGACAATGTAGTGAAAAGACAACATAAAAATTCACTGTACCTTTGTCAACATGAGGATCTTGAATCTCGAGAGCAAAAGCTAAACTGCTACCGAAACAGCAGTCCTTGAAGTAAACACATCAGGCTGTGGAGTTGAGAGCAGCAATGGTTGGACAAAGCACCTTTCCAAAGATACACACTCCAGAGTAAATATAGCCTGGGTTAATGATTGACTTACCATTAAACATGGCATCACCAGAACACAAGGGGAGTGGTGTTCCTCACCAGGTGACTTTTATTTGACACTCTACTTCTCTTTTTACGTCAGTGTAGGTGTAATTGTTTGCATAATATAATATTATAGTATCTAGCTGTACAACTGTCTGATATTCAAATGATTGTATTCTGGTAGATGTGTTTACATGCACAAGAGAACGGTACTTGAACATTGGATTTGTAAATAAGGTGTGCCTTGAACTTGCACAAGTTCTCACCTGTCCTTGTCTTAGGGCATCAAGAACGAGTTAAACATTATAATGCTTGATTGTACTGTACCGCGGAGGAGACCATAAGGACCGTTATCTCTTATGTTGTACAGTGAGATAAATGTCCATATTCTGTGTCCAAGGACTTTCAAAAAGTTTTTATTTTTTAATTTCCTTTGTTTATGATTCCTCAATTATTTTCCACATCATACTTGTACAAAACATCAAATGGAGGCAAACTTTGCTAAAGCATTTAAGGTCCCGAAAGAACGCATATCAAGTATAATTGGACACCTCCTGTAAACACTCAAATCAGTCCATCTCCTAGGGCTGAATGCAAAGTGAAGTTAGATTCTCATAGTTCCTTTATGACTAACACCAACTTCACTCAGCACACTGGACTTACTGGTTTTCATACAGTAAACAATCTCTGAAACGCAGGATTTAGAAACACACTTGACAAGATATGGAGAATTTTAGGGGAAATAAAACACAATGAGACAATGATCAGAGCAAAAGGCAGCTGGTATTTTATAGACAAGCATTGAATCCACAATGGAGTAATATGGAACGGTATGGTTTTTAGGCAAGTCTCAGGTTATGTAGCAATGTAGCAATTACAATAAGAGTTAATGCAATGTTAAAAGATAAGCAGCTACGCAAAGAGAGTGACTGACTGATGTGATAAGTCTGGGCTGGCTAAAATCAGTTGTGTGGGAGAGAGAGAGAGAGAGAGAGAGAGAGAAAAAAAGAGACAACTGTAGCCTACTCTAGTTTATGTACAAGTTTAAAAGGGCTACAATAAATTACTAAAAAAAACAAAACATGGATTTCATTTTATTTTGTTTTGTGATATGACACAAAAGACAGAACATATTATGGTATAAATGAAATAATGCACCATCTAAGAAGTTCAGGTTATTTTTTTGTTTGTTTTTGGAGATGTGATGCCCTGTAGCAAAACCATCAGGCTTCAGTGGCGTCCCTGAATACGATTATTGTGTGAGAGAGCAACATTATATGACATCAAGCATATGACAATAAGAGAACTGTGTGCCCTGAAGCCCAGTGAGTGAGATCAGCTCAGTTCTATTTAATTCTCAGGTTTATGTTTCTGTCTGCAAGTTTATGTGTGTGTGTGTGTGTGTGTGTGTGTGTGTGTGTGTGTGTGTGTGTGTATGAGAGAAAGACGGACAAGTACAAAACACAGGTTTGACAAGTTCAAGTTCAAAGAAGCAGGCTCGTCTCAACATTGCCCTCTAGTGGTGGGGAAGTGGTAGAGCGCTTAGTGTTTCCAGAGGAAAAACCAAGCAAAGAGTGGCTGGTTAGAGTGCAGTCGGTCTGTGGTCATGAGCACTGTCTGCTGAAGTGCCCTCAGGGTGCAAAGTATTGGCGCTACAGCAGCAGCAGCAGCGTTTGCAACCCAGACAGTTAGTTCAGTTCAGTTCAATTCAATTCAATTCAATTCAATTCAGAGAGAGAGTCAGTCATGACAATGGGCTTTTCTTCATCTTTGTCTCACAGTCCTGTCTGTTTCTCTGCCCGCACACGATGAGTGACACAGTGGTTGGTAAAGGGGGGGGTGAAGGGTTTAAACCGTGGTCAGAGAGCAGTCAGTTAAACATTCAGTGGCGTCTGAACATCAGACCATGTCTAGAATAGGTGAAACACCTGGGCCCGGCAAAAGGCCGGGGCAGAGGGATTCTCAAGAGGGGTAGGGTGGGGATGAGGCGGGGTGAGGTGAGGGTAGTGTGTCCAGATAAAGGTCTGGACGGACAGTCCCGACACACAAGAACTGTGTGTTGAAATTGAAATGTTCACTGCGTAGAGAGTGAGTGAACCACTGAACCGAGTGAGCATTTTGAACACTGCTCTGGGTCTAGATGTCTCCTCGGAGCGGCAGCCTCTGATCCAGCGGCAGGCTGTCCATCAGACACTTGAGCTGCTCGTCGCCCAGCTTGATCTTGTCCTCCAGCTTGCGCTGCTCGATGATGAGCGCCGACTTCATCTTGACAAAGTGCTCGTAGTCGGCCAAGCTCTCCTCGTCCAGGTAGCTGGCCAGGATGTCGTAGACCACGCGCTCACGCCGGTCCAGATTCTCCTTCAGCTCCTTGGCGTCCTCGTGCTGCCGGATCAGCAGCTTGCGCTTGTCCGATAGAATCCGCTGAAGAGAAATGGGACACATTTAATGGCCATCATCTAAGCCGAAGCAGAACAACATTCTCTTATTTTGACTGATTACCCTACTAATCTCTCCATTCCTATTGTGATTTCTTTTTTTCAGACTGTCTGACAGACATTCCCTTCTTAACATTCTCTTAATCTCAATTAGTTCTCATTTCTCTGCTCCCTGTCTCTCATTTCAGCACTTCATCGTACTCACTCCATTCCCAGACCTCTTTCATCGTAATGTATCTCTTCCTCTCCCCCTCTCTCCTTCTAGCCCATAAAGCCGGCCGCACACCGGTTCCGACAGCATTGCGGAGCACTTTCGAATCCGACAATTTCGCCTAGCACCTAGCACAGTAGCCGGTGAAATTAACATTGGATGTCAATGGGCGGCTCCGACAAAATAGACTTGAATCGTAATTCACAACCGACGGCGGAAGGGTTCGGCGCTGGTGTGCGGGGTTGCATGGAAAACATTGGAATCGAATGTTGGAAGCAGAGTGCTGAGCACTGTGTCGTAACCGGTGTGCGGTGGCCTTAAGCCTAGCTTGTCTTCCTCATAGGCCTATACTCTCTGTCTATAGCTTTTCTCTGTTCTATTCCTCTCTTCCCTCTTTCTCATTTTCACTCTTCCTCTCTCCAGCCAGCTTCTCTTCTTCTAAGGACAAAGGATAATAGCAATACAGGTCCACACCACTACACAACACTCCTATGATGTTCCATCATACCGCTCTTCTTCAGTCTCAGCCTAGAGTTACACTAGATGCATTAGAAACCGCTAAGTAGCTAAGTCAATTCATGTCAAAATATATTTAGAAGACTAGTCTTTTTTTTTTGAATGTTCGCTGCTTTGCTGCTGTATCTAGCGTGCAAAGTTCCATTGATTATAGTGGAAGCTAACTGTTATGGTGGATGTGGTTTTGACGTAACACATCAGTAATGTATAAAATGTAGCCTCCATGTTAATAGTACAGCCCTAAATACAATACAAATCTTACAGGACTTTTTCTCTCTTCCTTCACTCTGTCCTTCCCCTCCCCCAGTCTTTCCCATAGAGATACACCTATAGTCACCTAACATAATACTATATATATATACTGTAGTATTTTCCCCTCTAATCTCCCTCTCTGTACTCACCCTCTCCTCAGGCGGGGCGTCCTCTTCCAGAGTGTTGAGGGCGTTCTCCACGCGGGCCAGCCGCCCGGAGAGCGACAGGAGCAGGCTCACCACCTTGTCCAGGTCGCCCACGAACATCCGGAACTTATCCAGCTCGTTGGGTTTGCACACCTGCTGCACGGTGCCCTCCACCTCCTGGCCCAGCGCGTTGTTCTCATCGATGTCCTCCTGGAGACTCTCGCGTGCCTCGCGCAACACCTGCAGTTTACGGCTCAAGCTGTCAATCAGCTCTTGCTGTTGGGCAGAAGGAGACACAAGAGGCAGCAGTGTCAAAGATTTGTGGACTATGACGATGACAATTTTTTTTTTTTTTTTTTTTTTTAAAGGGACACTAGGTAACTTTTTGCCACTGGTGTCCTTTTTTTCGGAGCATTTGTTGTGGTACCATCTCCGAATTAATTTGGATGATATATAGTCATTAAAAGGTGGATAAATGCAAGTTTTGCAATCAGACATCATTACAATGTTCTAGTAGTGCCAGAAAGACAATAAATGCTTGTATGCCTTTTACATAGCTACATGTAGTTCTAATTTTAGAGTAAAAATTATCCCTTTAACAAGAGATTATGCTCTTTACTAAGTCATAAAAAGACTCTGATATAAAAATGTTTAATGTTGTAAAAAGGTAAAAAGTTGAAAGTCATTCAGTGGGCAGTGTATAGACAAGCTGAGATTCAAACAAATAAAGTTAGAGGAAGAGAAATCCTAATTTCCTCTGCATGAGACGGAACAATTGAATTGAGGAGTATTGTAAACAGTTCCTGGAGGCTGTGGGGAGGAGAGTGAATGAGCCAGAGGAAATAAATACAAAGGGAGAGCTTAGTGTCAATCTGTGCCAGTGGGTGAATGAGGGAGGAATAAACAGATGGACAGAATGACTAAGAAAAATAAATACGGGGCCCTAACGTGAGTAACTGCCGCAACCACTGTCTGGTACCTTCTTATTGGCCAGGTCGTGGTCAAGCTCCTCCTCCGAGTCCTCCTGCTCAAAGCTTTCCTGCTGCATGTCCTTCATCTTGTTCAGGAGCTCCGCCTTGGGAGCCGACGTGCTGTAGTAGGTGGAACTTGTTGCCAGGGCGACGGCGGCTGCCATGGTGTTTTCCTCCTCTTTCCTGAGGTAAACAAGAGCAAAGAGCATTAGCCCACAGAGAGGCAAGAGACACTAGGCCACTGAACTCTAGCAGTATTGTAGGTTATGTTTTGACTGTCAAGGACCCTAATAAGCTGCCCATGGAAATATGTAAACAAACTTCCAGCAGGGAAACACGCGACTAAGATAGAGGGCCACAAGCTGATCCGCAGTACTGAGCTGTACCAGCAGAGGGCCTCAGCTATCCAGCAGCCTCTGCCTTGATTGATACACCATTCACATTCCAACCAGCATATTCAACAGCCAAAGGAAATCAGGGAGTGATGTCATTCATTCAAGGAAAAATACAATACCAAAAGACTGGAGCAGAGTTTTCTTAAAAACCAAAACTTCACAGTAGGTTTTGATCAGTAATACAGGCATTTTAGATGCAAATACACAATGAGCTAGCAAAATAAGACATTGCCAGTGTTAATTCTTGACCAATCTAGTATAATAATGACTCTGACCTCTATTTCACAGGAGCATTCTGAATTTTAGGAGATTCTAGGAGATAGTAGATTAGACGCTGCCTCACCTTTCCTCTGCAGTGCGTGGGGAGGCCTGCTTCGGTGCAGCCTTCCTCCGCTGGTGGGCCCCCTCTAGCAGCTGCTCGCCCTGGGGGAACAGCCCCTCCATCAGGTCCATGGTGGTCCTCATCTTGCTCTGGTCCAGGATGTCAGCCAGGGACTTGTCCTTGTCGATGATGTCTCTCGCCAGCTCTTCCCTCTTCTCGTCTTCCACCGACTGCAGTCGGGCGCTGATGGACGACGGGACGCCGTTGCTGCTGTTGGGGTGGTGAGTACTAGTCGCATGATGGGGAGCGTCTGCTGGTGGTGCTGGGGCCTCCGATGGCCTGTGCTCGCCCTGGGGCCCCTTGTGTGGGTCTCTTCTGGGCTCCGAGGGCCCCCGCTGGGGCCCCATGTCTGAGGTCCTGGGCTCAGAGGGCCCCTGGTCCCTCTGCTGTCTCGAATAGGCACTAAAGACGGAGTAGGACTGCTCAGGGCCAGACAGGCTGGTGAGGTGAGTCGCTCCAGGGCCCGAGGGAGCTGGTGCACCTTCTCGGCCAATGCTGCTGTTGCCGCCGCCGCCGCCACCACCTACGGTGTGCGGGTGGAGGTACTTCCTGCTCTCCTTTTCCGTGTCGCTCTCGGCATGGACGATCTTTATGGGCACTTTCCTGGCAGCACTGCTGTTCTCACTCACCCTCTCCATCCTGTAAGAAACGGCAAAAAATAAAAAAAAAGACGAGACATAACATGAGCACAGAGATTTAAGTTTGCTTTACATCCACTCTATGCCGAATATTAAAAACGTTAACTCCACCAAAGACGGTTGTGAAATGAGCGAATAATTATAGGAAATAAAGTAACTCCTTTACAAAAGGTCAGCCTAGGACGCGGCACCGACCACAGCATTAAATGTGTCAGTCAGGAATGACTGAGGAGCCAATTCCTCGGCGGACTCTTCTGAAGAGCGGACGCTGCAATACAGTCAGAGGGGAGAGCCCATCCATACGGAGAGACTGATTAAGAGTCATATGACATGATGACATTAAGGCGCTCTGCTCGTCCCCCCCACCTCCCCCTTCCCTCCCTCTCTCTTTCTCTTGCCCTCACTCTCTCTCTCTCTCTCTCTCTTCATTTTCCCATGCCCAACGTCCTGGCACGGCAAGACTGCCGGACTCCTCCCTGTGTGTTGGCTCCGGCGCGTCGGAATGCTGCACTGTACAAATCTCAAAAGCAGCCCTTCCCTGGCTGAGGACGAGAGTGCAAATTGAGACGAGGGAAAAAGGAAAAAAGGAAACCCAAAAAACCCCACAACATTCTACAGTCTAAATTGAAGAAGAAGAAAAAAAAACATTTTTTACTAGCAGACTGACTATGGTTGCCTCAAAGATGTTTCATGAATAGAACATACCCACAGACCCACACATACATACATACAGACACACACACACACACGCACACACACACACACACACACACACACAAGCATGCCGCTTACAGTGTAGATGGTTATCAATAAGCCTCTTGTATGTGTATGAATACAATAAGGAGAGACATGGCGGAGCGCCGTCATTAAATTACTGGGCTGGAGAGACGGACTCTTTCCAGTGATAAATTTAAGACTCCAGCGGCAGGAGGGGGAGAGAAAGAGAGAGAGAGAGAGAGACAGACAGAAAGAGAGAGAAAAAAGGAAAAAGAAAAAACAGCAACCCAGCTGTGTGGTTTTAGAAGTGGAAAACTCCACTGCTGCTGCTGCAGTTCTGCAGGATATGCAGACACAGAGAGAAAGAAAGGAGGAGATATAATGAGAGAGAGAGAGAGAGAGAGAGAGAGAGAGAGAGAGAGAGAGAGAGAGAGAGAGAGAGAGAGAGAGAGAGAGAGAGGGCTGACAGAGTGAGAAAAAGAAGAGTGAAAGTCAAAGAGAGAGAGGTTAGAGGAAAATTCACATAATGTGAAAGAAAAGAGAAGCTGGCGCAGACAGACAGACAGACAGACACACACCACTGAACAGTGCAAGTCCAGGTTCGGGTTCGAGTTCGGGCGGAGTCAGGGCTCTTACCTTCCTGGGCCTTCATCCTGCAGGGAGACGGGGGGCTTGTCGGTCAGCCTCTGGGGAGAGAACTGGGGCGAGGGTGAACGCTGGCCCTCCATGGTGGGCTTGGCCAGCGTTGGGGCGCCGTGGGAGGGCTGGGTGGGCGGGTGCAGCGGCGCCTCCTCCTCCGTCTTCTGCTTCGGCTCCTCCTCTTCCTTCTCCTCCTCCTTCTTCTTCTCTACAGTCTCCTCTTTCCCCTCCTCCTCCTCCTCCTCCTTTTTCGTCGTCTTCGGCACTTCCTGATCCCTGTGCAGACAGAGGGCGGGGTCAGCTTCTGAACTGGGGGAGTGGTATCGCAGGGCTCCGGAGAGGGGAAGGCTGTGAGGGTCAGACAGGGAAGTGGGAGTGGCACTGGGATGGTGGTGGTGGTACCTGTCCGGGCGGGGTAGCGCCGGTCTCCTCCAGTCGAGATCGGGGTGGGGTTGTGGGTTGAGGTGGAGGTAAGGCGGTGTAGGGTCGACTGGGCTTGGGAGGAGTGCGGGCGGTGGAGGACTAGGAGGGGGAGGAAGCGGGGCGTCCCAGGCAGGGTTGTCGGGGCTCTCCAAAGGTGCTGGGGGAGGTGGAGGCGGGGGAGGAGGGAGAGGTGAAGGAGGAGAAGGTGGGGGCAGGTCGGGGAACTGCTCGGGTTCTACGGGCTTCGGCTTCACGCGGAACTCACTATGTCCTCTGTCAGACAACCTGGGACGAGAAATGGAACATTACTGCATGGTTCTCGCATTCTGCATCTTCTCTCTTACACACACACACACACACACACACACACACACACACACACACTCTCAAGCACTGACTAGTGCACTAAGCATATTTCTTTCTAAGATACGTTAGCCACTAAAGCTGAGCATGCAACATCTGAGAGCTGCTACAAAACAAGCCCTGCTTTTCCCTGGGCCCCCCATAGTACAATTCATCAGCACGAGGCACACAAAGCTTCACTGTGTTTGATGAGAGCCGATATGAGAGAGGAGAGGGACGTTTCTCCCACATCTCTGCCTCTGTGCCTAGCTGGTGACGTTAAGCCAGACTGCATATTTGCGTTCCCACAGCCCCGCCAGGCACAAGGCGAAATGGACAGCGGCGACCCCTATCCCCCTCTTGATCATCTATTGGTTGATCTTCTTTCCTCAAGACAAGAGTTCTCAATTTTATTTTCATTGCATATTCTAACTCAGGACTGTCAATGACTCAAAATCTATGAATGGTGGTAGCAAGGGGAACAAATAGGTAGCATGATTACGTATAGCTGTCTTAAAAAAAAACCCCACAGCAGTCATTAAGGGGCCTGTTTCCCAAAATATGTTCCCCAGGACATCCTGCACACTTCCAGAAGTGGCACTGGGAAGAAGAGGCTCTCAAAAGCATCTATTTTGTGAGCGTGGCTTGCGCTAAATAGCTCAGTGATGGGGGAGCAGAAGCAGTGAGCGGTGCCACATTTTTCAAAGTGGACAGCAAGCATAAAGGAGAGAAAGGACCGAAAGAGAAAGAGAAAGAGAGAGAGAGAGAGAGAGAGAGAGAGAGAGAGAGAGAGAGAGAGAGAGAGAGAGAGAGAGAGAGAGAGAGAGAGAGAGAGAGAGAGAGAGAGAGAGAAAGAGAGAAAAAAGCCACCATTCCTGGTGTTTCCAATAAGATGAAAGAATTTAATGATGCCCTTGCTGCGCGCGCTCACTCACTCACACACACACACACACACACACACACACACGTATAAGAGTACCTGTCAGGCACAAAGAACCACTGGCTGCGCTCCGAGTTGAGTGAGGATGAAAAGAAAATAGGACTAAAGAGCAGTAAGGGGGTTGGGGGGGAGAGAACACAAAAATGCGTTGTGAGAGAAATCCCAGACATGATGGGAAGAAGCGAGGCAGGAAAAGGCAAAGTAAAAAAGAGGCTGAGAAAAAGGAAACAGAACAAAGGCAGACAGTAGTACAAACAATAGATGGTGGCTGTGACTGACTACAAAGATAAACATCCTCTTCAGAAAGATGTCATTCAGGTTTGTGGCACAACAGTGCAAGACAATACACTACTTTTTTCAATGTTTTACTACTACTGGGCAGCAGGGGCAGGGATGATAAGTAAGGGTGGGAAGACTGGTGCTGCCGATGGATGGCAGCTTTGGGTGGGGTGGGGTGGGGTGGCGTCTGATGTGCTGAGGTAAGAACACTGTGCCAGTAGCAGAGAGAGAGAGAGAGAGAGAGAGAGAGAGAGAGAGAGAGAGAGAGAGAGAGAGAGAGAGAGAGAGAGAGAGAGAGAGAGAGAGAGAGAGAGAGAGAGAGAGAGAGAGAGAGAGAGAGAGATGCTTTTGGCAGCACTGCAAACGCTAGTGGTGTCGTCTGCCAAGCGTGCCGAGGCGTGTGGCTCCGACGGTGTGTCAGCAGCCTGTAATCAAACCTCCTGAGCAGCGTGGCGGCTGCAGGGCCTAACCAACGCCATCATTACCAGTCTGCATCTGGTAGGAGCCCTGGCCTTAATATGAACCTAGGCACTTAACCACACCGTTCTTCTCTTCAACGGCATATCAGTACCTAATCAAAATCATTGCCACTGCTCATAAATCCATCAACTAGTGGTATCAGACCTCTTCACAAATGTTAAATTAAATTAAAGAAACCCTGGTGTTTTAAAATAATACATTTTTTTTATAAACTAAAGAGTTGCATATGAATGAATATGCACGAAAAGGACTATTGAGACAGACTTAAGCCCAGGCTTGTCCTTCTTGATACAACGGCCCTCTGATCAGTGAACCAAAGAATTCTCTACCCAGTGCCCACATTATGTATGCCAAGCAATTAGAAAAAGTTAACTTGATGGAGCATCTTGAATAGAATCGCCCTGATTACTACAGGGGAACACTATAGGATTTTCACTTAGTTGCTCCATAGTTCAACAAAAATGTCCATATTTCATAAGCACAAATGTATGCCCAAATACTTCTAACCATTTGCAGTACATTGGCAACTCCAATATGTTTGTGTGCGTCATCAAAATATGCACAACCGAAAGTTTACTAGTCCTCTTACCTTGGCCAGATGGATGGATAACAAAATTGTTGCATGCAATAAAAAACGACTAAACTCTCCCGCTTTGCTGACCATCAATCTTTTGTAGCAAGCCATTTCTTTTAAGCTGAAGTAACAGATTGTAGAATTGATTTATGGACAGACTGGATCCTTTGAGGTTTTTTTGCTCAACCCAAGATCTGAGGCTCTGTCTATAAACCTTTCAAAACCCACCACATGGAGCCAAAGTCTGTCAGTAGGCCCGTTTATTGATGTGGACATGCCTTCAGTGCGATGAGCTCTGGCTCAAGACAACTGAGATCCAAGTCTGGTCTCGTAGAATTCAGCCTCACAAATCAGCCCATTTTTCTTTCTTTAACCCTAGTCCCAAAGCATGGATTATTAAGCTGTACTGTCTGGATTAGAATGTCATCTGTATGGAATTGGATGCTTAGCTGGAGAGACAGAACCATGGTCTCTATTGAAAGTACCTTTCACGAAAAAACAAGTCGTCAACACTATGAAATATAGGAGTACCGGTAGATTAAAGATTAACTGGAGTTACAAGACATAAAAAGATATGATTATACTTGTACTGTTGATGAATGTAAAAGCCATGCAGCATTTTTCTCAGTTAAAATAGACTTCAGCTATATGGGAGCAGGTTAGCAGAGAATAGCCATGAAAGACAACACGTTTAGTTGGTGATCATGGGAAAATGACACTAATCCAGTTTCCAACACAATTACTTTCAACAGTGCTTTCCTAAGGTGCATCACCTGTGAGATTGTGGTCAACCTTGCCCCAAATCTTCCTTTTCCAGGGCTCATTCTGCACTAGAATTACCTGCCCTTCAGGGTGGTATCCAAGTCCAAGTTCTCAAGGAGCAAAATGTGTGACCATAAACTTGCTCACATTTATACTATCGACTGTGTGCTTCCAGTTACACACAAGGCGGTGCAGCCAAACGAAACCGTGACAAAACACAAAAGAGAAATGCTTGGAGGACCGTAGTACTCCCAAGCCGATGACAGCTGACTGAGACGAAACGACTGTTCCATTGTGCATTCACTCATCGCCTCCTAATTCTGTCATCCCGAGCAGATTTATTACGCCAAGGATAGCCCTAATTACAGTGGATGTGGGGATGGAACCCACGTCATGGTGGTGTTGCTTTAGAGTAAATCACTCAGAACTAAGACACTTAAGTACCCAGGGCACTTAAAAATTGAGCAATTACACAAAAAGTGAGCAATCATTCTTAATTGTTCTGATAAGGGGGGAGGATAACATTAAATAATGTCTTTCTTAGTAATAACAACCAAAGCGCAGGAGGAATTCCTAGAAATCTGGAAACCTGGAAAGGGCACACACACACACACACACACACACACACACACACACACACACACACACACACACTCGCACACACACACAAACAACTCAACTTCTTGCAACTCGCTGAATGTTTTTGTGGTCTAAGATCCGAACTCACCGATGGCCAAAATGATGTCCTGGTAGTCTCATAGTGCAACAGCAGGGAGCACGGAGACCTGGACACTCCTGGATGTTGCGGGAGAATGGCAAACTAACAGGCTCTGCCAGGATCTGTTTTCCCAGATATCTGTGACACGCCTGGGTGGGGCCCAGGTAAGCTCACCTGACACACTTTTGCCTGACAACCACCACACACACTCCCTTTGTGATGCAAATGAACCGAGTCATACAGTATACCTTGGTCAATAGAGCTGCAGACTGGACACTCTACCCCTAGACATGGGTTTCACTATGATAGATGGTGAGGGGGTGGGGGGGGGGGGGGGGGGCACAAGAAACCCTTCCTGAAAAGATACTGGAAAAACTTGTTGAGCGTTGCTAAGTGACTCAGTGCATTGCACTTGCCAGTGCGCAGTAGCAAGGTCGATCAAAAGTCGCTACATCCAGACAACTTGGATCTCTGCTGCACGACCTACAGCAGCGACAACAGCAGGGCAGCGCGGCGAGGGATGTGCATGCAGGGTAATTTCGGCAGTAAACAGGCACTTTGGAACATCCTTAACACAAGCAGTAGTCAGGACTTGATCGTTTGATAGGGTGCAATTTACAAGCTTAAAATGATGGATGCAAGGATTTGCCAGCAACATGCTTATTAAAGTGAACCATCCCTTGCAGTCACATGGCAGAAAGATAAACAGAGTGCCTCGAAAAGACAAGGGACAAACTTCAGGCATCTGAGCAGATTTTTAACTTAGTTTTACTTTTCTTACAGAATGAGCTTGACTTTTGATGACGGTAAAGGAAATAGACATAGATTTAGTCTGAGGATGGACAACTGTGAATGTTAGCACTAGCTTACAGATGTCTGGTGGTGCCCAGACGCTGTCTACAGCTGAAGAGTGTTAGCAACTAAAAACACCCCCATCCCCCACCCATTTGTGTCTTTGCGGTCACCTTTCTATAGATTCCTTAACACTGAAACGCTTTTATCCTGTTTATCCAAATTAAAATGAAAAGAATTAAAGCTTTTTTTTTCATTTGTTGACAGACAAATGGAAACAAGGTCTGATTACACTGCACCCCCATTTCAGAGCCAGTCCAACAAATGCCCTCAGGTCATTAGGTGAGAGGTTGGTGGAGAGTGATAAGCCATTGAAAAACAGCACGTAAATTAGGCCATTATTGTGTGACCCAAAGCAACATGATGTCATTCGTTTGCTAAGGGATTGCAAGTCATTGGCTTCTGCGGATCATATGACAGGTTGGCAAACAGGTCCACATAACCAGCACAATACCTCCACCCAGAGAGCATACAGTGACAAACCTGTTCACACCTACAGTACTCACAGCATCAACTGTGGGAACAAAATTACTCTTTTCTGAAGTATAGAAAAAAAAGATCAAAGGCTAACTGAAAAAAATCTAGCCTGAAAAAAAAAAAAAAACACGTTCCTGGGCAACAATAAGTTTCAATCAACAACTTTCAGTGAACATAATTTTATCAAAGAATTCATCTAAACTATATAGCTTGGGGGCCATCCATGCAATATCTCCCATGGCGCTGAATATAGCACATCCCTCATCTCTGTCACTGGAGACAACAGAGCTCCGGAGTAGCACAGACAGTAATTAGCAAATACAGAGCAACTCAGGGTGAGGCAAGGTAAGGGTTTGCTGCTACTGCTGCTGCCGCCGCCATATAATTACTGCGGCTCAAGGCGGATGGCATCAAGCTGGGACTGGAGTCCAGCTGCTTGGTACCATCCTAATGCATTATTCAACCGCAAGGGCTGCTGTGAGCGGCACAAAGGCGGTTTTCTAGTGCTCACAGGGAAAGGCATGGTTGTCATATTCAAAGGGCCCTGTTCTCTGCACTCTCATCGAATTAAGCATTTAGGTCACCCTACACTGGCATCAAATGGCTCTTCTGTGTGATGGGCACATGTTGAGTAGGGGCCATATTGCAGACACGCTGCGGCCTGCTCCCCCCCTTAGATGCCAGAGGGGGCAAACAAAAAGGCCTTTCTCGGGATTTGCGGACGTGTAATAAAACAAGCCTGGACTCTGGAGCTCTTTGATAAAAGATCATGCCAGCAAATCCAAAGAGGAATGTGGAAGCAAGACACACAACATAGGCTAAACCTATATTACTGGGGCCTTAAGGGTCTATACTTCTTAAATAAAATTGACTGTAGATGAACAGATATTTCCTCAGATTTGGATTTAAAAAAAAGAAAACTGGTACATTTGATCTGGTATACATACATACAGATGACCCAAAAAGTTCACCAAAGCTAAGCACTGAGAACAGCAACTGCCCTGGTTGCTGACAAAAAAAACTCTGCAGTCCGTCCATGTATCCCGAGTTCTCTGCGGTATTCTGGGCGAGCTGATTAGACACTTCCTCTTGTATCATGCTGCAGCCCACACTTCAGAGCCACCCCTCTCTGTGCACAAAGCCCGGCCAGTGTGCAGATGACCTGTGTTGTCACAGCTGTGTCGTGGCTGTGCCAATGGTCTGCCCGGCCAGGCCATAAAGAGCGGTCTGTTCCTCTATGTCGTCGAGCATGTAAGGCGCCCCACGGGGTTAGATTCCTCTCTTTCTCTCTCTCTCTCTCTCAAACCAAAGGCTCTTAATAGAAGCTGTTTGCACTAGCCATTGGGGTTTCACTTGGACCCCAGCATATGCTCATTGTGGCCTACCCACATGGATGCCACTACATACAGTAGATCTAAAAGCCCACTTATTTTGCATTGAATAATAATACAGAATAGATTCATGATACGATCAACGTATGATCAAGAGTGAGATCAAATGCTCCAAATGAATGGCGATAAAAACTTTGAGTAGACATTAGTTAAAAAAACAGAGCAATTTCAAACACATTGAACTAGATTTTGATAATAGGTCTTTAGTCCTCACCTTGTGCCAGTCCTCTGTAGTTCAGAGAGCTTGCTCTCGGCATGGGTGTACTCTGCGGATTTCCGTCCTCGAACTGGGATGTTCTGCAAACATAAAGAGCACACGGGCAGTCCTTCAGAACAACACTTAAAGCGTCGCGCACCTGAGACAAGAACACCCCGCTGCTTGACTCGAGAGCCATAACCTTGTCTGCATGACTCGACTATTGTTGTCTGCTGCCTTCCCCTTCAGAAGGTTTTACTGCTGCTGCTGTCAGCTGAGTTTTCCTTCTGCACGCTTCACTATGTCTGCGGGTGTGTCTTTATATGCAGACCTGGATTAATGATTGACTTGGCGTCGTCTTTAATTCTACCATTACTCACTGTGCCAACCTGTCTAAACAAAGCATGGATACTCAAAGGGAGAGAGTCTCCAAAGAGCAAGAGTAAATCCCCATCAACACTGAAGCTTTTGTGGTGTTAAATTAAAAACAAACAGTCAGATTTGGAGATAAGTTAGTCTCTAGAGTAGTTAAAAAAAAAAAAAAAAAAAAAACATGCATGCTTACCTGTCCATAGAAGTCTGCAGATGGGGAGGACCTTGACCTCTCATGAACACAGGCAGGCTTACTTCTCTCTTCCACTGCAGGGTCCAAGATGTTGTCTGCAGAGTGATACCTCCCTGAGGGTTTGGACTCCGGGGGTTTCCTTTGGATGTTCCATGTGGCCTCGTATTCTGCAAACGTGCCAAGCCTCTGGTTCTCCAACCCCTGTGCTGAACTAAGGCCAGCCTGGGCATCCTGGGAACAGCTTTCTGTAGGAGTTCCAGAGGACTTTCTCTCTGTGACATCTTTCGTCTGCCCAGGCTGTGGCATTCCACCACCAGCAGGCCTGGTCACCCTGCGGTCATCAGAAGCATGTTGCTGTGGCTGCTTGGGAAGTGGTTTAGGAAAAGCTGGCTTTCCTGTGGCTCCAAAGAACTTGGGCCTGTCAACCAAAGGCGCAGCACTGTCTGGGGGACTGGGGTCCTCATCAACTCCGACTTCGTGGATCTTGTCTGGCTCAGAGAACGACCGCACCTTCTTGTCTGCAGGAATGCGCTTGCGCCCCCCGATGCGAGACACCTGGCCGCCAGCGGGCGCAGCTTTTGTCTGTGGAACCTCGGAGACACTAGGCAGAGATGCTCCCTCTTTACGACCTGGAAATTGGGGCTCAGGCTGCTCAAGCAGCACAGGTTCCAAGTCTCTCCTTCTGAAGGAGGTGGCCTTCAGGACTCGTGCTTGTGCCTCCTTCAGATGGTCCTTATAAGAAGTTGTAAAGGACCCATCACCTGAGGTCGGTGAGTTGTCTGCCGTCTCCTCTGCTTCTTCCGTGGAACTCAGGGTGGCGGCACTTCTGCTCTTTTGCAGCTGGGCCCTCTTCATCTGGATCTCATTGCGCAGTGTGGTGGCAAAACGATCGTTGCGTCGCACTTGCTTGCCATTCACAATTTCTATGACTTCTTTTGATCCTTCATTTCCACTGCCTGCTCCTCCATCATCCTGCTCAGAGTTTGCTTTGGCAAGGGAGTGTAGCATGGGCGTTTTCTGCGGGCATATCTTACTCTGGTCCTGGAGGTGCCAAGGCTCCTGGGATGGCTCCTTGGATGGCGCAGGGCCAGAAATTCTCCTCTGTTCACTTTGCTTACTAGGCGGATAGCTCATGTAGTAAGGTTCAGTAACAGGTCCGCTATTCCTTCTCTGACTGGACCTGTGTTCGAGATTTAGCGTTAGCTTTGATACCTCCAGTGCATTGGGAGGGTTGATGGCAGCAGAGTACTGGCTTTCCCCTTGCTTGCACTGCCCATTGCTATCTCTGTTGTTGAGGTTGTACTGAAGTACCTGAGATGGAGGATACTTAGTTTTACTAACCCCTTGAGCACTAACAGAGTTCCTCTCCCCCGCACCTTGTGCTATCTCTGGACTAGAAGCCTTCCGGTCCTCCCTGTTTGTTATGGAGGGCTGGGATGCTGACTGTGGGGGCTGCCTTGAAGTGACACAGTAATACCGACTGTGGCCTCCACCCTCTGTGTTCTGATCGATGGCGTTTGTTGATAAAAAAGTGCTCGGTGTCTTTCCCTGGTTCTGGGTGTAGAACTGAGAGTGGTTGTTGGTGGGCAACTCTTGCATACTACTGTAGTAGCCACTGACATTCTGAGATCTAGGTGCCGACACTGCCCTGGCCTGTGCGTGGAAAGTGCTCTCATCACTGTACTGTCGTTGGTGGTAGGGTGTGTGGGAATAAGCCGGTGGGAGACCAACTCGAACATCAGTGCTGGAGAAAGAGTAAGTCTTATTGGGGTTCAACTGGGGCTGGCTGTAGCCCTCTCCTGAAATGTAGGGACTGACAATGTCACTGTTTTTACTTGGATTATAACTACGTCGAGCCTCAGGGCCTCTCTCGTTACCTTGATAGTCTAAACCTTTGCCCTGAGGCTTTAGCTGGGCATGTGTCCCTGGGCCCTCTGGGTAAGCTATCACCATCCCCTTCTCATGGACTTTGGTCACAGCAAAGCTGTCGCTACGAGTTGGGGGTGGTGGTGGTGGTGGGGAGGGGGCCGAAGTCTTCCTCTTGTCTGGCACATGCCAAACAGGTCCAAAGTTGGATCGACTCGAACTTGAGTGCCGGGAGCCTGGCTGCTCCTCTGTCCTGGGGGTATCAATGCCTCCAGTGCCCGAAGGTAGCTGCAGGTAGCCAGGGCGCTCGTCCTGTCGCCCTCCATCACCACCAGTGTGTCTCCCATTGCTGTGCCTACTGCCTACTGAGTCCCACTGGCTCACCTTGTAAAGCATGTTTTCAGTGGAGGCTGCGTTACTATTAGAAAGGGTATAATCAGGAGTTCCAGAGCTGGTGGAAAAAGAACTGTAGGCTGAGTCACGTTTGCCGCCTCCGAGGTGCTCCACACTATTGTTGTTGGACTTCCCTGGAGATAGACGCCCAGGTGGGTAAGGGTGGGGAGCGTGCTCTAGGCTGTCCATGCTGCCCAGAGAACTGAACTGGTCAGACACTCGATGCAGGTTAGTCTGGTCCCAGCCAGTTGAGAGATCAGTTGAGGATGAACTAGAGAGAGACACAGGTGAAAGTGTTAAACAGAACTATGTGATTTGACAGTACTAACAAATTCAGATTTTAGTTGCTTTTCCTCTTCTGCCTATCTAACAAAATGAAATGTTAGCATTTTTTTTTTTGCATATTGCAAGCTGTATCCAGATTTTTCATCTTAATTTGCCTCAAAATTTGTCAAATATACATAGAGAAACAGAAAACATTTAACTGAAGAAATGCACGAGGCGATGGCCTTTCATTGTTTCTGTTTAAAACAGGGTTATAACTACACCAAACATCATAGAAAAACATTAGAAGCAGTATATTGGTTGGCCATCTAGTCTCAGACAATTCAAGACTGCTGCATTGCTAATTAAAACAAGACTTTTCAAATTGTCTTGAGGGAGAATATAATTTTCCAAGATAAACAGTGAAAAACACACGATACCTCACAATACCTTTCCTTGGTAACAGACCAATTTTGAATCTTAAAATTAAAACTGAAGATGCACCACTAAGCCATGAGTCACCTTGCATCATATCTTGTTTGCCAGACTGGTGAGGGTGTAGACTGTGCTTTGGAAGTCTCCAACTGGCCCTCGTTGAACTTGGTCGAGTGCCAGGAGTGAGGCCTGCTTACAGGTTCATTCCTTCTGCAGGATTGGGAGAGAAGAAAAGGCAAGGAAAAAGAGAGGAAGCACAGATGAGGAGAAAAAAGAAAAGAAAAAAGGGAGACAGAATTAGATTGAGGGAACTACTCCTTGTTAGAAATGTACTGTACCTCCTCTACACAGCTGCCTGTGACAGTCCACTTGAGAACATACACAAGGACATCACATCAAATCAACCACAGCAAATGCCACATGCCACAGCGAGCAGAGGATAAAGAACCCTAAACATGAGGACCCGACAAAGGCTTGCTTAAGGAGCTGCCAATGCGAACACATATTACCCACAAGCCACAGAGAGCCATTCTTTCATGCACAGCCCAAAACAAAAAGGTCACACAAGAGGTTTCATCACATTGCAATCACTCAGTCTTGCATTTAAAAACATACCCTTTGAAGCGGTTCTTTCTGCAATGCATGTTGGAGAGAAACAACAAATACAATACTGTAACTTGAAATTGGTGTTCAAAAGAGAACTAGCTCAAGACATTCTTCTTGATCTTGCAAACATCAATCTAATAGTACAAGTAAAACATTTAGCAAATTTTGTCCTTATAACTACTACATGCATTACTTTGAGCAATTTTCTTGGTAAAAAGCAACCGGAACAATGGAAAGTGTTGGTCAAAATAAAGCAAAACCAGACAAGACGACATTACAACCATTTATTATAGGATACTAAAATGGAAAGTTGGCAGGTAGAAGATGGAACGGGAGAGAATAACTGGGGCACAGAACTGCCGACTGGACCAAGGGAAATTACATCACAAAGACGATGGCACAGATGGGATGATGGACGAGCAGAACTGATTGGATGATGGCAAAGAAGGGGAAGGTATAGGGGTTGGTGTTGGTTTCGATGGCGTCATTACCTCATGGAACTTCGCAAAATCTTCGTGAGAAAGCTCCTGGCCACATGCACGTCACTCTCTGATGGCATTTTCTGTGCTACAATATCCACCATTTTCATTTTCCTGGGTTAGAGGAGGGGAGGAACACAAAGCCTGAAGTTCTGAATTCAGTGACAGCTGAGAGGAAAGGGGAGACTGCCACTACCACAGACTACACACATGAATCCTACATGCATGTGGTCAAGGAAGACAGATAGATAGCTAACTAGCAGCGTACACTGGATACATTAAACAACACAAAACACAATTACACAGGGACACAACTACAGACGACGGACAGAAAAACAAAGAGACATGACACACAAGCACACCAAAGATAATATACACCAGGAAAGCTGCAAACATATGGCAGCTTACATTTCATGCCCGACACAGAGGTCTTTGTTCCTTCATGAGAAGAGAAATCTACATAATATAAAACTACTATTCTGCAGCTCAAGGCAAGCTTTAGTGATACTATGGTATACTGACCCCCTCTCCTGGCCATTTGGTGCAACAAAGTGACCTTTTTCCACTGAAGACAAGAGATGAGTTTTTCAAAGAAGTACCTCATAGAGCAACATCATTGAGAGCCCCCCTGGGATTAACGGATCGTTTGCCTTAGCCCTTAACAATTATCTCAGTGGTCCCTTCAATCAGCTCCACTGGTGTCACACTAATATCGGGATAGACCTGCCACAGTTCATCCACGTCACCGCTCGTCCAGCCCAAACATGGCCGATAAGAAGGCCGAGGTGAACTGGTGTGCGCTCAGACTGCCATATGGTCCTCAGGGGCTACAGAGCCCCAGCATGGGGCTGCTGGGGGCTTAGGGGCCTTGGAATGTCTCACAAAAACCAGATCAGCTGCCTCCCTGCCCTGGCCAATCTGTTGTCTGCCCCGGAGACTAGCCCTGTTTCAATGGCACCTCTAACCGGGAGAACAGGGGGATCAACAATAATAGAATATAGGCCTACTATAGCTCCAATTGGCTACAACTGTACATTTGTAACAAGCTGTGAACATTAAAATAAAAACCTCAATTTCTACCTTGGAGATTTTTTTTTTTTTGAAAGCAAATCCTTTTTTCTTTTGCAAAGGATAGGAATGGTCAGGAATGGTTTTCAACCTTCACAGGTCTTCTAGGCTGTGAAGTTCAAGATGCTGCATTCCACTAATTTAGCTTTTATGGGTTTCTAAAACCCCAGCTCTAGGCATTCCTTTCCAAACATGCCAACTCCCTGAGCTAGGCACCCACAAGGCACACACCCCTACACTTGACCCGTGCCCTCTGCATGCTTGTGTTTCCCAACAGCACTGTTCATCTAAAACCAAGTCAAAATGATTTGACAAGGCAACTGCAAAAACACTATATGCCCAACAAACCCCGAAAGAATTTCAGTCAAACTTCATTAGATGTGGACGTAAATCAACCCCCACTGAGTAGAGGGGTGTTATTTTGCCCCCTTGACTGGTGAGGTCATTGCGGGGGCTGCAAAAGGGTTTATCCCCTAGGTCTAGGTCTCACCCCACTCTCTCTCGTTGAGCGAAGGAAGAGTCACAATGCCCCTTTTGACCAAGAGGTCAAGGGGTCTTATTCCCTTTAGACAACTTGCCCTACATTTAAGCGGGATCTCCAAGCTGGCTAAGCTAGAATTGGGACAACAGAAAAGTGGATTTCTCAATTACTCAAGTTATTCAGAAAGTTTGCTGAAAAAGGCTATATTTTGTGTCTAACTCAACAAATCTGAATCAAGAGATCATCACTTAACTGGGCTAATCTATACACAGGCTAAGTATGACTTTGTATTGTACATTTCCTCCAAAAACACTAAAGCTAGGTCAATAAATGCCAGTGACACTGTGAACTCAACCGGACACTGCTTCCTCCTCAACTGCTTTGGGTAAAACTAAGCCTCCTTGTACTGCATAAAATATCTTCCAAGCGATCTCTGTGCAAGCCACACATGGCGCTCACCATTGACATGCAAATGGGCTTGTTTTTATTAGACGGCATTGTCAGGGCTACAGCTGGTCCAGCACAGATATGCCAGAGCAGTGAATCAGAGGAGCCGGGGCGCTATGGAGGCCATGGAGGGTGGGGTGGGATGGGGAGGAGAGAGCAGGGGGGACTTGCGGGGAAAGTCCCCCTTCACTGTTTCTAAAGGGAGGTACGTTCAAAAACAAACAAATCACTACTGAAAAGACCAGAGCCAAACTGACTCCCCTGGTACAAACCATTCAGAGCACCAAGCAGAAGAAAAAAAAACCCCACACAATTCCCCTCAAGAAAGGAAAACAGGTCGAACTAAGTTGATTAAACAAGATGTCTGGTAAGTTCTCACACTTGTTGTAACAGGAACACTAAGCACTAGGCCTAAATTGTTTGGCTTAGCTACAGTTTAAGAGGCATTGCCAGGTGCTAAACTAAAAACCGATCAACCCACATTTGGGTCAAAATGCATAGGCTACATCAAGCCCTTAAAAAAACAAAATAAAACAAAAACAATCTTCAAGGACCCCAAAGTTCTCAGAAGAAAAAAAGCACACCCAATTTGAACAAAAAACATCCAAGAGACATGGCTGACAGACACACACAGACATATCTAGATTCAACAAAGACACAACAAGGTGGTGAGAAACAAAGGCTGCTGACATAAAAAAAAAAGAAACACAGACGACATAATGATAATAATAAAAGTCTCCAAACTCACCAGACTCCACAGAAACAGTGGAGAAGGGCAAAAAACCCTGAGGCCGACAGCCCTCCTTCAACAGGTGCCGAGGGGTGCTGTAAACGTGGTCGTTGCAGACCCAAGACCCTCAGCAAGAGGAGAGACTGCAGACAGCTCCCGGCTCTGCCCCAGTGCTCTCCTCAGGCTGTGCATTCCACAAGCACTTCAAAAGACAGACCAAGACAAAGGCAGTGCGCTACATACGGCTGGTTGTTACCGGCGGAGGGGCCATCTCTTCCGTTGCTCCCAACGGCCAACGTTCAAGCCAAGACCAGGAAAGTGAGTTGTTTTTTAACACATCCAAAGTAAGTAGCCTTGCTTAAGTCAAGTCAACCCACATTTGTATAGACAGGCTAACTTGTGGTCTGTGCGTCGGGGTAGACCTCCCAAAGGATTATGGTGGTTTTACCCCCTGAAAGAAGGTGGGGGGTGTAAAGAGGAGAGGTGGGGGGGCAGGGTCGTAGCCAGTCCCCTTTAAGTAATCTGGCAGCCTCTTCCCTCTCATTGGCTTGGGCCCTCTATGCTAATGAGCAATTGAGAATGCCGGACTCTCGCTCTCCCATTCCTTCCCCCCACCTCTCTCCATCTCCTGTTGTGCGGCAGACCTGCGTTTTCTTCCATTTCTATGGCAACAGGTTGATTTCTGTGGCCGTCCAAGTGCTCTAGTTTCTCAAGAGCGTAGTTACCCGAAACAGAGAGAGCAGTGAGGGGCTCTCAACGTCAGAGGCATACAACATACAAGCAAAAAGTCACCCCATATTACAGCATTTCTCGGCAGCCAAGCAAAACAATACTCGGCTCTCGCCAAAACACAGCTTGAAATGGACTGAATAAAAAAACGAAAAAAAAAAACAGATCTAACAATAATGGCAAAAAATTGCCAGTTGATTGCCAATAAGTCTTTAACTATTTAGATAGAATTTAAAGTTGGGTATACTTAATAAAAGTTACTTATACTTTGAGACCAAAGCTTCTCTTAAATGCTGTATGGGAAGCCACTCACCAAGACAGACCCCTGATCCTGGCCTGCCACCCCCCACCCGAAGTGATCATGTGACATACTCTGACAGACTCAGTCTCCCGGCATCTGACAAGAGCCATCTGGACTCAAACAGCACAACATTGGCGATACCCCACATACCAGCACATAAACAACTACTAGAACTCATTTAAGCAAATAAACTGATAGTAATGTTTACTTTTGAAAAGGGAGGAGGAAAGATGTTTAAAAAGTAAATAATTAAAGCATCAGGAGTTGACCCATGAAGGTCTGATTAAAACCTGTTCTGGCACTCATACAAGTTGTCTGGTGACAGGCAAGAAGATTACAGAATTGTTTAGACCTTCGGTAGATGGGTGGGTTTTGCAAAACAATCTTTCACAATGATCTATTGTAAGGCCACTCTTCGCCTGTGCATTCCAGACATGGGGCCACATTGAGGCATTTACCTTTAGATAAACAATGGTGGTCTACATTTTCTGTTCAAAGACAAATGGGGAAATCAAGCAAGACCTTTACTCTGTCTTGTTTATCCCTGAAAACCAGTAGTCCGGGTGATGGAGATCAGACATGAGTTTATTTGGTTTAAGGAAAACATTCAATGGCCACTTTTAAACAAAAATTATTATTGATTATTTGACAAGGAAACTCAATTCCCTGTCTTAAACATGGTTAAAAATACTCATAAAATCCTTTCTTTACTACCACAGTAGCAACAAATAATAAATCAATATGTCCCCAACTCATAATTAAGTCTAGCTCTTGCCCAGGTTGGGAAATAATTGCTGGCCTTAAAGTGTCCTAAAAGTCTGTAACACTATAGGCATAGCCGGGGAAACTGCTAACGGGGCCGCATGGCAGCAGCACACCCCTGTGGCCCTGCAGGAGACATGGAGGTTTGACTGCTGTCTGAGGGACTCACAATGGCCCTTCTTCAGCTGCCTTCACAATCAGGCCAGTCATAGCAGGGGGAGGAGATGGATGGGGGAGGGGGGGGCTTGAGGGAGGAAAGATGGAGGTGGTGGTGGTGGTGAGACTGGGGGGGGGGGGTGGGGGGGTTGGGAGGGGGGCAAGAGAGGTGAAGCATGAGCCCAGCGTAATGACTGGCGCATTCCAGGGCTAAGTGACATACCGACCAGAGAAACTCACTGACCGCGGCTGCTGCCGCACAGAGTACATCTGCACCCACCTCTCCAACCCTCCCTCCACACCAGTAAGCCTTGTCTCACACCTGGGCCTCTTTTGTTCAAGGCTGACGGCCTGTAGGATATCAGCAAGACAGAGCCACTACCCGTCCCGCTGCACATATGCTATCTGTTACTGCTGTCTGTGTTGTTCTATCGACACCAAGCCATGCACATGTCTTTCAAACATACAGTAAAGGAGGATGGAAAAAAACAATGCCCAATCATGCTTCAGCTAATCTATTGGAGTTAGATTATGGATATAATGAGTTAAGTAGTGTAATGTCAGTGTCTAACAAAATACAGATCCCAAAATTACTCAATTATCTAAAGATTTTTGGGTGCAACAGCAAATCATCTCTTCATCTCCAACATAATTCTGCCAGGGTAATCATTTCTTTAGAGAAATGAGCAAGAATAACAATAAACACAACGCACAATGCAAAATGATTATTCACTTCCTGCAGTACATGCAATTTTCCTGATAGTCGCTGAAAGGCCAGCCTAATGCCTCTTAACTCTGAACACAAATAGCACAGGGAACTGACTACACCACTTGAACTCTAGATTTTAATCTGCTAATAAAAATTACAAGCCGCTTCAGACTTGGCTCATGCTCCAATAATTACTTGGTTGAAAGATTCACTGGTGTAACAGGCAACTGGCAAGCTGGAAGGGACTACAGTCGCTCTCCCAAAAACTGAGCCGTGGACACAAACACGGTTGAGCAAAACGCCAAAAACTGATCATGATAACCCTGATGTAAAAAAAATGTAGACAGGTCGTCTGCTTTCACATCGAAGTAATAAGACTAATTTTGGTATTGTGACAACACTCGTCACAAAGAATAATGTAGGCCTAATTACAGTTCATCTTTCCAGGTGGTAAGACAGGCTGCCTCTCTCCCTGTGGCAAATTTCAGGCTTCAAGAGGGAATATTGGTTATTAGGAAAGACTAGAGACAAGAAGTATTGGGGCAGTAACTCAACAACTATCTTGCTTGTACACTTTCCAAGTGTCTCAAGTGTGACATGTCTAACTCTAAAAGTTAAAGCTGACTAAGTCAAGAGTGAGGGAGACGCTATGCCTATGTCCTGGCTGGTTCATTTTCACACAGTGGTAACTAAAAGTAGGGTTTGCTTGATGCTGGTTGTCCCAAATGTTCTGGGTCAATCACTTTGCCCCGTTTGCCATCTTGGCTAATCCAGCACTGACTGACTGAACACATTTCATACAATTAACAGTCTACAAGACTGCTCTAACAAAAAAAACAACGGACTTAAGGCAAAACAAATAAAAACTAACTGTTCAATGCTGGCCTTTTGTTTGCTCATTGTAAAGGGAGCAGATGACAATCTCAGCCACCTGGTGCATCACACAAATCCCTCTGCTTCCCCTTCCTCATGGATACCCACTCTGACCGATGATGCAATAGGTGCCATGACAACCAGAAGCAACAGGGGCATCACCTCTGAGTTGAGGGAGTTGATCGCCACAGAACAAAGGATCAGGGGACAACGACACTCAGAATGCCACTTACTATAGAAATATTGAATTTTCCAACCAAAGAAAGATTTTTTTGAAAAAGAGTTACACAGAATGACACTGCAAATTGATATTAATGGGCTATACCGATTAATATGACAAACAAAATGACTGAGCTACTTACAAAAACCTAAAAAGCTGAGAAACAGTTTGAAAGAGTAATACTAACCTCACTATTGGCTAAATCAGATCACTTGTTACGTTATCCTTGCTTAGAGCGTCTCATTCCTCCAGTGACCAGCAAAACAGCTTTCCTTACAATAATAAAATGTCCTTGTAACAGGAGCAACCTTACTATGGCAAGAGCTATGCTGGTTCTGACACAGCATCAGATGCACAGAGATCCTCTTTCCGCTTACTTCTTCATGTCCTGTTCCAGCCGGCCTCCTACACGTAGGAGCTTTGCGGGCCATAATTGGATTTTGCCTTCCACATTTGTGCTGCTCAAAGTAGCGTGGGCACTGCACACTGACCAGCAAAGCACGTACAAACCTTTTGTTCATTCTCAAAAGTTAAATGGCTAAAGCCACTACAATGGTGGGATAATGGAACTCAATAGGACATAAGATGTTCTGGGACAGTGACAGGTCTGAATGGGGCTTGTTGGATTTCTTATACACTTTTACACACTTTCTATAGATCTTATAATTTGGTAGGCCTAACCGCTCAACTTCTAGTTATTAAGGATGATGCAATTTAGAGGTCGTGAAAGTAATCTAAGAAATACACTCTCATTTTTCAAAACATGGCTGTTAAACAATGAAAATGGGTCAAGGCAATTAAAAGTGGGTCAGTGAAATCAGGTGATCCAAGATAGCCTAATATTTTGGTATAGTTTTGTGAAGACTGCTTTAAAGTAAATTCCTCATAAATCTCTTGACCACCAACATTAAGCATGTGATGTCTTGGGAACGCTTTAGTTTTCCAGACATACCATGAGATTGGTGTCAGATCAATGTCTGAACGGGCTCTCAGGCCGTGACCTCTATTACATTAGATCTGGATGGAAACCAACTGACTGGAGTACCTTAAAGACAACAATTGATTTTCTTTGCCTTCACAACACCACCATTCTTGGTTCTGTTTTTAATTTCTTTCTCTTAGAAATACATCTCTGTATCCTACTTTATCAAATTGTTATACATCTTTATTGCAAACATAAGTATATTGTGTATCCCTCCTTTTTTTTAGCGTCACCTTTTCCCTACTTGGCCATAAAATGTATACAACACATGAAACTCTCAACAGAAACACAAGTAATTCTGAAATGTGCATAGTCTGTGGACACTAGGCAGGCAGACAAAAATAATTCCTCTGTTATGCTGATACAGCAGCAAAACGCACAATAATAAAAATCCTGGAATGGAGAAACACAATGCCACAGTATTTTGTGCGTAAATGATAACACACTACAGCTAACCCACAGGGATCTCACTCAATGCTTCCAACAAGCCCGGGCCAGAGAATTCCTATCGGAAGAAACTGAACCTGCACACTGGGACCACATTAACCAACACAAACCCTGTGCACCCCGTCCTCTCTCTGCACCCAGAGGCTTCATGCAAATGTGCAACTCGACTCCCTCAGTGGCTTCCTCAGAGCTTTATGAAACATGACAAGAGGACAAGAGAGGATTTGGGGGAAAGCGTGGTGTGCACTCAGCCAGAGTTATTGTTTTGCCACAGTCAACTTTGAGTGGAGCTAACTACCACTAGATGGCGGTAGGTGAGTAGCTCCTCTGAAAGGCAGGGAAAAGGTTTAGTTACTTTAGAATGTTTTGCAGTTCTGATGCCCTGGGGTCATTTAGCCATTGACACAATAGCCAATGTAGTGCTAGAACAATAGTGGGCAGTGGAACAGGGGTAGGATAGTGTTAGCCAAAGAATAGCAGCCATCAATTACATGGACATCAGGGAACACTTTCTTCAAACAAACACACAAGGAGGAAGCTTAATGATATTCAGTAAATTTTGCTTCAAGTTTTGAAAGTGTTTTCTTGGGAAAATTCCAACATGAACCAATAATTCACAAGGGCCTACCCTACATAAATTCCATAACTTTTACAACTTGCTGACAACTCAATGTAAACTGAAAAACACTCTCCATCAGATAACTCAAAAAGTAACAATAGAGCTCTTAAGCCACTCTTAATCGAGACACATTGTGATGTGAACATAATTTTACAGTTTCATCTGCCCAATTCACTAAATACCATAAGCTGCTGAAAAAACACTGACAAAGCACTACATGGCACAATAGTGTGTCCCTCCTCATCAGCTAAATCATTTGGACAATGGAACCAGACCACCCTGGACTGCATATAAACTGGACCTCCCGTGTTACCTGAAACTCCCCTATAGAGAGATAGAGAGAGAGAGAGAGAGAGAGAGAGAGAGAGAGAGAGAGAGAGAGAGAGAGAGAGAGAGAGAGAGAGAGAGAGAGAGAGAGAGAGAGAGGGAGAGAGAGAGAGAGAGAGAGAGAGAGAGAGAGAGAGAGAGAGAGAGAGAGAGAGAGAGAGAGAGAGAGAGAGAGAGAGAGAGGGAGGGAGGGAGAGAGAGAGAGAGAGAGAGAGAGAGAGTGAGGGAGCGAGAGAGAGAGAGAGAGAGCGAGAGAGAGAGAGAGAGAGAGAGAGAGCGAGGGAGCGATAGAGAGAGAGAGAGAGAGAGCGATAGAGCAAGAGAGAGAGAGAGAGAGAGAGAGAGAGAGAGAGAGAGAGAGAGAGAGAGAGAGAGAGAGAGAGAGAGAGAGAGAGAGAGAGAGAGAGAGAGAGAGAGAGAATAAAGCGAGCGAGCACAAGTGAGTCCTACAGGCTAACTGTGACCTGAGAGAACAGCGGCGCAAAGGGCTTAGCCAGACCTCAGGAATCCAAACATAGTGTGCTGGGTTACTGAGGTCGGCCCTGGCAACAAAGGCCCGTCCGTGGGCAGCCTTTGTGAGACCAGGCTGAGGGTGCACTCGGGTGGAAAATATAAAGCCCTTTTCTGTTGAGGGTTATCATCAGCAATTGTGTCAATGACATATTAACACCAGAGATCGACGAGTTTTAGAACAGTCAACTGACGCGGTTCTTTTTATGTTTTTCTGTAGGTTAAATATCAACGTTGGCGTGTCGAGGTACAGTGCACAGTAGCAAATCATTATTGATACCATACTGCATACACCTTATGAAAATGACAAAAGCCGTTTAAAAAAAATGCTGTTTGCGTTCATAACGTGTTTGTAGGTTTGGGGAGAGTTAAAAATCAAGAAAAGGGGTAAAGTACTCCGGTTTATACATGGTCCAGCAGGCAAAGGGGCTTAATGCCATCACATAAAACTCTGAGGATGACTGGGGCACAGTAAACCACCACTGGTCACTTCAGGACACACCACAATGGAAAGTCACTATTCAAAGGGTTGACAATGCAAGAGTGAAGGTCTTGGATGTTAATTTGTAGATTTTGTGTAATCATTAGCAATGAATAATTAAAGACAGATCGGGTGAAGTGCATAAGTGTGCTCCTGTATGCGATGCTAAAAACTCCTTGAACTCCTCGATAAGCTCTGTGGGAATACAGTGGGAATACCCTGGGATGGTCTTTGTGGATACAGTGTGTCCCCATCTTAGATTGTCCTTAAAAGGGAAGAGGGGGCTACAAAGCCCCATGGAGCAGACTTCCAATCCCATTTTAATCACACAGGCCATAATCCCAGCTACCCCGTGTAGCAGATTATGAATCTGCCTCATTCAGCGCCCAGAGGACACTTGCTAATGTCTTAGATGGCTTAATTGCTTTTGTGTTGACATGCCGGGTGTGTTGGTAACAAAACAACATCTCACCCAAGGACAGACGGGCAGGATCACAGGAAAGAGTTCATGAAAGTCCTTCCTGGAATGAAGAGGAAACCGACCATTCTAGATTGTTCCACAGAGCGTTCTAGTTCCTGGATGATAAATGAAACCGATGTCAATTTTCCCACATGCTGCCACACCCAGCAGACATGTTTGTATTGTACCTGAAGCATGGGGGGGGGGGGGAACCACTCCTTGCCCAACCCCCGACACACACACACAGAGACAGCATGATATCATGGCGTCATAAGAAGTCACTGCATGCAAAATTTTTATCTCTTTCCTAATTTCAGAGGATTACAATAGCCACACCTACAGAGAGAACAGCGACAGCAGGTCCTGACAGCTTCCCTTTTCCTCATTCATCGGTCATTTGACAGACATGCTATTCACACAGTTGTCACATTGCTGAAAACCACTCTGCCCAACCAATTCAAGGTGAACAAGCTGATTACAGTATGTCAGATATACACATGTTGAACAAAAGGATGGCCGCATGTCAGTGCTACAGTATGTCCGATTGTCAATCAATCATAAGCTTTTTCCTTAGGTGAGGGGTGACTTCTCGGTTATATTTTATCAAAGTTTCCATTCAGATTAAAAAGCCACACTCTCATTCAGCCATGAGAAAAACATGATTAAAAAGCCACTACTCTTAGAACAAAGTTTTAACAACTGTGTGACCTCAAGATACAAATGTTTTGCATCACACGCAAAAAAAGAAAATAGAACGAAAACCGCACATCAAAAGACACGTAAAACACTCGATTTGAGGCTAACTGGGGACACAAATAAAGAAAGGCGTTGGTCCAATTGTGCCAAGTCACGTCTGAATGTGCTATCTCCAAACCAAACCGTTAAAATTTGTAACCCCCTGCGGGGAAGAAAACAAGCTGACCGAGTTCACACCTCTTGTTTTAACCGAACCAACTGCTGCAGACAGAGGGAGAGTTGGTTCGGCAGCCCTGCCCTACATTGTGGCACCATAATGACCCCTTATCTGTGCCCAGCATTCTAATTCAGACTCAGGCCTACTCTTTGCGGCGGGGGAAAATTATGAGCTGCAGATATCGTTTGTGTGCGCAGTTATAATCACAGTTGGTTATGATTTTTTTTTTTTCCTCCCTCTCTCTTTGTCTCTGATTTTCAGTCTCCCTCTTGTACCGTCTTGTTTCACAAGGCTGAGAAAATCGGAACAATCTGCGATGTTTCTCCTTTCCCCATGGAGTTAGAGAACAGGAAGGTAGGTGCGGCAGCCAAAACCCCCAAAAATGTTTGAGAAGGAACATTCCTGGCGTCATACTACCTAGCCAATGTTTACGGAACCATACGTTCATCTGAAACACAGATGAGGTGAGGCAAGGAGCAGGTTTCATACAAGCACTGGAAAAAAAAATATTTCACAATAATTACATCATATCTCACCTGCTTTGTTTTTCAGTTAGGGGAAACTTGTGTAGCCTGTGTGAAACTGTGATTCATACTGTGTGAGGTCACCAACATTATTCAAGATTGAAATCATCAAATATCTGAAATGTATTGTACCTTCAAACATAAATGACTAGGCTAAACGGTAATTGAACAGTATTCTAGTAGGGATTATTCCAGTTGTCCCAGATAGGCCCTCATTATGAAGTTTTTGTTTGAGTAGTTTTTTTTTTTTTTTTGGTAACATTTTGTAACAACAAGAGTTGGAGTGGCAAACTGGAAATGCAAGGCATTGGTTCCAACCCAGTTCTTCTGCCTTTGTAGTATAGGGGCCATTGGCAAATCAAGCCCTCACAGAAATGTCATTGTGACAAAAAAGAATGGGGGAAAAAAAACGGTTTGTATGGACTTCCCTGGACGGCTCTGTTTATTTAGGCATGACGTTATAATGTGATCCAACACTCTTGGAGTGCTCCAGACGGGCAAACTCCAGACAAAGAGGGTAGTGTGTGGCACACAATGGGACGGCCTATGTGGCCAACTGCACCTCACTGATGACTTGGGGAGGTTATGACACTCACAAATCTACTGATAGGCCCTTTTAGCTGCCCCAGTGAAGCTGAGGAAACTGACCGGGTTAGCTAAATTACGTGTGAAGAATTGGTGTTTGCTGTGTGGTGTGGATGTGTTATGCAGCAAATTATAATACAGTGCAAGCACAGATGAAAGGGACGCGGATAGTGAAACTAGGAAGTGCTACAGTATGTAGGTGTATTTGAATAGGGCTGTTGCCAAGGGAGGCATGCAAAGTTCCCGTGTTCTGGACAACTCAGAGGCATGAACATACAAGATGTGATGTGACAGCTGATTTACCTCAACTGGGATGAATCAGAAGAGAGAAATCAAGTCACATTTGCATTCAACTGATACCGCTCTCTCTACCCATTCTGGGTTCTGAGGAAATGAGAATACCTAAAGCTCCATGCAGGAGCTTACTGAAAGCTTGTTCTTCCCATAGGATGTCGCACATATGGTCTAACAATAATGCATAATAAAGAAGGAGAAATACAACACAGAAATAATAAATAAATTTGGATCGTGCAATCCAGATGACACAAATCGTCTATCACGTTTGAGTCATGCAGCATACCTGGAATATGTTACAGATTACAGCCTGTCTAAGACAGTAAATCTCAGAACCTCACCCTTCCATCCCAGCCACTCTCCCCTTCATCCTAAATCAACACGTCACGTGATCACAGCGAGTCATCACTGCTGAGCCATCTTGCCAAACAGGCCCGGCAAGCTGGGGAAAGAGAAGTCTCACGCTCTGACAGTTAGGCTGGCTAAGCCTAACCCAAATTAAACAGACAGTCATTGAGAAGATCCATTAGTTTTCACTGACACCTCTCCATAAACAATGAAGGCTTACACAACACACACTGGTGGTTAAGGGAGGAAATTGAACCCCAAAGTCAAAGCATGCAAAGATCACTCGGTTCGTCCGCAGTGCTTTAGCATTGGATTTCCACCCTGCTGAGCAAGATGCATAGAGGGGTCATTGATATTCAGATTGTGGGCTCACAGTACACAGGGAAAAAACTGGGACACCTGGGAATGCCCATGTAATTACCACGGTGGCACAGTACATGAAAGGGGATTCTTGCTTGTTGAAAACATCAGAAACGGCTCGCTGTGGGGTGGAGGGACCCATTAGATGTGCGGGATTCAGCTGCTCCGTGCAGGCGCCTCCAATCAGCCCCATCACCATGGTTTCATGGAGGTAGCCATGGAGACAAGGTGAGCTAACCATGCTGTTCAGTGGTGAGGATAACAGGGTGGGTGGGGCAGACTGAGGGGGAATTGGGAATATGAAGAGGGCGTGCGATAGAGAGTGTGTGTGTCTGTGTTTGTGATACGTGTGTGTGTGTGTGTGTGTGTGTGTGTGTGTGTGTGTGTGTGTGTGTTATGACATTGTGTTTTGCGTAAGACGGTGTAGTATATTTTGTGTTTGGTAAAAAGTGTGTGGGTAAATAGCATGAATGTCTATGAGAGTATGAAGTTACCTTTTCACCACCAGTGTGAGAGTCTTGTGAGATCCCTTGACCAAGCAGATGGCCTCCTGCCGGTAGCCACTCAGGGGAATGTCATTGATGTTGACCAGCTCGTCCCCAGCCTGGAGCCTGACAGCTGCGGCCTTGCTGCCCTCCTCTACCTGTTACACAGAAATCATACACCATTCATTGAAAGGACCTGTACACACACACACACACACACACACACACACACACACACACACACACACACACACACACACAATGAAGTCATACCCAAACACAAACATGTGCTCTCATCTGATTGTAAGACAATAATAATGCATACCTCTCATGTTTGCAACTTTCCTTTGACCCAGACAAGAAAAAAATACAACCTACACGTCACCTCGACACATACACGTACACACACACACACACTAAATCACACACTCCATTCACCACCCAACCTGCTACATCACACAGTGACTATTAGTAGGCAACAAAGGCACATGTCAGCAGAGGCGGGCCCAACGCTAATCCATCTGAGGAGCTAGCATATGGGTTACACAGTAACCACCTTAATCCCTCAGATGACAAACAAGACAGGGCTACTTCATGCAGCTGCAGTGCTGTTCTACGCTCAGTAAACAAAGGGAAAACATTCAAGCAAACAGTCTCCAGTGAATCATCTTGTGCATGCTCCCATTCTCTGCGTCACACTTTTTTAGTTTGTTTTTGTTTTTGTTTTTTTGTACATTTCGTCATTTGCTTGCAGTCGCTGGAAAATGTCTAGGTATTCTACACTGGATTATGAGGCTAATTGTAGCACTGTTTAAATATGTTGGACCCAGGAGTCTGTGAGGAGTCTAAAAATGTACCAGAAGAAGCACTGATAGAGGAGGTAAAACAAACCACATTGTGTTTGCATGGTGAGAAGGGACACCACACTGCCTTCAGAACATGGAGACCCACTGGGCAGGGACACCTGACAAAACAGAGGAATCTGTGTGTGTGTGTGTGTGTGTGTGTGTGTGTGTGTGTGTGTGTGTGTGTGTGTGTGTAAGACGGAATGGACCGTGACACCAACACTCCCTCTTCAACCTACCAATTTGTTGAGGCAGTTAAGCAGAACTCCAACTCAAAGACACACACACACACACAAAAAAAAAAAAAGAGTGCATGCCGTCATGAAGTTTCCACGCTTGGGCACAGACACCCAGACGCTCCCCGGAGAGGGCGGCTGACCAAGAGAGGTCAGCCGTGCAGCCAGGGGTTAAAGGTCAGGGCGCCGTAGCCACTGGCTGCTGTGTGGACTCAAAATATCCCATAATCCCAAGGCCCAGCAGCGAAAGTAAATAAACAGGAAGAGTACACAAACTGGGCTACAAAGAGATTGAGAACGGCCAGCTCAAATGGCCATGAACATGTAATCACAGTGTGATGTCAGGGAGGGGTCAATACTGATTCTGAGTTGCTTCAAGAACAAGAAAGCACACAAAAACTTGAGACTTTCCATAGCCTCAATCAACTGGCACCACTATCGTCGCCAAAACACATCTTTCATCACTTGCAACCCCTTTAAACGCCTAAATGGAAAAAAAAGATAAAAAGCCAAGTGCTTGACCTTCAACCTCCTAAGGCCACAGGGTATCTTGGGATTAACACATTGGAGTTGTGAGGGGGGGCCTCTCTCTATGACTTAAGTCTGGAGGTATATATACCTCTCCATCGATTCCTTCCTGCAGTGGGACCTGTTGCCCTCCCCCTTACAGATTAGCACCACAGCCCTGTTACTGGCAGCTTAATCATATCCCGTCTTCATTATTCCCTCATAAAGAGTGGATTTGGTAGAGCCCTTGGATGTGGGGTGGGGTGGCTGGGGCAGGATAACTGGAGGGGGGGTGGGGGTTGGCTATAAGTTTGAGGCACAAGCTTTATACATTCCAGTGACGATGAATAATGCTCCGCGGTGTTCTTTCACGTGCTATCTCGGTTTTACAGCAGGCTGGGGGCCTTGGGCTGATGACAAATGAGGTGGTTACAGGCAAGGGCTAGAGCTTATCATGAGGCCAGCCTCTGGAATTCTGGGAAACAACAACAGGAACAATGGATTACCACAGGAGGGATGCCTTTGAGAGTGGCACTTGCTCGAGCATCACGTTAACTTTTTTGACTACAGGCTCTTTGAGTCTTGACCCTTCTAAAGTAGTTTTGCCCGTCACTTCCCAGTTACCATTCACTTTTTTTTTTATATATCAGACATTGAACTTGAATATTCCTTTTAGCCTTGCATTAACCTTGGAGTGGAGACTGGAAGGCACAGCTCAAAAAGTAACTTGGCTTGATCCTGCTCTGTCAAACAGATAATAAAAGTGCAATGTGCAAAGGCCAGCAGAGCCTCTCACACAGCACATAAAACAAGCACTGCAGAAAGAAATGAACAGCAGATAGTTTTGTTGTTGCTTGCGTACAGTCTTTCTCCTCGTTTATTATTTCAGAATCAGCAGGGCTCTGTGACATCCGGAGCTGCGGTTCCATAACAGCCACCCCAAAAAGGAAAAAAAAAGGGCAGACTTTTCAGAATGCCTAAATAAGCCACACTTAAAATAACCTCGGATAGTAATTTAAAACAGGCCTTCCACGGATGCCCCCCTCTGGCAACTCCTCTCTCCGTGGTGAGAAAAGAAATGGCTTAGAACAATGGAAATTTTCTTTGGAGAGTCAACAGAGCAAGCGATGCACAGGCCCCACTATGAGAGCTTTGTCCTATCCACAGAGGGGGTGGGGAGGTATTACCTAACAACGAGCGGGGTGGTGAGATCGGGGAGGAGGAGGAGGAGGAGGAAGATGTGCATTGCATGTAGAGTGAGGCCACAGCTTGCCATTCAGCAGGTCTGACTTTTGGCAGCAATACTAGTACTTCCACAGGCCACAGGGGGTCTGTGGTCTTGGGTTTGGGTTAGTCGAATCCACCTACCTCCCCAACGCTCAGCCTCAAGGGGTCTCAAATGTCTCAAATGTTTCAGAGCATCCCCCCGCCACCCTTGAGTCCTATAAACCGACCAACCACCCGTTCCTGTCTCTTCCTGCAAATCTAATGCTCAAAGGTTCGCCGCCGAGCATTTCCCTCAAACCCTCGCGGTCTTGTCAATAGGGGACTTTGTGGGAGAGTTGCGCAGATGGTGGTGGGCTGCCCAGGAAGGATGTGGCTGTCAAGAATGTTGTGTTCCGCTGACAGGCATCCTCTCCACTTTGCTGACTGGACACCAATCTCAGAGCTGTAGGGCCTGCCCGTTCTTCTACCTCGTGGAGTAGAGTGCTTAAAGTTCATGCTCGCATCAGGAAGAGTTTTGGGGAACCCTTGGTGAAAAATCCATGGTGACTTGGGGAAATCCATGGTGGCAATCAAATAACATGCATATCAATCCACATAAAAAATATATATTATTCACCCCTTCACACTTTAAAAGGATACCTGACTGGTAACACCTTGTAAGACTGGTGTTGGCATGACAAGATTAAAAAAAAAAAACCTGGCAATTCATTTCCAACTCAATTCATTTCCAGAACTTGTACATACACCATCTTTGCGTTTACATCTCTATCCTTTCTAAAAAGGACAAAAGTGACATCACCAGGTTGGTTTTAGAATTGATCATGGCTGACTGACCTAAAGCAATTCATTTTCGGTGGCAAGAATATTTGCATCTGTAAGTGTTTCGGTCAACTATGGAAAAGGGACATCAATTGACATGTTTCGACCAGCTGTTGGATGAAACCTAAGTCCACAAGGACCGTCAATGATCAGAAATGCGGTGAATGTACACAACTTAAACTGTTTCAATCTGTTTCCAAGTAAATCCACCCCTCTAAAGCAAATTAAATACATATTCAAATAAGAGTGAAGATGCAAATTTGCTGGTGTTTCCATCACACATTAGGCTACAAGTTGGATAGAAACTTCCTGTCTATGTGCAGCATCAGCTTGATTCCTACACCCTGGTTAGCTAAACCAGATGATGTCTGTCACTTTTGGCAATTTTGAGTGAAAGGAATTTCTAATCTTTTAATGAAACTTGAAATCTTTATAGCATCAACGTCAAACTTATAAGGCCAGGCCAACAGTTGATTTGCTTGCAAACTGCATAATTCTGCACAGAACAAATTGCACGAGGAAATTCATGAATATGGTGGCAATAAGAACACAGTAGTCAAAAAGAATAAACCCACAGAAAATATTGAGAGATTATTGATCATATTAAGCATAGTGTATGTTCCAACTGTGTTGCCATACATGCCGTAAGTATTAAAGTATCTCAAAGGCAAGGAGAATCAAACATCAAAAAGAACATCTGGAAACAGAACCATCCTAATCTCCTGATCAAAAGGCCAAAAGACAGTTCCAAAGCTCTGTTCCATAGACAGCGATTCTCTGAAAGCTCAGGGAATATCAGGAGTTAGCCCAATCTAAACCAAGATAAAGAATGTAATGCAAATATTTCACATTCAGCAACAACAACAAGGGACCGAGTAGGTCTAACACTACTCTGCTTTGAACACACAATCCAGAAAGAGAAACCAGACAAACTATGCCTATGTGCTACCATCCATCAGCAAAAGCTATTCAACCGTCATGGCAGTCAGTAAGGGCCTGGATTCCATCCTCAAAAGTAGGCCAAACACCTACAAACAGCTGTGTAATTTAGCCTACTACACCTCAGAATGTCCAGCAATATGGTAAACCATCACCAGGGTAAATGAGTTAGACAGCTGTCTGACCATAAATTCAGTAGTCACGACCACTCCTATAACCACAGCTAATACATTCTGTTAACTCCATCAAAACAAGGACTGAAGACGTCTATGAAACACTCGTCAAATGACAAACGTCTTGGGCCTGTTGATCTAGGTCCTAATAGTCTGTTCCAAACCAGCCTGTAAAAGAGTCTCAAGAATATCACCCCTCTTCTAGATTTCTTTAACATACAAATAACTGTAGACCTTCAACTATTCCCTCACCCCACCCAACACATACACAAACAGATTCCTTCTTACACTCGACTTTTTAACCTTGAGGTTTGGTGAAATCTAAACATTTGAAGTGTGGGTGAGCACAGCTGATGTTCAGAATGACAAAGTGTGTGAGAGTGTACACACACACACACACACACACACACTTGTGAGTATAGTGGACTCATTTCCCTTTAACAGCATCGGCTTTCTCATCAACTCAGCACATCATCATAAGAGTAGGTTTTCGGTTTGCCAAAAGGTTGGGAACATAAGTCTACACTAAGATCACAAAGCTATAGCCTAGTGATGAAAATTTTTAAACAAACACTACAAGCCAGTATATAGAAAGTTGCATTTCTCCTCATGGCTTACTGTAACATCAGGGCATTTCCCCCTGTGACAGATGTGAAGAAACAATAGGGCGCATGCTGCTTTGGAAGCAACCACCGGTTGTGAAATACCAAAAACATGAGCTGTGATTAAATGAAAGAGCATTTATGAGAAAACAAAAAGACATGTAGTCCTGCAAAGCCAGCATACAAGGTGCGTGCAGTGTAAAACAGGATTATTTGGGTTTATTGAAACGGGGGGATTTAAATAAAGTCGATGAAGACCTTTGGCAAAACTCTCGGTATGACAAGAATGCTAAGAATTTTAATTAGTTCCAGGTTCTTACTCTCTCATTTTTTAAAACATTTTGCTCTCTTTGTGTTTAAACAGAGCTATTCAGAGCTTGGGCTAGCCTATCTCCTGGACATTTATTTTTCTTTCGCTTGTGTTCCAGAAGGCCCATAAAAAAACGAGGCAATAACAAACAAAGCCTGTGATTTTGGCACTGCTTGGGGAGAGGGGCCTGTGAGCTACTCTGGTCGTGTCTGTAGCACCAGTCCCATAGCACTGCTGCTACGCATGGTCAAGCACATAGAGGTAGCCTAATGGGACCCTGAGACAAAGGACATATATAAGCTCTGTGCCAGAGACATCACACATGCAAGCCCTCACACGGATACAAACACAGGAAACAAAGAGAGAATGCAAATACATGTTCACGCCTGTGGCTTGAAAGGGGGCTGCATGCTTGCACCAGTCACATCTTGGGTCAAGACTCACTGGATAAAATGAATGTAGGCTATGTTACGGTATACAAAACAAATAAATACATCAGAAAATTAGCCAATGTTCAGATGTGTCATATGTTGAAATTTTGGGGAAAAATTTGACACAGAGAAAATGGCAGCAGAGGAAAAATTAGCCTTGGCTGAATGGCAACAAGCCTACAATTCTGATGTTCTGCAAAATCAACATTTTCTAGACTACTCCTTCTTCCTCGCAGTTTGGCTCAGTCAACATCAAGCCCGTGTGTTAAGCCAGGTGATAAGACACTGCCAGCACAAATTCATTTGTACATTATGACTCACTAACTTCCGTTCAACACACTGTACATGGAAGTTGTTTAAAGGAGTCCATTGTGAGTGCTGTACATTGTTGTACGTCAAGCAATAGCGTGGGATCCATTCCCTCCACAGTTTTCCGCAGCCACCATTTCTAAATAACCAGTCCCAGGTCCCAGAAGTGAATCCAATATTATCTGCCTGCTCCTTTGTTGATTTCACTACAAAGCTAGGAGCCCATCCTTCCCCTCTGGAGCTGAAAGACTGTATTCTCAGCATGGCCTAAAGAAGGCCAGGTTCTCTAATCCTGGCTAAATTTATCCCAGATGCTGCATCATGCCATTCCGACAGGCTCGAGGCTGTCAGGAATAATTCAGTACATTTGGAGGATCCGACAAGACTCCAGCATTCCTCTCCAGCTCCTGGCACTGCCAGCCACTCCAGAAAGCAGGGAGACAGTGTGAGCACCCCGAACAGAAAAAAAAAAAAAAAAAAAAAACAGTGAGAGGAAGGAGGGAGTGAGCAAACAAGCAAGGGAAGGAAGGAAGGAGAAAAGAAAGGCAACAAGCACGCTGGTGGGTGAGAAAGAGGCTCAGAGACTTAGTCCTATAGACGTAAAGATTTAGGCATGTCAGCAATGGCGATGTTTAAAATGCTAAACATTTAACCACTGACATATGGATCAAATTTAAATACTCTGGCTTACACATGCATAAAATAAAAGTTTATATGGTCTAAGGTACTTGGTGAAAACTTTATCTAGAAAGAAACTTGGAAAGGCAATAGCCCATGGACCAGATCCAATAAGTCAACTGCTACATGACCTTATGACATCTCCCTTACGACACGGAGCTACACTCCAAAACCTAACCACATGCATACCACTCTAGGTGGTTAAGAGGGCGAATTAAGGGCAAGGTCATGGATTCAATTATTCTGTACATTACAGTGGCTACAAAAGGAAATCATTAGAGTGCTGATCAAGTCGATGTTTTAAGCATGCTGCGATAAAGCATGCACCTGAGGCAGCTGTGGCTGAAAGACTTCCGAACCAGGACTTCCGAACTTCTCAAATAAAAAAGTTCCTTTAGTAATTGAATTAAGGATACAGCAGCATCTGGTATGACATGCAGTGACCTCATCTCTTCCTAGACAACAACCACAATTGTTCCTCTTGTGTACCTGCTATCCCAGCCCAGATTTTTATATGAAAATGTGTTCAAATCAGGAAGGAAATTAAGGACCATGATGAAACTAACCACAACAAAGCAGACAGTTTTTTCATAGCCTTACATGCCTTTGTGGCTTTGAACCCCTCCCCCATCTCACCCCACCCCACCCAAATAGCATCTCATTGACTCAAGACACCAAAAACTGGCCGAAGTCTAACATATGAGCAGCACATTGAACAACACAAAGAAGTTACGTGACACAAAAAAAGTGCAACATTAACCATCTCACCGATCGCTGGGGTGTGACGAAGTCCCCCGGAGGTCTGAGACAATGCCAAAGTTTACCCCCTTGCGCGCTGGTATCAGAATGCCTGCAAACAGCCCAAGTGACCCACTCAGGGAGGACTCCCGCCGAGCTGTTCACATTAACTGCTCAGAAAACTGGACGGCGTGACCCAAGAACTCCTTAAGGACCTTACCAATGGTAGGAATTCTGCTCATTCGCGTCACATGTCCACCCTCTGCCTCATAACAAGACCATGAAGGTGTTCAGCAAGGAGAGGGGGGGCTGTTTGCTACTGTAGAACACTACAAGCTCTGGGACCAACGCAACCTCTTGCAAATGCCCTAAGGGGTGGACCTTGGACTAAGTCTGGTCACCTGCAAACACGACAAGCTAATTCCAGAATGCAAAAGAGGAGAGCTGGTGTAACCCACCAAATCTCCCATGCAAGGTCTTTGGAGGTTTATCATTAACCCACAGAATACACACACCAAAGTTTCGCTTGGCCTGGCTTCCAACGACATGCCTGGCAGCTGAGGGAAGAGGTGACTCACACAGTCACACACACACACATACACACACACACACACACACACACACACACACACACACACACACACAGGGTGTCTCTGAGGTAACCTTCACCCGCTGGACCTCTTTCTGACCACTGCAACGATGAAAGGTCCGGAATTCTACATTCAAGGCCATGTTTAATCCCCACTTCACCACGTCGCCTTGATCATCATTAACCCTCATGACAGGACATTCCATAGCCTTCCGCTGCTCAGCAGGGGGTTTGATGATGAATTTCAACATGATTGGTCACTTTTTATGTCAGGTGTCAATTTTGGGAAAAAAAAAAAAAAAAAACACTCAATGAAAACACATCAATGAAAGACACATTGGTTCAACCATTCAAAACTACAGGCCATTTCCATTTTCACTGTGATTGTACTAGAGGCCGTTTTCATTATCATTGACAATGATTGTGTTCAGCAATATGGAAAATGTGGGAGGAGAAGAGGAAAGAACAAAAACGAATAAGAGGAGATTTGTGATGGAAATAGGCTTAATTTTTAAAATCTACTGAATCTTGGGTCTTTGTTGTCAAAACAGGTTTGTTTTAGGCAAGAGAGAGAGAGAGAGAGAGAGAGAGAGAGAGAGAGAGAGAGAGAGAGATGACTTTTGTGGGCACTGGCTGGTCAGCATTTTCTACATCGATTCTACTAATTTTGACCATTTATTTTAATTATCAGTGAGCGCATATTATAGACGCAGAAAAGTGTTGAAATTGGTTTATTATTGGCCAGGGTTGAAAGGCCTACTCCATCCAGATTTCATTTCGCACACAGTTTACAATATTATCTTACACTGTGAGATATATTTTAACTTTATTAGGCTATGTTGTTTTATCAGACTTGCTGCACATCACAATTGTCTGTGATTCCATAGGCCTATGTCATGTAGGAAAATGTATTTTAAAAACCATCCAAAAGCATTCCAAGATCACCCTTTTCAAGCCATGATTACATAAACTGACAAAATTCCAGGCATTTTCCCACTATGTAACAACTTTGTTAAATGAACCATTAGGGCTAGTCCGGACATGCACATCTGGCATGTAATGTAATGTGTCTGCTGAGCCTCTTTGTAATGCAATCTGTTTGGCAGGGACATGGAAGCCACCACAGGAGTTCACCGTGAGATCCACGCCTCAGTGTTCCTCAGGGCAGAGGAGCCGCACCAGAGGCCTCACTTGTGTGACTGTGTGTGTGAGAGAGTGTGTGAGATTGTGTGTGTGTGTGTGTTGAGGCTGGGGCTGAGCTAGGCTAGGCTGTGTGGGGGCGCGTTTGATCCTGCAACAGGTTTACAAAGCAGCAGACTAATGAGGTGAGAGGAGAGGCGAGGCCACCAATCAGCAGCAGTGATGGAGCCGGTTTATGGAGGCGGAGGCCAAATAAGTGACATCATGGGGGAGACGAAAAGGACATTTCGGGGTGTTTAATGAGAAGAAGCGGTGTGAGAAGTCCTGTTTGACTTTTACACCCTGCTGCTTTTTAAAGTGTGAAAGTGTACCATGTCCTGTTATTAAGAGCATTCTTTACAGTGTTTGAGGTGCAAGTTCAGCCTCCTTGACCAGTGTACAAACATTTACCTAGCTGAGAAATAGCCTAAAAGCCACAGCGCCACACACACAGACAATTTAGCAAACTGACTACTGCATAATTAGCACCTACTTGAAGTTACTATTTAGTAAAAAAAAAAAATATGTATACAATTTAGTACATTTTTTTAGTAATTTTTTTACTAAACAAGTAAGTATTTAGTAAAAAAAAATATGCATACAAAATATGCATGACATCAGGTGCAAATTCACTTTAAAGAGTAGGCCTAAAAAAGGAAAAAAAAAAGTGTCCAAATGATAAGCCTATATTCCACAGCTTCAGAATGCAAATATAAGCAGCTATTTTGTTTGTCCATCACAAATATTCAGTGTCAGCTCTTCAGAGAAACTTCAGTTTTTTTTGCCTTGTCAGTAAAGGATGGCAATGTGTTTACCCCCTGTGGATTTATTGACAGTCTTTAGATCCAATAGGGCCAATAGGGATGTTTTAATATGGTGGAGTTGAGCAAGTCCAGATGCTTCTCCTTAACAAAAATGTGCTTGCAGAGAAAAATGTTTGAGGTTTTACAATTCAACCCTTTCCAAAAATATAAGACTTTAATGCAACATGACCTTATGTAAACGTTCACGATAATATTTTGTTTTCATCGCCTGGGCATGAGTTTCCCAAAACTATTTGCCTTATAAGTTAACAACTTTTTGGGGGAAATCTGAACTATCTGAACTACGGTAATCTTCTCTATGAATAATATATATGAGTAGACTGACTAACACAGAAGCTTTATACAGGGATTACCATTAAAACATATGGTAAGTGATAACACTACATGTGTGGGTTATATGTTTGACGACTAAAAAAGACTGACCTTTGTTTGGGGCTGCAAAGCAGCCACGTTTGTTTACATTAGGCCATGCGTTTCAGTTCTTATCACTGTTCCTGTTTCTCCAGCAGACAAAAAACTAGGTCCTCTGAATCAGTTAACATCCATGTCACGCACTATGGCCTAGCTAAAGTTGCTTATCATTTCCAAAGTTGTGAAGTGAGATATCTGTGAAACAAACTAGCCTATAACTAGGATAAATTGATTTTAGTGATAGCTTAGGCTAAGCTTCCCCATGTAGTCAGATGCACCACCAAATGAGCAGGGTATATTGATGTTCTGTCACACGTAAGTCAAGCGAAGATGAGTTACTGTAGGTCATTGATAGACTATCTTTAAAGTAAATTGCAGGCAACAAGAACATTTTTTTTAAGTTAACGTTACAGGTAGGCTACTACTTTTCCTTCCCTCATTCCTTCATTGTCTCTGTCTGTGTCTAACATTTCCTTTCTCTCTTCCACACCCGCATACAGTACACTCTCTCACTGGCTCAAACAAACACAATATAACATTAACACAGATATGTATCAACCAAATATGTGTATTGCTGTTTATTCATAGACCTACCTTAGTTATGAGAAGAGGTTCGTGATGCTCCCGGCCTCCCCTGAGGGTAAACCCCCAAGGGGCCCCTCCAGTGAGGAGCACATCCACCAGACTCCATCCTTCTCCATCAACACCTCTCTGGCTCAATCCATAGGATCTGTCAGGCTCTATCAAATGGTTTGGGTCCCTACCCACAAACTGGTTCTCTATCCTATGATCTATGGTTTCCATTGTCTTTTCTCACTCAAACCCTCAAACTTGCAAAACATCCACAGACTGAATACACAAAACAACAGGAAAACCTACTTCCCAACTAACTGCAAGTGGAGTTTAGCTGTGAAAATTATGCCCTGTAGTAGTACAAACACTGCAGCATTTGCTTATGGTTACTGCTGTGTTAACACCTGTTCACAATCCAGACCCTTAATGCTCTTAAAACAGAGAATTAAATGCAACATGTTGTCGGCTTGAAGGGGTAAAGGACCCCATATCTTTTCTGCTGTGACTTGTTTCCAGCCAAGTGCAGAATCAAGCTGCTTCCTCCAGCCTTAACGCTACTCCCCCTTAAATCCATTAGGAGCCATGTTTAACTCAATAGGTTATCACACTATCAGTGGCACATCAATCCCCTAGACAAGTTGAAACCAATTGAGCTGACTCACACATACGGAAACTATCTGAGCTGAAAATGACTGCTGTCAATTAGACTCTTGTGTCTGCTAAACCACTTGTTGTTAGACAATGAGATGACGTTCTCTAAACCCTTTAGAAACTATGAAAGTTGTACTTCTACCCTAATGCATCATCCAGCTAGTATAGTTAGCTAGCCAATAGCTAACTAATGCTAGTTAGCAAAGTTCCTGACGCTTTATAATAAGGACACTTCAACAACTTCCATTTTAAAAAAATCAAGCTATGGATACTTAATACACTCTGGTTTAAATGAAATTAATGTAACAATCTAGCCAGCAATGTTACCCAAAGGCAATTAAGAGCTTGTACCACAGCACCTAACGCGTTTCCCCGTGTATCTTAATAGAAACAAACTCCTTTCTCCAAATAACGTGAAAAAATAACATGGGACTTTTGTTTCAGTCGCCCAGTGTTATTCTGGAAGTCGCTCTGTCAACATTATTCTTGGTCCAAAAAGTCCATTCCTTATGTCCCTCGTATCGATAAATCCTTTTTTCCGCTGAATAGACTTGGCAACAGAGAAGCAAGCGGTGGAGCCGTGCAACTTGTTACTAGTGGCTCATCTGCACTGGATTACATGTTCCGTTCAGCCAACAACCTGCATTGGCCAGTGGAGGCGCGGATGAGGAGTACCTGAGAACGTAATTCCATTTGGGAAGGACATGTGTTCTAAAACACTGGCGCCCCCCACCGATGTATAAATGCAACGTTGCGCATAAAACCTGGCTCGAGATTTTCCAATAGTCTTTAAAGCATCGAAGTAATCTAGTGTATGTAATTCCCAAGATATCCCTATCAGCCCAAAGTCATGACTGAAACTTTGGTCAAGTCTGTTGCGACCGTCAATGGTTACGACCAGAGTTCAGTGGCCAAGGTAGAAATTACCTTGAATTCAGAGTGAGGACAAGAAAGGAAGGGATGGGGGCTGTTTTTTGGCAGAATCAACACTGCCAAAACTGAAAACCTCCTTGTAGACTTTCCACGTAGAAGCTATCACATTTCAACCTGATGGCGTGTGAAAAAAAATGATAGACCCACGACGCTGTTTCCATGGCACCGATGAACGGCGAGCAAAAGTGACCAAACAACAAACTGGACTGAAAACGCGGAAGTGGATGCTGATGACGTTTGCTGTTTAGCTGCCACAAAAGCTGATCATGGCGTAATGTAATGTAGCTGCTGTATGTCTGATGAAAACATTCGTATATTCCTTATCTAAGACAAACTCCTTACAGCTGAAACATGTTCAAAGCTTGGGGTACGTGGCTTGGTCTGGATGATGCTACAACACCAACGGAAGGGGTCGATAAACCCACTGATGTTGTCGAAAAAGATATAGAAACTTCACCTGAGGTGCTGGACTCCGAAGTAAACAAGGAAAGAGCAAGTGTAGACGACGACGAGGAAGAAGGAAAAAACGGCGATCACCAACTCTTGGAAACAAAAGGGTTTGGTGGTAAGTGGAAATATGTTTTGCATTTCATTTAATATCGCTGACATATAGTTCACTGTGTGCGAATGTCTCTTCAACTGTATGGAAAAGATAATTAGCCACCCGGAGATAGCTAGCTAACGTTAACCTTTTGCCACATCGATTTGAGCAAGTTAGCGGTCTAGCTAACGCTAACCTCTTATGAAAGATTGTGTTACCTTTGTGGGTTCAACCCGCTTTACCAACCAATTTCTCATTAATTTGAATATGAAGGAGAAAATTGTCACGAAGAGCTTTACAGTCTGTCTCACTGGGTTAGCTTTGTTAGGATCCAGCGTTACCTGCTGGATAACTTCTCAAGAGATGACGTCTAGCGAGTCATCATCAGATAGCCATGTTAGCAGTGCTAACCAGTCTGTTTTTTGTTTTCTGTTGTTGTTTAGGTTATATTCTCAACTTTGCCACCAATGCGACCAAGAAAATTACCGAGTCTGTAACAGAGACGGCTCAGACAATAAAGAAAAGTGTCGAGGAAGGGAAAATCGATGGCATTATTGATAAGGTAACGAAATGTGCAGATACATTATGTCTGTCAGTTGTTTGGGCAGGTTACGTAAATGTAACATTACATTACTTGTGTGAATTTTCTACTGATGTATGTGGTATTTGACAATTACAGACCATACTCGGAGACTTTCAGAAAGAGCAACAGAAGTTTGTTCAAGAGAAAAACTTAAGGAGGACAGGTGGGAGATTCCAAAGGATTTTACTCAGTCATTGGTTGTGATGCAATGTTGGCAATTTTTGCATGTGAAACGATAATTGTCTCAATTTTAGATGTTGCTGTACCACCCTGGGTTGGTTACAACGAGGAAGAGACCATTCAACAACAAATATTGGCCTTATCAGCTGTAAGTATTTGAGGTTTTTCATATTAGCCTATGTTATGATTATTTGCAGCTGTCTTATAAACTCATTTCACTCACTCAATCATTGCAGGACAAGAGAAACTTCTTGCGTGACCCCCCTGCTGGTGTTCAGTTTCATTTTGACTTTGATCAAATGTTCCCTGTGGCCTTAGTGATGCTGCAAGAGGATGAACTTTTAAATCGTATGCGCTTCGATCTTGTTCCAAAACAGTAAGTGCCCTTTTAGTGACTTTTTGTCCAAATATATTGAAAACAACTGTTTAATAGAACACTGCATGCTACATTTTTCCAAGTATTTACATTGCACAGATACCTAATATCTTGAAACAGTAATTTAGTATAATATCAAACGTTTTATGAGAATATATCCGTCTGTGAGCAATTGTTTACATTGCTTTACCAGTTTTGCTTTGTGTATAGAGTGAATAATGTGGTCTGTTCATGAAGATAGGGAGGAGTGTTTGCTTTGGTTGGTTCACTTTGGTTGCTTGTGACTTGGTACTCTGAGTGGTGCTCTGTAGTTGTATGAGTTGCTGCACTGTTGTGTTGATTGGTCTCTCCGTTTTAATCTTCAAAGTGTGAAGGAGGAAGTGTTCTGGAGAAATTACTTCTATCGTGTGTCGCTGATAAAGCAGTCTGCTCAGCTCACTGCCTTGGCAGCGCAACAGCAAGCTGCAGAGAAGCGCCAAGAAGAGAAGACTGAAGACACCACAGATGGAGACATGCCAGGTATTGGAATTCTATCAAAATTGCTCATAGACAAATTGTGACGTTTTAAGCTTTGTTTTGCAGTAGCCCGTCTTTATGGTGCCTTTCTTCATCTCTCTCTGCAGAAACCATCAGACCGAAAACCCCTCCTACTACCATAAACACCAAGCCAAAGTCAAATGAGGTAAGATGTCTGACGGTAGCTGGTTGTGTTGCAGCACTCTGAAATGGCTTAATTTTGTGTAGGTTGTTGACTTTTGATCACTTTACTACAGGATGAAGAGGAGATAATTTCTACCAGCCCAGGAGTGTCTGAATTTGTGAGTGATGCTTTTGATGAATGCAACATAGACCAAGAGGACCTGAGGAAAGAGATGGAGCAGCTTGTGCTGAATAAGAAAGATGGGGCCTCTCCTCAGGATGGTGAGCTCATATGTATTCTAAATAATAATAAAATTCTAATCGCAGGAACTTTCTGAGAGACCGAGTTGGTAGGATAGATTGAAGACCACTTTGAAGTCTTGAAAAATGATATTAATATTTATTATTTTCGAATGATTAGTGAAGTTTCAGTTATTGTTTTTCTTGAGTACTTCAATTCTTCAGGTGAATGTTATTGTTTTTCTAGATCAGTCAATATACTGTATGCCACATAAACTGTATAACTGAGCCTTAAAGTATGTGTTGATCCTTGAATGTTCTTCTCAATATGTGAGGGGTTAACTTCTCTAAATATGGGATCATTATTATCCTCAAGTTCCAAAGTTCACTTAACTGTTTATGTTTCAGAGGAGACGGCTGACTGGGAGCGCGAGTTGCAGCAGGAGCTTCAAGAGTATGAAGTTGTTGCTGACGCTGATAACCGAGACGACAACTGGGACAAGGAGATCGAGGAGATGCTGCAGGCGGATGAGTGAACTGGAGGCGATATTCTCTCATAGGCCCTGCCTTGGGAGAAGCTCATGAAGGACCAGGCAAATCAGCCATTTGCAAGAAACTCCTGGAAGACTGTTTCACCAAGGTCACTGGCTTTTCAGAAAGCCACTTCTAGCCTGCTCAGAATAAACAAGGAGAACCATATGTTCAAGTCTGGGAAAAGCCTAAACTTTTTGAAAGAAGGTTTGTAAGGTTAGCCTATATTTTGTTGTGCAGCTGAACAGTGCTAAAAACAGAAAAAAACTGTCAGTATGTGAAGGTTTGTTATTGATGGCTGATGTGCAGTGCCAAACTGCAATGTAAACTGACATATTAGGCATCTGTTAGCAGATCTCTCTCAGAGGAGGCAACAGTGTTGTAAAAAAAATCCCCCAGGCCCACATCCTTTTTTGTGCAATCTACAGGGAAATCTGTTTTTGAGACGTTAATTTTGTGAATGTAATGTTAAGGACCCTTCACAACAATTTCCTCTAAACCTTCTGTGCTTCTTGTCAGGTTCACACATGACGGCACCCGTTTAGATCTTTTTGTTGAAGTCCATCAACATTAATTTGCATAGGCTGTGGTGTTTTGGGATCTGTTTGTCTTTAAGTGATTATTTTTTATAAAATGCCCACCGTTACAATAATTAGATCAATTAAGCACACTAAAAGGAGGTATTGGAGGATATATTATCACAGACAACAGATCTTTCCATCAGTTGTGGGACCTCTCGTGTCTTTCTCTTTGTAATACAGATACTGTATCATTTGGTAATGGCATACATATGTTAAACTTTAGAGAGTGGCATCTCCAGTCTGATTGAATGGAATGTTTTTTATTACTTTGCGCTTTTATTAAATCATCCATCTTTTAAAAATTGTAATATGTATTACTTCTGGTCAAGTATGGAAAATGGATATTCTTGTTTATCAACACCAAAATGGTGAATGACTCTACTGAGATGGACTAGAAAGAGACTTCCCTTGCATAAAATGATTAGATCCTTAGTAGAGACGTTATCTATAAAACACATTTATATGTTTTTTTTTTTTTGTTTGTTTGTTTTTGTCCAATTTAATGCTTGTCTTTCTTTACACAGCTGTTAACTTCTGTCAAGCAAAAATAAAAACTTTGCCTTTGCCAGCATTTTTGTTGTCATGACTAAATATGCGTGTTTACTGTTGGGTTTCACTTTTTTTCCATACTCATTAAGATGCCTAGAAACCAGTGGAACCATAATGTTAAGGTATTCACATGTTACAAGCTATTTTGATGTTGATGAAAATAGTGGTGTCCCATCCTATGAACTTACTTCCTTTTTTTCTTTCAATTGTATTATGTTAAAGAGATGACAGAGTGTGTCTGGATGTTGTCACAGAATGTGTTAAACTTAAGTTAGAAGAACAGCTTCAAGTTTTTCTTGCTAAGCAAGCATAGGATCGGGGCTGCTTGCATACCAAAGGCACATTCACTCAATTTCAGTTTTTCTATGTGTCCTGCTGAAACAGCATACTGTGGGTCTTGGGCTTTGACTGAACACTCATCTCATCAATAGGTTATATCAATACATTATTATAATGCATGTGTCTTAATACTAAATAGTGAGAAACAACTGTACAACACAAAACCCTAATATTGCATTAGGCCTACGGTATAAAAGTGAAATACAAAACATGGGCTAAAACACACAAAATGATCACAATCATCCCTCTATTTTGAGATTTGCCCAGAGCAAGCAAAGACAACCAACAGACTGAAACACAAAAAAGTAGGTACTTATACTGTTCTTCTTCAGTGGGGCCTTGCTTGTGTTGATTTCCAATGATATCTGGTAAAGAGAGAGAAAACTCCTCTCTCCCAGTGGTTATAGAGGTAATATTTGAGCATCCACAGTAAAGGAAATCAATCGCAGCCGAGCTTCCCATTACACTGCTGCAGTTGGGAGCCAGGGCCGGAGACTGATGGTCCATGGAGGAACCCCACAGTGTTCACTGATAATTGGACAAAGATGGATAGATTGAACCAGTGCTGCCCCCACAGAGTTGGGGTGCAGATAACGGGCTCTTATACTGTAGCCCATCAAATGGTGGTTGCATATTATTTATAAAGATAGCTGTATGGGATTTTTTGTTGTTGTTTTGTTTTTGTTTTTGTTTTTTTTCCATCATATGACTCAAATTCTTCTTTCAACAGCATAAACATTAGCCTGACATAGCCCGCCCATAATACGAATGTTCATACGCATCATGGTCTGGGCACGGTCCTCTGGGGCGTGTTTACATCGGTAGAGAGTCTACCGTCCAATAAGCGAAGCTGATTAGACGAGCTGTCCAATCGTTTCAAACCAGAAGTGAATGCCCTCCCTCCCCGCAGTATAATCGAGTCAGGTTAAAGAACCTCCAGACCATGAATACGGATGAACAGCAGTATTATGGTCGGGCTATGTCAGGCTACATAAACATAGTGCAGGAGAAATTATGTCAGTGGTTGGAAATCCAGTTCTACCTGAAAAACAATGGCTCTGGACCCTCCCAGAATAGCTTCTGGCGTTGTAAGCCTCAAGAATATTTACCACCTTTTTTTTTTCCAATTAGTAACAAGGCAACCTAGAAAAAAACATACAAATGAAATTAAATTTATTACCAACAAAATTATAATTATTTGCTGATGTTTGGCATGATCCAGAGGTTAAACAGTCTTAGGCCTATATGGGCCCAGGATCTTGAGGACATGGAAAACTGTCCTGAGTTACATAGTGAAAATGTGTCATTCTTTTTGGAAATAATGTATCCTCAAGGCTCTTTTTTTTAGTGGTAATTTGGTCATTTTAAAAGGCAGCACCATGATATGGTGGTGCAGTGGTGCTGTACTTATTCTTATGGAGAAATAAAAATGATGCTGAATGAGATATATATAGTATGTATGTATGCCGGCTTTGAACAGCATGAGATGCCACCTAGATATTACATTTTAATGAGGACAAACTGCATTCTATACAAAGTTCCAGCAGTGTGGCGCCATCAGAGCATCCAGATGCAAACATGGCAGCTGTGCTATCCAGCTCTGTCACATTTTAAGCATAACAAAAAGGAATACATGAGGAAGAAGACGCCAGTTGGCCTAACTTACCTCTTCTGTGTCCTTACACTACATTGTGTCTCAGTAGACTTATTGTGATCTTCCTCACTTCCCCAGGTCTCTCTCCCATGATGTCTGGAGATTTCGTCCTTTTCTTGTTGCCAGGATACATTTTTAATGGATGTGCCTATGGCAGAAACTGTTTACTAGTCCAATATTCAGATTTTTTTTATCATTTATCTTTTGGGCCATAATTCCTATTCAGGATTAAATCTTTAATTTTTCATTCCGGCCTCCTGAGACTTTGTAGTAGTAGAACTGAGGATCTTTCTGGCACAACTGAAGATGAAAGTCACTTTGACAGAAAATGACTGTGGGAATGAAGTCTTACTGATCCACCCCGCATGAGACCGAGGTGCAGCCGGATAAGGCGCTACACACCACAGATTTAGGGATGTATTCCAGCTCCCCAAAGTAAGGGGCTTCTCTCTTTCTCATTTGGGGCTTTGTGATGAGCCTCATGAATGATACTAAGGTAATTTGCAAGCACAATTAGTATCGCTGACGCAGTACTGGGAATATAAGGCTCAAATTATTAAACTCCAACCAATAAGAAAATTTCATGGCTATGTGAGCTCAAGGCAGGTTTGTGTCTGGGACCACATGTCTACTTCTCTGCCTAAGACCGGATTTGTTCCCTCGTTGCCAGCTTCACTTGAGGCAAAATTGTCAGCTTCATGAGTCAATAAGGATATTCACTCAACAAGGACTTTTCTTCCCTGCAGAAGCATAGTCTTTAGACTGTGAACAAGGCACATTTGCAAGCAGCATCTGTTTTCAACTGCATTGTTTCACATATGACTGACTCATCACAGCTGGCTACAGAGCGTTATATGGTATGCATTTTGCAACAGAAAGCAGTGCGTAGGCCGTACTATTTTCAGCTTATCAACAGCCTTAAAAATAGACCTTAATTACACTGTGGTTTCAGAGACTTTAAGGGTCCAACATGTTTTCCAAGTCCACCTTTTACTATACTACTTAAAATCCACATTCACATGCCGACTGCAACCAATTCAATCAACACCAACACAAAATGTCAAAATTTTAGTCATCTGTGGAAATAGGATGGGAAAAAAAGTCTCATCAAAATGATTGAAAATGATATGTCAATCAAACCCCTCTTCCATCTGGCCATCCCCCCTCTGCATCAGAGAGCGTTTGTCCTGTACTCTGGAGGTGGAGCTTCAGGGGGCCACTTGGTAAAGAAGAAATGTATATTTTCAAAAAATTAAGCTTGCACAAATGTTTTTTTTCCTAGGATCCTGTACTCTAGCTTTAAAGAGAGTTGTGGAAATGTGGATATGTGCACAACCTCATACAAGTTGCGGTAAACAAATTTATTTCTTTTCTCTTTCCACACCAAACACTGCTGCACAAAGTCACAGACACAATTTTACAGATAATACTTCCCCGTAATTAGACATAGGTACACATGGCCATAGGTGATGCTGAAATGCTTTTAAATACTTACAGTAATACCCCATAACAGGGAAGGGCCGTTGGCTATCACAGGATTATGGTTATCAGTGATTGTAAATGCAGACAACATCAGTGACTATACAAAATATAACCAACTGCGACGACACCTTTGTCAAACATATTCAGTAGCACTTGCATTGTAGAGAGCAGTAGTTCACCACAAAACACAGTGGAACATCTCTGAGAATGTTCAGGGCAGTGACATCAAGGGCTTCTTTTTGTGCTTTCAACAGTAACAGCCAATCACAAATGGATACAAGCAGCAGACACTTCAGATTGTTTGCTGCCTCGACAGCTCAAACTGATTTCTTTTTTTTCAACCAAGGCAAAAAAGGAACAAAAATCTTTGGTTTTGTGAATGGATCCCTTTAAACATCTTACTAAATGAAAATATGTGTGTATGTGTCCACTAAATTACTATCAGAAAAAACGAATAATCTTTTTGCTCTATCTTGCCATTGTGTTTTTTCCTTTCAGCCGATCTTATTCTTTACAAAGAAAAAGTCATTAAAACGGTTGTCTCACAGGACCACACTCCAGTTTCTGTGTGCCTGTGTCATATAACTGATAATTTCTGCTGACTTCCCTTATCGTTTACTCATTATCTTTCCCTTTCTTAACTATGGTTGTGATGTATTTAGAGTGAACTGTAATACTGTTAATATCTTAAGGCTGAAAAAACAAAAAGGGTAATCTTTCAAATAATTTCTACCGTGATTCTGTACAGTGCTACATCTTGTGTGTTTTTGTTATGTGCTGTAAAAAGGACAACGAATGAAAAGACATGATGAACAGTGAAACAGACTGAAGAACACACTGAAGCACAGTTTATCTGTGTGTATGAGAGTGTGTGTGTGTGACTAACTGTGTACGTGCATGTGTGAGTGCTACATCTTCAAGCAGACAGACAGGCAGCTGGCAAAGTGAGGTGGACAGCCAGGTGGACGGCCATGGTATTTATGTCAGTCCAATCTCTTCCAGAACACTCCGAGGCGTCTCCGCTTCCTACGGGAGGGAGTGGGCAGAGTCAAAGTCGCTCCAGTGTTGTAGGCGCTCCCCAAATACACTTACTCTTTCACCCCCAGAAACCCCCACACCCACTCTTTAACCCCCAGCACCCCCCCCCCTCCCCAATCTTTGTCATACACATGAATCAGTCATTTGTTGCTATTATGCGAACAAGATTACTATTCATTTTCTATAGCAGGAATACACCGATTGGTAAGGACTAGGCCCTGTGGTAAGGAATAGGACAAACTAGAGAGACCACTAAACTGAATACAAAGTACATGTAGATGCAGACCTGCTGTTTAATGGCAGCGGACCAAGATGAATAGGAAATGGATACAGTAAAAACAAATGGGAAATGGATAGACATTCCAAGGAAACTGGACAAGAAGTGCATGAATTAAATATTGCAAATATTGTAAATTAGGTACAAGTATGTTTCAATTGATCAACATGGTTGTTATTTTGACACAGCACAAACAGCTAATGCAGAAATCAGTTTTGAAAAACACACACAAATGAAAACACAGTTGAAGACAAGCCCAATGTCACCAGAACACATTAGGTTGTGTGAAGGCAGTCAAGCAACAAGTGGCAAGCAGATGGTTTAATGATAAACACACAAGTGGCTGGTGTTGAATTCAAACGGCACAAAAGGACAACACAAATTCAAGCAAAAACAGCACTTACTTTGGCATCCTAACATGACGACCGGCACAAAGTAAAGAGAAGAGTAGCGTGAGCACATGTTATTCATTTTCATCATTTTTCCAGGGCATGAAGCTGGAGGTCTCCTTTTCCGCATATTGATTTTTTTTTCTTTTTTTTTTCTACCTCAGTAACTTTCATCGCTCACTTCTGAGAGCTGCTTAACTTCCCTACTCTCTGCACTGCTGTATAGTGATGAATGATTCATGACCATAGAGCCCCCCAATACTGGATTGAAAACCCAATTAGAGTCAAGGCCTTTCTTCCCCTGATATCAGAGATGCTGTCATTGCAGACCACCAGGTTTATGTTTCTCTCTCTCTCTCTCTCTCTGTGCGTGCAAGCATAATAGAAAGGCCCTCTGTTGTGGTCTGATTGGCTATCTGGTCCATGTTGGGTAAAATAGCCATCTTTATGGACAAGCCTGCCTTATGCTTTTAGGCAAGGTCCAATGTTGACACTCAGTTGTGATGACAAGATAAGCATACAAATATTTTGAACTATGAACTATGCCCAAGATCAACCTCAAGATTGATATATTAGCCAGACACATTTCTAGGTTTGGAGAATTGCTACATATGATAATATCCCATATATTCGCAATACTGCTGGTTGATACATCATCTAAAATTTGTGTGACAATGAATTCGCAAGACTGATTTCCTTATCCTATAACACGCTCTTCTTAGCCTTCAAAAACATCTCCACATAAATGTCTTTCCCTGGTTTTTACTTAATCTCATTTCACTTGTGCTTTGGGGTGGTATGACATGGTCAATGAAGTTTAAATGAGTGTGCTGTCTGAATTAGATTTACCAGCAGCTCATTAGGAAGAACACCTCTGGGACTGGAAACAGATTGCTGTGGTAATCCAGCCTCCATATGCAACTAATCAGCTACAAAACGCCACCACGCGCAGCCGAGGCAGCACAAAATCAGACGAATTAATTTCTTAATGCATCTTGAGACACAGTAATCCTCGCAATTTCGGGTGATGGCTAGTGCATAGGGGATCCTTCCCCCTCAAAGTAAACACTGTGGAGATTAAGTTGAACTTCTGCCTGCACACACACAGTACACAGACATAGACACATGCAAACACCATCAGCACTGGCTGGATTGAAAGAATTCTGCTGACCCCTTGAGATTCCTGGCCCAGAATATATTAATGGAGCTGAATCGAGCATCGTATTGTTGGCCAACTCTGTTAATTCAACCTCCTGCCACCCCCCCAAACCAGCTCTGGTTACCCAAAACTTCAATGGTTAAAAACTTGGAACATTTTTGTTAGCAGTGCCTCTAGGCTAACATAGTCTATTTACTTCAAAAGGAACTTTGAAGAGATATGCTGCTAAATGATTACCCCTCCATAATAGGAATAATAGCCACCACCCATGGTTATGCAATGTCTTTTCTTGAAGCTTTGTTAAGCTCTAGAACTAAAAACCCAATAAGTTTGGAACCAGATTCTTCCCAGCATGGACTCACATGGATGTAACAATGAAAAGTTTAGTTAAGAAACAAGACGTGGGAAGTGGAGGGAAAATACTGTTATGATGGCGATTTGTTATTGTGTGCTCAAGGCCAGCTGTATCAGTGGCGTCTTAAGTAATCTAGAGGCGCAGAATAATCTTTTTTTATTGTAAACCTCAAATAGCTTTAGAGTCTGTTGTCCCACACATGCTAAATCCCATGAGATAAATGTGGTGAACCTTTAATCAATTACTCAGACAAATTACACTAATGTTTGGGTTTTCTTTATCAACCCAAATTTATTAATCTTAACAAACACACAATAATAAATAATCTCGCTATTGATCAAATGTGCAAATTCATACATAACAATTAATACCAATGAATACTGATGATTACACTTTTTCAGAGACATCTACAAAAGATTTTGCATAGATGGTCAGTGATGGTAATGGTGATACTATTAAAAACATTTAGAATTATCCTATGATTAATAAAAAAAAAATACTTATAGTACTTTTAACTTTCAAATCCTCTTTTACTTTACCTTTTATACAGAAAATCTAGACACTTATACTACTTCTCAACAGTGCAGCTCTCTGTCAAATACAAAGTTGGAGCGTTCTGCAAGTAAGTGGTGTTCCATCTTACCTTATATACAGTAAATTACTGTATGCTGTAGTGGTAGTACAGTATATTTTCCTATATTCATTACTCAGACAGAATAATGAAAACAACTGCCTACATTTTTTTATTTACCTTATAGCTATCCTATCCACATAACTATCCTATGACACTGACCTTGAGTTGATAATAGTCAAACAAGCCCTATCAATGACCATTATGAAAAAAGAAAACATGCTCATGATACCAAAGGAAATGTGATTGGAAAAAAAAGCATTGCTCCTTTCACAGTATCATGTGTACTGTATATGCACAGAAAAAAAACCTTTCCTGATTGGTCTGAGTATGAGGCATGAATGTGAATGGCAAATGAAAAACTAAAACCATACATGATAATTACAGACATCTTGTGTGTACATTTTGAATGAGTGACTGTGTGCGTTCATGAACATGAACATGAACATGAACGTATGGAGATGAAGCAGCCCCCGGGGCCTCCTTGCCGAGGAGGAGTGTAGTGAGGATGGAGAGGGAGGAGGTGGAGGAGGAGGAGAAGAAGGAGAGAAGGAGGTGATGGTGGTGGAAGAGGAGGCGCAACCGGGTGCTGAATGGTGGGCTCTGTGGGCTGGGCATGAGAAGTGGCTCGGCATGCAGGATGAACAGCTGGCTGCGACAGCAGTAGCAGCCACAGCAGCAATGGCGGCGGTAGCAACAACAGTAGCAGCAGCAACAACAGCGGTGGTGGTGGAGGCGGCAGCAGCAGCAGGCATTTAATACACAGGCACATTAAAGTACTCATGTCGGGGCTAAGGGAGAGACAGACAGACACACAGACAGAGAGAAAGAGAGAGAGAGAGAGAGAGAGAGAGAGAGAGAGAAGACAGAGAGGTGCAGACACACACACACACACAAACACACAAGAGAGCGCACACACACACACACACACACACACACACACACACACACACACACACACACACACACACACACACACAGAAATATGAACACAAACACTATACACTACATTTCATGTCACCATGCAGAGCAAGCCACTCTCCAGTCACTCTCCTGTGCCAAGGGACCTAAAAGGAGAGGGAGGGTGCAGGCCAAAGAGCACATGGCATGCAGACTACTGTCATGCAGGGCTCAGGAGCGCTAAACAACATTGGCAACCTCACTGGCTACGTGCACTTGAGAGTCTGCATGAGAGAGAAGGTCAATCGAGAAGTATGCACTTGTAATGTGAAATGAAGAGCAGTACAATACAGCAATAGCATTATTGGTCTTCTGATCAATATTGCAATTTTGCTCCTCTTTAGTGCTCGGGCAGATAAGATCCGTGTGCATGCGGTGAGTAGAAAGTTAAAGAACTAGTAGACCTCGAGCACAGCCTAACGGCGTATCCTTCAACTACTACTCAATGTACAGCATGTTCCAAGTGAGAAAAAAAATGACATTCCCGAAATTAGTACTGCATTGCTGCAAAAGGGAGATATGCGCACACGTGTGTGTGTGGGTGGGGTGGTAGTTGTGTGTGTTTGTGTGTGTGTGTGTGTGTGTGTGTGTGTGTGTGTGTGTGTGTGTGTGTGTGTGTGTGTGTGAACTGCAGAGGGAGCTATCTCCATTGACTCAAGTGCAGCAACCAAAGCCACATACTGGCTTTCTCTCCTCCCTGAGGAATGTTGCGCTTAGATCTTTTACTAAGAGCTAAAACAGTTGGAAGTCCTGGCTAGGGTCCCTTATCGCCCAAAAAGAACACAAAGGACTACAGAAGACAAATTACAGATCGCAGCGGGACACAGGGCCAGTAACTGTGCTACACAAAAGGAATCTAATTTGTCTGAGACACAAAAATGCTTGTTTTAGTAGGGCTAAGAATCCACTATGTCTACTGCATGTCCACCTTCTATAAATGATCACATATCTTTGTTGTTTATTTGTTTTTCTTGCAAAATATCTGTTAGGAATGCAATATATAATCTACTACTCACCCGTGTTTGGAAGGTAAACCAAGAATGAATCCACAAACATTTATCTAGATAAATAAATAAAAAAAACACTACCCTACACAGATAACACACACCCAAGGGCAGACACGACCTTCACAGACACATACTGTAGTGTTAAGGGGGAAGGGGGGTGTTTGTAAACTCTACTGATACTAACAGTGATGTAGTACAATGCCTATGAGGGCTCTACCGGCAGACACACTGACAGCATTCACCTCCATGTGTTTAATTCTGGAAAAGACCAGAGGATTCGGCAGACATATTTGGACCCATCATACCTGCAGGGGGCAAAAAGTTTAAGGGGAACAGAAAAAAGCGCTGAATCATTCAAATGAGGACACGGGCCAGGCGTGTCCCTCAGGAGTAAATGTAGCATGTAAGATTGAACTCTTTGAACAGTATCTCTCTCTCTCTCTCTCTCTCTCTCTCTCTCTCTCTCTCTCTCTCTCTCTCTCTCTCTCTTTTTTTTTCTCTGTTTTTATCTCTCTTTCACTCTCCACAACCTTCCTACTGTATGCAAGCTCTTCCATCCTTTCACTCTCTCCCGTCCTCCCCACTTACCTTCAGCACAAAACAAGCTCAGCGCATATGTGCTTCGGGAATCTGCTGAGGTCTCACTATTCCTGGACAAAGCGCTCGCTCCGACTGCTTACGCTCGGAAAAACAACAGCCCAAGCGTCACATATCGGGTTTTTTTTTTCTCCATTAAGAACTAATTAAAACGCTTTCGTTCTAATTCCCCCTTGGAATGTCGTCTTCCGATGTAATTATCTGGCATCGGAGCTGCGTGGTGCCCTCAACATGCAGCTCAAAAGCGTCCTACCACACTTCCAATTTAGCTTCCTCACCTCAAAGCTTTCATTAATGCCCAGTTATGTGTTGATGCCATTGCTTATTTAAAAGACAAGGCATGCAGGGAATAGTTTATCTGAAGCCTAATGATGCCAAATGGCACTACAGCAGACATAAAGAAAAGACTTTGAGCATAGATCACCAATTAAAGTCCTGGAGCACATCTTAAAAGTCTCAAGTGCCAGAGAGATTTTTTTGTTGTCGATGTTTTTCTGTTTTGTTTTCTCTCAAGGGGCGCATACAGATCTTTGCTTGTATCTGCAGTGCTTTTCACCTAATGACAGTCTTTTGTTTCACTTTGCTGCATTCCTATTTGTGTTCTTTCACATATTCCCTTGCTTTTATCGCCTCCTTCTCTTCTCTCTCTCTTTCACACACACGCACAAACACACACACACACACACACACACACACAGAGAGAAAGAGAGAGAAATTATTACTCCTGATTGCTCGACTTTCTAATAATGCTGATGAGGAAAAAGCTCTTCAGCGAGCAAGGGCCGGATGAATACTAGCCCAGTAAATGTGAAGCTAAATGTCTTCTAGCTTAATTAAAGAGCTGCCATGGACGAAATGACATGGATGACAGAGAGTCAATTTCATCCTACCCTCAGCGCTGTCTGTGGGCCCATTTGAAATGGAGTGCCCTAAAAAAAAAGAGTCAATATGAGATCACCCTTCATCATCTTCCTCATCCTCTTTCTCCTCCTCCCTGTCTAATCATCATAAGCATCACTGTTACTGATAAGCTCTCTTGCCTTCCTTCCTCTTTTAGCTGAATATCTGATGGCATCAGAAGCCCTGGTCACAGTTATGCTGCTCACTAAACTTTGCGTTTAGACACCCTTGTTGGCAAAAGAAAACACACACACACACACACACACACACACACACACACACACACACACACACACACACACACACACTTTCAGAGTTACATACACATAAACAGATCAAGAACAAGACTCCAATTGCTTTTACTCAGGAGGTAAAGAGCAATCGCCTTCAGACTTGGAGTCACAGTGGTTCTGAACAAGCAAGAGTCAAGGCCGGCACTGCAAACCCAAACCATTAGATTTAATGCTGTGCCTGTCTGAGTAGGGGAAACAAGGTCACTCTGGTCATCAAGTGCTATGTGGTCTATTAGGCCAGGATAGAGGAACAAAGTACTTCTTGCGTGCACACACACACACACACACACACACACACCCACGCACAGCGGACATAAGAGCTTTGCGAATATTTTCCGAAGGAAATGCAATTATGGCTTGCCACAACCTCATGTCTTTTTAATGATGCCAAATCACCGGTGTCAATAGTTGTTGTATATCAGGAGATATGAGAGAAATGGATGGTTAAGATTCTTCTGAGAGCACACACGCATTGTCTGAGACCGAGGCAGAGGCAACCAAATTGCATTTGTTTTCAATAAAATATTCATACCATCCAAAGCTGTTATCTCCCTGTGCAGCAGGCAAGCGCAGGACCCATCTATTCCTAAATGTTGCTATGGCACTACTCGTAGAGAGGCAGAGTCATATATACATTAGTCAGTCTGTTACGAACTTTCTCTTTTCTAATATGACTCACCATGGGGGTTCTGGCCACCTCAGACTTATGATGCATGATGATGTCTGCTTCCAAAGGACGCAGAGCAGAAAGAAACGCATTTATTTAGCAAGCACTCTGAGCAAGTTGCTGAAAAGCAGCTTACAAATCAGGTACACATTTGAGGCTATGCTATGATGTTTAAAAAGCATCTTGCTAAACCAATCAGCCTACTGCAAATTACATTGCAATGCATGGCTCAGCTAATGCTACTAATCTATTAGCTTCAAGCATTACTGTCAGTTGAGTCCTTTACCAACAGACTGAGAAATGTAAGACATCCCACCACCCTGCACAGCCACATAATCCTGAAGGCTTCTAGCTAATATACACCTTCACACGCAGCCATGTGATTTGGCCTTTTAGTTGTCTAGCACCCCACAGAGGACCTTGAGTTTCCCTTCCCCGCTGACAAGCACTCGAGACGAGGGGGGTGGGGAGTGAGTGAGAGAGAGAGAGAGAGAGAGAGAGAGAGAGAGAGAGAGAGAGAGAGAGAGAGAGAGAGAGAGAGATGGCGGGGGGGACCACATGCGCTCACTCCACACGGGCACAGCACTCGCTAGCTGGCTGGAGAAACCCCATGCTGACTGACCAGGTCAGTCTGGTAATTACTGACCCTCTGGCAGCAGGCCTGGACTCTCTAGCCCCTCTCATCATTATAAGATCTCCTCATTGGCCAAACCGCCCCAGTCCTCCGTCTGGCTCTACGGACACAAACAGCCAGCCAATCAGAGAGGGCCCTGACTCCTTTCTGTTCTGTTGCTCTGGCTGCTCTTCCGGGCAATGTCTGTGGATGAGCTACTGAAGTGGCTTTCATTTTCCAACGGCTTCAACGGTTGGATAAACAAAAATGTCCTGTAGGTTACTAAAACTTCAAAGAAGGGAAACTTTTTGACAGAGATTGATTTGGGGCACTGATGTAAGACTGGTGTAGTGCTTTTGAAAGAGAGAGTGAGAATCTTTAGCTGTTTGTTTGCTTACTGATGTAATGAGGTGGAAGCCAGGTTATCACAATTGGCTTGTCTAACTACATAACAAACCTCCGGGAATTAGAGGAAATGCCAACCACTCAGACTGCTAACTAAGGCAAGTCTCCTTGGAGGATGTTGGATAATTAGCAAATAAGTATTGATGTTTTCCTGTGCTCGCTAAATTACATGGCCATGGGGACAGCAGTCTGTCGCTATCTTTCTGTAATAAGCTTGTAACAGTTTAGCATTTCTATTTCGCTCTACATGACTATTTTTATGTTGTATAATTCAGGCTCTGATTGGATATTTATTTCTGTCACCCACATCTCGGAACTTTACATTAGAACATGAATCTGTGCACTTGTACTTTTTACTTTGCATAAATCTGAATAAAATCCAATCTGTTTTCAAATTACCATAATTTTTTCTTTGCTAGACAATTAGACGAGTAGGATTGCTATGTACCATCCTCTCGATGTGAGTGTCTCTCAGTAAATCTTCGAACGACTGTTTGAGAACTCATTTTCTTCCATACTTGTCCCACCTACACACATCATGATGTCTGCATCTCAGAATTACAGTGATGCGCACCACCAGCATTTTAACATCAAGCGCATTTGAATGTCTGAATTAGGCCATTAGTTTTCACACACATTCTCTTAAATTTCCCTTTTAAGCAACCATTCAAATGCTTTCTGGGAAAAAAAAGCTTTCATAATGTCCCCTTACTTTAGCCTACTTAGCTTGAATGTGGCACCACTCCTTGGAAAGTGTGTACCGATTGCATTCCTTAAAGGATTTCCGCGCTGTAACACACGCACACACATACACACACACACATGAGGCTAGATGGATTAGCAGCAGCCCAATGGCTAACCCAGGCCCAGCAGTGTAGCAGACTTCTCCACAGCCTTCTGCGAGGCGAGCGGTAGAAGAGAGAGCGAACGAGCTTTCTCTTCAATAATGACGGCTGAGGCAGGTTTTGTAATAGTCATCACCGCCGGCAACCTCTCAGTGGACTGCACATTTGGGTCATATCTCAGTGTGTGGCCTCAGCACGGCACCTCAAGACAATGACAGACTTTGCCTTTTCCTTCCCTCCTTTCTTCTTCTCTGAGCCCTGCATTTCAGACGCACTAGCAAAGGCCTTCCCGCCAGGCAAATCCTATAAAAATGTCTGGCAGTGTGTGTGTGTGTGTGTGTGAGTGTGTGAGTGTGTGTGTGTGTATGTGAGTGTGTGCGTGTGTGTGTGTGAATGTGTGTGTGTGTGTGTGTGTGTGTGTGTGTGTGTGTGTGTGTGTGTGTGCATGGGTGTGTGCATTTGTGTGTGTGTATGTGTGTGTGTATATGTGTGTGCATTTGTGTGTGTGTGTGTGTGTGTGTGTGTGTGTGTGTGTGTGTGTGTGTGTGTGTGTGTGTGTGTGTGTGTGTGTGTGTGTGTGTGTGGAAGAGAGCTGAAAGAGCCCTGTTGGAAGTTTCCTGCTGTGGCCGAGACGAGGCTCGGGGGTCAGGTGACTGATTGAAAGAGTCGCCGGTGCGCGGGCTGCGGTGGAAGGGGATGAAAATGGCTCCCTCGTCCCTCACTTGCTAAAATGACACTGTTCTGCAGCGCGGCCCGGAGGACGGCAGTTTGCTTCTGAGCGATGTGTGTAATTTGCCCTGCGGAGGGGCAGAAAAGGAATGGCACTCTCCCAATTACAGGAGGGCTTTTGGTCTGAGGCGACTGTGATAAACAGGTAGTGAAGGGGAAAAGGTCTCTCTATCTTCCGGGGACTACCGGTACTGAAGTTCCTGTTTGGGTGCAGGCCAAATACCACCTCAGATTTGATCAGGTGGGAGACCAGAGAATGGACTGTTTCCCCTTAGCGCCAACACAAATGTTTCTTCTGGCGTAAAACTCTGTTTGTCTAATTACTCCCGCCTTGCCTAAAGTCTGGCACTATTTGGCATCTAGTTGCACTATTCAAATGTGTATTGTACCAAAGGAGTATCACATACCAGTACCCATAATGCAATGTAAACGGTACCTAAGCTGCAATAACAGCAACAATAACTACGCTGCTGTATGTTATTGTTACAGCATAACACAACACAAAAAGCAAAAAGCACTGAAGCTGGTTGCTGCTGTGGCCACTGGTATGTGAGAAACCTTTGTTCTGTATCTAGGTAAACATTATACCACTACTGCTACTGAACTAACTAGAAACAATGGCTACTCTATAACTCATCTGCCACCATGAGGTTGTACGGTACCTGGAAAGAGTCGAATCTGAAAGTCTAGATTCTGTAAATCAGAGAGCAAAAGAATACAAGAACACAAATGGGGGGAAAAAGAGAAAGGCAGGTGGAGAGAGGGACAGAGAGAGAAAAAAAAGAAAAAAAGGGTGGGAAGAAGACAAACGAAATGAAAAATTAAACAAAGTCAGGAGAAAAAAGGAACGAACTCAAAGGCTCAGAGCAACAAAAGACCGCAGCTAGAAGGGGACGGAAAGACTGAGACCTGGCAGCAGTTCTTCAAATGTCAGCAGTAATTGCTGTCAACCGACATAAAGGCTTGATGCTCTTTTCAAATTCTCTGTCAATGTGTTGCTTCACACTGGAAACAATCCAATATCTCCTGTTACATCTGCATGTGCAAGATTAAAAGCCATCATGCTATGCAATCTTGACGGATGTGAAAGCCCTTCCGTCAAACTGGATGACATCTTATGTTCTTCAAAAAAACTGACAAAGTCCCAAATTGAGTTCGTCTCGATTTGATCTGTGGGGAGTTTTTACTCCTGAGCATTTCAAACCAATGCATGTAAATTGTGCTTTTAAATACTGACTGTTTGTTTGTTTGGTTTGTTTACTGCAGAGTAAACAATATGCACTTTGAGTGTGTGTGTGTGTGTGTGTGTGTGTGTGTGTGTGTGTGTGTGTGTGCGCACAAAAGCTGCAGTGGTATATTCGGGTAAATGTGCTACCTAACATCTTATGAGGTGACTGAGACGGTTGGGCCTCCACTTGGCAATAAAAATGTCCTGCGGATGATTTAGTGGATATTAACTTCATACCATAAAGAGCAACCCACAGAGGAGGTCATGCTTTTTTTCGCCACGTGGTGGCTAATATACGGGCGTTAACAAAAGAACAGAGCTAAAAGAAAGGAGACTTCTCTCTGCAGAGCTGAGATGAAGGAAGGGGAACTGTCAATGTGAAGCAGAGGAGAGAAGAGAAAGAACAAGAGAGGGGGAAGCCAGAGAGAGACGTCTAGAGGGAGAGCGAGTTCAAAAGAAAAAAAAAAAAAGAGAGAGAGGAAGTGAAACAGGGAGGGGCAGCGGCTAGAAAAAGGTAGCTACTGATCCACAGGGGAGAACGAGGCATGATTGGTGAGTGAAGTGTCAGTGAGAACTAAGGCCTCTTCTAATGGAGGTTGGCTGATGGTTCTGGAGGATTCTCTCTGAAGGGGTTAGTGTTGAAGGGAGAGACCTTGGGGGTGAGGAGTGGGCTGTTAAGAGTCTTACCTCCTGCAGCAGGTCTGCCTGCTCGATGGCCTTCAGGACATTCTTCTTGGAGGTCTCCTGTGCCTCTCCTCCTAGCAGGAACTCGTCCAAGATGAAGTAGGCTTTTTCAAAGTTGAAGATGATGTCCAGCTCACACACCTGAAATCAAGGAAGCCTCATCACACACACCCACACACATCTTTCCATACACTTGAAGTCTTCTCTAAGTGTGTGTGTAGAAATCTGTAGACACTTATGTGAATATGACTTGTACAACTATCACTGATTTAGACTAAACCGATCAGAAATATATGCATTCAGTATCAGTATATTCATTCAGTATTGCTACATTCAGTAGGGCCCTTCTGATTCAGAGGAAAGTGCACAAGTGCACGAGAACACCTACACTGCCAAAATACTTATCCAGCAGCTCCACATATCGATGGATGATCTCCAAAGTGATCAGTTCATTGTCCTGGTCTTCTATGGCACAGCAGAAGTACAGACTGGCATATCTGAAACAGGACAAAAAGGAACAGAGAGAGAGAGAGTCTTCCTTTTTTCACTTCTTTAAAGAAGAGCGATTTCAGCCGCAGAGCAGCTTTCACTAAGACTGATGGCCACACTAATACATGAAAGGTAGGCCATTCATGATGTTAGAGCGCGAGAACCGAACACCCCCTTGGCATGACTAGGCGGATAATACTGCTGAACAGGCAGAGCTGAGTCGAAGCCTTTCATTTTATGATGATGAAAACAGAACAGCTTTGGATTAAATGTGCATACATTATATGAGAGGGTGAGTCTATGAATGTGTGTGTGAGAGTCTGTGTGAGTATACATATATGCACTTTATGTACATGCAATACATACACATGTCTATGTGTGCAATGTGCATACATGTAATTGTGTCCAAGTGTACTTGCATATGTGTGTCACTTTCCCTTTAAGGATATTAATTACTCTATGCATGCTGCTCCTTTGTCTTCTGGGTTTAGAATGAATGTGCGTACAGAATATGAGAATGAGTCTACGTATGCATATGTCTGTGTGTGTGTGTGTGTGTGTGTATTCACTACACGTACATGCAACATACACACACATCTATGTACAGTAATTGCATCCAAGTGTATTTGCATATGTATATCACTTTCCCTTTAAGGATGCTAACTACTCAATGCATTCTGCTCGTTTGTCTTCTTCGCTGCCTCCAAACTGGAGACAAAGCACAAACAGAGAGCACTTCCCTCCGCTGCGCGTGTGATATATTGCCTCTGTGCTCACTCACAAAGTGCTGAGCGAGCGTCTTTTTTCCTACACCCCCAATCCCTGCCTCCCCACACACACCCATCTACCCCACGCCCTGAAATAAAGTATTGCTGTTTTCAGCATATAGGATATTCATTTGACCGACTGGCTAGGGATGCCAATGCCTCCATCTGGTTCCCACTTCATTCTCAGTGCTCCCAGCCCCCCCCCACCATCACCACCCTCCCCAGTCTTTTCCCCCCTCCTCTGCGATAACCTTCTTCCAGACAAGAATTATTTCAGCATGTGACAGGCACAGTGCAGACAAGTGACTCCATGAAATACCACAGGGGGTGGAAAGGGCACACAGGTCTCTAAGAGGCTTACACTTGATTTTTTTTCTCTTTTAGATGGAGATATGAGGCAAAAATACCCATAACACAGTCACATAAAATATCACTTCTCCAGGCGGAAAGAAAGAAAGAGGAAAGAGAAAAAGGGCGTTGCAGATACGACAAGACGACACTCTAGAAAATAAAAAAGAGAGAATTCAGGCATTCAGGCATTCATTTTTTTTTTTTTTTGAGCATGCATGTTTATCTCGCCCTTCAGCCCTCACTGTAACAGCATGTGCCATGAATATTAGTGTGGCTCTCTTCATCACGAACAAAACAGAACAGAATAGAACAGAACAGAGCTCCAAGTGGCTGGTAGCCCTGCAGTCACCAGTGCTGGCTGCCTCCTCCAGTCCTCACCATCAAAGGTGGAAATATTGACACAGTTCCTAAGTCAACACTGCGTTTCTGTCACTAAAGGATGCCCCATTCTACAGTGTCAAGTGGCTTGACAGGATTTTTAAGGCTGTACAGTATGTGTTAGTAGCACTGGGCAAGTCACCTGAGCAAATACACTATAGCTCCAAGCAGCTGAGTTGATTCTCATACTAGTTCTCATGCATAACTAGTACTACAAGGACATAACTCCTATCCTGGGAAATGCTATTACAATATTTATATGCACTACATGAATGTATTACAATAAAATCACCATCAGTTTTAACCAGTTATTAATTTATTACATATGCATTCCTCTACTTGCTTTGTAGAAAGCGTCTAGGCTTCTATAGCATATTATATAAAACAACAGAGAGGGAGGGGGCAGATTTGATTGTAAGCTTTAAGCAACTCCTTAATCCTGTTTCATTGTTGAGGGTTTAGCCCTGAAAACACAACTGCTCCAATTTCATAATCACCATCACCAGGCTTTGAAGGCATATTGTAGGGTAGCGATGAGGGGGGAAAATAGCTAAACTAACTTAACTCAACCATCTTACTTTCATTGCCAGAGAGCATCTATATACTGTTCAGATTTAAAAATCTCTCTCTTACACAACCGTCTGAAAAGAGCACAAGTGCCTGCCTGGCAAGTAGTAAGCAAAGCAGGTCACAGGGTTGGCACTTGTCACAGCCGCCAAAGTACGTGCTTAGAGACTAAACGCTGGCCTCTGACTTCCGCAGAAGACTCAAGTGTGCTGTTCAACTCCATGAAGCCTTGAAATGAGGAGCAGTGGACTGTTTTATGGAAATGAGGGAGGGATTGGAGGGGTGGGGGGGGGGTTGGCTTGTGGAGGTCTTGATTACGGCGCTGATAGAATGTCGCATCTGAGCAAATCTGTTTATAATTGAACACTGGGCATTGCAACTGGCTGGGAGGCCCTGAGCAGGGGGGGTGACAAGGATGCTTCACTGCTCCTGGCTGGCTCTTTATGGATTTCTCCAACTGCTCAGCCCCACTTTCCCCTGCTGTACTTTTGTCTTTCAGATGTTCAGTTTACTTCTGTTCTCTCTCTCTCTCTCTCTCTCTCTCTCTCTCTCTCTCTGTCTTTATGTCTCCATCATCTGTGTACAAAGAATCCTTCTTTTCTCTGACTGCTTGTGTTTTCTTCTCTCGTTCCCGTAAATCACCCAGTCGGAGAGTTTCTTTGGCCATGCTGTGCAGACCTGTCACTTTTTTTCTCCTGCCGAACCGACGTCTGTGTTACAGACTCTACCTGCCATAGGCTTTGCCGTAAGAGAACTTGGGAGTCACCGCAGTCCGTAAAATCTCCACCTCGACGGCAGCAAAGAGATTTTTTTCTAATGACAAAGCTCTCCCGTACACACTTGCCTTTTTCGAATGACAAATTGCTCTGGCCTATCCATTAAGCTTTCCAAGCACGCATGTTAGTTTTTTATGTGACTAGAAGCTAATGAGGATTAGCTAGGCAAACAATGTGGAGCACACGCGAGTGTCTTTTTTATGTGCCGCAAAAGGTCAGCATTAATTTATCGTGATCACTGTTGTAGGATGGGATAGTGGGGAAGGGGGGGTGGGTCGTTGGGGGAGTCGGGGAGTTGCTGCTCATCTCCCCCGGGAGAGGATGCAGACAGCTTGGTGTGCTGGTGCATGTTGCCTGTTGTGGATCTGTTCGGGAATCGCTCTGGCATAAAGGGGCGAGCTTGTTTTACATTCGTTGCCACTCTCGGCCTAAGGTGACCCCCCTGCCTCTCCTTGGATTTCTGATGCTCCAGTTCCTGATTAAATTTCTTGTGAGTAACAGAGAACCGAAACACCCTTGACAGCTGTGTCCTCTAGCACTCTGGCACACCTTCTAAATCAAAGAAATAACACCCATGAGAAAATGCCATGAAAAAAAAGAAAAAAACACACACACAAACACACTACAGCTCTTACAGAATACACAAAACACCGCAAGCATTTAATTCTGTGTCCTAACTAAGCATGTGTCTCCTGAAGACATGCACCTGGACTCTGGATCTTTAACCTACTAGGCCAGGTGTTAAAGCTCAGGTGGAGAAAAAGAATCACGAATGCACCACCAAGCGCGTCGTACTTTCCGTGTGCATGAGCTCTGGCTGGTTGTTGTCTGGCAGAGTGCGCGGTCACCCGCTTGATTGGCAGGCCGGTTGCTGTGTGGTGCCGCCGTGTATGGGTCACGGTGGCTCAGCCCACACGGAGAACCAACCCATTGGTTGGCACGGCAACTGTGGATAATGAGGCGAGAATAATGTTCTCTCTCTCTTTCTCTCTCTCTCTCTGTCTCTCTTTTTCCCCCAGCAATCCAGGCGTGCTGCTTTCATCTTTTCCTTTAGCCCCAGCTTAACTCTCAATAGCCAGAGCATGCTGCCCCTCAGTCAGTGAATAACATGAAAGACGAGACCAAATAGAGAACAGATAGACTCTGCCAATTTGGTATTAGCATCACATCCATCATCACTGTGATGTTGTTGTAGGAGGAACAGGTGACAGTGCACCTGTAAATGATGTTGACAACTCTTCAAAGCTAATGCATCTCCTTTGACTTTAAGAAAACAAAACTGTGAAATAGGGAAAGTGTTGCTTGCAGTATACTTTTATAGTAACCAAACAGCTGTACTTTGACAAGGAAGCCGAACTTGCATAAACAAACTTGATAAACGCAGATGCGTTCCCATCCCCAACTTGGCCATGTGTGTCCAAAAAAAAAAAACAACAACCCAGCACCAACCTTTTGTAAACAATCTTGAGGTCTCGCCACTCGAGAAAGCTGCACATCTTGGGCTTGCGTGCCAGCACGGTCTGCACCAGCTCCCTGGTGATCTTCTTCTTCTCCTTATCAGACAGGGGCACATACCACTTCTGCAGCCTCAGCTTGCCCTGCCGACTGAACAGCAGCATAAACTGCATCTGTGGGGAGGAGGGGTGGGGGGTATACAGGCAGGGCAAGGCATAGTGAGACAGGAGATGGGAGATGGGTGGGTAGACAGTAAGGGGCAGTGATTATGACAGCGCCGGGACAGGTGGCGAGAGACAGAGGCGGGGTAAGAGCCGGACGTAGACATAAAGGCAGCGGAAAGGGACAGCCAGGGTCAAAGGTGACAAGAGGGGACATGACAAGAGTTCAAAATTAAAGAGGAGGGTACAGAGATTTATTCATGCGTGCGTGCGTGCGCGCGCGCACACACACACACACACACACACACACACACACATACACACAGGAGACAAGGTGGTAGTGGAGTTTGAATGATAGCACCAAGGACAGACTCAGAGGAATTGGGCTAACCTATGATAGTACAGCTTCACTTCCTCTATAGTGTCCATACTTGAAGGATAAATGTTGACCTAGATACTGACTGACATTATAACCCCATCACACAAACATTAATACTCATGCTTCACACTGTCACAGGCAGTGGAAGAGCGACATCGACAAACACAGGGCAGGCTGTAGCCTAGTAGGATAGCCAAGAAGCCTCATTTGGAATGATTAACACGCTCGAATTCAGAGCGTGAATTATTTGTTTATTGCCTCGGCTAGAGACCGCATCTTGGGCTCTGTCTACACAGTACACACGAGGCATGTTGATAAGAGGGAAAACATGCACTCGCGCCCTACAACCAGCATCACTTGAATGTTTACAAATGACGGACAAAACAATTGTACCATCCTGGTCGTAACACTAACACCCCAACTTATAACGCAATAGTAACCAGGTTGTGTTCGTTTCGCAAACACTCGCTATAGTTTAAGCTTAGTACTGAAACATAACATTGTATTATATATTGGTCTGGAGGTTTACTTTCGAGTTAATTCAGTTAACTAGTTTATAGCTAATTATACCACACCAAGACGGTAAGAAACGTGGGCTGGCGACGTCAAGAGTAAATCCACACTTTTGACAGACAACAGGGCACGACAGTTTAGAATAAGCTTCGGTAAAAATATTCCTATTGGCAAAGATTTTGAAATTTACTGATACTTACCATGTATCTCTAACGACAGTATTTCCAGGTAAATTACGATAACATACCCACCGTACCGCTCACGGTGATTTCAGAGTTTTAGTATTCACAGTGTATTCCTGTCACAGGGTTCCCTTCGGTTTTGTCTTAGAGACGGAGCTACCAGGGGCCGTCACTTGACCGTTATTTCCTCATTGGCTTAAGGATTACTTTAAAAATATTCATTGGTCAAGTCTTGCCGTTATCCCCGCCTATACTCACATAGGATTGAAAATATGGTTATGATTCGCTCTAGTACACGTCAATCTTGTTTCTGTCAGTCGCAATGTCATTTCAATAAGCCTCGTGTTTTGTAAAGGATAACACAGCAAGGACCACGAATAATGCTATAATATTGTGTGAATTAAAAAAATATATATTAAAAAAAAATCCAAATAATTGCCTACAGTGATGTTCCCAAGACAACAAATGCTGTATTAGACTATTATTTTTGTACTCACAACTATTTACCTGGATACCTTGGATATGATCTGGCTTTCACGCCATTACTCATAAGAAGGAAAGTGGTCAGTAGCCTAGGGCAGGCTCCTAGGTACAAGGTAATTTGTGGTGAGGTGAAATTGCACTGTTCAATTGCATCTAATCAATTGCACAGTCGTCCTTCTGCTGTCACTGGTGTATGGTCCTTGTTTAAACTGAAGAAAAAAAAAACATATTAGTCCTCTGTCTTCAGTGACTGCACACTATGTGAAATGTTATCTCCTATTAACCACTATGAGCACTAGCATAGGCAAATACATGCATTTTACGCATGCAAACTGAACTTCACGAGGAATCATGGAAGCAATGCATAGAACGAGTACGCCCCCTTCCGTCTGTCCAGAGGAGATTCGCAATACAACAGGGACAAACTGTAGGTCCCTTTAGAATTAAATATTTTAAAGTTTCGTATTTGTTTGTTTTTGTTTAGTCTTGTTTGTTTTTCCCCTTTTGTTTTACAATAAACTGTGGAAATGTTATTGTCCTGTGAAAGTCACACATCTACTATATCATTCCGTTTCGATGTGTTGCTTTGGTGCGTAAAAGTGTGCGTAAATGCTGTCTGTCTCTGAGCGTGAGCGAAGTAACATGATAATTAATAAAGCTTCATATTGTTATTAATTGTACTATCATATTAACACAGTACCCGGTAGTCTCTTGCCATACAGCTACTTCATCCACTAGGTGGGAGTATCCGCACATTAGTCCTCTAATTCAAGTTGCTGTCAGTACCATCTGTCATTTCATGCTGTGGTTCCATAACATAACTAACCTGGATGAAGGAAATTAGAATACTCATTGGTGAAGCTCATTGAATTGCTCCACTGCTTTGTTGTAAACGTAAAACATGACTTTGAGGTTGTTACTCAGGTTTGTCACTGTCACTGAACTACATACAGCAGATTGTGGGTTGTGAGTACAAGTTGGAGGCGTGATCACTAAAGTGGATGTCTGGGAAGCACATTAATTGCCATAATAAGAGCCATCTTTCTTCCATTCTTACCACAGACCATTAATGACTGTCAAAAACAGATACCTAAAGTGCATTTGACATACTGAAATGACACAAGAATAGCAAGATTTTTCTTCTATTTTAATGGAAAGTAATTTAATGTTAATTTGTTGCATGCATTTATTTATGTTGTGCAATCAAACCTTTTTATGTGTCGCATTTGCAAGTTTTACAGGCATGTATCATGCACATGCAATTGCACAGAACGGCTGTCAAAAGCAGTGTGCTAGCCTGACATTAAGTGGGGCCCTGACAAACTGAACAGTACAGCCAAACATCACCTATTAGATTGTATAAAGTACACAAATCCGAATCGGACTTGAGTAAAAGTAGATACACACACAACCACAAATTCTACTTCAACAGATAAGAGGGACCATCGAGAGCACCCTCAGCATTGCTATCACAGCGTGGTGTGGAAACTTGTCCAATGACAAGTCAGCTTCCCCAAAACCTTGTTGCAACTACTCACCAAATCAAATTTTGCATTTTAAATTTTTAATTAAATTTCTGAATCTTGTAACTGCCAATTTGGGGGTCTGTGCCCTACAGGTTTAATATACACTGTTTGGATTGTCATCAAAAAACATTATATCTGCTGTAAATATACAAAATGATCATTATTGTTGTTTGTTAAACCAATGATTTCCTCATCTCTGAACATACACTGAACTAGTCTTAATAGGTCTACTTGCCATTACTGCAATGATATAAGAATTCACTAGTTGCACACAAAACACAAAATAAGTCTATATGCAAAACAAAATAAGTCTATGACTTCAATGATTTGTAAGTAACATTTTATATAAGATATTATTGTCCTATCTACTTTCCTTAACACCTTAAGGGCAGCCCCTAGACCATACCTGGGCAAACTAAGGCCCGGGGGCCAGATGCAGCCCGCGGAGCTATTTAATGCGGCCCGCGGAGCCTTCCCAAAATAAAATAATTTCTCATTTAGTCATGGTGACTTAGGTTATAGGCCTTATTTATCGAATGTGTTGTATGATCATGAAAAGCAAATTCCACCCTTTTAAACCTGCATATTAACATGTCCTCTGAAGAAAGTGAGGCTACTGGCTTGAGACTTGCCAATTTATCGACATCAGTTCGTTAACTGTTAACACCCGGCCCGTTAGTCAAAATCTGAAAGCCAATGTGGCCCCTTGGCCAAAATAATTGCCCACCCCTGCCCTAGACTAAGGGGCATACAATAAGTGACATTTTCACCAACTTCAGAGGAGAGCCAAAAACAAAAATTACTACAATTTGCTTCTATGCTACTGCTCTGTACTGATTTCACCTATTCAAAGCACATTTATTGACACAGAAGGATGACACAATACTTAGATAATAATAATATATTTTTTAGTCAGTCAATAATATATATTTTAGTCAATCTTTTAAAATGCAGTTAAGACTAGATGGTGTACTGTATGTATTTATTTCTATTTTATTTCTTATTATAATGTATTAATATTGTACTTCTACAATTCTGTCAGTGGAAAGAGCTCCAAAGCTTTCAGGCGACTCAATTTGACCAAAATGTAATTTATGTCCTTTAGCTTCTCAGCCCTCACCCTTAGCTTTAGCTAACAAACATTGGATTGGCCACCTTTCTCAGGTGGAATCTTCACAGTCAACCATGACAGTAGTACTCCAAACAATCTTCTCTTAGAACCTTCTCTTAGAGTTCAATGTAAATAAAAGTATTTTGGTGTTTTGTAGTTACTGTTACACAAGTTTGCAGAAGCATTTGTTAGGACTGCCTAGAAACATTTAGTCAGCTGAAGCACCATGGGATGCACGCACCAATCCCACTCCAGGCGGTGCAGCTGTGGGGGACTCAACTGGGAGGTGACCTCAATCCACCTGCTTTAGTTTGGTCTGGCCAGCACTTGACTTGACATCCCAAACTAGTCTGAGTCTAGTCTGGTTGAATGGCAAACTTGACAACCCTTAGTCTTTCCCCCTTTAGCTATTCAGGGAGTTTTCAGCTTCTAGACACTAGGAGGGGGAAAAAAAAGAATAAATAATGAATGACGGATAAAAGCTGTTATTTTTACATCCAGACCAAAAAAAAAAAAAAATCATAAAAACGGGTCTTCCATGGAGGCAGTGCTAGGATTACACCAGGTTGCTAGGCAACAGTCACATATGCAGGATCCCCTCCCTCAACAGACTGTCAGTAAGGTCTCTAAATACAGACCTGTTATAGCATTTATAACTTGGACCCTCGTGAACTTTTACTTTGTGCTACCCACATTTTTAAAAGGACATGGGAGCATGAACTAGAAGTAGACTTAACACTGAACAGTGCAGAACCTCAAATACCTTGCTTGCTCTGCTCTTCTGTCCCCTGCAAGCCATCTCCCCATACACAGTAGGCTACATCGGAGCCATGGAGAGATATCTCTCTGGCTCTGGGCTACTACCATCTCCCCTGGCCTAAGGGGGAGGGGGGTGTTACCATTGTGCTTGAGAGAATTACAAGCTTGATAGGAAAGGTCATTTGGCTACACTTGCACTTGGAAGACATTGATCATGAGGACACAAGGAACACCTGGTCATGTCCTCTGAAACCCAATTAGTCGTCCAAGACAACCAAATCCAGACATTCAAGACCAAAACCATCTGGCATAAGGCATGCAAATCACGTTAAACCTGCCAATTGTTATGGGAGTAAACAATCACCAGAACTTTTGGACACACACACACACACACACACACACACACACACACACACACACACACACACACACACACACACACACACTTTTTAAAAGTAGAAGTTTAGTTTTATTACAATTGAGATTACAACATCACAAACACTTAAAAAATTAAAAGTACTGGGAGTTGACTGAAAATAGGCCAGTAAAGGCGTCAGGTGCGGTGTGTGTAAAGGCCTCTCCCCTCCTGGAGTTGTCTTACTGCTGCGAGAACCTCCCTCTGCGTAATGGCACCCCTCTTGTTGAACTTGGACAGCCGAGCCGCTTCGGCACCAACCCGCTCACAAACGCATGAGGCCTGTCGTTTTGTCACGGCCACAGTGATATTCACGCTCGGGTGACTGCCCTGTATTTTAAAGTGGAAAATCGTTTTGAGTTAGGCTATGGGTTTTCTTGAAAGAGTTAAAAGAAGGACTCCTACCAACCTCTTTCTGAAGCTTGTAGATGTACTTTGAAAATGCCTTTGTTCTCGTCTTGTCACCTTTTTTCGGTTTCCCGCACTTGGACTGGTCTGCCAACCTCGTCTTCATCGTTCAAATTCAGTAGTGCGCCAAAACTATAGAGAAGTACGCTTGAGAGAGACACGTAGGTTGCCCTGGTGGAATAGGCCTGGCTTTATCTGTATATCTAGGCTACTGTGAGACAGCAGGTGTTTCCATTTCAAGATAATAATTAGCCCACTTCGTCATCACGGTAGCAGTTCCGTGTGGGCCTCATCTGTCATAACATGAAGACAACGTCATTTTACTAAAGGTCGGCTTTAAATTTCTACCTCTTGGATTTTTTTTTTTTTTTACCAAAAAAATCAGTGTCCCATGTAGAATTGCCAGCTGGATCTGTAAAATGGCAAAAGGCTAAATAAATGAATAAATTCTGCATTGTCCCCAATCTCTACCTTGGCAGCTCCACTCTGATCTCAGCAAACATCTTTGACTTGGCAAAATAACGTTAGGCGCTGTCTCTCTCATAATCGGATAATCAGCATATCATTAATCTGTGAGGTTCTCTTATCATTGCACACTAGATTGGCCAAATTTTACATGAGCCGCTTTGGGTTGGGTTGTATTGAGAGATAAAGAGTATTAGGTGAGGCAATGGGAGCTCTCTGGATTATCCTAATCCAGTACACTCGTCTCAGCCGTCAGCGCTAGTCCTGCTGCATTCAAGCGTGGGGCAACCATGAAGATCAAGACAAGACGTGTGGCTCTGTTGGCCTTCCTGCTCTTAACTCAAGGTATGTGTACCCATCTGTGCAATGATCCTCAGTAACGTCAGCAGCGTAAGTGGGTGCAGAGACGCAGCTCCACTCCCCTCAGCCTGAAGATGGCCTAAACATGGTCCTGAATGGATCTCTGCAAAATCTTTTGCTCTCTGCTCCTCTTTGTGCTGTTGCTGTCAATAGGTCTCCGTTTTGGTAAAGTAGTGAGTGAGTTAGCGGTTGTGGATGTTGTGTTTTGTGTATTGAGATTTTGGCACCGTAATGTGATTAAACAGGATTATCTGTGATTGTTTGAGTAAGCAATGTCACAAGTATCTCCATCATGTAAAAGTACTTGTATAGGTTAAAAGGCACTAGGCCTATTATCTACACAATTTGCATGTCGAAATGAGTGCAGAATAATGAGTATGCAATCAAGCTCATTGTATTGTAATGTGCAATATAAATCAGCAGCTTTTTGTTAGTGAAATTGACACTAAAAGTAAAAGTCTGTGCGTACCAGGTGCTCTTGTGATGCCGGCAAAAGTGCTTGTAATGTTTAAATGTCATTGGTTCTGGTTCAGTTCCTTTTTCCAATTGTCCTTGCATGCTTTCTACTTACCCGGACAGTGTTAATTGGAGTTAACACTCAGGAGGTAAGAGCTGTTCATCCCTTCCACATGCTTGTCTCTGTGCAGGGGACTTTCAGTACAGTACAGAAGCTACAGACTAAGCTCACTGAAGGTGTTGTAGTCATCATTACTTGCTGTATGTTTATGCCACAGGAGGACGAGCAAGAGGAGCAAGAACAGGAGTTGGAACAAGAGGAGGAGCAAGAAGAGCCGGATATTCAGGAGGGAGAGGAACAGGAGTCCATCGAGACGTGGACGGGGAGGGCCTGCACGTGTGACTGTGAGGGGGGATCACCGTCTGGCATCCCTACATTTGCACCCCTCACCACCGTGGCTCCACGCCTACCCTCCAGCTACTTCCTGGAATGCATGCCAGGTGAGCCCTTGGCGTGAGAAAGTGAGTAAGTGAGTGTGCTTGGTCTAAACCAATCAGAGCCAGCGGGACGTCTGCGGTATGCCTTTTGGGCATCCTGCACAAGAGAACAGCCAAGATGGCATCATGCCATTGTAAGGAGCCTACAATGCACCGTTGTACATCCACTCTTATTAACCTTGAGTATCATGCATGTACATCTGCCTGATATTACTATATCTCATAACTCTATCTCCATGTAATGGAGCAAAAGCAATTTTTTGCTGTGACAAATACAGCACTGTAGATACAACACTGGTACACCAAAGAGAACATGGCCGACAAGCTTGACTGATGCTCTGAGCCACAGCCTCACATAATAATCTATAATCCAAATAGGCCTCTCAACAGGTCGCTGGATGAGTAAGGCTGATAAAAGTAGAACAGCGATACAAGCCCTGAGCTGAAATAAAATCCAAATGAAAGAGGCAAGATGGGGGGAAATAAAAAAGCAAGAAGGCAAGGCAGCATGGCAGAGAGGCAGGATGCCAGCATCTAAGCTCATTACTTGCACGGCAATGTGATGCACAGATTACAGGGCTGAAAATAGGGCCTGTCCTTCTCCCAAATCCCAAAAAGAAAAGGGGCAGCATGAAGACTGGCACGAGAACTCACGTGAATACAAAATGGCTGTTAAAAATTCCTTGGTGGATTCTTTGCCTTTTGCTCCCTGAAACTTGATGACATTGGTCTGAGCTGAACATGAAGAAATCAGTTAACGATTTGTTGAATGCATGCATGACTGATGTTGTGCAGTCATGAAGAAGATGACTAATCCGAAATCAGTTTAATATGCTTTATTTGCAGGACAAAATTCAATGAATGCAAAAACAAAGCAGTGTTTGCCAATAGCCAATAGCAAACACTAACCTTTATATAAAGGGGGCGTTGGATTTTTGAAGCTTAACATCAATGCATGCCAACTGCATGTTCCATATAGCACTTATCCACCCTGCTGATACCTGGACCACATGCTGCGTCTAAATGGCTTTTAGAGAAGTCCCTTCAAATCCCCCTTGCTATGACATCCTGGTATTATACACGCTACCAAAACACCTACATTACTGTATGTTGAACTACACAAAGCAGAGGAAATGTAGGAAAAGCTTGCTGTTCTGTTGTTCAACTTGATTTGCTCAGTTCTTCTGCTAAAGAATAGTGGCAATTTGTTTTCTCTTTCCCACAGAGTGTCCCTACCACCAAGCCCTGGGCTTTGAGTCTGGGGCTGTTACTTCCGATCAGATCAGCTGCAACAAACAGGAGCAGTACATCGGCTGGTTCTCCTCCTGGACACCGGAAAAGGCTCGCCTTAACAGCCAGGGCTATGGGTAAGTGACTCCTCTCAAGCCGCCAGAGCTAATAGACTTCCTTCCACTTACAGGGCATCAGGGTCACTGAGGAAATTAAGGTCAGGTTAAGGTTAAGATGGTTGGAGACCTGAGTATACTTTAAAATAGCTACTGCAGGTAGCTAATTTGGACAGGAAAAAGTTAAAAATGATGGCTGTAGTTGAATTTTTACTCTATATATAAACTTAAAAACTGAACTTTTCTTTTCCAAGGTGTGCATGGCTTTCTAAATTCCAAGACACCAACCAATGGCTTCAGGTTGACTTAAAAGAGGTGGGTGTGATTTCTGGCATCATGACCCAGGGGCGCTGTGATGCGGACGAGTGGATGACCAAGTACAGTGTCCAATACCGCACTGAGGAGAACCTCAACTGGGTTTACTACAAGGATACAACAGGAAACAATAGGGTAAGGCACACTGTCAAGAATACTGTCTGTACTGAAATGTATTACCCAGAGAGAGTAAAAGCAAAGCAGTATTCTCCATGCAATGACTAGTTTTATCTCTACTAATTCAATCAAATCATCAGGTTATTGCTGCTCTCTTTTGTTGCTTCAAACCTGTTAACTCTTCATTGATATGATAAAAGTTTGTATATGTATGAATGTTACCTTTTGTAAAAACAACAGTAAAGTGTAAGAGGGTAACTGCAAAGATGGGTTTGTGAAGGGATGATCACATTCCTGTCAACATTCTCACATTTAGCTTTTTCCTGTTGCATTAGGTGTTCTATGGGAATGGTGACAGGAACTCAATGGTGCAGAACTTCCTGCGCCCTCCGATCGTGGCACGCTACATCCGCCTGCTCCCGCTGGGCTGGCACACGCGCATCGCCATTCGCATGGAGCTGCTCATGTGCCTCAACAAATGCGCCTGAGCTTCCGGAAGCTTCTGAGGCCCTGTTCACAACCAGTTGTGATATTACCTTAAAGGAGAAATCCGGAGTGAATCAGTCAATAGCCCTGTTGTTGCAGGTACTTGAATATTGTCTTTAAGAAAAAGCGAGAAAATTTTATGCAACATAGACCAAATAACAAATCGATTACTAATGCTGACTGTATGGGGCATAATGAAATGAAACTGACAGCACTAAGTTGTTATGCCCCTTTCACTTAGTGTTAGTTGCCAGTTCACTGCTCGGTGTATGTTGTAGGCTATCAAATTTTCCTATTCTATTTCCTACTTCAACACTTGGTGAGTTTGAACAACAGGGCTATGAATTGATTTAGACAGAATTTCTCCTTTAATCTCTACTCTCCCCTCTACTTGGTTAGTGAGCTTTCAAAAGTAGTTCTAAGAGATAACCAGGACCCTTTCATTTCCTTGTTTGTGCTTCCGTCCCTCATCAACTTCTCCTTATTACTGGTGTTTTGCACCTTGAACATGAGGCCAATAGCAACAATGCACAACATATGTTGGATTCAATAGAGCTTTCACTTGAGGAGACGGGGAGAAAGGGATCAGTTAAATTCAGTTAGAAGAATGTTAGAAATCTTTGCTATGTGCAAACCATTGATCAAACAAATATGAACAAAGCCAAGTGAAGGCTAGGATGGTCATCTTATAGTGTTATCTGTCTTTGTTTTCTATGTGTGTATCTTTGTCAAGTGTGTGTGCGTATGTTTTGATGTGTGCGTATGTTTTGATGTGTGGTGCTAAATGTACTGTGCATGTGCTGTGATTTCTGCTTTGATGCACAGTGATAAAATAGAGCAAAACCCCTTCTGTTTTCCTGCAAAGTGGTGGTGTCTATTTTCTACATTTCTGTGTGAATTCAAGTGATCAAAATTCAAGGGCAGCCATGTCCTTCAATAAATCAACATTATACTTCACCTTCAGCTGTCTTTCTTCTGTACATCCTAAATACTGCACCAGAATTCAGTTTTAATAAACTACCGTATACATGTGGTGCAGTTGTGCATCACATTTCTCTGCATTAAGTCCACTCACGCTTTAGTTTTGATCCAGTAGACCAGGCCTGGGCAAACTAAGGCCCGGGGGCCACATGCGGCCCGCTGAGCTATTTAATCCGGCCCGTGGAGCCTTCCCAAAGTAGAATCATTTATCTTTTAGCCAAGGAGACTTAGATTATAGTCCTATATTATCAAATTTGTTGTATTCATGAAATACAAATTCCCCCTTTTAAGCCTGCACATTAACACGTCCTCTGAAGAAAGTGGGGCTACTGGTTTGAGACTTGCAAATTTACCAGCATCAACGTGTTGACAGTTAACACCCGGCCCGTTAGTCAAAATCTAAAAGCCAATGTGGCCCTTCGGCCAAAATAATTGCCCAGCCCTGCAGTAGACTAAACAGTGCTAGAACAATATTACTCCTGTATGATCAAGAGCAGAGAGGTTACTGCTGATCCTCTCCTTAATTGGTCATTACAGGTGGAAAAAAGAAAACTCATTTATAAATTCTGATATTCTTATATTCATGTACAGTAGGATATGTAGTAGGTATATATGTCATGTAGGCCTTTGTCATGTTTACTGACATAGACATTCTGTTTGGCTGATATTTGTATTTGGAAATTATGAGGACCCCAGGAAGAATAGCTGCTGCTCTAAGCAAAAGCTAATGGGGATCTAATAAAAACTCAAACTCAAGCTCAAACCAAGAAATGACCTTATGCAAAGATGAACAAATAGTTTATAAATGATGAGTGGGTATAAGCAGACTGACTGACAAATAGACCCACCTGATTACAATACTCTGCCTCAATCAAAGCTGAACTGGGGAAGGATGCCACTGTACATATCCACTAAGAAGGCTTTTATATTCATAATCCTTTTGCATGGCAGAGGTTACTCTCACAAATAGCCTGCAACGCCACACAGCATACAAGCGCAAACATGGAACAGCTATTATTATAATAGTGGGTGATGTGAACCTGCTTTTAAATGGCAGCTATGCAAGAGCCCCCCGAGCAATCTCATTAATGATCAGCCCTTGGCGCCAGCTGAACATTAATATTCATTGTATACAGTAACACTGTTAAAGATGCTAATTGGACTCTATGCTCCTCTACACAAAGGTCCACTGTGTAAGGCAACTGCAAAGAGGCAGGCTCTCTGGCTACATGTTGAAAATGTACATTAAGTACATCATGTAGCATAATGTAAGAATGCACCCCCCCCCCCCCTAAAAATGTTGCATGGTGGTATACCAAGTTCTTATCAACTATGTCTTCTCCATTCCTTATGCTGTAAGTGAGTGAGAAAAAAGGTTTGGAAGTTATTATGAGGCAAAATAATATTTTGTGGAATAAAAGGGTGAAACCATCATATTTTCAATATTAATATTTCATATTTACATTCTGTGAGGTGGGATGACAAACGTCCTTTCCACACAAGTCTAGGTCAATTTATATTGCAGGTTTTATTGAGAGTCACTGTCAGTAACAGATGTAAACATAAATGTTGTATAGTCAGCTTGCCGATAATATACCAATGAAAACAAGTGAACTGTTGCAACAGACCGTACGTTAAAAATCTATCGGTATGCTACTAGGTCATGTATGTGTCATTAAAACAACAAAAGTTTCAATACCTGTTTTCATTTCATTGTGGATAAACTGTTTTTCTTTTCTTTATAAATATTACCAAAGACATGTTTTCACATTGGTATTAATATAATACATGTTTTAAAATCCCAAATAAAACATTCATTCCATTACGTAAAGTCAGTGACTGGGTGGTTTTATAGTATGTACTGTCATCACATTTATTTGAAATTTTATCTGGGATATCATATACCATAATGTATGTATACTGAATATGTTCTATATACCGGACAAAAAAAAAAAAAAATACAATACAAAAGTTTGCAGATCTGGGGATCTGGCTATAGGAGACACACTCTTTGTGTGAGTCATCACTCACTCAGCTGAGCTCTGACCACTGAGTGGGAGGGGTCAAAAAGGACAAGAGACCATTATCTGAGCATGTCCATGTAAAGTGCACCATTAAAGAACCACAAAGTAAGATTTTTTTTTTGCCAGGCTACATTGAGTAGACTTTGTTTTGCTTGTTTGTTGGTTTGTTTGTTTTTTTGTTTTGTTTTTTTTTTCTCTCCATTATTGTGATAGTTCCATTCCAGATGCAGATTTCTTCCATCTGACTGCGGATGCCCTCGGCCACAGACTGATATGATGAGGTCTTGGCAACTGCAGTGCCCAGTGGCCTCTCAGCAAGGGTTGAATAGCATGTGTAAACCTGACTACAGACGGAAAGCCCTTCCTAAGGGATCTGTGATGACTTATCACAGTTAGTAACTGGTAGAGGCGTTATATGCTGGCCTCACATAAACTAAGAGGGGGTATCAGCGGGGAAAAAAAGCAGGCTCTTGTGGTCAGAGGAGTTTTGCTTAACTTGAGGAAAATTATCCCTGAAGTCTAAAAATATTACGAAATAAACAGAAATTATGAGCATTTTTTTTTTTTTTTGGCTTTGCCCTTTTACAATTTTATGGTTGTTAGAATTTATATAGAATTGCTTAGCTATAAATGTGTTAATATTGTCATACTTTTTAGTTTAAGTACTTTCTGATGGTTTTACAACAGTGCCTTACAATGGTCCTTTATATAGATAATGCTATAGCATAGATAATTACTTGCTCCTGTAATCTTAAAAATACAATAATATATCTCTTTATCTTACAGACCTATGATGAAATTATATAATACAAATAAAACAACTGAGATGATTGGGGACACGTTTGAATGGTACTACTAAAATATCTCAACAACGGGAAGAAGATATCTTGCAATGACAACTTTTGACCATAGGGTGGCTCTAGAATGCAACTGCACCACTGGCTACATCCTTGGTACAGCAGGTAGACAAAGCAGAGAATGACCTTGATTTGTCATCATTAATGGCTTCCCTACACACACACACACACACACACACACACACACACACACACACACACACACACACACACACACACAAATTCATAAAAATCAAGCTAGCGCAAGAAACGTTCTGTTTGAAAATGGTTGTGCATCAGACACAAACAAAGTAGCGTCAGTGAAAGAGCGTGGCCAATTTGGGTTACCAGTCTGGGGGAGGACATCTACAGACAGACTGCCTTCGTCTGTCCACAACTGCATACAGACATGACAACAACACAAAAGTATGTATATTGGTGGTGATAATTTCTCATGAACTTAAATACTGCATACACACATACCATTAAATACTCTTAATGAAATATATAACTATTATGTAGGATAATGTAATATTTCTCTCTATTATGTAGAAACTAAAGCTTTCACACTTATACTATACATCTTAGATTGCCATATACATATATTTATCATCTTTATCATATATATTTTATAACAAAAATTATAATAAGAATAATACATAAATAATATTAAAAATTCTATCAAATATGGAAGCTTAAAAAAAATTAAGACATTTATTAGATCCACCAATTCCCTGCGTGAACAGAGTGCTTCCCAATACCACCAGTGGCTCAGAGGCAATCTATATGGTGCTGTCATGGTCATCCAGGACAACAGGGGTCACTGTGGGGAGAGGACGATAATGGCTCTGTCTCTTAAAGAGCTGTCTCTTTCAGGTCGTTAAGGTTTGGCATCCGTGAGCGAGGGGGGCGGCCGAAGCCGTGGCCGTTCTGGCCTCCCTGGCCGGCCAGTTGGTCGGGGTAGGGGTTCCCGTCGGCCCGGCCCAGGGCCGAAGCGTGCCAGCTGGACTCCATCTGCCCCGGGAGCGGGTATACGGCCTGCCTGCTCTTGGACTGGGAGGAGACCCCCACACTCACTCCTCCTCCTCCACCGCCGCGGGCGTCGCCGAAGCCCCCGCTCTTGGAGGAGGGTGGGTTGGGCAGTGCCTGGAAGCGCAGTTCGGAGGGTACCGTCTGATTGGACGAGGAGCTGGACAGGTGCAGCAGCTTCCTCAAGGACCTGAGAGGCTGATTCTGAACAGGAAAAAAAAACAAGCAGGTCTATGAGATACCAACTGGCCAGAATCATTACAGTGATTCATGATACAGTAAATTCACACTTACAGATATCTACATAATATTTACATAAACAATGCAAAATCTGAATTAGTCTTCTTTCTCTGAGGGGTCATAAAATTTTTGCACAATATAACCAAAGATACAATATTCAAGGAATTAACTTGCACATCATCCCTTATTACCAAGTAACATCCCATACAGTGGCAAAGCTTACTACAACACAGTGTGTGTATTTTGCATTGATAAGTCCAAAAGGTTTGCACATCCAAAAGAAGAAACATGCCCTAAACAAAACAGTGCCCAATGGTGCATTTCTGTAAAGAAGCCTGATATTCTCTGCCAGAACGCTGACTTGGACGCATTCCCCGCTTCATTATTGTACTTGCAGCCGAGGGACAACTCCCCAATGACCACTAGCATTGCAGGGCAGTGGAGAGTCTGTCACCCTGTGAGCCCCACCATAAGATATTGGCTGGCTACACAATGCTGCTGACACACACATTCTGTCTCTCATGTTGCATAGTCTGCTTGGGGCAGCCCTTTGTGATTGTGAGCATGCATGTGTGTGTGTGTGTGTATGTGTGTGTGTGTGTGTGTGTGTGTGTGTGTGTGTGTGTGTGTGTGTGTGTGTGTGTGTGTGTGTGTGTGTATGTATGTGTGTGTGTGTGTGTTTGTATGTGTGTGTGTGTGTGTGCATGCATGTGAAGGCATGTATATTTCAGTGCATGTTTTTGTGTGTGTATTTGCGTATCATGTATTTCTGTATGTGTGTGCTTATGTGTGTGTGTGTTTGAGAGTGCACAGCACTGGAGCCAGCTAAACACACACCTACACAGTGCTCTTTCAGCCACCTCCAGCTCTGCGGCTGTGTCTCTGCTACAGTCAGCGCCCACACCTTAGTCATCATAGCTCAGTGTTTACACAGGCGCGGGGAGGGCCGTCTGCTACAGCTAGCTACACTAGCTAGCTTACCCACCCAGGTTCAGGCCACTCTGCACCGCCAGCTCTCAGAGAGGGTGGCCGACTTCGGTAAAGATCTGTCCCAAAACGAGCAGATTCAAGGCAGATTCCGTGACAGATTTGGGGCTGATTGAAGACAGATTCAGGCCATATCTGTGTTTATTAATGCCAGATACATACCCAAGCAAAGCTAGATTTGGATTTTTTTTAAAATATTTTTGCTAGACCCAGGGCAGATTTTGGTCATATCTGTTCACAGACAAACCTCTCTCTCTCTCTCTCTCTCTCTCTCTCTCTCTCTCTTTCCTTCTGAGGAGGATTTCACTGTCATAAGTTGTTTCATTTCAAGACTCTTGCTCTCTACCTGGGGAGGAGGAGGTTCTACCATCTTGTCAATGTTCCACTCGTCCCGATCCCGTTCTTGCTCCAGGTCACGATCTCGATCGCGTTCCCGCGTCCGGTTCCGATGTCGGCTGCTTTGGTGCGAGGATGACCTGACTGACTTCTGGATAACCACAGGATCCGGCCCATCAGTCGGGACCTGGCCAATCAGATGAGAGATAAATTAGACAGACATGTACCACGGTCCAATGGCAGCACAGAGACAGCCAACCGCTTTAGAGCCCAAACTCTTCAGTACCCTACCGACCATGAGGAGAGGAAGCTACAGCCAAGCTAATGGCCAACTTGTTCTCAAAAGCCTGGTACATTTTGTGAAACCATATCACTGCCAAGCCAATGCTTCCAGTTAGGAGATTTACTGTAGTGCTAGCTTGCATTCATACTCCATTCCAAATAGAGTTACGTTGGCTGCTGAGTTGTGACAGAAGGGTGTAGAATGAAATTAATGGTTAATCAATTACACACACTGTGTGTGAGCGTCTGCGTCCGCCAAAAAAAAAAAAAGGAAAAGGAGAGGAAAACTGGAACAGGCCTGCTGCTGGGACCTCTCGAGGGTGGAAATAATCTCACAATGTCACCGCGTGGAGGAGTGGGCAATCTGTTGAGGCTTTCCGCTTCAGCATACGCACTTGGCCCAATCATCCGACTATAACGGTAAATGATTATTAATATATAGACTTTTTTTTTTCCTCAAATGCCCAACTGTGTGCCTCTCTGCCGTTTAAACATGAGACAAGACAATCCACCCCCCCCATTGCTTGCTGGAACTCTCTGAGAGGTTCCCTAAAGAGACAAGAGATGCGAGACAGCGATCGGAGTTCTTCTGAGATTTGGGGGTGGGGTGGATGTAGTTATTAACATGAGAGAGTGAATGAATCTATTCTGGCCGTCGCCACTCATTTTAGGCTCTTCTCCCGTCATCTTCCCCTCGTCAATCACAGCTGGGTGATAAACGAGGGCAGGGAGGCTGGTAATTGCCGAGGCTTTTGTCTTGTTCCTCCCGAGCTTAAAAACCGTGCCATGTGCTCAGTCGGCAACCGCTCTTGAGTCGGGCCTAAAATAAGCAAAGTTGGAAATTGCATTTCTTCAGTAAATAATTCACTCAGACGAAGAGGCCCATTTAGTCACTTATGACTAATTGATCTGGCAAAAGACGTGGCACAGTGCAGCCACACAATCGTGCAATCTGTGAAATTTTGTGATGTTGACAGCGGCCGGACATTGCTTGCTGTAGACACTCCTCTCTCTGGTGAGATGTGGCATGTTCGCGATGGCAGCAGACAGGACCGTGTGTGTGTGTGTGTGTGTGTGTGTGCAACTTTTCTAAACGTTTTATAAATGTTATGTTTATGCTTCCAAATGACCTCTGGAATCATGCAACACCTGTTTCCCCAGGAGACAATAAATAAATAGACTTCCAGTCCTCCACCCCCTCCTCTCCACCTGCACCTCCACCCTGCCCTCATACAGTACATGCAGGAGATGCCACCACCCACAAGCCCGACTCACCACGGGATGGCCCCTGAAAAAAAAAAAAAAAAACTCCACCAGATCCACACAGACATATCCCAGCATTAATGCACTGATAAAAAAACCAGCCATGGCTTGATACTTATGAAATGGGGCATACAGTAAGTTCTCATTAAACAACTGTTTCCAATTATCTCAGCAATCTGCAGGTATTTTTAAAGTGCCCTTTGCATTAAATGGCAAAAGCCATCAGAGAGTTACAGTAGATGTCTTTAAGAAGACTAGGGAGCCTGCTATGGATCTGGTAGGAGTTCTGCAAAATAAAACTGTCCAGCAAGATTTGGAAGTAAATAAGGTTGATTAGATATGTTAGTGGCATGCGATGGCACTGTTGTTTTTTTTGGCGAGGCTGGTTTAGGGCTAGTTAATGGGATAAAGCCGGTTTATGAATGTACAGATATACCATTGGTGAAGACACTACAGGGAGGACTTTCATAGAGGAGTTATGCTTTAAGTGATTCTTTGAGTTAAACAGGGGGAAAAGACATTTCTTGATGATGGGACTCCGTCCGTCTACCACGTCGGTCTGGAATACAAGAGGCACAAGATGCAGGTGGAAGATTTGACAACAGAGCTACAGGACAACAACAGACAGACAACAGACCATTTCCCACCCAGGACAGGACACGAGCAAAGCATGTTTTAGCTACTGACTGGTGACAATAATACTGCTAAATTTACACCAAACACTCCGAGACAACACTCTGAGACAACACACAGAGATAATGTACAGTAATAGACAATAGCACATAGAAAGCTACAGTAAATGAGGTAAAGCTTGGCTACCGATGAGAGGGACTGAGAGTGACCCGATGTTTTTCCTTTATCTTGTCCCGTTCCTGAGACGTACCATTTTCATTTGACTCCTGCTCAGACTTGTAGGAGGGACACATAAACATCATACTCCTGCATTGCATGCATCTCTCTCTCTCTCTCTCTCTCTCTCTCTCTCTCTCTCTCTCACACACACACACACACACACACACACACACACACACACACACACACACACACACACACACACACACACAGAGATCTAAGCACCCACCGTCTGGGACTTCTTCTTTTTCTTCTTTATTGCTCTGAAGAAGCCCTGCTTCTCTTTCTCTTTGGATGGCTCTGGGGGGTTCATGCTAACGGCCTCTGGTCCCGTCCTGCAAAAATTAAACACAAGGCACAGATTTGGCACAGGAGTGCAAGGGCTATTCCTTCCCACAACACTCCAAAAAAAAAAAAATAAATAAATAAATAACTTTCAACCTTTGTAAGTGCTTGTTTTTTCTAAACAATGTAGCTTTATGTCAATTCATTCATTCACTACATTCAATGTAAATATGTGTCCTCTCTTCAACACAAGATAATGTATGATCTGTGGTTAAATGGTGAGTTCCGGTATGAGGGTTATTTACATATAATTATAGTAACACAATACGTATCCCAGATTTGTGTCAAATATCTATTTCAGGTAAGTGTAACTGTAAATGTGAGATGGCTAATATCCAGCAGCATACAGGGATGATCTCTAAATGCAACCCCTTTCCTGACATTTGTACAATGTAACCCAAGCAACTGTGACTTATCAATAAAACATGGTCACAACAAGTGCATGTAACTCCAATGTCTTTGCATAAAGCTTTCCCCCATGTATTTCTATGGTTCCTTAACGAGGTACCGTTCATAGACCACACACGCTGGTGTATGACAAGGCCGTCTAGCCACACTAAAAGGGTTGATCTACACCACACACTGTGAATTGTGTGTATACATATATGAATCTCTGGTGGGTTGGGTCTTCCACTTGTAATGGATGCCAACTAGTCTGGTCTAGCTGGCGGCAGCATATGGTGAATCCTCACAACCCTAACCTTAGAAAGCTTCTAACCGCTGAGTTAGAAGGCTAGGCTTTTCAGCTTGGTGGTGGTTAGAGGGTTTGACTCCCATGATGTCGGTTTTTATGTAGCTGATGAAGCGGCGGGTTTGAGACCCGTGAACGGTCGAACCGCCCTCGGCTACACACTCACCAGGGGTCAAAGGCAGGCTGGCGTTTGGCGTGGTTACTCATGGGGCCGCTGTCTCCTGTCATCCCAGAACCACGGCTCTGACTCCCACTGTCATGGAAGGAGTTATCCGGTCTGGGAGAAGGCACTGTGACCGCATCCACAAGAGAAAGAAAAATCAAAACAGTAAGGAAAAATGAAAACAACATGAGAAAAATGAAAACAATAAGGCTCAACCATCTCAACAGAACTACAGTGCACATATGAAACACCAAGGAATGTGATTCCCGGAGAGGAGATATGTGGGCGTGCGCTCACCCCTGTAGAAGCTTCCGACCCTGCGGGGCATGGAGTCGCTGTAGATCATGCGGTTCTCCTTCGAGGAGCCGGCATCCTCGGGGTGCTGCTCGTGGTACATGCCCACCTGTGACACCAAGAGGAAATGCTGACTCACACCCTTGCACAACACTAACACTTTTCTTTCTCTCTCTCTCTACTTCTCTGTCTTTTTTCTCTCCCTCCATTCCTCTCTCTCTCTTTCACTCTCTCTCTCTCTCTCTCTCTCTCTCTCTCACACACACACACACACACACACACACACACACACACACACACACACACTTCTCAGCTACACACTGTTTCTCATACAAAGACCAATAGCCAATCAAGAGGGCAGCATGTGGCCTCAATTGTCAGTTAAAAGCCTAAACGCTCTGAGTGCTTTCAGAACTAGGTCCATCATTAGTGTTCCAGAAGCATGTTTTATGTAACTTATTTTAGACCAAACTGCAACACACTGTGTTTGTGTTTTGGCTCCGGTGTCTTTGAAGAAGAAGAAGAAGAAGAAAAAGGTAGGCATTGGGGGACCCCAGAAATGAGGAGGAGGAGGAGGAGGAGGGGAAGGAAGGACACGGGAGACACACTTTCCTTTGTGAATAAATAATGATGTTAAGGGGAAAGCCGAGATCAAAAGAGGAAGGGGGACTGAGTGTGCTGAGCCAACCGAACACTCCAGGGATGGGATTCCCCCCCTCTAGTAAGTACTACTATACTCTACACTACTACACTGCCCTACTACTCAAAGGGACATTTTTTTTAAAGGACCTTTCAGGATAATACAGTTTATAACATTCACACATTCACTGCCAGTAACACCTGTCTTGGATCACTGGATATATAGAGATCACACTTGTGATCACACTGCTGCCTCAGCTATCAACAAGGCAGACAGAAATAGCTAAGCAAATAGCAGACAGCAAAGAGAGAGAGAGAGAAAGACAGATAGGGGAAGATTGGGAGTGAGTATGTTGTCTCCCATGGACATTTCACCTGCTTCTTAGTGTGTGTGTGTGTGTGTGTGTGTGTGTGTGTGTGTGTGTGTGTGTGTGTGTGTGTGTGTGTGTGTGAGTGTGCGTGTCAGGGGAAGTAAGTCATAAAGAAGACTGATAGAAGAAGAGAGAGAGAGAGAGAGAGCGAGAGACAGAGGCAGAGAGAGGTAGAGTGTGTGTGTGTGAGAGAGAGGGAGAGAGAGACAATAAAGCAAACAGAGGAGTATTGAGGTGAATGTGGGTAAGGTGGGTTGGAGGAGTGGGGTGCCCAGCTGACTGACTCGGACCTCGCTCTTCTGGCGTGGGGGGAGAAAGGAGGGGTTGGTGTTGTCCCGCGTGGAGTCTCTGATTAGGGGCCGGGAGTGGGGCGCCTCGGGGGCGAGCGGCGGCTCGCTCTACCAGTGGAGAAATGTAGAGCCGGTGAAGCAGCAACAGCAGCAGCAGCAGCAGCAGTGGCGGCAGCAGCCCAAGCACAGAGCACACACACACAAATACACACACACACACACACACACACACACACACACACACACACACACACACACACAGACACACAGAGACACAGAAACACATAAACACATATACACATAAACACATAGACACATACAAACAAACAAACAAACAAACATGAGAGAGCATAGATAAATTATAAGCGCATAAGCACAGATTTTATAAGCAGAAAAAGTGAGGGTAACAACACATCAATAACACCTCTCAATACTCAAACCCAAACACCAACTCTATTTGCTTTACAAAAAAAACCCACTATCAGGCCTCAAAAACAACCAGTATTGAGTCCTGTTCTAGCATTGACTCGACTCCTGTTCTATTTTAGCGGCTGAAACAAATTGGCTCCGGGATCCATTATGGTGCTGTTGGTATCGAACCTGGCATGGCAGGAGCGGTGTGGACAGACATGGCTCTGTAGGCAAGGCCACCTGGAACATAAATAGCCTCCACAGACTCCATTATTGGGAGGATGGAATGACTGAGTGAGTGAGTGAGTGATTGAGGTGGCCAAAGCTCTCAAACAGAGCGCTATGCTGGCTGCTCCCACTGCTGTGGTGCTTTTGAGACCCAGCTCCACCAAAGGCACTGCAGCTCTCAGGCCCACATAAAAACAGCAGTCACTGGACCAGTGGGAGGGGAGTTATGTAGTTACACAGAGAAAGGCAAAGGGGAAGAGAAAGACAGAGAAAAAGAGAGAGGAGGGGATATAAACATGATGTGTGAAGGGCAAAGGGCTAAGGGCAGAGACAGTAGGTAGAGGGAGTGACCAAGAGAAATGACAAAGGTTGGAGGAAGGGATGGAGGGAGGGAGGGAGAGAGAGAGAGAGAGAGAGAGAGAGAGAGAGAGAGAGAGAGTCAATTGGAAAATACAAAAGAAAAGGAGGGACCAAGAAAAACATAGAGAGACTAAGAGTTCAACACTGATAATAAACAACAAGAGGAGGAGGAAAAATAACAAAAGTAGGAGAGAGAGAGAGAGAGAGAGAGAGAGAGAGAGAGAGAGAGAGAGAGAGTCATTTGGAAAATACAAAAAAAGAGGAGGGGCCAAGAAAAACAGAGAGAGACTTAGCGTTCAACACTGCTAATAAACAACAAGAGAAAGAGGAGAAGAGACGGACCCTGCCCAAGTCTTCACCCAGGTCCTCTCTGGAGACAGAGCTGCCCATATGCCGGGGCAGTGTGCGGTGCTGCAGCTGAGGTGAGAGCAGCTGTAGGCTGCTGGCTCTGACTGGCATTCCCTGCCCGACCGCCAGACCACCTCCTCCCCCGCCTCCACCTCCACCTCCACCACCGCCGCCGCCGCCGCCACCTCCGCTGTCCATGCCGTGGGGCCGCCCTCGCTCCCGCCGCACGTACATAGAGTGGCGATGCGGCCGTTGCTGCGAGGAAAAAGGGCTGGTGTAGCCCAGGCCATAAGGGAACGCAGCCTCGTGTGGCGCCGAGAGGGAGTGACCGTGACTCCCTCCCCCACCGGGGTCGAGGGCGTCAGAGGATTTGGAATCCTCCTGCTGCTGGCTCTTGTGGCGAGACGACGAGCGGCGAAAAGACGAGTCCAATGTTCCACCCTCCCGTTCCCCCTTGTTGCCACGGGACGAGGAGGAAGAGGATGCGGCCGCCGGGCTGTGCCCAGATCGGTCGCTATGGCGTAAGGAAGGGCTGCCAGGCGCGGTCAGGCCCTGGTGCAGGTCTAAGCAGCTAGCGGGGAAGTAGCGGCTAGGTGGGGGATCGTCCGGGATCAGACGCGGGTCACTCAGATTGCCAACAGACTTGGCATCGCTGAGTGTGCCATGGCTCTTGGAGAAACTCAGGAACGACGAGGCTTTCCTGTCCCCTGAGGAAGAAAACGACTCCCCGTAACCATGCCGCCCGTGTTTCTCGCGCTCTCCCAACGTCCCCGTCTTGCCCTCCACGAAGGAGTGCCGGTTCTGCGAACGTGAGCCCGTGGACTTGAGGTACTTGGCGCCGGGGCCGTCAGCAGGCTTGCCGAGCCCTGGGCCAAAGTCAAAGTCCGGGTCCTTGGAACCTTGAAGCATGTGAGGCAGGTTGCTGTGGTTGGACATGGCCAGGTCCTTGCCACAGGAGGCAGAGCGGTTCAGGCTCTGGGGCTGGTAGCTCTTGGGGTGCAGCGTGGGGCTGAGGCTGGAGGAGACGGCCGTCGGCGGGATGTTGCCGTTCAGAAACGCCTCCGAACCGCCCGCTGGGTGCAGGTCCTCGTGCCGCGGCAGGCTGGAACAGTCCCGGCTGTTGTTACGATGGTGACCAGAACTTTTTGATCCATGACCTCTGTGGAGAAAAAAAAAAACAGAAAAAGAGGAGGAAGAGAGAGAGGAAATGAGAGGAGGAAGAGAGAGAGGAAAGGAGAGAGAGCAACAAAAGGAAAGGAATGAAGTATTATAGTCCTGCATTTTCTTTCCTGGAACTGCATGTGGGGAAACAATGTACAACAGCTAATATGATTTACTGTAATTAGAAATATAATATATCGTCCGTTTGTTAAAACATGCATGATGTATTGGGATACAGACAAGTACAAGGGAGAAACGCAGTGCCCCTCCTTACCTGCTGGAGGCAGTGTTGTCATGGTGAGGCTTCCTCTTGGAGGAGCGGACAGGGGTGGGCGTGAGGGGGCCGGGCCGCTCAATGCGCTGGTTCTGGAAGGCCTGGTGGTTGAGACTCTGCTCCGTGAGAAAGCGCTCGTTGGGGTTCAGCAGCAGCAAATTCTACCAGGTGCAGAAACAGAGGTGCAGTGTTTGAAACTCCTTTACTGTGAACCGTCACATGGATCAAGGACTTTTATAAAGGTTACCGTGTGGCCCTACCCCAAGAATCCTGACACCACAGTAATACAACACAGAATGTATCTCAGAATCTCCACGTAACAAGAGACCACCTTCATCTGTGCATCATACTGGTGAAAACAATCTCACATTATCAATAACTTAAGGAAAGACAAACACACTCACCCATTCACACACACACACACACACACACACACACACACACACACACACACACACACACACACACACACACACACACACACACACACACACACACACGCACACACACACGCGCACACACATACACACACAACACACGCACACACACACACACACACACACACACACACACACACACACACACACACAAACATGCACGACATCTCAACAGACAATGTGCTAAAGACAAAACCCTATTAGCATTCCTCAGACAAGTTATTATGGCTAGCAATGCATACAGCCAAAGCAGCGAGTGAAATATTAAAAAATGTTGCGGCTGACAGTGCAGACAACTGGCCATAAGTCTTCACTGGCTGGTGCTGGTGCTGGAGACTGTGCTGAAGTGAACATCATTAGCATTCTGACAACGTATCAAAGGGAATGAGAGCTGAAGTTCACATGAGTCAGTGGAATTATCATAACTACTGAACGACTTGATTAGGGACGCTGGTGAGTCATGAGATTCCGATGCCACCCATGGCAACAACATACTCATCATAACTCATAAGGGTGGTCTATATCAAGAAAGATAAATAAAGTCTGATTTAAAAAGACACAGAACAAACAGAAAAAAACCAAAACAAACAAAAGTTAAACAAAAAAGAATATTTCTGGTCTATCCCTGAGAGTTAGATGAAACGTTGCATTACGCAACTTTCAAAAACCAAATGCCAGTTTCTATAAATATTCCCATAATGTAGTCAAGGATGCGTTCTCTTTTGCTTCTCATTTCTCTTGGTTTCAGAAAACCTGAAAAATCAAACATTACTGTAAAAAAAAAGTTCTTTTTCTCAAGACATCAGGTGGTGAGTCATCTCAGACCATGTGCTTTTTTATCCCCACATCTGACTCGTTATTCTCAGACAAAGCACAATCTCTCCCTGAGAATCTTCTTCTTCCTCTGCTCCCGCCCACCAGTTCATATTAAACGCTACATGTTCCGAGTGACATTTAGGCAGATTTATGGAGATGCCGCTTTTCAAATTGGCCTTGTATGTGTGTGTGTGTGTGTGTGTGTGTGTATGTGTGTGTGTGTGTGTGTGTGTGTGTGTGTGTGTGTGTGTGTGTGTGTGTGTGTGTGTGTGTGTGTGTGTGTGTGTGTCTGTGTGTGTGTGTGTGTACTTGTGCATGGATAACAGGGTTACTTTGATCTGACCATGTTAGTGAAGGTGGTAGTGGTTACAATACGTGCCTGCATCACATAATGAAAAAAGGATTGAGATCAACACAGAAAGAGTAAGAGAGACAGAAGGAGACAGAGTGAGTGAGAGAAAATGGAGAGAGAGAGAGAGAGAGTGAGAGTGAAAGAGTGAAAGAGAGAGAGAGAGAGAGAGAAAGAATATAAGTGAGCGTGTGTGAGAGAGTGAGAGTGAAAGAGAGAGAGAGAGAGAGAGAGAGAGAGTGAAAGAGTGAGAGAGAGAGAGAGAGAAAAGAATATAAGTGAGCGTGTGTGGCATTCTGAGTGACCCTCGGTGCTGTTAGTCATTCTGAGTGAGTGAGTTCGGAGTAGGAGAGATGAGAGCGACCGCTCCTTTCTGTCACCTTGAACACCATCTCGCTCAAAAAGCAACATTCAGAAAAAAAAGAAAGGGAGAAATCAGAAAACACACAACGAAAAGAAAAATATATCACAGTGGGAGACAAAGTAGCTGCAGAATCTCTCATCATTTCTGACTCACAGACAATAGCTGTACCTGCAGTTTATATATAGACATATATAGACAAACACACGCGCGTACACACACACACACACACACACACACACACACACACACACACACACACACACACACACACACACACACACACAGAGGCACATGTACTGTATAATAAATGTATTATTTCTCATAATACATATTCTCAGTGACAGAACTGAAATGGGCATTGAGCTAAAGTACGCTCTTGGTCCATTTTAAACCTGCATTGAAACCTACTGAGCAACACATGGCTCTTAACTAAAAGTTTGCGAGTGTAAATGTGATAAGGGCCAGTAGATAGCGATGGTGTATGAAAGCGCTCAGACTGCCAGTGCTTGCAGTGCTCTGGAGTGAGTTCTAGCTGAGGCTGTATAGCAGAAAGGTGATTAGGCTTTTGTATAAGCAATGAGTCATCAACAGCAGCAGCAGCAGCAGCAACAGGAAAAAAGCGCACTGCCCACTAGCCTGACACGAGCCTCCACAACATGGCTGCACAACACAACAGCACAAGCAAGCAGCTCAAGACAACACGTACTGTACAGTAGGAAGAGGAGAGAGAGGCAGACCTGCACAAACAACACACACGCCTACTTACCCAAACACAAGTACACTCACACACACACTCGACGCACACACCTTTACACGCACATACAGTATACAGTATATGCACACGTACAATTAAACACATGCACTTTCAAACATAACCGCCCCCCCACACATACACACACACCTATGCACAAGTACACCTACACATGCACATGCATACACACACACACACACACACACACTTAACCACATCATTCATCCACGTGTGCATAGTCAGAGCACCCACATGTGCGTTGTGTAAACATCTCTAATGAGCTTCACACCCTGCACTTCACGTGAACGCTTAACAATATGACAAACAACACTGATAGGCATCATTTACCCACATTAGTCATTAGCTGGAACCCACTTACATGAGAGTGTTATTTTAGCACTATTGGTAACTTAGTTATGACTATCATGTCATGTTTTTAATATAACTATTTACTATTACTGTATTATACAAAAGGATGATGGGAGAGCTGTTACCATATGTGACTGTTATTGAGAAGTGTAAAGCAACAGGTTGTTAAATGGTGCTCGAAGTTCATAAAGTTAGTGAGGAGCCTGACAAAATCTGTCATGCTTCTAGGATCAATCTCTGTCTGGCAACTTTTTTTTTCGGCCTACCTACAAGCTGTGGGATTTGCTAAAACACCTGCTACCAACCCACCAGCTCCCCTTACACCTTCCTTCTTCTTTGGTTAGGAACTAAAATAAGGATGTTCACACACATGGATTCTGCTTGACTCTTGCACGCTCTCAAAAATAATGTGGTAAATAACACAGTTTCTATGGCATCCCTGTTTTAGCTTCAACTGGATTTAATTCTTCTGTTTACCTGCTGGGTCATGCATTTACATGGACTATAAAACCCACATTTAAGTGTGTTTTAGAGCACATGGAAAATATACATAAAACCCTGCCTAGAGATTCTCTGAAACCACTCTAAGCTCACTTCTGTTGAGGGCAAATCTGGAATCCTAAACTCATGATATAGAAATCTGTTAGAAAATACTGAATTGTCAGCCTAGAACCCAACTCAGATTTTTTATTTTTTTTTTAAATCCTGCATAAAATTCCTAACCCTTGTAAATTTCTGTATAAATAGGTTTTGGAGCTGTGGGGCAGAGAGCGTTGGTTCTGTGGCTAAGGAAGTGCAGGGAGCGTCTTAGCTCGTGGAGAGGCTTAGATGGGAGTCTGGAGTGTTTTCAGTGGGACCAGCAGTGACGCCTGTGACCCATTTCCTCATCCAATGAAAGCTCCCCCCTCTCCTCTCCCTGATCCCATCTCCCATGGGCCCAGACTAGTCCTGGCAGGAGAAAACACAGCTCCATCTGCACCACACACACACACACACACACACACACACACACACACACACACACACACACACACCACACTCACAACACACACACACACACCACTCACAACACACACACACACACACACACACACACACACACACACACACACTCACACACACACTCACACACACACACACACACACACCACACACACACACACTCACGCACACGCACGCACACACACACACACACTAACAAACACACACACACACACACACACACACACACACACACACACACACACACACACACACACACACACACACACAGAAATACGTGCACACACACAAACATGTTTACACACAGCCACACTCACACACAGGTGCAAACGTACACAAGCACACCCACACCAGAAACACGTGTATACATGCACATGTACATGATACACTCACCCACAACACAAGCAGACACATTCTTGCATGTACACAATCAAAGGCACATGCACAAAAATGCAAGCAAGCATGTACACAGATGCAAGATCTCATGTCAGCAAGCACACCCGCACACACACACACACACACACACACACACACACACACACACACACACACACACACACACACACACACACACACACACACACAAGCATACACGAATGCACACTCACTCATGCTTTCTTTCTCTCTCCCTCCCTTTCTCTCTCACATACATGCATGCATACAAAACACACTCACATTTTCTTTCTTTCTCTCCCTCTCTCTCTCTCTCTCTCTCTCTCTCTCTCTCTCTCTCTCTCACACACACACACACACACACACACACACACACACACACACACAACCTGTAAAAACACCCACAGACAACTAGCTCAAATCACAGAACCACACACATAGGGAAAGTGTTGCCTTTCTCACCTTCATCAGGTCCAGCAAGACACCATTGATGATGCCCAGATATCTTCTTTCCAAAGTCTGGGGATGGTTTACTGTGGGGAACTGGAAACACACACACACACACACACACACACACACACACACACACACACACACACACACACACACACACACACACACACACACACAAAGTCATAAGAGGGTGATCAAACATATGATATCCACAATCTCCAAACAGCCACTCTATCGGTTGATGACATTAGCATGTGGCTGTTGACAGGCACCTTCCAGATGCAATGCTGTGCTTTAGCCCTTTGAGTGCAATTTTATGTGCATGTGTGCATTTGCACATACATGTTTGTGTGTGTGTGTGTTTGTGTGTGTGTGTGTGTGTGTACTGTATGTGTGTGTGTGACTGTGTTGGAACATATGTGACGGTGCACAAATTTGTGTCCACACACACAAATGTCTCTGAGAAGCTTTGCTGGTGTGTTATTTAGGTGACATCGCTGCAATCTAGCGTGAGCCGTGGCCTGCTGCTATAAACCCATCTGCCAGGCCCCTGTCAGCAGCACCAACCCGCAATCACACCCATCTCCGATCCTCTTCCCTTCCCCCCTACATCATCACTACTCCCATCCACCCATTCTTCCTCCATTACCGCTCCCTATGGACTTGTTTCACACCTGAAGCACACAAATTTGGAAGTCCCGAATAGATAAAAGTGGTTTTACATTTATGTGTATGAAGCTTCTATCTATTCGGGACCTACCAATTTGTGTGCTTCAAATGTGTATTATTTGAAAGAAAGGGAATTTAGACATGTTTTAAATGTTATTATCCATTTTTTTCAAGTCAGAAAGAGGCATAAATCCAATGCATTTCAATGATAGAATGTTCAGTTTACTACCATGGAATGTCGGAATGTTCAGGTGTGAAACAAGTCCATTCACCTCCATTACGGCTCTGAACCTGGCAGTGTCCTTACAAGAGGCCGTACCTTTCCCTTCACTTGGCATCCCTATATGAGCTCTCGGTGACAATCTGCAGATGGTACAGTAGGTATGACACAGCGATGCAAATATCATCACCTCTCCCGCCTTAGGGAGCTGCTGTGTGCATGTCTAAGCAGCTCCACCACAGCTCCTCTGGGAGGTTATTAGATGATTAGCGAAGCTGCTTGTGTGTGGAGACCCAAAGCCAAACACAACACACACACACACACACACACACACACACACACACACACACAGTCTGCCGTGGATTCGTGGATACTGTTCCTTTCCTGCAGTGTCTGCTTCCAGCTCTGTTACAATACTCCCTTGATTCAGCTAATCAAGTCCCTTGGGAGGAGAGAGAAGAGGAGGAGGGGGATGCTACAGCCAGGTGTGTGTGATTAGAGCGCAAGTGTGTGTGTGTGTGTGTGTGTGTGTGTGTGTGTGTGTGTGTGTGTGTGTGTGTGTGTGTGTGTGTGTGTGGTGTGTGGGGGTGGGGGGGGCTTCAGGTATGCAAACATTCAGAGTCACTCTTGTGTTTTTTATTTATTATGTTGCACACACTGTGCAGAACGCTGTCAATGGAGCCCCACTGCTGCCTCATTAGGATATGGCCCAACATGTTTCCCCTGATAGCTTCCTGTTTATGTAAGATTGTGTGGAGGTGTTTGGAGTGCAGAGAGAGAGAGAGAGAGAGAGAGAGAGAGAGAGAGAGAGAGAGAGAGAGAGAGAGAGAGAGAAGGGGGGGGCATGAACCACAAGGAATCTATACTAATATGAGGCCTTACAGGAATTCTCTTGTCGGATTTGCTGAATTAGCTAAGCAAGCGAGGGCTAATTAGCGTAGCGCTCACTGGTGTCCGCACGCAGAGAGACCCAAATGCATACAGTACTAGTGCCTAAGAAGCTAGCTTGCGCTACAATCAGATTCTTCTTCGGGGATTTGTTTCTAGAAAGCGTCCTCGGCTAAATTCCCTCACAGTTTTTACCAGACATACTGTTGAGTGGAATTGTAATGGAAATGAGGTAACAAATTTAATTAAAGCCACAAGTGGCGATGACGGGCCCTCGCACCAGGTGCACCGCAAAGAGTGCATATTGCAACAATGATACACAGTGAAGGCACATTCAGGCACAACAGGTGTGCTATCTATGTCGCACTCTCATTTTTTACACTCGCAGACACTCACTGTCACACACTCACTCAGTCTGCCTTTTAAACTCTTTCTCTTAGTAGGGGCGCTACAGAGATTCACATAAGTCATACTGCATGTTCAGAAGGTGGTCCACAGTCTGAGTACCAACTTTGGCTATGATAGGTCAAACTGTTTCCAAGTTATAATGTTTCACCACAAGGGGGCATTAGAGTGTTTCGATTCATGGTTTTGCGTGGTCAGAAGACGGTCAGGAGTCCATATACCAAGTTTGGATAAGCTATGTCAAACCGTGTCCAAGTTATCGTATTTGATTACTAGAGGGCGCTAGAGAGTTTTGATTCATGGTTATGCGTGGTCAGAACACGGTCAGGAGTCCATATACCAAGTTTGGATAAGCTATGTCAAATTGTGTCCAAGTTATCATTATTGACCACTAGAGGGCGCTAGAGAGTTTCGATTCATCATTATGCGTGGTCAGAACACGGTCAGGAGTCCATATATCAAGTTTGAATAAGCTACGTCAAACTGTTCCCAAGTTATCATATTTGACCTCTAGAGGGCGCTAGATAGTTTCGATTCATGATTCTGTGTGGTCAGTACACGGTCAAGAGTCCATATACTAAGTTTGGATAGCTACGTCAAACCGTTTCCAAGTTATAATATTTGACCACTAGGGGTGCTACAGAGTTTTGATTCATGGTTATGCGTGGTCAGAACACGGTCAGGAGTCCATAAACCAAGTTTGGATAAGCTATGTCAAAGTGTTTCCAAGTTATAATTTTTGACTACTAGCACTTTTAGCACCTTTCCTGCTTGACCAGGTGGTGGCGTTATAACAGGCATGCCCACTAAAAGTAAAGTGTTTCTTTAAGTAAATGAAATTCTGTTGAAATACATAGTGGTGCATGGAACTGCATGAGGCTGAAATTCAATTTGTTATCCAAAAATTATAATAACATGGAAATGTATATGCAATGTTTGTTTTCAAAATGAAATCAATTTTTATTTAATTCATTTTATGTTTAAAGCATGTTTAGGTCACTAAGTTTAGGCTATTTCCCCTAAGTTATGTTTGCTACTTTAGGTATTGGATGTGCCATCCTTGTTCTGTCACTGTATACATTGACAACATGCATTTTAATTGAGTTAGATTGTTGTTGATGGGTGGGGCATGTGATTGACAAGTGAACATGTAACCCAAAATTAAAGTCTTTGTAGAAGTAAATGAAATGGTCTTGAAATAATTGGTGGCGCATGGAAGTGCATGAAGCTGAAATATAATGTCTCATTCAAGATGAAAATAATAGGGTTATTTAGATGTAATGTTTGTTTTTTAAATGAATTCAATTTGTTGTAATTTAATTTAAGTTTAAAGCATTTTAGTTTTAAATGCGATTCTATCAAACTTCAAATTAGATTTCATTTAATAACCATTAATACATGTATATTTATTATATTGGGATATGACATGTCAAAGTTTATTTCTTTTTATTTAATTTTTGTTTCTTCCATTTTTCATAACCTAAAAGTAAAGTCTTTCTTTAAAGTAAATGAATGGTCTTGAAATACATATTGGCGCATGGAACTGCATGAGGTTGACGTTTAATTTAGAGATCTGCTTTGGGACTGGACCTAACGCAAAACTCGCGGGAACGGGCGGTTTGCACTTGGCTTCGAGCGGGAACGGGCGGACAACTTAAAAACACTGCGGGAACAGTGGGACAGGGACTTCGAATTGTTCTTTGCTTTGTAACATTTAGCCTACTTATTCAAAAGGAATTAATTTCATACAAACATGTGGCAAGGTCTCTCTGTTACTACTTCTTACCTGTTTCTACGTTTCCTCTAGTTGGCAGTAAATCCATCCATTAACTCTCTATATACGGCTCTGTTAACTCTTATGTTGGAGCGCCCTCTAGTGGACAATATTATAGTTACAACAGTTTAACATTGATTTCCGCAATAACTCAGCAACAGTTCTTAAACTGATAACATTACCTACTGATATCACAGTTTGTAGTCGTGTTTTTTCGAGAAAGATACCTGCTACATCTGATAATTTTCATGTTCCATGGGCCTATTTTTGCAAAGCAAGCTGTTTTATGTGCCGCAGTGCTAAGTTGCATTTAAATATATTGTGTTTCTTATGTCTGTCGAAAAGAGACCTTAACCTCAATCACTGTGTGAATATTTGAAGGTAGGATAAAAGAAATAATATAATATGAAACTGCCTTTATTTTATTTAAAAACTACATGGAAATAATGAAATAGGAGCGCTATCCCGACCAATGCGTCAACCCCAAGAATCTCTCTTAGCCTTATAGCCTAAAATAGGCTTACACTTTCTCCTTCGCGGGTTGCGGGCGGGAATAGACATACACATCGCGGGAATGGGCGGACACGCTGCGCACCCCTTGCGGTAGCGGGCGGTAATGGTCAGAAATTCAGCGGGAGCGGGCAGGAGCGGGACGAAGAAAACAGTCCTGCGCAGTTCTCTACTATGTTGGTTCTCTCAAGTGTGGAATTTTTGTTGATTGTGATTCGTTCTTTTTGAATTTAGACACGCCCCTGGACGGTTGGGAAGGTGTAACCTTTTCATTTGAACAGGTATAGTAGCCTAATAAAAGAATGCCATGTCATTCGGATTCATTTCAGTGCAGTAGCCAGTAGCTCTACAGAGATTATTTTCATGCTTTTTCTATTTTAAATAGTTAGGCGTTTGGAGGAACTATTTTGTGTTAAATACAGGATCTGGATTGAAGACGTTTTAATGCGCATTCCTTTCCTTTACGGATAATTCCTGGATTATTAATTTTCTCTTTTCATTGGAGCTTTAAATCTACCGTATCCTATTTTAATAGGAGGATCTTTTTATTTTTGTGGACAAGGTAAGATATATTTTTTTATCTAGGGCTATAGGCTATATTGTTAATTGTTGGTGTTGTGATTTAAATGATTTCATAATTATTACAATTGTTGTTGTAATGTTTTTGAAAAGAATTGTATGATTAGTTTGCACAATGTTTAGAAATGAAAAGTTTTTGTTTATATAGTAGCGTAGTTTAACATTTTGTTCTTTGTTTGAATAGGCGTAGGCCTACAACTTATATGTCTATTAAATTCTACTAATAAAAGTCTATATGCGCCAAGCAAGCGACTTCAGTTAGGCCTAGGTTTATGTGTTTAGAAGAACATTAATTTAAAATGGACATGTTTGGTATAAAAAGTTTTATAGTGCATCTTTTTTACGCCTGAGGCTTGACCGGAGCTTTTCTTCGTGCTTAGTTACCGGATTTTAGGAATAGTTTTTCGCTGGTGTTGTGTTAAAGTCTTATTTTAGGCTTTTTGGTATTGAAATGGTTTGTTTCCGTTTCAAGGGAGGTCGATGTGTCATCACTTCCTGTTAGTTTCTAGTTTTCTTGCCAGAGCATGGTGCAAGTAGGCCTATATGAAGCATTTGTTTAGGCTACACAACAAACATAAAGTGTTATATTTGTTATTATATTCTTTCTCCTCGTAGCTATTAATTTAGTATAGTGTGGATTTAGCAATGAAACACAGATTACAGTTAACAATATAAAGTCAGCTGTTCATTGTCTGCAATAAGCGGGTTTATGTTGTAGCATGCTAATAACAACTAGCATATAAGAAAGATACGGTCAGGCCTACTTCTATTATTTTCATCTGTTGTTTTCTCCATTTCCTTTTTGAGGTGGTCTTTTCATGTGCGAGATTTCCTTGAATGTGATTCGTCTGTTTTGAATTTAGTCACGCCTAGTGGACAGTTATAAGGCGTTTCTTTTTGCACACGAACAGGTTATAAGGTCAGGTTGTATTTACTTAATGTACAGTTTTTCAGTGAAGACATCTTATTCAGTTTTTTCGATTTTGAATCGTAAATCGAAGTAGGATTTTTTTTACTGTAAAGTACATAATTTGGCTGTAGGCTAAGACGTAGGCTATACGTTTTGCCTAACGTTACCTTTACGGATTTTGGATTTATTGTATTTTCACTGTTTTGGGATTATTCATCTAACGTGTTTTGGTAAGGGGATTTGGTAGCCTAATCCTTTAATCTTTTCATCAAGGTAAGAAATGTTTTAAAAATAATATTTTATTCGGGTTATTTTATGTTGAGGATGTTTGAAACCTGAAAGGATTAGTAGTAATTGAAAGGTTTTGGCCATTAAAGTCACGTTTTGTTTTGTGTCTGTTTTAAATCATCTTGAAATTGAAGTAGGCTTAAACAGAAGATCACCACAGGTGTGTGGGGGGAAGAACATCAGATCGAAATGTGAGAGATTTGCAGGAGAGTAGAGCTGAACTTAGTTTTCTTTTTTTTTTTTAGAAGTTTTGGCCTTTACATGATTTGTCTATTTCGTTTTAGATTAAGATCTTTAAAACATATTTTTGAAATGCTATCGTTAGTTCCACATAAAAATGGCCGACTTCCGTTTTGAAGGGAGGTCGATGCGTATTCACTTCCTGTTAGCTTTAAGCTAATAGTAGAGCCCGTGTACCGGTTGTTGGCTGCAGTTCACCTAGGGGGCGATTGCGGTAGAGTCCAAAATACCTGGGGCTTTATGAAGCTACATGGCTAAATTTACTGTTTTTTTCCCATTAGACGTCAGAAACTGTCTGGTTTGAATTTATTTTTTGCAAGTTGGACATAGATTAGCTATAAAATGTGAATTAACAAACATCCATACCCTTTCAGTTTTTCACAACGTGAGCCTGTTTTGGTTCTGCCTCGCTAGCATTATGTAAACTGGCCAGTGAGTGAGGGCTAACAGAGCCCTCTGGGGCTGGTGAGGGAGAAATGAGGAATTAGGAGACTGCATGTTGATGTTGAAGCGAACGAAAGCACCTAAAAATATTGTTCCACGATTATTTATACAATCTTTGTCCCCTGTATTGTAAACATATCACCTACAGGTTGTCAGTTGTACAGTCATTAAATGTAAATATAAATTCATGCATTTCATAGCCCTCCATGGATGAAATTCCACAAAATTTTACTTATTCCCACAAGATGTCAGGTTCATCAAGACATTAAATTTGGTGCAGGGCTAACATCTGATCTAAAGACAGGGGCAATTAAAGCAGTAGTATATATATATTGTATGTTTATTTTTAAACCATGGTGGTGCAAGTCACATATGACTGTAGTCTATAAGCTAAGTTATGGTGGCTCTTGAGATTAACATTTCATCATTGTCAAGGTCAGATGTCAGGTAGTTCTTTAGGAAAAACTATATTTTTCTGGGTTTCATAGGGGGGTTGAATAATGATAATGTGGTCGCTTGGGACAAAATGAAATTTGTTTGTAAGTCTACTGGGGTTACATGCACATCAAGTTTTATGTGCCCTGGTGTTACAGTGTTCATGAATTTGTTTATTGAAAATTCATGAAGTAGATGATGGGAGAAAATAAATGAAATAAATCTTTGATTATCACTGTATGATCAATACGATAGCTATGCTAACAACAATTATAATGAAGAAATTAGATTGTAGTAAGTAAATGTTGGCGAAGGGTAAAGTTATTTTCTTAAGAAATTTAATGTGATTTTTATTATAGGAATAATCCTATCAGATGAAAACATATATTTTATAAGGTAGTCCCTTGACTTTATGATTGTTTAGAGTTAATTAGAAATATATTTTATGTATGTAATTGTACTTATTAATTTTATTTTTGTTTATATGTAGTTGTTAATGTTCAAATAATACATTTTTTATTTTTTTTTTCAGATGCCGAAACTGAAAAAGCATCGTATGAGGCGTGCTCCACAACCACAAGGTAATAGTAAGAAAGATGGGTCTTTTTCTTGTACTTGTGTTGACCAGCTGCCAGCTGGTGTTGTCAATGGAGGTGTGCTTAAATGTAGAAAGAAAAGGGATTTGCCTCAAAGTATGTCATGCTGTGTTGCGGCTGTAGCCAGGCACCAATACCAACCAGTATGTACATGGAAACCTAGTGTATTGGATGAAGTTTGTGATGTGTCTGCATCTGTAGTCAAACCCAGGGATTCAGATTTATTGTGTTCAAATGAGCGTGATGGCAATTTGACTTCATATACTTGTCAATACAGTTTCTTTGGTAGAGAGTGGCTAGTATCTTTCAATGATTTTCTTATAGAAGATGCACTTTTTGAGGCACCGCTCTATGAGGTCATTCACAAGACATTACTAGCCCATGGAGCATGCTTAGTGGAGTTTGAGACAGAGACATGTGCTATCATACACCATAACAACTACTATGTGATGGTGGATCCAAATGTTAGAGACTGGACAGGAATGGGGAGCATCAGAAAAGAGCATATGGGCAGAAGTGCCATTGTGTTTAACAGCAATTTGAATGACTTGAGATTGCACATGGAGAAACTGATGGACAGCTTTGATTATGAATGTCATTCTGTTTGTGGTATTCAGGTTGTTGAGTCTAAATGTGCTACAGATTTGAATGACATAAACGAAGTCTGTAATGATCAGGCTGGTACTAGTGAAAGTTTATGTGTGGAACATAGAGGTGCATCAGAAAGCCAACCGGAAGGGCCTTTTCAGGCATGCAGTGTTGGTGTTACGAGTTGGACAGCTACAAAAATGTCAAGTCAAGGTGGTTGTGTTCAAGAGGTTATTAGTTCTGATGAAGAAAGTGAGGTGTTGCACAGTTATGCAGTTGATGGAAATAGTAGTGATGAAAGTTTAAGTGACCCTGCTCTTTCTATTGGCTTTGCTTCTTCTAGTGATGGTATTGGTAGGCCAGTGCGTGTTTTACATGGAAGTTTCCATCAAGGTGATTTTCGTTTCTTTTATGGTGGAAGTCAGTGTATGGCAATTAGCTTCGAGGCTGTATGCCAACATAGTGTTCAGAAAGTCTCTTCTTGGAATACCAGCAAACTTGATGAAGTTCTTGAAAAAGGTGATGCTCTATATACACGTCTAAGGGATAACGGATGTATTTCTGACCCGGTAAACAGATATCTGAGTACAGAAGAATTACCAAAAAAACATAAAATAAATGAACAGCAGTTTAGTTGTAGTTTTGGTGATTTTTATGTTCATGGTGACATTTGGCCTAATACTGTGAATGTCACAGATGATAGTAGCAACAAGACATTGTTTGATGGTTTGCAGTACATTTTTCAAAATGTGGACAAATGTCTGGTTACCATGTGCGGTTTCACCTGTGCTATACTTAGTGCTGAAAATCAATTTGCCTTAGTTGATTCACATGCTCGTGATTCTGAAGGCTTCCCAGATGAATATGGCACAAGTATTGTGTTATACTTTAGGTCATTGACTGATGTGTGCAGTCACTTGCTGTTGTTGTCTTCACGTTTTGTTTCTGTTAACACAGAATTTAATTTGAGCAGTGTTCAATTTTTTCTAGAGAGTATGAACCAAAATAATGATGGAGAACATGAGCAATCTCGAGTACAAGTGGAAAGTTGTGTCAGTGATGTTTTCATGGTAGATGTGAAAAATAGATATGAAGAATTAGCCTTGGATTCAGATGCATTGATAATGGATAGTGTGAATGACTTAATAAGCCTAGTTGCTGAAGATTTTCAAGAAGACATGGAAGTGGTTACCATTGATGATTCTAGTAGGACTATAGTTGAAGATATGGAAACAGATATCATGATTTTGGGGGAGTTGCCAAGAGTTGAGAACTATTTTCAGCCTATATCTAAAGCATATGCACAGAAATTATGTGAGAGTATGAATATAAGATACAATGGTGTAAAGGAGGAATTGCAGTATGATAAGACTTTAGTAGGTCTCCCATGCCATTCGTCTGTTATGGTTGGAGATGGTAATTGTTTTTTCCGTGCAATTAGTCATATGGTTAGTGGTGCACAGGGGAATCACAGTAAGTTTAGGAATGCTTTAGTGAAATATATGGAAGAAAATGAAGATATGTGTATGCATGTTTTGAGAGATGGCTATAGTGATGTGGCAGATTATCTTACAAAGTCTAGAATTGGATTTGACAGTACATGGGCAACTGAGGTAGAAATAGAGATGATGGCTAATTACTTAGGAGTTAATATACATACATACAGTGACAAACGATGGCTAATGTATAAATGTGTCCAAAGTACAGATGTGACAATGGGCATATACTTGCATCATTGCAATGGGAATCATTACAATGTAGTAGAGTGTGTGGAACGTGAAGGTATGACAGGTTGTAGTGGTCGATGTTTGAACAAAAAAAAGAGGGAAACCAAAAAAAGGTCTGTTAAACATAATGATGACAACAATGAGGTGCTTACTACGGAGGATAATGTGGTGATCAATGACACTTTGAAGGATTTAAAGGTTGAAAAGGATGACCAGAGTTTTATGGAACTGTTTGATGGGAAGGGAAGTTCTGAAAATGATGTGAAGGATATGCGAACAGGTGGTTTGTTTATCCCTGAGTTGCTAACAAATAAGGCATATTTTAATCCTATATGTAAGAAAGATGCTCTGAGGTTGTGCAAATTAGTTGATGCTGAATTTGAAGGTGTTGAAGTGGAATTTCAGGAGAAGAGTGTATTACTTGGTAGCCCATGTGAGACATTTCCAATTATTAAAGACAGTAGTTGTTTTTTCCGTGCAGTTAGTTATGTCATTACTGGTTCACAAAAGAAGTCATAGAAAATTGAGGCTTGCTGTAGCAAAGTACATGGAATGTCATGAGGAACTTTTGTGGGCCTTATTTGGATATTCAATATAATGGTGTTTCAGACTATCTTAGAAAGTCTAGAATGAAATATGTTGGCACATTTGTAACAGACTTAGAAATACAAATTACTGCTAATATGTTAGAAGTGGATATTCATACATATAGTGGAAACCAATGGCAATCTTATCAATGTGGTATGTCTACAAATTCAAGTCCTGGCATATATTTATGTCATAGTAATGGCAATCAATATGATGTCATTGTTTGTGTGAAAGATTTGTATTTGCCAAATTGTAGTTCTCGATGTAATAATTCAGGCAAAACACAATGCAGGCAAACAAGACTGAATTCAATTTAAAGTATGTATATGAATGATAATGTGTGATGGTGGAAAAGACAACTAACCCAGTTCTGGCTAAGTGATATAAATTAACAAAGGAATTGTAAATGATTATGTGCAGTATTTAAGCGAGAAAAAGAGCTGGATGCAAGGCAGGCGCAAGTATCAGAAATATAAGGAAAATATTAAGAAACGAATGCGTAAAAAGTATTATGTTAAGTGATGAGAAAGGACGAATGTATATTAAATATTACAGATTCTAGTGATGCGAAACGATGAATCAGGAAATGAAGGAAATTAACAAATTGAAAGATTATAACACTTGTGTCTTTGAGAGCAAGAAAAATTATTAGCAGGTAAAATGAAATACAAATATGATTTGAATTATAAGTGTACAAGTTATATATGCCAGCAAATTAAAGTATCGCCAGGATGATTTCTCACAGAAATACTGTTAAATTAGCAAGCAAAGTGAAGTACCATGACAGTATTTGTCATAGAGTTGCTGTGAAATCAGCAAGCAAGCTAAAGTACCGTGACAATTTGAGTCATAGGGCTTCTGTTAAATCAGCAAGCAGACTAAAGTATCGTGAGAATTTGAGTCATAGGGCTTCTGTTAAATCAGCAAGCAGACTAAAGTACCGTGAGAATTTGTGTCATAGGGCTTCTGTTAAATCAGCAAGCAAGCTAAAGTACCGTGACAATTTGAGTCATAGGGCTTCTGTTAAATCAGCAAGCAGACTAAAGTATCGTGAGAATTTGAGTCATAGGGCTTCTGTTAAATCAGCAAGCAGACTAAAGTACCGTGAGAATTTGTGTCATAGGGATGCTGTCAAATCAGCAAGCAAGTTAAAGTATCATGGAAATGTGTGTCATAGAGCTGCTGTTAGATCTGCAAGCAAACTGAAGTATTGTGAAAATATGAGTTTTAGGGCTGCTGTTAAATTTGCAAGCAAACTTAAATATCGTGTGAATCTGTGTCATCAAGCTGCTGTTAAAACAGCTAGCAAACTTAAGTACCATCAGAATGAGTCTGTATAGGATTGCTTCAAAAAGAACCAAACAAACTAAAATACCATCAGAAATGCATTACATCAGGACAAAAAATACAATGTATTGTGAAAGATAAATATAAGACTAATATAGGAATATCGTGAAAAGCAAAAACAACGTAATCGCATCAAAAAACAGGAAAAGTTAGCAAGTCAAAATGTGTTTGAAAATGTAATATCTGCATTTTTGGATAAGGTCAAGGAAGGTCCCAATTATGTATGTTGTGTATGCCATCGTCTTCTTTTTAAGCATCAGGTTAAAGAATGTGTAAAAGATGTTTACACTAAAACACAGGAAATGACTAAAATTGCAGAAAAGTGCATTACTGAAAATTATTTACATAAATGTGATGCATACTGTGACATTGACTGTGCTTGGAGAAGATCATGTAGAAGATCACTATGGATTTGTTATACTTGTGATTCTAAGTTAAGAAAGACTCAAATGCCTCAAGAAAGTGTGGTTAACAACTTATCTTTATCACCCATACCACCTCAGCTAAGTTGCTTGAATAATTTAGAACAACATTTGATTGCGTTACACATTCCCTTCATAAAACTTGTGTGCTCTCCCGAAAGGTGGCCAAAATGGAATACATGGACCAGTTACTTGTGTGCCAAGTAATGTTGCTGAAACTTCAAGAATTTTGCCTCGTTCAGATGTTGCCCAGTCACTTTTGCGTGTAAAGTTAAAAAGAAAGCTAACGTACAAAGGGTATTACAAATATGAACATGTTAACGTTCAGCATATTCGCCAAGCTTTAAGATACTTGAAGCGAAAACAATAGATATTATTGTGATATAGATTTCAATGAAGATTGGGTGAATGACATGTCAAAAGATGCTGGAGATGACGTTATAGAGTCTGAGGAAGTAGTTGCTGAAGACAATGAAGATGAGTTACTGCATGACAGACAGCAACACTGTATGTTCATGGATACGTGTCTTCAGCCTGTTGATGTAGGACAAGAGGTTTTAGACCAGTATTTTGATAGTATCATAAATTTGGCACCAGCAGAGGCATCCAGTCCAATTAAGATATTGGAAGACAAGACATCAGAAGCAAAGTGTTTCCCCGTGTTATTTCCACATGGCTGTCATACATATGGCGATGCTAGAAAGCACAAATTGACTTTGTCTAGATATTTCAATATGAGGATTTTAAATGCAGATTGCAGGTTTGCAAACAATGTTGAATATATTTTTTATGCTCAGTACTTGTCTGAACTTGAACAAGTAATTTCAAATGTGTCCATTGCTTTGAGAAAAGGGAAAGAAAAAAGTAAAGGTAATAAAATTGGAGTTGACATAGTTAATAATAAAGAAACATTAAGTCAATTACTTGAACATGATGAAGGATACAGGTTCTTAAAACCTATACGAGGGACTCCTGCTTTTTGGCAAAGCGTTCAGAAGGATGTATTTGCATTGATTAAAAATCTAGGAATCCCCACCTGGTTTGCTTCCTTCTCAGCAGCTGATATGCGCTGGACAAACTTAATGTCTAGTATTATGCAACAGGAGGGAAGACAGGGTACTCCTGAAACACTAGAATGGACTGAACGTTGTGAAATGCTTAGGCGTCATTCTGTGACAGCTGCCAGATTTTTTGATTTCAGGTGGCATTGTTTCTTGAAGGATGTACTTATGTCTCCTGCTCACCCAATTGGAAAAATAGTGGATTACTTTTATCGTGTAGAATTTCAACAGAGAGGCAGTCCACACGTGCATTGTTTATTCTGGATTGAAAATGCACCTCAGATAGACAGAAATACAGATGAAGAAGTAGTTGAGTTTGTGGACAAATATGTAACATGTGAGTTGCCATCTGATGACCAAGAACTCTTAGATATAGTGTCAACTGTTCAGCAACATAGCAAAAGGCATGCAAAAACATGCAAAAAGAAAAATACAGTTTGCAGGTTTAATTTCCCTCGTCCTCCATCTGCTTGTACATTTATATCTCATAAGAAGGAAGATACTGAAGATCATAGCATGGATATTGATGCTTGCACTTGCTCGCCAGATGAGTTAAGCCCATGTGACACTTGTAAAAATAAGAAAAATAAAATGCGTAAAGACAGAGCAGCAGATATTTTGGCAGATGTAAAGAAGGCCATATCAGATGAAACTAAAACATACTCATCTGTTCAAGAGCTATTTACTTCTTTGGGAATTACTCAGGAGGTTTACCAGGAAGCATATGAGACTTTAGGGAAAAAAACAGAGCTTGTGTTAAAAAGAGAGCCTGAACATGCGTGGATAAATCAATATTCTAAGCCTTTACTGAAATGTTGGAATGCTAATGTTGATCTTCAATATGTAGTGGATGCATATGCTTGTGCAGTTTATTTAATTTCTTATATTTCCAAAACAGAGAGGGAAGTTGGACTTATGCTTGGCAATGCTCAAAGGGAGGCTAAGAACAAAAATCTTGATGCAAAAAACGCTTTGAGACAATTAGGAAGTGTGTATTTGCACAATCGTGATGTCAGTGCACAAGAAGCAGTTTATAGGTTAACTGGTATGCATTTAAAGGAATGTTCTCGCAAGGTGGTATTTATACCAACAGGAGATAATGTGGTGAAAATGAGCTTGCCATTATCTGTTCTTAGAGGTCAAGCAGAAGCTCAAACATTGTCCAGTGATAACATGTGGATGACCAGCATTGTTGATAGGTATAAAAACAGACCAGATGAGGAAGAGTTTGATCAGATGTGTTTAGCAACTTTTGCTTCAGAGTTTCGTGTTTTGTCCAGCAATGAAAAGTCATCAAGTAGAGTTAAATTGAAAAATGATTTGGGATTCGTCTTGCGTAGAACACGCACAGCTCCAGCAGCTATACGGTACGCTCATTTTTCTCTAACAAAAGATCCAGAAAAATTTTATCAGTCTATGTTGCAATTATTTCTTCCATACAAATTGGACAGTGAGTTAAAACCACTTGGATATGAAACATTTGAGGACTTTTACACTAATGGGCATGTTTGTTACACAAATGATATTTTGCAATCTGTTAAAGATATTGTTAACTACAATAGGCAAAGATATGAGATAGAGGCAGACTTACTGGATTCAGCTGAAGAACAAGTTAACATTGGTATACTTGAAAGTGCATGGGGACAGTTATGTCCAGAACAGGAGATGGAGCGTTTAGAATGTCAGCAACTACTAATTGAACAAGGGCAAAGGCAAATGGAAGATCCCGTAGAAGACATTCCAGATTTAAATGACAGAAATGCACAAAACTTGTGTGTGGAAAAACAGAAGAATGGGTTGCTTAGAGCAGATGCACTAGCTTTGATGAGGAGTTTGAATAGCACACAAAGGGCAATTTTCAACAAAGTCAGACAATGGTGTTTAAGCAAAATTCAAGGACAAACTCCACCAGCATTTCAAGTTTTTGTTACAGGTGGTGCTGGAACAGGCAAAAGTCATTTAATTAGAGCTATCCAATATGAAGCTAATAGACTTTTGTCTAGGAATAGCAATAACCCTGATGACACATGTGTATTGTTAGTTGCACCCACTGGAATTGCAGCTTACAATTTGAAATGTGGCACAATCCACAGTACATTATCTATAGGAACTGATGTTAAATTGCCATATACTCCACTAGGCGAGGAAAAACTGAATACGCTGCGATCAACATTAGGACAATTACAAATTATAATCATTGATGAGATCTCGATGGTAGATCACAAATTGTTAACATACATTCATGGGCGTCTAAGGCAAATTAAACAAACAGGTAATTTCTCTCCATTTGGAAATGTTTGTGTAATTGCTGTTGGAGACCATTTTCAGCTTGGGCCTGTACGAGGCAAACCTCTCTATGTGGACACAGATGGAGTGAACTTATGGAATACTTTTTCTGTGGCTGAATTAACAGAAGTTGTGCGCCAGAAGGATACAGAGTTTGCCCATTTGCTTAATCGATTAAGGACAAGGAAAAAAGGTACTCCTCTTCACAGAGCTGATATTGACCTTTTAAAATCAAGGGAAACAGGCGACGAAAGTGAAGTGTTACACATATTTCCAACAAATAGCCAAGTGCAAGAGCATAATAGTCATCAGTTAAACAAAACTTGTGAAGATTATATCTGCATTAAAGCACAGGATTATAAAAAAGATCATAAAACAGGGAAAATGACACTGCTAAAAGAGCCACTGTGTAGAGTGCAGAAGTCTAATTTACCAAGCCACTTGACTATTGGTAAGGGGGCTCGTGTTATGCTCATTAAAAATATTGATGTGTCAGATGGTTTGGTTAATGGTGTGTGTGGAATTGTCATGCATGTAGTAATACAAGAAGGCAAGACATTTCCAGTAAAAGTATATGTTCAATTTGATGATGTCAATGTAGGGCGCCAAAAAATAAAACAAAACATTGGTATACAACCTTGTTTACGGAACTGCACACCAATATTTCCTGAGGAAGAGAGAGTTGACAACAGAGGTACTTTACGAAGACAGTTTCCTCTAACTTTAGCTTGGGCCATTACTGTACATAAGGTACAATCCTTAACAATTGATAATGCTGTTATATCTCTTAAAAGAATATTTGCAGCTGGCCAGGCCTATGTAGCACTCAGTCGAGTTACTAGCATAAGTGGCTTAATCATTCAAGATTTTAATGAAAAGGCCATTTATTGTAAAGATAACATTGAGGAAACTATCAATGAAATGCCACCTTTCCTGTGTGACATGGACTTTGTAAAGCCTGTCTCTGACATTTTCTCAGTGTATCTATTAAATGTACAAAGTTTAAATGCACACATTGAAGATCTGAGAAAATGTGTTGAAACTCTTCTTCCCAGTTCTGTTGGTGTGACAGAAACATGGCTGCAATCCAATTCTGCTGCAGACAATGTAAATTTAGATAACTATGATTTTCACAGTGCACCACGTGCTTTGGCATACTCTACAAAGAACTGCCCATTAAAAGATTTGCACGATCAACATCATGGTGGAGTGGGAATGTACACTAAAACTGGTTTAATTTGCATTCGGCAACACATTCCAAATTTAAATTTAGAAAGTGTAGTGATGCATTACACTGAACTGGACATTCTTTTAGTTGTAATTTACAGACCACCATCATATCAAATTAGACTATTTAAACACCACTTGGAAAATCTGCTTGACATTATATCTCAAAAAAGTAATAACATTGTGATTTTGGGAGATTTTAATGAAGATATTTTGGCTAAACAGACGCTTGTTAGATTTATGGCAAGAAAAAACTTCAGACAGATTGTTTCAGAGCCCACAACTGAAGCTGGTACATTAATAGATCATGTTTATGTGAAAACATCATGTATGTACACTGTGAACGCTAAGGTTATGCCAATGTATATTAGCACACATGAAGGTATTCTCTGCACATTTTCACTTTGAAGGAATTACAGCTTATATAGTTATCTCAGCATTTTAAACAATTTAAGCACGCTTTCACAAGGTATTGCTGTTTTAATGACTCTAAAAGTGACATGGCCATGTTGACTAGAATTTAACCTTGTGATATATTTTCATGACTTCGTCAGAATTATAATTCAGTTGATACATTTTTTTGTTTGTCTGCGGCTCATAAGAGTATTAATTGTATAGTCAATTTGTTTAATGTTATTATGTCTTTCAAGTTTAGTTAATTTATTATCTCTCTTAATGCGTTTGTAGTGGCTATGCCATCTTGTTGTACTTGGTGCCAGTTGTGCAAATGCCTGTTAAGATGTCCACGATCTGGAAATCTTGATGGGGCACAGTTGGCTTAAGTATTTCTAAAGGTATAGAATTAATTTTGACTAATAGTTGTTCAGGATCTGTGTTTAGTTAATTTATTATCTCTCTTAATGTGTTTGTAGTGGCTATACCATCTTGTTGTACTTGGTGCCAGTTGTGCAAATGCCTGTTAAGATGTCCACGGTCTGGAAATCTTGATGGGGCACAGTTGGCTTAAGTACTTCTAAAGGTATAGAATTAATTTTGACTAATAGTTGTTCAGGATCTGTGTTTAGTTAATTTATTATCTCTCTTAATGTGTTTGTAGTGGCTATGCCATCTTGTTGTACTTGATGCCAGTTGTGCAAATGCCTGTTAAGATGTCCACGGTCTGGAAATCTTGATGGGGCACAGTTGGCTTAAGTACTTCTAAAGGTATAGAATTAATTTTGACTAATAGTTGTTCAGGATCTGTGTTTAGTTAATTTATTATCTCTCTTAATGTGTTTGTAGTGGCTATGCCATCTTGTTGTACTTGATACCAGTTGTGCAAATGCCTGTTAAGATGTCCACGGTCTGGAAATCTTGATGGGGCACAGTTGGCTTAAGTACTTTTAAAGGTATAAAATTAATTTTGACTAATAGTTGTTCACGCTCTGCTCAGAAAACCTGACAAATACTTTTCCACTGGGTTTGTTTCCATCATTTCAACAGTATGGATATTTTATTGTTAAATTCCATTATTAGCCTAATCTACATGATATTGGCTTATTTGATATTAATATAACTACATTCCATACTGTTGTTATTGAAGGTTTTGCTTTTCCCACAATTTGGCCTACACAAAAGCAAAAGGCATTGGTAGTGGTACTTCCACATTAGTGGAATGGGGTTCAACTCCCTGCAGTGTCCTTGCTGAAAAAAAAAAAAAAAAAAAAGTTTTTGTCATAAATAACGGAGGAAATATGTACTGAACTATCTGTGAATTATACCTACAAAAATTGCAATAAGAAAGTTCTTAAGTTTAAGCTAAAAATGAGGAGTGTTACAGAACTTACATAGTTTTGCATACTGCAATAAATGGAGCACCGTAAACAAAAATGCAAGCACATTCACAACAACTGTGCTCTCTTTGTCTGTCCCTCATCTTTACACTTGCACACACACACACACACACACACACACACACACACACAATCTTTCTCTCACACACACACACTCTGCCTTTCACACTCTGTCCCTTACACTCTCTGTCTCATTCACTCACAAAAATTGTCCTCACAGTCTCTCACTCACACACACTCAATCCCTCATACTCTCTCTCATTCACTCCAACAGCTGGGATTTCTATTTAACACACTCTCCCTCACATGTGCTCTCAGTCTCTCACTTCATTCTCTTTGTCATATACTCACAACAGTTTCAACTAATTTTATGCTTAGAACATGGTCCTGAAGACATATAGGAACTTTGGTTGGAATACATCAAACTGTTCCTGAGATATACTGATTGACCAGTAGGGGTGCTATAGAATATCACATAAGTCATATTGCATGATCAGAAAATGGTCCACAGTCTGTGTACCAAGATTGGTAATGGTAGATTTAAATGTTCAAAGTTATAATATTTGACCACTAGGGGCAGCAGAGAGTTTCAACTAATGGTTATGCAAGGTGAAAACACATCCCAAAATGGTTATGTTTACGTTAAGTTTGGTTACGTTATGTCAAAACCTTCCTGAGATATAACGTTTGACCACTGTGTGTGCTAGACAATTTCAATTAATCATTAGACATAATCAGAACAGGCCCCTGAGGACATATACCAAGTTCAGTTATGATAGGTCAAACCGTTTCCAAGTTATGTTTGACCATTAAGGGATACCAGAGAGTTTTATTTAATGGTTATGCATAGTCAGAAAAGAGTCCTGAGAACATATTAGTATGGTTATGATATGTCAAACTGTTTCCCAGTTATAATGTTTGACCACTAGGGGGCACTAAAAAGTTTAAGTAAATAGTGTTGCATGGTCAGAACAGAATCAAGAGAATAAATACCAAGTTTGGTTAAGCTACGTCAAGCCGTTTCCAAGATATAACTTTTGCCCAGTACAGGCCAGTAGACATTCCAATTAACAGTATTGCATGATCGCGTGGTCAAGAATGACAAATATACCATTACAAGCAAGAGACAATATTTTCAGATCAATCACTTAAAACTTTACTTATTTCTGGCACATTTCAGGCTTCACCAGATGGTGGCGTTATAACAAGCACGCCCACGGGGTGTCTAGATATCATCATACGCACACCATCTATGAACCAGTGAAGTTTCAGATCAATCGAATAAAGCATTGTCAATTTCTGGCACTTTTCCTGCTTGACCAGGTGGTGGCGCTATAACAGTCACGCCCACAGGTTGTCTAGATATCATCACAGTCATACCATTTATGAACCAGTGAAGTTTCAGACCAATTAATGCAGTGTGATTTTAAGGCACACTTCCTGTTTTGTGATGAGCTATTAAAATTAAAATTAGCTATTAAAATTAGCTATTAATGAGCTATTAAACTCACACACACTCACACACAAACTCATACAATCTGCCTTTTAAACTCTTTCTCTTAGTAGGGGCGCTACAGAGATTCACATAAGTCATACTGCATGTTCAGAAGGTGGTCCACAGTCTGAGTACCAACTTTGGCTATGATAGGTCAAACCGTTTCCAAGTTATAATGTTTGACCACAAGGGGGCATTAGAGAGTTTCGATTCATGGTTATGCGTGGTCAGAACACGGTCAGGAGTCCATATACCAAGTTTGGATAAGCTACGTCAAACCGTGTCCAAGTTATCATATTTGACCACTAGAGGGCGCTACAGAGTTTCGATTCATGGTTATGCGTGGTCAGAACACGGTCAGGAGTCCATATACCAAGTTTGGATAAGCTACGTCAAACCGTTTCCAAGTTATCATATTTGACCACTAGAGGGCGCTACAGAGTTTCAATTCATGGTTATGCGTGGTCAGAACACGGTCAAGAGTCCATATACTAAGTTTGGATAAGCTACGTCAAACCGTTTCCAAGTTATGATATTTGACCACTAGGGGAGCTACAGAGTTTCGATTCATGGTTATGCGTGGTCAGAACATGGTCAGGAGTCCATAAACCAAGTTTGGATAAGCTATGTCAAACCGTTTCCAAGTTACAATTTTTGACCCACTAGCACTTTTAGCACCTTTCCTGCTTGACCAGGTGGTGGCGCTATAACAGGCACGCCCACGGGGTGTCTAGATATCATCACAGGCACACGATCTATGAACCTGTGAAGTTTCAGATCAATCGGGTAAAGCATAGTCAATTTCTGGCACTTTTCCTGCTTGGCCAGGTGGTGGCGCTATAACAGCCACGCCCACGGGGTGTCTAGATGTCATCACAGTCATACCATCTATGAACCTGTGAGGTGTCAGACCAAACGGTTAATGCAGTGTGATTTTATGACACACTTCCTGTTTCGTGATGAGCTATTAAAATCATACAATTTCCTAATATTGTTATTCCAACATATTTCGTAGTATCAAAAATCCGTTCGCAATTTAGCATCAGCAACATCTAGAGGTCATGTACACCAAATTTCACTGGAATCTGACATACCGTGTCCGACAAGTACGTTAAAGTTCACTGTGTGTCCAAATTTTTACACTCCTTAATACCTCACTTCCTGTTGGGCGTGGCTAATGCAATGTAATACAAAAATTGTTCGTCTTGGGGAGTCCCACACACCTACCAAATTTCGTGCATGTAGCTCAAAGTATATGTGAACCATGGAACTAAATGTCAATTTCTGTAGTGGTTCCACCTTGCCAGATGGTGGCGCTGTAACAACCACGCCCAGTAAGTGAATGGATATCGTGGTAATCATAAGATCTATAAACGGTATGAGTTTCAGGCGATTTTGTCAATCCAGTGTGATGTTATGCCACATTTCCTATTTTTCATTTTTTCTCTTATTTCATGCATCCGCCATCTTGAATTCGTAAAAGGTATGAAAAATCCCTTCGCAATTTGACATGAGCAATGTCTTGGTATCATGTCTACCAAATTTCACAGGAATCTGACAAACGGTGTCCGAGGAGTATGTTAAAGTTCATCATGAGACAGGCCCCATAGAGCCCAAGGTATTTTTTTACTTTAGGGGGCGCTACGGAGTCCCTGGGCCACACCCGGGTCTATACCTCTGTAAACCTCCAGTGTTCCAGACTTCCAAGGTGTGTGCAAAATTTCGTGAGTTTTCATGCACGGGAAAGGGGTCAAAAATGGCCGGTTCCAGGGGAAGAAAAATAATAATAATAATAATAATAATAATAATAATAAAGAAAAAAATCCTTACAAAAGCAATAGGGCTTCGCACCGGTCGGTGCACAAGCCCGTTCCGGGCTCGTGCACCTCGGTGCTCGGGCCCTAAAAATAAGAATCCCAGATAGTAAATCATTCTGAGACAGTTGAGGACGAAAGCTATGATGACTAATTTCAGATGAATCTTTTGTTGTTGCTTTTTCAGACTAGTGGCATCAAATGCACCTCTCAGGGTTCAGGCCAGGGTCTACTGGCAGAGCACAAAGTTCAAGAGAGTAGCTGTGTGCACATCCCACCTTTAGGCCAGGTGCAGGATAAATGAAGTATATAAGTAGTATGTAAGTACAACAAAGGAAAATGTTGTAGTATGGTGTAGAAGTATTGTGCAGAACAAAGGAAAATGTCCGCAATACTGATTAGACTCCCATAATTCAATTAAAAAGCAACGTTTCGACCCTTTTTGGGGCCCTATTGGTGCTTTTTAATTAAATTATGGGAGTCTTATCAGTGTTGCAGACATTTTCCTTTGTTCTGCAAGATACTTCTACACGATACTACAACATTTTCCTTTGTTCTTCTGGCAGAGCAACCATGGAGGTAGGAATTGGATCTTGGGCTATCAGCAGCACGTACATCCAGCCCCTCTACCCCACTGAGCGCAGCCCCAGCCTCTGAAGCTCTTCAGGACCACACACCACTGATAGGCATTAGGGCTGTAACGATACACCCAACTCACGATTCGGTTCATATCACGATTTGTGACCTACGGTTCGATACACCCCACGATTATTAAAATATATATTTTTGATAATGGCTTATGGCTAGAATAGGTTACAAGAGGCAAATAGTATTTCTTTTTAAACTTTAAAAATAATAATGATATTGATTTGAAGATTGGAAGCACCATTGCATCACATCATGTGGTTGTTTTCTGGACTGAATGGTTACAGAACTTTAAAAGAGTGTATCACGATACTGCCTTCTTGTATCACGATACAGTATTCTCGATTCGATACAATATCGTTACAGCCCTAATAGGCATGGTAAGGAATAGTGACCAAGATTTCTGATGTAGGCTATCCTCTATATAGTGCAGTGGGGGGAGGGGGGGGGGCAATGAAAAAGGATCTAAAGAGTGGAGTGGAGTGGGTGTCGGATACTGGGGTACCTACTCAAGCTCCCTCTACATTGCACGGCACACACACAGCTCCTTAAGTCTCAACTCAACTGCAGGACTGACTGGCCAGCAACAGCAGCAGCAGCCTCTGAAGAGCTCCTCCTCAGCCCCTACAACACCACAGCACTGCAAACAGGCGTGCCAAGATGAGTCACCGTGATCCAATCAGTCACAGAGCCAGGCTCACAGCCAGAGACATAGCAAGGCAGCAGGAGGTGTGTGTGTGTGTGTGTGTGTGTGTGTGTGTGTGTGTGTGTGTGTGTGTGTGTGTGTGTGTGTGTGTGTTGGGGAGGGTGCTAACTAACACAGAGATGCCAAGGGTGACGGGGGGTGGAGGAGGCTGGATGAGTGCAAGATAACACGGGTTAAAAGAGGACACACACATAAAGAGGCCGAGGATGAGGCCCAGATGGAAAAACAGATGTATGGCAACGAAGTGTGAGAGGAACTTAGAGACAGGACAGCTAGCAGAGATGGAGAAAAACACAAAAGAGAGAAGTTGAAGAAGAGGTGAGAAAGTAAAGTAAGGTAAGGCAAGGCCCAAACAAACCTAAGACCAAAAGGAGAGAGTGACAAGGAGTGACCAGGGAAAACTAAAAGACCAAAGTCCAAAAGACTGTAGGATGTACAGGTGGGGGGGCGTGGGGGTGGAGGGGGTGTGCAGAGCAGCCGGCGGCTAATGGAAGCTCACCCTCAGGCCGTGGAAGCGAGGGTTGTTGTAGAAGAGCTTCATCTGCTCGGGGGGCAGCGGGCCCAGAACCTTCTGGATGGTGTAGAGCTGGTCGATCTCGCTCTCGCCCGGGAACAGAGGCTGCCCATCGCTCAGCTCGCCCAGGATGCAGCCCACCGACCACATGTCCACCGCCTTCCCATAGGGGGCACTGCAGGGAGAAGGGGAAGAGAGAGAGAGAGAGATAATGAGGAGTACAGAAAAGAGATGTAGAAACATGGAGGTGGATGGAGAGAGAGAGGGATAGAGCAAAGTATAAAAAGAAGAGGAGTAACTGGGTGAAAGTGTGATAGAGAGTGTGATACAGATAAATGAAGGGAGGACAGCAAGGGATAGTTGAGATATTGAGTAGAGAAGGAGAGAGAGAGAGAGCAAAAGAGAGAGAGGACAAGAGCCAATGAGGGATAAAGAGCAAGATCTCTTGCATTATAAATGCCTCCAGTACACTTAAAATTCCATCCAAATCAACTTGTATTTACCCCTCTGACTATGCAGCCAACAAGAGTGACTTGGACCTCTCTCTCTCTCTCTCTCTCTCTCTCTCTCTCTCTCTCTCTCTCTCTCTCTCTCTCTCTGTGCTATGCGTGCATGGTCATTGCACCAGAGCTAATGCATTATCCAAGAACATTCTCCTGATGTTAAATAAACAGTCTGCTCAGACAAGAGGACGTTAAATAATGAACCGTGTACCTTCACAAGCACAAAGCTGAATGAAACACAGCCAACCAAAATATCCCATCAGGGAAAAGGATCCGGGCGCATATGCGTATAAACATTGGCAAAGTATTAACAATTAATAAGGAGACAGCGAGTGACAGATAGTGTGCGAACCAGGAGATGAGCAAAAAGGTTCTGCGGAGAGATGGCTGAAATATTGAAGGCGTGAGACAGACAGGGGGATGGAAGAGTGGGAGAGAAGGAGAGAATAGAGGGAGAGAGAGAGAGGGAGAGAGAGAGAGAGGGAGAGAGAGAGAGATTTAAAGATAGAGATTAGGCAGGCGAGAGGAACTGCAGCAGAGGCACTGCAATATGGATAGACGCTCAGCAAATGTTTTTCTTCCACACATTTGTCTTAAGCAGCAGGTGGAGAGAGAAAAAAACACAGAGAAAGAGAGAGAGAGAGAGAGAGAGAGAGAGAGAGAGAGAGAGAGAGAGAGAGAGAGAGAGAGAGAGAGAGCGAGAGAGAGAGGGCCCCTTTTCTCCTGAATTATTTCCCGCTGGGTGATGGTGGGCTGAAAGTGGAGCGTGATGCTGGGGAAAGCCAGCTCTCTTACCTGACAGAGCAAATTAGCAACAACCTCGCTCTCCAGCACTCTCTCAGAGGTAGGGTAAGGTATGCTCACATTACACACACACACACACACACACACACACACACACACACACACACACACACACACACACACACACACACACACAGAGGGTTGAAGACTCACCCCAGAAGCAGCTCAGGTGAGCGGTACCATCTGGTGGCCACATACTCGGTGTAGTTGGCGTCATTCCCTTCCGACAGGTTCCGAGCAAACCCTGGCGAAGAGGAAAACACAGGAAGATGAGAAACCTGAGCGCCAGAACCGCCAAGATTTTGCAACTACACTTAGAACATCACGACAGAACAGCAGGGTTATTAGAACCGATCAGCACTGCCAAGATGAAGGGCTTGATGTGGAGCAATTTAAACTCCAATTATTGATGAAATAACCACACCAACTTAGCCACTGAGAGAAATCTATAATTAACTACAAAGAATCGATGCATAATAATGAGCAAGTCAATAAATTGATTGGACGGAACAAGCCTGCAACTGTCCAGCGTCGCTCATTCTAGTAAACACTGACAGGCCACATGCTGTTAGATGACTGGCAGTTTGGTCATTTGAAGAGACAAAGATGGACACGGCACACATGCACATGAGTGTTTGAAGGGGCTTGTGTCCACACCACATGTTCCAGCAGTCTGCTCAATCTCTTGTTGCATCCTTTCAGAGTGTGTGTGGGGCCAACGTGGCATCATTGTTGTCAGTCTGGTGTGTGAGACTGGATCCGCCATCAGTCTACAGGCCATGTGTGTATGCATCTGTGTTTGTGTGTGTGTGTGTGTGTGTGTGTGTGTGTGTGTGTGTGTGTGTGTGTGTGTGTGTGTGTGTGTGTGTCACAAGAGCATACCAAGCCTGCCTAACCCACCCCCACCCGTCAAAGAATGAAACAAAGAAAGTGAACAAATGATGTAGTGATTGAGAAGAGGATGACAAGAGAGGCATAAAACATTAGCCTTGGGTTCTTTCTTTCTTTCTTTCTTTCTTTCTTTCTTTCTTTCTTTCAAACAATTCTTGGAAAAAATCAAGCGCACATAATGTCTGCTTTTGCCTGCCTGCCTGTCACAGTTTATGAATGTCATTGCTCTCCCAACGCCAACTGTCACACCGTGCGTTTGATTGCAAACAGATTGCCAAAGTTGTCAGTGGGTGGGAAGTGGAGGGGAGGGGAGGGGGCAATTGCATGGAAATGGCAAATGTCAGAGGTGAGTGAAGCGTGACGCATCAAGAGCGAAGCGTGAAGTGTGAAGCATTAACTGACTGGGATGTGTTGTGTTTATGTGTCCAACTCATGCACCTACAGTAGTCGTACTTACAGGACAGGACAGGATAGGCCTACAAAGGCCAGGGAGGGAACAATGTCTGGCGCTATGGGTCCTAGACTGGGGTAAGGTGTGATGCACACTATGAGCGTTTCTCAAAGTCGAGAATGCTTCCTAGGTAGCACACTTGCCCTGGAAGCCGTCCACTTCAAAAACGAGGATCCATCAGTGCATCCTTGAAAAATCTATGAACAAAGGCCTCTGTCCTCGCTAGAATTAAGAAGGATGCTTGACTTTGGAACAGTACTTGCCGACTGATAATGACATGGAATGCTCGAAGACGCAGCCTTCCAAGCATGCTTCCTCGACTTTGAGAAACGCTGTATGTCTATGTCCATGACATCAGCTAGGTCATGGTTGGATGTGGAGGCTAGTAGTCTAGACTACAGTACGGGTGTGATGGTGGCAGCACATTCTGACACAGTTTTTACATGCTTAAAACACCCTCTTGGGCCCTGACATACAACACTACACATTTTCTTCAACTCCACCTCATTAATATACATACTGTACCCTGACAAATACAATACATTGGATGTGTAGGCCAACATGTCAGATGATGAGTGTGGCTTGAAAAAAAATATATAGAAGGCAGACCCTTTATATATAGAGCAGGCCCTTTATGTTTTTTTGTTTTTTTTTTGCTGACAGTTCACTCACCGAAGTCACACAGCTTAAGTACGTCGTCCGAGCTGATGAGGAGGTTTTCCGGCTTGATATCTAAGGAGAAAGAAGAGAGACGAAAGAAGAGAAAGAGAGAAAGGTTAATGTTTATTTAACACTCAGGGTCAGGGGTAGGGTAAGAATCCTCTTCTGAAGCCATTTGTGACTGCAGTTGAGCTCTCATGGATGTCATGAATGCTTAGATTTTGTGTTTTATTTTGAATCAACCTTTATTTTTCCAAGAAGGTCCCACTGAGTTAATATCATCTACCTGGGAGCCAGCAAGTACAACTACCTGGGAGCCAGCAAGTACAACTAGAATCACAGAGATGACACACCTTACAAGCAAACAGTCAAGCAAAAATACAAACAAAATATAAAAAAGACAAAGTACAGAAAAAGAAATAGAGAGCAAGAAATACATTGAAATGCTAGTAACGATGACATTCTTCTATTTGTTTACGTAGTTTTTAAAACAGATTTTTCAAAACATCTCTGGAGAGCAGGGATTCACAAGCTATGCTGTTCTGAAAATCATTCCAAGTACATAGAGCATATGAACTGAAGGAGTTCTTGCCTAACTCTGAGCATATCACTGTAATGTTTAGGATCAATTTGTTTATTGACCTTGTGCTATAGGCACTGGTTTGGCTTGATAACAGACAACAGGGGCTGGAAGTTTTCCAACCAATGATTTTGCAATACAATTTACAACATGGACACTAAGGTCCATGTAACCATTTCATACATTTGCAATGGTGTGTTCTTGCTCTTGTATCCGTAACAAAACAGAACGTTGCATGATACAATACTTTGAATTTTCTTCCAAGGAAATTGGAGCATGCATATTATAGATCACAGTAGTCTGAGATAGATAACTAGACAGTTATCTAGGGAATATGTTATGAAAGAAAAAAGTCTTAGAAAAAGGTCTTCTTTTAACTGCTGGTGGAGACATTTGTATGAAAAAGGCTGTCAAAGTTGTCCATCATTTAGATTTTTTTCTTTTACACACATCGAACAGTTGTTTCTGGACCATCTCTTCAATGTCAGCTATGGCCTTAAACTATTCATGCCCATGCTGGTTTCCCCCCTCTCCAGCCTTTTGCCATTTTTCATCCAAAAAGAAATAGATGAAAAGAAAGAAAGAATAAAAGAAAGAATAAAAGACAGAAAAGAGGAACAGAGAGGCTGGTATAATAACTGATAGACAGAGAGTCCTGCTGAGAGTCGTGCTGTTTTTTCTCCATAGCTTCCCTTGTGCTAGTAGTATCATAACCATTATTAAGGGCTGCACTGCAGGTCCCTTGTTAGAAAATCAATGGGTGAGGATGTCTCAGGCCGGTGGAGAGCTCCTCGGTCCTGTCTCAAGTGCTGAAACTGAGACAGGAGCAGGAGCACGCACCCTTAGAGGATGTGACCTGAAAACAGCACACTGACCTTTCCACCTTTGTGTGGAGCTTGCAAGACAAAATGCACACACACATGCACACACACACACACACACACACACACACACACACACACACACACACATACACAGGCACATACTTTCACACACACACACACACACACACACACACACACACACACACACACACACACACACACAGGCACATACTCTCACACACACACATCCAGGGGCGCGTGCACACGCACACACACACACACACACACACACACACACACACACACACACACACACACACACACACACACACACAGACCCACACGCAAAATCAAATCAAATGAGAATAAATGTCTGCTCATGTCCACTTGGAACAGACTGTGTCTGGCTCTCCTGAACTTCTGGATGACATAAAGGTCTGATTATGTGTTGGGACTCATAATATTGTCTCGTGTTTTTGTCTCGGAGAGTGTTAGGCCATCTGGACACTCTTGCTCCACTCCTAGGATGCTAGCCAAAAAGCTCCTAGCATGCACACTATTGAGCAGACAGGGATGACATAGTAATCCCATTACCAAACTGGAGAGGAATGCTTTGTGCCTCTCCAGTAAAACTCCAACGCCAAACACTCTGACAAAGCACTCTGGATGGAACAGGGAATGAAATCTGTTCCGTTTTATTTGGCGTCCATTAGGAATACCTCCAGAGGCTTATCAAGAGGGTAGTGTGAGGTGGTCAATGAACAAAATGCTGGCAAGTTGCACAAATATGATACAAACGCTGGTAAAGAAGCTAGAAAGAAGGAGTAGGAAATGTCACATCCTTTATTGTGATGTTTTAGGGAGGGGATCTGAGTATAAATGTAATGTGGCCTGGCTCACCTCTGTGTACGATGTCATTCTTATGGCACCAGTGGATTGCTTTGATTAACTGGAAGATGTAGTTCCGCACTTTGTCCGGAGGAGCGCCGTTTGGAAACTCTTCCAGCAACTCCAGCATGTTCTATTGGACACAATGTTCATAAATTCTTACACAGTACGGTCAACGATTTAGATTCTAAACAGCAGTGGAATCTTATTAATTCAAGGCTTTTTAAGGTGGCTAAAGACCAAAGATCCGCGACGAGACGGGCTGCTATTCGAAACTGTGACTTGACATGTTAAATCTTTTGCGACGGCTTGCAACTGCTTGCAACAACCTGCGCCGATTGATTCACACCGCTGCAACTACTCTCTAAAACCGTCTCATCTCGTCGCGGATCTTCAGTCTGAATTGGCCTTTATTCAAATCTAAATAACACTTCTGATATTAAAGTAGGTGTTTGCAAGTTACTTTTTAAACCCATATCAGTTTGGTGTATTTTTAACACAATGCTAATATCTGTGCAGTACTGTAGATCAGGTAGTAGGCCGTTTGTCTAATGGAAAGCCATTGTAAAGCAACAGTGGCTTTTGGGACTCTACTCTACCTTCTCCACATACTCAAAAACCAAGTAGAGTTTGCCCCTGCGGCGGAAGGCCTCCTTCAGCTCCACAATGTTCTCCTGCTTCAGGGTGCGAAGCATCTTCAGCTCCCGAAGGGTCGTCTCCTTGACCTCTTCATTCTCTGTGTAGCACATATGGAGGAAAAGAGGAGGAAAACTATGAGAGAAAAGAATCTTCACAGACCAGGAGGATACAATGAGTGCAACGAGAGACAAAACAGGGGGTATGGGCAGTCATGCAGAGGACCATTACTGTAAAATCATGAAATAGTGAGATAAGTGAGTACTTGTGTAGCCAAGAATCTACTGGAAAGAGAGAGACAGAATAACAGCGAGAAAAGAACTATTGAAGTAGGATGAAGAGAGGGAGGCAGGGAGGAAGTTGAGCGGAAAAAAAAGATGCAGTGTGAGGAGGAGGTATGTGAGGACAGAGGCCATGGAGGACAAGAGAGCGAGGGAGAAAGAGAAAGAGAGAGAGAGAGAGATAAAGAAAGAGAGAGAGAGGGAGGAAGGGAATAATACACTAAGTGTCGTGAGGGAAGAGATGACGAAGGATGTAAAAGCAGTCAACCAGAGAATGAGGTGAAGAACAAAGCAAGTTGAGATGACACTTCAGTGGCACACGCACAAGCTAGAGCCATGTATGAGCTGAGAGAAGCAGCAGGAAGAACAACCAACAGACAAGCGGATGGGAAACTTTACATGCAAGTAGGGGGTGGAGGTAGCTGGTATGGAAGACAGGGATGGGGGGTATGGGGGTGAGGCAGGGAAGTGTGTGTGTGTGTGGGGGGGGGGGTTGACAACAGGAGGCTGAAGGTTGAGCACAAACATCCCTGCAGCAGGATTCATTTACAAGCTGGCTTTTAATAGACTCAAATCAACCCATCCACCCTTCAGGGAGATCTGAGCATCGCAGACAGATGTGTTTGATTAGGTTTGCAGCTAAGACCCTCTGGAGAGCCCGTCTCCAGAGAGAGAGAGAGAGAGAGAGAGAGAGAGAGAGAGAGAGAGAGAGAGAGAGGAGCGTGTGTGCTGGAGATGAAGCCATGTAGGGGAAAGAGGGAGATAGATTGAGAGGATAGGGAAAGAGCGATAGACGGCATCCAACATCTCAGAGATGATCTCATTTTGGGAGTTGAACCCTAACGAAATTACTAAGATGGGAAGTCTCAATGAAGGTTTGTTTTGATAGAGTGGGTTTGTTTTAGGCTATATCGACAGCATCTTGATGACTCTTTGGCAGCTTACTAACATCAGGGGCTGCACACTTGGACAAGAGGACAGGTGGGGCATCCTATTGCAGAGAGAGAGACAGAGATAGAGAGAGACAGAAAGACAGAGAGAAAGATTTGAAGTATTCAAATGGCGGGTGATTCTCCTTACCCTCGCTGTCCTTGAACTTCTTAATGGCAACGATTTCATTTGTATCCTGCAATAAAATGAGAGAGGAGAGAGAGAGAGAGAGAGAGAGAGAGAGAGAGAGAGAGAGAGAGAGAGAGAGAGAGCAACTAATTAGAGGCGCAGCCTGCCGCTTGGGGGCCCCAATCGTCAGGCTCTCTGCCGTGGCTGCTTACAACGGCGGAGCTCTAATGAAAGAAACACCTCTGATTGCATCTGATTAGGAGTGCCACTCCGCTCCCCTCCGCCGCCGCCGATCCCACCATGCCATGCTACACGCTTCTCAATGAACCGCGGTGGCATCGGTGCCATCGTGGATGCTCTCCCCCCTCTCCCTCCCTCCGCAAACGTCCTGGCCAATGCTGACTGCTGCTGCTAACGTGGGACGTGCTGTTGCTTGTCAAAGCTAAGAGAACCTGGTGCGGTGAGTTAGCATGTCCTCTAAAGCAAAGCCTGGGATGAGATCTGCTAGCCAAGCCCCTATCATAAGGTTAATTACAAAACGAAAGAAAAACACAAAACAACAACAACAACAAACAAACAGGCACGTGCCATGTGCTGGGAGGGTACTGGTGTTACCAGTCTAGTGTCCAGCTTTGTGGTTCATGCCATGAGAGACCCTCTGGACAAAAAAAAGGGAGAGAGAGAGAGGGAGAGAGAGAGAGAGAGAGAGAGAAGGAGAGGGAGAGAGAGAGAGACCACTAAGAGACAGCCTGGCCCTGTTTTCCCAACCACCACTAGGCTCTCCATGCTGCTGCCAGTGCGGGGCCTGGATGAGAGCCACTCTCCCGTCCTCTGGTGTCTACTCCATGTCCTACTTTTGAGCCGAGCGCCGCTCCACTCGGCCTCTACTGTGCTGCTCCACTTTTATCCTTGATCACAGGGAGGGAGGGAGGGAGGGAGAGGGAGAGAGAGAGAGAGAGAGAGAGAGAGAGAGAGAGAGAGAGAGAGAGAGAGAGAGAGAGAGAGAGAGAGAGAGAGAGAGAGAGAGAGAGAAACAGAGAGTGATGGCGGAGGAGAGAGAGAACAGGAGAATAGAGAGAGAGAGAGACAGAGATACAGTACAGAGGGAAAGAGAGAAAGGTGTGCAGGTGACAAAGACACAGCATGAGAGCGAGACAGAGAAAAAAGGGGAGAGTGAGAGGGGGGCAAGAAAAGAGAAAAATGAGAGGGGGACAGAGTGGAGTGGAATACTTAAAGACAGCAGCTGAGTGAGAGGGGAGGAAAAAGAGAGTCTTGAAAGAAACAGAGAGAGGAAGAGAGAGAGAGAGAGAGAGAGAGAGAGAGAGAAAGGGAGAGATGGAGAGAGAGAGAGAGCGGGCGGCAACAACAGGTAAAAGTGTGTAAGCAGGACCAAGAAAGCATTCTGCCAGACAGGTCCTCCTTCAAAAGGTCCTTCACAAGCGCCACGCTCCCTCTTAATGTTAGTCACGAGCGCCTGGATCATGAGATGCAACACGCAGGCCATTGTTCAACCTAATTAACTTAAGACAAGCAGCACAGTGCGGCCCTGATGGAAAAAATGGCCCTCGTAGGGAAGCGCAGCGCCGGTTAGGAGGTTACATCTTCCTGGCTAATCAAATTTTCCTGCTTGCTATCAGGCAGATCGGGGGAGAGGGAAGGGGCATCCGGGAGTGGTCTGCATTTGGGAAACGGGAAACGAGCCGGTAGCAAAGGATTTTTCGGGCAAATGAGGGAGGCAGATGAATTGATTTTGAGCGCAGTGTCACTGAGGTGCTTCTAAGCAGCCAAGATGCTGTGCTCTAATTTGGAGCCCCGAAAAAGACCTTTGCAAGGCAAACAGGGGCACCTCCACCGCAAACACACGGAACCAGAATTAACTAGCACTGTTTGCTTATGCAACCTCGAGGGTGGGGGGACAGGGGACGGGGGGGTGGCGCTGTTTGTGTACTGATCTGCCGACGCTAGAGCTTCCGCTACCGTTGTCGTCACTGCTATTGCTAGCGATCGCTTTGATGAACTTCTGGCGAGCACCTTCACCTGAGGTGAGGAGGGGGGCAGAAAAGAGAGAGGAGGACGTAATTCCGGAGTTAGCCTACGGGCTGACTGGCGAGTCAGCAGGGGCCTGACCGGCAACCTTTGACCTCATTATGGAGTTCTATTTGCGGGAGAGGAGGGGATCTGCACACCTAATCAAAGAGCATGGGGGGAGGGGGGCGGGGTTATAAGGTGAATGGAAAGGTGTGAGATCAGAGAGAGAGAGAGAGAGGGAGAGTGAGAAGGGGACGGAAGAGGGTGGAAGGTAGGAAGAGGGAAGAGGAGTGCAGGAGAAGCTGAAAGCCTCCCTGCCATGCGAAGAGCCCATCAAGATTCTCCGAGTTGTTAAAATTGAGCCGTTTCCTGGGCTTGGTCGAGCACTGCTAGCCTGACACCCCAGGCCCCGCGATGCTTCAAATGCTTCTTGACAGGCTATTTATTTGAGGCAGTAATGAGCCCAGCGCTGTCCGACATTTCTTTTTTCTCTCTCCCTCTCTCTCTCTCTCTCTCTCACACACTATCTCCCCTCCATCACTGCTCTCGATGGGAGGGCCGACCGCCAGGTCTTCCACTGCCCTTTCGCATGAGACCTCTGAACCTCCTGCCCGTCCCCCGGCATCCCCTCGAGGGCTCGAACATCAGGGGAGGTAGCCTCATTGATTGCCCCCCCTGATTGATTAGCCTATCACGTCCCCTCCGTCTGGATTAGCTTCTCTGCAGGTATGGGGCTGCCTGGGCTGCCTTGTTCGGTGGCTGCCCCTTACATAACACTTTTTTTTATTTTAAGCGTGTCTTTTTTCATGGCAGTATTCTCCCAAGTGAGGAGAGAGAGAGAGAGAGAGAGAGAGAGAGAGAGAGAGAGAGAGAGAGAGAGAGAGAGGGTTGTTTGTGAAGGAGAGAGAGAGGACGCTGAGATGAGTCGGAATGGAATGAGCTCATTCATCTTCGGATGGGGCTGCGGTGCTGTCCCGCTTCCCTGAGAGGCATCTATCACGGACGGGTCTTTCCCTAGCTGGGGTGACAGGAAGGAGGGAGGGTGGGTGTTGGGTGCTGTTCATTAGAGCAGGGCCTAGGTACACCTGGTTCACAGATCATTTTGCTCTCGTTATATGACTGACAACATCCAAAGCACAAACTATGACTACAACAGCTGTGAAAAAAATATTATGATTAGGATCACTTTCAAACCAATTTTTGCAAATGATAAAAAGCTGACAGCCAAAGATAAACCACCAATTTTAGACATTACATTCACTGATATGGGACATTTGTAATACAGTTGGTCAGTCTGGACACTAATGTAGCCTATTTAAAGCTATCTTTACAGTTATACTGTAGTTTCTGGAGTGAGCAGACTTTCAGGCAGAGTGGTTGGCCCCACACTGGCTTGCATCAGTCATACCACTTGCTTGGCTGTGCATGCCGGGCTTCACCCTGTGTAAATTGGCGTCCAGGGCTGCTAAAATAGGGTAGCTCTTTAGAGCAGGACCCAAGCCCATGCGTTAAGTAGCATGGCTGAGAGGGGCTGGGGATCCTATGCACCTGTGTCCAGGGGAGAGCCATAGCTAATCCATCAGCTCTGTGAAGGTCCAGGCCCGGGGGGGAATGCCGTGAACAGTGGCTACGGATGGTGCCAACACACCAGGGTCGGTGCTGCTGCTGAGGCTGAACAAGAAGAGGGGGGGGGGGGGGGGGTGGGGGGGTTGTTTTATGGTGGGGGATGAAAGCTGAGCTGATCTTTTTTTTAGCATTCTGTTTCAGGAACCACTTCAAAAAGGTGTGGCACCATGCCTAGAATTCTGGCAGAATCCAAAGATGTACTAGAACCCTTCCCACCCCCACATCCAACCCCACCGCCCCGCCTCCCCCCCAAACACACACACACACACATTTTTTTTTCCTTTTTTATATTTTTGTACAGTCATGCTTGCACTGTAATCAGGGCCCCGCAAATGAAATTGAAGCAGCCATCCACAACAACACTGGCAGGCTTTTTTTTTAGTGCAGTCGGATGGTGGTGCCGAGCCAGGTTAGGTGTTTGGGTGGTGGAGGGAGGTAGGGAAGGAAGGGGGTGGCGGGCAGGCGATTGGCGGGCGGAGAGATGCTGGCTCAGTAGGCACCGAGCTTTGATTTAAGGGAAAGATGATCCATCCGCACAGCACAGCACAGGCACGAGTGCAAAGTGCTCTTCTGCTTTTCTGCTCTCTACTTAATTGGCAGATGACAGCAGGGGCTAATGGGTCTTGATAGGAAGCCTTAATGCCAAAAAGGCACCTGAAAATATGTATCTTATTCCTGTAAGCAGGGGGAGGCGAGTATCTAAGCTGCGCTGAGCCCGATAAACGTGCATTATACGGGGAGGTGGAAGCAGATTATCTGGGGGTAAACAAGTGTGCTTATCTCTTGTTCCGGTGACATTGCTGAGGGTGTTGTACGCAACGCAAGCCACTGAAGATACTGAAAAGTGGCCCTAGGTGCACCCAACGATCGCAAAATGAGCTGTGTTCAACCCAACACACATAACCAGGCAAACCTACAACATCACAGTTGTCACTCTGCCAAATAAACAGACACGCTACCAAAGGCTACCATGAATTTTGAATGGGTGCATGAGAGCACCCTGGTGAGAATGTATAGTCCTGAAATATTAATTTTCTGGCACATTTGTATGGAATTTCTCTGGATAAAATATAGGGTACACATCGCAGAGGCTTTCGAGGGTAACTGACATGAAAATGTGACATCAGAAAACATCAGATCTTCAAGCCTGTTTTCCTGATGGGAGTCATATGAAAGGGCTCCACTCAACCGCCAATGACTGGTGAAGTGGTGATGCATAAATGGTGTCAGTAATAACAAGGTTTTCTGCCATCATACAAGTAATCTGCAATCTTCATGGCTTTTGCGGTTGCAAAATGTGTCACTAGAGCTTTGTATGCTCTTGCAAACAACCATGAAGCCAGCTTATCACTAGGAATCAAATGGTTAAAAAGTGGCCTCAATATCCAGAATACAAAGAAAGGGGAGAACAATTTTCTCCGATTGAAAGAGGTTAGACTGTCTGTGCATGCGGCCCAATGACTGCACAGACCAGAGGACTAAAATAAAACACATCTACCCAGGGACAACAGCAAATCTTTCTCTTTCTCCCTTTTACTCTCTCTCTCTCTCTCTCTCTCTCTCTCTCTCTCTCTCTCTCTCTCTCTCCTTCCCTGTTATCGCCTTCTTTACAGGTCTTTGCAGAGAAGCTCTCTACTCAAGGTGACCCATTTAATGTGATGCCACACACAAGCCATTTTTTCCTTCTTCCGTCCCAGTTTCTGCTCATTTTGCCAAGAAGGCGAAGAAGAAGAAGAAGCAGAAGAAGAAAAGGAAGAAGAAGATAATGAAGAAGTAGTGAAAGAAGAAAAAAAATGTGAAAAAAGGGGGGTGCAACAATTTTTCATCATCCAATGATTTTTCCTCATTAATGTTCTCAGACCTCATAGGCAACATCACTACTTCCTACGGTACTCTTCTAGACATTACAAATAAGGAGTCTATGGAAATCTATTTTTAAAGCTGTTGTTTCTCCACATGTTTGTTTAATCAGTCACACTTTCGCTTGCTTCCGTCATACCACCTGCCTGGATGCACATGCCCATTTCAGCTCTGTCAAACAATGTAGCATGCAATTGGTCAGGCACTCTTCTACTCTTCATCCAATCCCTTTCTTATCTTTAAACCTGTGCAGAATATATTTTTTTTTAAGATATTTTTTGGCCTTTTTGACTTTAATCGGGTAGGACAGTATAAAGATGGATAGGAAACAAGTTGGAGAGAGAAATGGGGTGGGAATGGGAAACGACCTCGGGTCAGACTTGAACCTGGGTCCCCGGAGTAATGGTGTGACGCTCTAGCCCACTGAGCCATGGCGCCTCCCAGATGCAACAAATGAATTGAATTTGCTGTTGTCAAGGTGTTGTTTGACAACAATGCATTGGGCTTCATCCACCAACCATTCTTAGGATGAAATCTGTTCTTAAGTCCCACTTACACATACACCAACATGTTTTAAAATGGGACCTTAAGAACAAATGTTAGAAAATTCTTAAGAAAATATTGGTAAATGAGGCCAAATGTTGTGGTTGGAATACAAAACAGTCCAAGGCATCTGAGCACATCAGATCTATAATGAACATAACATCTCGCTCCTTAGCTACTCTCCACATAGAAATGGGTGTTTCACACATGTGGCGAATTACGGCGCATTCCATCTGTAGAGCTCCGATGATCCAGACCCATACATGCATAATGCCCCCATTTGTATGCTGTTAAGGCACGAAGCCCTGTCAAAAGTTTGATGGATGCACATTTGAAATTGCAGGGCGGAAGGGTACGCACTGATGAAGTGACACAGTGACCTTGGCTAGGGAATTTATAAACAGGTCTCTCAGGGTGAGCGCTAGCGCAAGTGGCAGCATCTCTGGTGGGTCGTATTTGAATCTAAAGCAGTGTACACACATAGGGTGATGCACTTCCTGCTTGTCGCTCATCACCTCTGAAGTTACAAGTCATTTATTTTAAGTTTCTTGTGTGGTGGTGGCTTACATTGCATTGTATTATAGTCACCACATACAAACATACAGAAATTGCAGCCACTGAAAATCACCTCTAGTCATCACATACTGAACACATTATAGTTGCTCAAAACACTTTTAAGGCAACTTTTCACCTTTTTATCAGATGATTTGTTTTGGTACCACCTCCAAATTAATCTAATTTAATTTAAGTTCTGGGTGGGGGTAAGAAACCACCTAAAAATAAAAGAAAACCTTATTATAGCATGGCATTCAAACTTTTTTGTCATTTGCATGTTCCAGCAGTGTCAGTAAGACTCTTTTGACTCTTTTAAGAAGTTTTTGTAAGCCTTTTATGTAGCTAGTTCATTACTTTTACAGCAAAAAGTTGACTGGTGTACCTTTAACATTCCCTCACTCATCTTACAGTCACTCTTACAGTAGTTGCTGTTTCTGTGTCTGTCATTTATGTATCACAGACCTTGAGTATGATTACTACTTTTGCTTATTTCCTGAGTGTACTTCCATCTCAATTTCTCTCACTTCTGTCATGTTGATCCCTAAAACTACTGATCCCAAAAATAGGTCTCCCAACACACACCATCTTCCCATAACTGAGGCAGGGTGCTAGTCAAAAGGGAAGGCCGTTCCTCATGTTATTGCATTTTTTTCCCTCTCTCTCATTGCTGTGGAGAATCCTCCAGGTGCCTCCTTGTTGTGCCTCTCTTCACGTCTCTCTCTCTCGCACACGACAACGTGCTCTTGATTTCCACAGGGGCAACCCTTACCCAACGCCCCTCCCCACCACCACCACCACCTCGCCACCGCCCCTCTCCTCTCCTCTCCTCTCCTCTGCTTGCCTCGGCGCAAGAGCAAACACTTTTGGCTGAGCAAATGTTTGAACTTCAATCGGAGCTTTTGTTGGGGACTCTTTTTTTAACGCAATCCCCGGGAATGATGACAAAAGCTTAAAATAACCAGCCTTTCTTTCGCAAAAACCTTGACCTTAATTATGGGACTGTGGGAGGGTGTCATGCCACACACGCAAAGGCAAAACAACGAGAGGCGTAAAACCTTTTTCTGGCTGAAGGTGGTGGGGGGGTCGCTTTGACTCTAGCGACCAGGTAAGGCCTCACCTTGGGCATGTCTCTCTCTCTCTCAACAGGCCCTGTCTCTTTCAGCCCGTACTGTATCCTCCTCCTACTGCTTGTGTTAGCACAGCACTGGTCTCGGAAGAGCTGGAGACGGCAGGGTAATAATGGGGTGACCCCAAACTAGGCCACTCTCATGCCTACAGGCAGTGCTCTCGATTGGGCGGACACTCTCAAAGTCTCAAAATGGAGGCTTTAGCTAAGCTGCGTGTACTGTATGTGTGTGCTTTGAGTCTGTGAGTGTGTAAGCGCATGTGTGTAGTGAGTGTATATGTGTGAGAGTGTTTTGTTGTGTGTGTGTGTGTGTGTGTGTGTGTGTGTGTGTGTGTGTGTGTATGGGTCACTCTCTTCCTCTCCTCTTCCTCCTCCTCCAGTACAAATCTCCTCTCAGATCAAATCTTCCAACTCAATATCCCCCCCCCCACTATTTCACACCCTCTAAGACAAAAAAGTGATGCAATCTATACCCCTTAAGGGCTCTTAGGCTTGTCCTCAGCTTGGATCTCTGGCACACTTGCGCAGCGGTAAAGACCAATTTTTCACGGGTGTGAAAAGCTCCTCGGGGCTACCAAAGACCATCTAGCCAAGAGGCTCGCTGACATGGAAATAATTCTGTGTTGACTCCTACACTGTCTTTTCTGTTCTGAAGTTCCTTGGCCTCTGTGCTGCTCACTGCAGTCCAACTAAACCTCCCCCACTGTGGGAGGGAAGGACTGACCGGAGGCTGGCTGCCCATGAGACTGGGGTGGCAGTGTAAGGTGAACAGCCAGCGTGTGGCGCGGGCGGCTCACATTTCGCCCGCTGTACCCGCCGACACCCAGACACACGTGCCAGGCAGCAGGTGCTTCACACACACACACACACACACACACACACACACACACACACACACACACACACACACACACACACACACACACATGGGGATGAAACCGACGGACATGGGTATGTGGGTAGGTGGCGGGCATTTGCCGGAACATTCCAGCAGTTCTGGGGCTCCTGACCATTGAGGGCCAATGGGACCAGTGTTGTCCAGCTCAGGGCATTTTACAAACAACAAGAGTTGTAGTCCTCAAACATACCATAATAGGATCCCTCTGTCTGCCTGTCCAGCAGCCACACTGAAGGCAGTTATACATGGTCATTCAGTACATTGACTACCAGACCAATGTCTTAACCCTTGTGACTGCCATAATCTTTCAATAAACATGCTTTTGTTTAACATGAATAGCTGCTTCTTAGGAATATATACAGCATATTAAAATATATATATACCTTGTATGTATACTGTATACTGTATATATTTACCAGGTAGCAAATATATTATTAAAAGCACAAACTCTCTCTGGTTCAAAGTGGTTCAACAGATAAACACAAATGTTCCCACACTCAACTGACTGTGCAACAGACAACGGAAGACATAAAGTCTCCTGAGGTCATGTCAGCGCGACCCCATGTTCCGCGATGAAATTAGCTCCATAACACTCCATGCTGAGCGCACATGCATACAATTATGCAAAGAGTGTCAGCGCCTCCCCGTCTCAGCGTGAGCGCGCGACTCAGAAGAGCATCCTCACGTCCCTCCAGCGGTGGGTGAGCCATCATTACCTGAGGAGATCACGGGTAAACAGTGCAATATTTGTCTACCTTTCCTCTGAGAAAGAAGAAAAAAAAACAAAAAAACAAAAACAAAACACCACCACCATCAACAACATCGAAGAAGTGTGATTTATGCTTCGTTTGTTGCGCCGTTGTTGTTGTTTTCCTGCTTTTGATTTACTCGTTTGCTGTCTCGCCCGCGTGCAGGAGGTGGCAGGAGTGCCGTCTCAGCACTTCCTGTGACATAATACAGTACAGCTGCCGTAAATCAAATCAAATCAAAGAGACGCTAGTGAAGTCTGAGCCAGCCACATCAGAGGAGCGACTGAGTGGTGTAGCTCCAAGCCTGCCGTGCCATAATTACCATATTAAAGCCAAACACAGAGACTGAGGAGTGGAGTCTGATGAAGAGAGAGAGAGAGAGAGAGAGAGAGAGAGAGAGAGAGAGAGAGAGAGAGAGAAAAAAAGTAAAATTGGATGGTCAAAAGGATTTTTTTTTTTTTTTATAAAACAGTGTCCTCCAATCTTCATAAATAATCCCAGTGTGCTTCCACTGTTTAGGAAATAAAAGAGAGGAATATCTCCTCCATTCAGAGTGTCTCTGAGGTGCAGGAAGTGTCTCAGAGGCAGAGGGGTAGTGCAGTGCCATATTAAGGTTTTTGTCTTTGTCAGGTCGGACTCTCTTGCCTGTGAATGGCTTTCATTGGACTAGAGTGCAAAGAGGGGCTTTGAGAGAAAGCATTTCTCCTGTGGATCACCACCAGAGGCAGCTCCGTGGTCATTCTAGTGTCATCGATCATTCTATGAACCTTAAAGGCGCACTATGAGTTGCTACATGTTTTCAGTGCAATCGTAGGCATCTCCCATTGATCCAATAGTTGCCTCCCCCCTGAATGCACCATGAAAAAGTCTCGGGAGAAAACATAGGGGTGTAAATGTCAAACACCATGGGCACAGGCTGTGCACCATATTACAAACCAGCTTCCAGCTAATCACTGACAACGGTTGAGGGAAGGGTGGGAGTAATTTCACTCTCTTCCAACATTTTTGTCAGTGGCTGGATGAAATGTGGTTGTGACATATTGTCACATATAGTATGTATATTTAACTCCACCAAGGAGGTTATGTTTTTGCCAGCGTGTGTCTGTCTGTCTCTGTGTGTGTCTCTGTACAACATAACATACAACATAATCGAAAAGTATAGCACAGATTTGGATGAAATTTTCGGACAACGTGTGTATTGGGACAAGGAAGAACTGATTCGATTTTGGTGGCGATCTTGTGACCCAGAACATCATCTGTGACCGCATTGTCTTGACGAAGGTCTGCGCTCTCTGAGCGCTTTTCTAGTTTGTTTGTTTGTTTATTATAACATAACACTGTTATGTTACCTGTATTATTATTTTGATTAGCTGGTTTACAGCCCGTGTAATCTGTAATCTCCAAAGGCCAGACTTTTTCATGGTGTATTCAGAGGGCATGCAGCTAAAAAACGTGAAATCACACTGAAATCATACAGGAACTCATAGGAACCTACAGACAGGCAAAGGTCACACACACAAGACACACACACACACACACACACACACACACACACACACACACACACACACACACACATACACACACACACACACACACACACACACACACACACACACACACAAAAAAATACACAGGAGAGAAAGTCTACTGTGTACAATTCGCTAGCTCTCATTCACACGGCCTTTTGCTTTCTTTGCTTTCAGATTGAAACCGTTTGATGTGGCGACCAAGGTCTTTTATTTTCGTTGAACTCAAGGGACCCTTTTTCCAATCTTTCCTGAGCAAACAAACGCTACGTGTCATTAACCACTCAGTCATTCCTGTCCCACATTCTACACATACCACTGAAATAGGTGACACTGTGTGTGTGTGGCAAAACCCACTCTCTTCTTCCTGGCGGTGCTGCTGTCTTATAAGTTGCCAATTCTTGTGCAAATTTTCTTGACAGAGAGGTGCCCTGCCTCTTGAAGAAAAGACAAGTACCTTGTTTACCATTTCATATTGTAATTATAAGCCTCAGACAGGAAAAACAAGATCTTTTCAAGCCTTCGGTGGCGGGCTGTGACACGTTTGCACACACACTTATGCCAACGTGAAGCCCTGCAATCAGAGCGACAAAGAAACCAGCGACATAGATGATGTGTACAAACATAATGGCTTGTTCCAAAGGCAACAAACTTGACTAATTTCACAAGGTTGCAGCAGAGTTAGAGTCAACAGCCCATTACAATGTCTGGTCATTTTTCATGAATATTTTGTAATTAAAGGGTAGTTAACTGCTTAAGGAAACACACAATGGAAGCAAACAGAGCTTTTTGTATAGCGATAAGGTGTCCTGTGATGTTTACTTTGTGATCCATGCCAAACTGCATGACCTTACATGCAACTCACAGTCAAGACATGGTTAACAAATCACTAGAATGGGGGAAGATAGGACAATAGTATGACAGCTTGTGTGACATCCATCAAGCTGGAAATAGATGTGGTCAGCCTGGGAGATCCTTAACTTCCAGAGAGCCCTTTCAAATCTGACCTGGGTCACAGCCACACTACTGTAGCTAAATGGCGTATTTCACTCTTCACTGAACACCCTTCACTCTCAATCCCTCTTTGTGGTGCTGCTCATGCGCCGAGATTTCATCGCCATCATTTAATGGTCTGCAGAAACCAAGTACAACTCTTTCGCAAACTTCACCATCATCCAATTTCTTACCTCACGTCACTTTCTCTCACAAGACAGATAATTCAATTCATTCTGCATAAGTTTCACAAGTTAATTTGCAAAGTTTTGCTGTCACAAAACTAAAGTGCAAACTACGCAACCTCAGTTGTCTTAAAGGTAAATGATGTCACTATAAGAAACTTACAGTAATACCACACCTCACTTTAAAAAAAAGAAGAAAAAAGTTAAATTTAAGCTGTTGACCACACACAAATCTTGAAGTCATCAGATACTTAATCCACATCTGTGAAGTGCTGTGGAAGTCAGCATTGCTGCTGTATTTACCATGGCAGAAAAAAAAAATCATCATTGACACACTTAAGAGAGGAGGCATTATTATCCTCCATATAAGTTTATTTCCATTGATCGGTGCTCTTTGTAGCTAGGTCTCATCAGTGCTAATACGCAGTGACGGCACAAGCCAGGTGCATTTAGTCAGTATGGATTACCGTAAAAGAAGAAAACAAGCAGATGACAGAGCAGAAAGCATCAAATTAATTTCAAAGAGTAAAAAATAAATAGATTTGATGCCCTGTTGTTAGTCAGGTGATATTCTCTTGGGAGATAGAAAAGGAATAAGGGGAAAGTAATTGTCGAAGGTTGTAAAACATGATAAAAACCAGGGAGGGAGGCATAAACAAAACAAATATTACTTTATACCCTCATGCCATGTTTTATTGCGCGTGACATAAACAGCTTTTTCGCATAATGTGACGCGTCCATTATTTATTTCACTTACTCTGCGTTGCAAAACACGGCGTTCACAGGGCATAAATCAGAGAGTGTTCTAGAACCTTCAATAAATGGGAACTCGGTAGTTTATTCTGGGTTGACCTCGTTTCCTTGCAGCTCGATTAGACCACAGCGTTTTGGGGGGAGAGGCGAGAGAGAGATGCTACTGGTGGGGCGTAAAAATGGAGCAATATGACAGTGCAAGGTCCAAGTATGAGCACGGGCTTGTGGTGGTTGTGTTTTGACACATATAAATATATCAGGTGTGTGTATGTGTGTGTGTGTGTGTGTGTGTGTGTGTGTGTGTGTGTGTGTGTGTGTGTGTGTATTTGTGAGAGAGAGTGGGTGGTACATTACATCTCATCAGAAAAGAGGCATCCACAGTGCAATCATCAGTGCAACACATATGTGCACACACACACACACACACACACAAACACACACACACACACACAAACACTCAACCACCCCACCCCCCACCCACCACACACACACACACACACCTTTTCCAACTTTTTCTTCTTTTTATGTCCGCGTGGAGAGACATGCCAGGAATTCTCATTCCATACACATTCTCAGTGGCCCTACAGGGAGGCCTGCACTCAACCCCACAGCAGAGCAGTTCTGATTGTTATCATGCCTCCCATTCCATCCACCCTTCTCTGAATCTCTCTCTCTCTCCCTCCCTTCCCTCTCTCTCTCTCTCACTTCCCTGTCTCTCTCTCTCCCTTCCCTACTCTCTCTCTTTCCTACTCTCTCTATCTCCCTTCCCTACTCACTCACTCTTTATCTCCCTTCCCTACTCTCTCTCTCTCTCTCTGTCTGTCTGTCTGTCATTCTTTCTCTCTCTCTCTCTCTCTCCCAACTGTGCTTCTTCTCCACCTCCTCTCCACCCCTTCCTATCTCATCTCCAGTGATTGGCCGGGCCCCGTGGCAGGTCCCTTCTCTCTTCCTTTCTTCTGGTCGTGCGAGCATGGCATGGCATGGCTGGTGGCAAGCAGTTCAGCGCTGAGTGACCGCGCCATCGGGGGTCATCTGGGTCATAATTAGCTTCTTCCCTCGCCACGCGGCATCTGCTGCACACAACCCTCACGCCTCTTTCTCTCTCCTCCACTACTCAATTAGACAAAGTACCAGGCACAGGCTGGCATGAGGATGGGGGCATTGTGGGCAGTCAACTGGCATTCTGATGGGCATGTACAGGGCACGGAGGCCGGGCTATGCCAAAAATACTCACACACACTCACACACACTGTCCATGCATTGCGCCAGTGACCTCCATTGCAGGTCCATGGATGACAATGCACCGCTTCACATGCAACAAGAGCTTTAGAGGACAGAGATGTGACAATTCCGAGACAGCGCGACTTTAAAATGCCCTCGGGCTCTCAAATAACCGACTTTGCTGGGTTTGCTTGCGCTGTATCACGGACATTCAAACGCTAAAGCCAGTCGAGTGGGAACAAACAGCCATAGCGGACCGAGCAGGATGACAACTGAGCCCAGCATAGCGCAGCATCGCATCGCACCGTACCCCACACAGCAACGCACGCGGCACCGCACGACAGCTGATGTGAGAATTAGAGGGGAGGCTGGGGATGAACGAATGCGCTGCCAAGCGTGCGCTCCACAGTTGGTCTGGCGCTGGTCTAGAGCAGCAGCAGTAGCAGTGGCAGTGCGCTACCGGAATCTGGACAGAATTGCATGGCGAACGGCGTGTAGCTTTGACGCAACCGATTCGCCAGCAATCTCTTTGCGCGGTTGGCATAAGACGCCTCTCTATGTGTGCCCTTAGAGGAGGAAAAGGGGGAGGAGGAGGAGGAGGAAGAAGAGGAGGAAGAAGAAGAGGAGGAGGAAGAAGAAGAAGAGGAGGAAAAGGAGGAGTGTGGGGAGGGAAGGTGTACAAGCCTAGCAATACTAGCCACACCTGACTATTAACAGCAGCAGGAGACATGACACCTAGCACCACCTCCCATACCACGCAGCTTCTCTCAATCTCTCACCTCTTTCACATCCTCTCCTGTCACACTGAGGTCTCTCTCTCTCTCTCTCTCTCTCTCTCTCTCTCTCTCTCTCTCTCTCTCTCTCTCTCTCTCTCTCTCTCTCTTTCTCGCTCCCATGTATCTCTCTCACTCTATCACCCTCTACTCTATTACAGGGGAAAACAAAACTATGAGTCATATATGCAAACAGATATGATATGCACCTAATGTGCAGACACACACACACACACACACACACACACAAGACACACAATGTCGGCAGACAACTGTGCAATATATTCTTGGAAGACGCAGAGCGCTGCAAACAACACATGGTAGAGAAATGTGTCAGATTCGACATGTGTTAGCCGCGGCGCTAGGGCTATAAATAAAGCTGGGAGAGGAGAGCATGTTGAAGTCCTGCCTGCTTTTGTGTGGCGATAATCAGGGGGCCTGATGATAGCGCGCCACAGCCGCCGGGGCTCTTAATGGAGAGCTTGGTGGTGGGTGCAGCTGCTTTTGGAGATGGCTCCGGATCAATCAGAGTGTGAATTATAAAGCGCAGTAATTACAGACTGAGGACGCCGACTACAGCAGCAGCACCACCACCGCCACTGTCACCACCACGAAAAAACCACCACATCAACCCATACCCCTCCCTTCCTTTCTTTCTTTCTCTCTCTCTCATTCTCTCTATTTCTCCTTCTCTCTCTCATTCATCTGAGTACCCACTCCTCATACAACATTGACTCTCTCTCTCTCTCTCTCTCTCTCTCTCTCTCTCTCTCTCTCTCACACACACACACACACACACACACACACACACACACACACACACACACACTCCTCATACAACATTGACTCTCTCTCTCTCTCACACACACACACACACACACACACACACACACACACACACACACACACACACACACACACACTCCTCATACAACATTGACTCTCTCTCTCTCTCTCTCTCACACACACACATACACACACACACACACACACACAAACACACAGAAAACAACATTCTCGTTTCACACACTGAGCTGTGAGCTCTGTGTTCTGTGTGCCGCTGAGCCCATGGAAACACAATAGCACACACTAGCCAATCAATCTCAATCACACTTTCCTCCATATTACTGCAAATAGGAAAGGGGGAGCAATTCCGCCATTCATTCATTTTTTTTTTTTATGGAGAACAAATAAGAGAATGCAAAATGACAGCAATAACCCCGGCTCTGACATGGTGATTATAAAACTGAATGGCATCCTTAGTCAAACCTTCATGAAGCACTCTGGAAAAGTAGGATGCTGAGAAGGCAAAGTAGGGCACTGGTGTCCTATCTATAGCAGTTTAATTCTATAGTTCTATCTATGTGTGCTCTCTGCACAATGAGAAGTGTGCATGTCCTTCGCTTCAGCTGAGAGAAAGTCAGGTAACAATTTACCTCACTCACGTCAGATCATGCGCTACGTAACTTTCGTAAGGCACTTCCGCGCAACGATCTGATGTTGAAGCCCATCAGAGAGATTTCAAGCCATTATTCTCTAACCGGACCAATCAGCGAAGCGAAGAAGCAACTGTTTTGAATCCAACCAATCCAACAAACGTAACTAGCGTCTTCGGTTGGTTTCGATGTGGTTGGCTGCAGTGTACGTCAATTAAATTGATGGACAAGCCGTTTGCCCAGTTAGATTCAAGGATTTCTGGCTCCTGAAATAATTCGTCTATCGCTGAATATCAGATGAACGCGCGTAGCGCTACATCTGACGTGAGTGAGGTAAGGTAACAATGCCTCTAAACCACCATTTGACAGCGTCTTCCAAAGCTCAACGCAGCGTGCACAACAAAGCATTTAAAGTAATGAGTACATACATAAAACAGCATGGGTGACATGCATTTTAGAGGGAACGACATTACTTATAAAAGCCAAGACACTAAAGACAATTTTCTTTCTGTTTTATTTTTTTCATTTACTCTCCTAGGCTCCTTTTTGTTGTTGTTGTTGTTTTTGTTGTTGTTGTTTTGACGAAGTAGATTGAATGTGACCTTTTGCTGATGCCATTATTCCATTAATATCTTGGGTAAAAGTGAGCTGCTCTTTGGAGAGAGAGAGGCTACATCATTATTCACTTTGGGGAAGCTCTCAAGGCAAGGGAACAGTGTTTCATTTAAATGGACCAACAAAAGGAACCAGGGTATTAAATATAGATCATGTATCTTGTCGAGCTGGGAATGTAGGCTTCAAGAACTCTCTTTCTTTCCCGTCGTCTACAAGCTACCACAGACCCTTCATTCTGGAGACTTGTGCTGCACCATGGCTATCCAGATGCTTTATGGCTTTTTTTCTCTCAAGTAACAAAACACAGACTGTTTTTATTCTCTCTCTCTCTCTCTCTCTCTCTCTCTCTCTCTCTCTCTCTCTCTCTCCCTCTCCCCCTCCTTCCATCTCTCTCTCATTCTCTCTCTCTTACACTATGCAGATGCACATAAAGAAGCCACATAAAACTCAATGGAAAATCCTACTGCTGAGCCTAATGTCTTGGGACACTGGTGTTACAAACAACAGAATCCTACTTCGCCGATGGCCTGTTTACACAATAATGTTTTCCTGCAGTGATGGGACGCTTTCACTGATTATATCTCATCAACTATTTCACTGGCTGGTGATAGATGAACTTGCTATAGACGAACGGAATGTGATTTGCTGTGAATGAATGCCTTACAGTCTGATATAAGCCTATTATATAACGACTACATGAAACTACGGTATAATGTCAAAGTATGACTTTAATAAACAAAAGAGCATCAGACCTATGAGAAACACACCCTTACAATGAGGGCTGTAAGTACTCACACTGTCAACAGTATTCTATTCAAAAGATCTGCACAACACAATGGCCCTGCATATAGCATATGTACACATCCCTAAATCTTATACTGTGTCCTGACCAAGAGGGCACAGAGAGTTGGGCACGCACAGTTGATTATCTCAATGTCTTTAAAGAGTAAATGACACTGACAAAGTGGCCCCGTCCACTGAGCGTTTGGCATTGGTCCCGCGCCAGAGACGGTCACCTCGCTGCCCTTTGACGAGCGGGATTCAATGGAAACAGATCAATGGATGATTTTAGGCCATCAACAAACACAGCGGGAGCTGTTTGTCAGTTTGAGAGTCATGACCCACCAATCAAATGTATCGATCTCCGTTTGAGTTTTCTTCCCTGACCCAATCAATAAGTTGAATGATTGATGTCAGCCTGACGCTAAAGGCAGGTGAAGGACACAGGAGAGACACCTGGTCTATGTTTCTGAAGGTAGCAAGACTCAATCTTCTTGGGTACTACAGCTAACCTCTCATATGGAGCTGTGACACACACTAAAGTCAATGCCTTGAGAGGGTGTGTGTGTGTGTGTGTGTGTGTGTGTGTGTGTGTGTGTGTGTGGGGTGGGGGGCTAGGGTGAGGCCCAACATTGCTGGAAACTAAGCCAAAAGACCGACACACACACATAGAAAATTTACACACACACACACACACACACACACACACACACACACACACACACACACACACACACACACACACACACGTCACCGGCATCTCGGGGGGACCATTACCACACGTCCCTTCACTCTACTCCAGCCAGTGTGGTGAGCAGGAGGTGGTGGAATGCGTGCTGGCCTTGCCCCTGAAATAGAGTGACCATCTGCCCTGGTCTGCAGGAGAGGAGGACTGGTGGGGGGAATGGAGGGAGGAGGGGGAGGGGGAGGGGGCCCTTTGTCAGATGTCTGGCGATGTGGAGGATTCTAAATAAATCGCCCAGTGCGCGGCCGTCCTTCAAGTTTGGAGAGAGACAGAGAGAGAGAGAGAGAGAGAGAGAGAGAGAGTGAGAGGAAGAGAAGGAGGGAAGGTGGGAAGGAGGGAGAGGTGGAGAAACGAGTGGGCAGCTCACTCATCAGCACAAAAGTGGCTCTGCTGGAGCCGGATTTGAGCATGTCAGAGACCTACGAGTGCCAGAGATCCCTGAAATTTATTCATAAAGCCTCAAGGTTTTTTTTTTGGAGGGTGACAGATTACCTGCCAATCTTAGCCTCTTACACATTACAGACTAGAATTGAACCCTTTGTGTTCGCGAAGATACATTTCCCGGCTCTAAGTTTAACATGGCGTGTCATAAAGGCCTCGCACCGTTTCCGTGGTGATGACAATGGGCCCTGACTCTAGAGCTGCTTGTTTTGGCTTCCACTCTGGAACCCAACGGTGATGGAGGCGAATTCTGGCCTCACGTTCACATGAACATCTGCTGTATCCATGTACTGCTCTCACATGCAATATGTCACTTTCACATACTGTACAGTAGACTCCCATTCTAGTGGAGAGATTGTGAAGAGTGAGAATCAGTAATGCAACACCAAGGTTTCACTTTCTATTTATATCGATTATGTAGCCTACTGAATGGAACAAGCTGCCAAAAAAAAGAGAAATTTGCTACTTTCTTCCTTTCTGACAAGAGGCGATGATATGCATGTATGACAACGCAGTGACTTCATCTAGGTTGAACATTATCGTGTTTTCTTTCCTCTCTCTTTGTTCTCGGCGACAAGCCAGAGCAGTGAGACCAGGATTTTCAAATTGCCCATCACGAGCCAAAAAACAGACATCACACGTCCTTGGTATCATCGCCTTGGAAGAACAACCCAGCATGGGTTCCTCTAAGAAGAAAGAGAGAATACCGATATCTGACACTCAGCTACACAGCTCACCCAACACTTGCCGTGAAAAAAATAAATAAATAAATAAATAAAATAAATAAATAAATAAACGTGTGCGTTTCCTCCTCTGTGACATCAGTAGGGTATAATTAAAAGCAAACAAACTAATGACTCAGCCTTGTCTTAAACTCCCATCAGATGCCAAATCCAGCTTTTAATTAATTGGGATCCTGGAGCATCATATTTACGTGGCTCATCATAGATAGCTAAACCCAATCCAGCCTCCACCATCCTCTGGTCTAAATTGAGCCCTCACAGGATTAAGGAGCATTCACCCACATCCCTCTATCAGCAGAAATACAGGCGGGTCCCTCGCCCTAGGTAATCATTCATGGTGTCAGCTTCAACGTTTAAAACCCAACTTACTCTGTCAAATCACTTAACGGGTGTTATGTCCCAACCTGTTTAAACTAATTCAGTAAACATGCATCACAGTATATAGACTATAATGTGAAACCTGGGGTATGTATGGGGGTAATATGCCCATACTGCATACCATTAGAGACTATAAACTGTAAAAGAGAATATTTTCTTACCTTGTGTCGACACTTCAGGACTACACCATAGGCTCCTGAGGGGGTGAGGAGAGTGTGGAGAAAAGTGCAAATACATCCATTAGCAATCCCATCACACTTCCTATAATCATTTAATATTTTCAATGCAAATGAGATGCCGTGTAAAATTTGACAGAAGGCTGCTGTTCTCTCTCTCTCAATCCTATGATGCGAGCAGCATGAACAATGAGCAAAAGCTGATATATTAACATGTCTCTCTTTTCGGGGGTTTGGGTGGGGGGTAGAGGGGGGTGGAAAGAGCGCTTCACACGTTCATTGTTTTGTTTTTGTTCTCCTCGGTTTCATTTTGAGTTAATATGTGAATGAATGGCAATCTGCGGTTGGAGATGATGACACATGCTGGGGCTGATCTGCACATTGGAATGGTGTCACCTTCATTGACAAATCTGACATTCAGACAAATAGGACCGCATTTAGAGATAAATTGTAGTGAGCGACCGTCAGCGGGCTGTCTGCTTCGGATGTGCAGGGGGAATACATATGAGCTTGTCCGTCTTGCCCCCCCCCCCGCCTGCAAAAGACTGCGATACAGAGAAATTCTGTGCTCTCTGGGTTTGGCTACTGATGAAAGAATAATAGGATGCATTAGGCAAATTCAATTGTACAAATCCAAACATTCCTCAAGTTGTAAATCCATCAGTGGTTCAATAAAAAGTTGTTGCGAGTGAGGTGCATGAAGGAAGAGAGTTGTCATTTGATGTCATAACAACAGCTGCTGCTGTTTTCAAATTAGCCAATCTACGATGAGGCCAATCTCTAGTTTGAAATATGACTGGGCAATTTTTAGCTGTAATGCATTGGTAAGTGCTCTAAGCCTTGTAGTGCTTAGCACAATTAAATATTCCAATTTGCTCAAACTGCTATTGTGGGAAATGTCAGGAAGATTAATGATGACAAATGGCCATGGCACCTTATTAGCTGGTCAATCAAACACCTATGCAAACAAATAGGAGTTGTGTCAATTAACGCATCAGTCAGTAATTGCTTTTTGATAGGTTGTGGAACAAATCAATGGCCTAGACGTGCTTAATTACATCAAAAAAGGCACTCGAATGGCGGCTAAGCACACTCGTGGCTGGTGAGCATCAGTTGAGGCTTTGGCTCAGTGGAGTGCGAAATAAAACATGATTCTTGGAGAGAGAGAGAGAGAGAGAGAGAGAGAGAATGTGTGTGTGTGTGTGTGTGTGTGTGTGTGTGTGTGTGTGTGTGTGTGTGTATGTCTATGTGAAAGTGCTTGCATGCATGTGTGTGTGTGTGTGTGTGTGTGTGTGTGTGTGTGTGTGTGTGTGTGTGTGTGTGGGATATAAGTGGGTGGCGGGGCCGCAAGCCTAACTGGGGCACTCAGCAGGCGATGGCAGGGTCTGGCAGTGGCTCCGATTGCCATCAGCTCTGGTGTGAAACTCGGCCCCTGGGGACCCCCCGGCTTTCTAGAGAGCAGCTCCTCCTCCTCCTCTCGAGCCTCTCTCCAGAAAAAAAAAGAATCAGCGGCAAATCAGCGCTGGGCCTCTGAAGGCTTTGGAGATGACCTCTCAAAATACCCCAAGGGTGTTTGGGCCACAGACAGCTTTGTGGATTTCAGGAAGTGTGTGTGTGTGTGTGTGTGTGTGTGTGTGTGTGTGTGTGTGTGTGTGTATGTTTGGGGGGGGGGGGGTGGTGAGGGGATAAGGGGTTAGAGAATTTAGAGAAAATGGAACACTGTTAAATTTGAACCTTGAAAATTGCACATACCCAGCATAATAGAAGTTGATACAGAATAGAGAGTGAGGAAAAAAACTCATTGACTGATGACTGATCATTGATTGATGTCATTCATTTTCAAAGATATGGAACTTATGTGTAAAGTAAGCATCAAGTGATTAGTGCATTAGTAAGGATATTCCTCCCTTACTTATGAGCAATAGCCTCAATGCCTCTGTGAGCTCACATTGCTTTTGCTCATCCATATTTCAGAAGGCGCAGTAAGACGTGCACGACCATCTGAACTTCCTCTCCTAAGTGTGAGATAATTCTAGAACGTTCTCACTGTGCATTAGAATGAGGTCACATGTGTGGAGCAGAGTGGCAGGTCTACAGGTACAGACTGATTTCCTCATGCATGCGCGCTCAAGGGGACATTTCCACCCACTCAACCTGATGGGCAATGTTCGCTCAACAGAAAAAAAAGAGAAAGAAAAAAAAAAAGACGACGACATGGGCAAAAACCAGACAGGTAAAGTATTATTCTCTCAAAACGGTGAACACAATAGTCTCATTATACCGTGTGCATGATCAAGAGCATTATGGGTAGAATTGTGAGATTTAATGTGTTTTGCATGGATATAAGTGTGAAGAGCTTTGTTTTCTAAAGATTTAATGTGACAAAATGACACCATGATGAATGAGAAGTGCGTCATCTTCCAGTGTCACAATGGAGTTTTTTTTTAGAACAGCTTAACGCAGCAAGTCAATTAGTAGCACAATGTAGAACATACATTCTCACAATTAAGTAACACAGAGGTAGGGTGAATGAGCTCACCTCTCTCCTAGCCTTCTTTCTCCTTGCCCCAAATAATAAAAAAAAATAGCTGCTCGGAGAGTGTGTTATAAAAGTTGCACACAGCCCCTCAACCAGCACACACTACTGTTCCATCAAGCTCCAGCTGGAGATTTGCTCTCCACTGCAGCCAACCCAAATAATTGATTGACCCCAGTCTGGGCCACAGAAAGAAAAACCTGCCACAAGTAGAGCTCTCGCGGATGCACACACACACACACACACACACACACACACACACACACACACACACACACACACACACACACACACACACACACACACACACACACATACACATACACACACGCACACCAGCAATACTACACACATGCATAGACATAAAGCAACAAACACACACACACACCCTATAAAATAAACACACACTGACAAAGACTGAGTGGGGAAACGTTCACACACAATCTGAAACATTCTCTCTCTCTCTCACACACACACACACATGCCTAAGCGCAAAAACACTTCAAAAATCACACAAACATTAGCTCAGACAAAAGATAACTAAGCAAGTCCTGCTATGAGCTCCCCTGTGTGTTTGATTGGATCTCTCTCCTCTAGGCAGCTCAATGCAGCGTGAAAAAGCCCAATGATCATTTCCTAGTTAAACTGTACTATGCGTGTGTGTGTGTGTGTGTGTGTGTGTGTGTGTGTGTGTGTGTGTGTGTGGAGCGTCTCCTGGGCTGGCACTAGGATCATTAGCAGTACTGACTATCAGCAGCACCATGGCTGACTGGCCGGCGAGAGAGAGAGGGCATGGATGGGAGGATGGGTGGCGGCAGTGGCAGCGGCCGGGGCGGAGGAGGTGGCGAACTGGGGCTGAGGCTGATGGGGTGGCCTGATTACCCTACGGCTCTCTGCCACTTCAGTTCCTTCAATTAGCAACAGAGGAGCGGCTCAGCCTGCACTCTCCAGCCTTAAAGGATATTTGGGTTGGAGTGACAGACACTGATCTAATGCCAACCCAACCACTGTCCTTTTCTGGCACTGTGTGAGCTGCATATATGTGTGTGTGTGTGTGTGTGTGTGTGTGTGTGTGTGTGTGTGTGTGTGTGTGTGTGTGTGTGCGTGTGTGTGTGTGTGTGTGTGTGTGTGTGTGTGGGCGTGTATATGTGTGTGTGTGTGTGTGTGTGTGTGTGCGTGTGTGTGTGTGTGTGTGTGTGCGTGTGTGTGTGTGTGTGTGTGTGTGTGTGTGTGAGTGAGGGGTGCATGGGTCTCTGTGTGTGTGTTTTTTCTGGCATTCTGTGCATCAATGTTTTCTGCTAGGCTAGGCTAAAGTATTTCTTCCCCCTCTGCCAATAACCACAAACCACCGGACCACTGTACTGTAGCTGGTGTGAATTCAAAACGCTTGAAAAGAAAAATGCTCCGTCCTTGTCAGTGTTGCTGCTGCTGCTGCTGCTGCTGCTACTGTTATTCCCACAGCAGAGGCAAGGCTTCATGGAAATGGGCGAGTGCTGAGCGATTACAGCCATAGCGAGGACCGTCATTTTGCACTCGATTTCAGTCAAGAGTATGGATGGACACATAACCCACACCTATGAGCGCACCACACATGGTTACACAAGATATGGCAGCCGTGAGAGAGAGCCAAGAGGGCTTTTTCAGCATTCCTCTATAAATGAATTCCCTTCCAAACAGGCAAAAAACAGGTTTGCTAGCAACAGCCCAGAGGTAAAAGCAAATAAAGACTGAAATTAATGACAGTAGGGTTTCCATTTGTGTGTGTGTGTGTGTGTGTGTGTGTGTGTGTGTGTGTGTGTTAGGGGACTGCATGTGATGCCATGAGTGGACTGCAGCACAAGATTAGGTTGTGCGTTGCAAATTAAACTTGCATGTTTCCCAACAAGTGTCCAATGACAGTTCACTTTTTTTGACATGGGAAGGGGGGAAATCTCTTTAAAGTTAGGAACTCTGTGTGCCTGAAAGCATTATCCAGGTAGCTGATTGGAATAAATACGGTGTGAAATGGCAGTGAAGTGAATAATGCCGTGTGACAAGGCAGTGAGCTGAAAGAGGCTAATGTGCGGCTAGCATGGGGCCCAATGGAATAGGCGTTAGTAGATGCCTCTTTCTGTTCATACAAGCACTTATACATAAACACATACACACACCCACACACATACAGCACATTTTCAACACCCCTTGCTCTCGCTGTAGGTAGATACACACGACAGTACACAGCATACCTGTTTTTAGCTTTTCCGCTGAACTAAAATCGCATCAAACCTGGTAATTGTGATTGGTAAAATAACCTATCATTTCTGAAAATAGAACACAACAAAAATAGGGAGGCTCTATCCTCTACCCAAGGTGAGCATATGGTAACCTTTCCCTATAAGTCTGGTGCTGAGGAACTAGGAAAGGTTAGATGAATCGAGGTTTATAAATAGAATTATCCCCTGACATTTCCCTCTTCAGCCTCATGTAAAATGTAAAGACAGTAGTCATGGCGAAGGTGGAGGGGAGGAAAAAAATGAAGCCGGCACCGCCGGTGACACTGGGATCTTTAAAATTCACTGGCAGGTTTTTCTTTGCTACAAACACAAATCCTCTCTCAACCTGGAGACAGGTGACTTTCAGAGGGTGCGGGCCCAGAAAACTGATGAGCAGACCAATCCATCTCCTCTGAATTTTCCACAAGAATTCTATGGAAACCACATCTTAAAAAAAAGGCAAATAAAGCTTACCTTCACCCACGATTCCAAGGACTTCAAATTTATTCATCACATCACCGATGGCAGGAGACTTCCTGGAGTTGAAAGGCCACTGGGGTGCAAGCTTGTCAGCGGGGAAAGAGAAGAGACTGAGGCTGGTTACAGCAGGTCATTGGGCCCAGTGCAAGGTCCTGGGAGTAGTCCAGAGCGTGTGGGACATACCACACGCCACATTCTCCCTACACCCTTGCCTGAAAGACAAAAACAAAAAAAGATGTAGGCCAACACTGAATGCATCTATGTAAAATACCCAGGAAGCAAGCAGGTGAATAGCCTCAAGCAGAACTGGGATAAGAACTTGCCAAACCGTTTAACTGAATTCTTTTCTATCCAAAGTCTTGTTATGCAATGGTGTTCCCCACAGCTCTGTCTTGGGACCTCAGCATATTTTTAAACATCTCCACACACTAACCTCTTTACAAGCCAAACATTTCATGTAGATTTTGGACCCCCACACATTCGTCATAATAGCTGACCTACCTACCACACTATGACATTGTTGTATTCGTGAATAAGTGCTAGTGCTGAAAGATGAAGAAGAAGAAGAAAAAAAACTTAACATGTAGGTATGACTAATAGAGTTCTTGTCTCATGAAATATTAAAATCTGCATGAAAACATGCTTATCAACCCCCAGAGGGTTCCTTCCATTCATAACCCGAGTCACAAACATACTCATCCAGAAATGTGTCTGATCTTGCCTGCAACCCATTTCTTATCTCATCTTTCACAGAGAAAACCTGGGCAAATATCACGCTCTATCTTCACCTATGTGCCAGAGAGAACGTCTCCAAGACTGCCTTCCCCCTCCTCCTAAATCCTCCCATCTACATCCAGGGGGGCTGGCAGATTGGCATGAATGCCAAGATAAAGATAAAAAAAAAACATAGCTGCTCTAAAATTAACTTGTAAACAAGTAAACAAGCCTGAATAGCAATAGGATACAGCTGTGTGCAATGGCTGACACTGTTGTGAAACACAGCTGATCGATGAAGGCGCTTTGAGGGGTGGTGGGGTGGACGCAGGTGACAGAATCCCATGGGAGCCACCTGGAGCACAGCAAGAGATGTGAAAGATGACGCAGCCCCTGTGTAAAATGAGGACTTGTTTTGTACTACGGCTTGTACTGTGCCTACACATGCAGTAAATAATAATAATAAAAAAAACACCAGCAGCTTTCAAACAAATCAAATCAGCCTAGATACAAGTAATACTCGTGATGCTGTGTGATGTGTGCATTTTTCAACAGGACGCTTCATTTGTTTTACTTGCTCCCCCAATATAGCCCTTTTCCCCTTCTCTCTATCTCTCTCTCTCTCTCTCTTTATGTCTCTCACTCTATCGCTCTATGTCCCTCTCTCTGTCTCTCTTTTCTTCTCTATCCATCCGTCTGTCTTTTTCTCCGTCTCTCCTCCCCCATTTGCATTCTCTGCTGGTATCCAAACTGTTCCTGGCTCATTAACTGATTTTCCAGCAATCTGCAGAGAGCCTCGCTGTGCTCACTAAAATACCACAGGATTCGCAGAATTGTTGCTCTCCCACTTCCAATACACATGGTGGGAAGTGTTTTAATGGCTGGCAGTTTGTGTTTAGCTTTCCCCTTCTCAGGACATATGCAGCCAACGTCTGCCACCATTGCCTCTGATAATAAGGCCTTTAGAGAGAGAGAAAAAAAACAGTCTTTTCCAGACATGTTAATCTTCAAATCCATTTTTGATACACAATTCAATGCATTTAAATCATGTTAGTTAAAAAGGAGGGCAAATCTTAGATCATGACAACAATGAATTGGTGCGTGCAAGCATGATCTAAAGTAAAACGATTTAACGTTATTTGATGTCTCAATGTCATTCCATGCTCTTGGTATTTCAAAGCTCTACATGCCTTGAAATTGGCTGGTTCCATTTCAACTGGGAAAAGAGGGTGTTTTTGATATGGAGCATTGTAAGGAGAATGTCCAATGAGGACTCTCCAATGAGAGTTCCCAAGAGTATCAGGTCCTTCTACAGTCTTTCTAATGACACACCACTCTGTCACCACAGACAGAAGATTATGCATGCATGTAGACGAACCCTTTAGCATGGATTTTAGCATATGGGATGAACAAAGTACTGTCTTATCTTATCTTGTCGTATCAAAGTTAGCTTAACTTAAGGTAGGCAAGGCAAAGACATTATATTACATGACCTAAAAACCCTCCAGATGGTATGTCTAAATGTGCAGTTCCCCATGCCTGTACTAGAAAGTCCACAACAGACAAAACAAAAATTGGACGCACTTGCATCAGGTTTGCAACACTGCATAGTGGACAGTAGGCTGATCCTGAAATGCATTTTAATATTTGAGCTTTTTAGTGTATAAGTTCCAAATAAGGTAAATATTTTCATAGAAATGACCAATGTTTACTGGCGATGCATACTGAACATGGCAACATTACAGACTTCCAAAAAAATCCCTGAATACTTTCAAAACATATATCTGTCATACCAAGATGCACAGATTATCAAACAGATCTGTAGCATATGGTCCTTTTGTTCACTTTCTTTCTCAAGGCAAACAGTTCTGTATTATTGAAAAAGCGCCATGGAGTCACGCTGCCAACCAACAGCTTCGTGCCCTGGGCGAAACTATTTATCTATGCTCTGGCAAACTACTTATCTAACATGTTGTGCCATCATGGGTTTACATATTTAGAAGTACCATAAGGGGCATAGGATGCTTGTCCCCTGTATGTGATTAAATTCACACTTGTAAAACATGAGAGGACCATCTGTATTGTATTAAACAGGCATTTGGTTTATACTCACTGAGGGTAAAAAAAAACAACTTAAGGGAATAAGTGATTTCTGATCAAACAATCATTATTTAGCTACATATCAAAGGTCTAACAGGCCAGTGGACTGCATACTGGATCTGTGGTTATAGGCTTTCCATCACTCTTTGCAATGCGCATTCTTAGACAACTCAGTCATCCCGAGGCTCCCGCCCACTGTTTCAGGACACACATGACCTAAACCTGTCATCACATCATGAGCGCGCTCTGCAGTCCTCCTCTCATCACTTTAACACTGTGCAGTCTGAAGGAAAAGCAGAGAAGGCTGGGCAGGAACAACAAACACCCACAACAAGTGCGTGTGCAAGACACACACACACACACACACACACACACACACACACACACACACACACACACACACACACACACAGTTTCCCCTCTCCTTTTGCATGAAAATGAACAACTGTGAGGAAAATATGACCACACCCAAACAAGATGAATCATATCTTCTGTTACTGATGATGAACCGATCAATCGGTCCACATAATCATATTAAGCATATCTAGGCAGACAGCCAACATCCAACAGATATGAGCAACATAGAGGGGCAGAGAGCAACTAGGCTTGTTATAGTTGTAGGCTTAAGATTGCAGTTGTCAAGTTCATCAGAGTTGTCTCCCATCAGAAACAAAAGCACATTTGAAATAGGCAGGAAATGTAGGTGGCCGAAAATGTGGCTCTAGCAATCTATGCTCTGTCACCCCCTGTTTACACTGATTGACAGGGCAGTCTCCTGAGCAGACCTGTGCAAGCTGTCTGCACTCTCGATAGGTTGAAGGCAAAAAGAGGCCTGGAGGCAAAAGCTAAGGATGGCACAGAGGAAGCTGACTTGGGCAGGAGTTGTGACTGTCTGATGGGAGGTTAGGCCCGATGGAGTGAGTGCTGTAGCAGACATCATGGAATACTGACCAAGAGAGAGCAACATAATATGTTTCAATGGGGGCACATTTGAATTGTTCTGGTCTGCATAAGTGTGACTGGGTGTGTGCATTGGCCCATCTGGTCAAGTGTGTGTATATATGTGTAAATATGTGTCATTTCTTATGTGTGTGTAACCCCTACCTCTCGACTGCCGAAGATGAATTTCTCTACTTGAGACAATGATGGCTAATCTAATCTAATCTAATTATATTAGAATAAGAAATTTACAACAATCTTTACCAACAGCCTATGACAGCTTGGCTTACCCTATGGGAGACACCCCCCCCCCTCTCTCCTCCTCCTCCCCCCTGTGAAAGTAGAACAGGGAACCTAACAAATGCTTGGACTTGCTCTGCTTATAGCCTAACATCTCTGGCTGAAGTGTGTGAATTGTGTTAATCTATGAAGCCAAGTGGAGTCAATCATGGTAGTATGACCTTCAAAATGAAGGTGGGACACAGTGGAATCCGTATGGTGGCCCAAGCGAAAAACCACAGACTAAAATCATTCAATTTGCACAGATGTCAGATGATCATACGCATGCCACTGTGGAGATGCTTTTACTTTTTTCACTTGCTAACCATCAGTAGCCCATCAACAAATAGTAGGGGCCATTCTTACAGAGCCTTCTAGAACACGTGACTCCCAATCTGCCAGAGTAAATAACAGCTGCATGATGTGAGTAGGGGGAAAATTGGTAGCAAATTGTCTAGCTGACAAACACATGCATCTTGATGAAGAGTATGCTTGATGGCTATATTAATATGAAAAGACACGTCGACATTCTGCAACTAGGGACAGCAATGGAGATATGCCTGTCATCATGCAGCACGATGGAATGCCATTTGGATTAGCTCCACAAAGACCTAAAAAGCACCAGCCAATCGTGAATGTCCATTTCATTATGAGGCGAATTTGTGCCGTTTCATTGAACCCCTTCAGAGGCAGCTATTTTCATGAATCCATTTTGTCGATTCGGTTTACAGTTCCAACCAGACTAATTCTCTGAATTACTTTCTGCTATCAATTTGCAAAGAATGAGCTGCTGGCAACAGGGCACTTGATTGTATCTAATTGTTAAAAGGATTTGGAGGACAATGACCAGCTGCCGGATATAATTTGATTGCATACATTCCAGGCAGGCATCCACAAAGACTTGAGAAGAGGTAAATTGAAAAAAAAAATCTGTTTTCCTCATAAAAACCCACTTTTTTAAGGTTGTACACACAAGAGATTAGTGTTTGTACATTAATAAGATGCATTTACAATAATTGGTAGACAGTGAGATTGCATTTACTGCAGGAAAAAAATAATTAAATACTTTCTGCCTTAGACATTGAGCAAAGTCATCAATCTTCTTCCTCCTCTGAGCAATGCAACATGCCAACAAAGTCTAAAAACAAAACAAAACAAGGAAAACACAAGACAGCAAAGACCAATTTCTAAATCCTATGAGGGAACACACAATCAGACCCCCATTACAGTAAGTGAGTCATACAAAGACTTGTAGAGAGAATTTATGGCAATGATATCCAATTGGTTTTATCCGGCCTAACCCCCACCCCCCTCCATCCCACCCCCGAGCTCCCAAACAAAAAAGTACCACTCAGCAACCCTCTCCGGTACATCATTGCTATTTTGCAGGGGCACATATGGTCGAAGATCACTGGAGTACCATTAACATACTTCATGAAGGCTATACGGTCCCACTTACAAAAATAAATCTAGAAAAGAACTACTTCAGGTTCATTGTATGAAGAATAGAGGAAGACTGCTAGAACAGTGCACTGAATCGTCATGATCAGCACACTCTGCGTCAAACAACAGGATGAATCATGCGTGGTAATGGATTGAGTCGGTGGAATTCAGATGCTCACAGCAACAACACCTTAACATTCTCTTGTGGGCATTTACTTCAGAAAAAAGAGAGAAAGAAAGAGGGACAGAGGGATATGAGAGAGAGAGAGGGGGGGGGGGGGGTGTAAACAGAACAAGCGGATGCAAAGGTTTAGTTAATGATAAATGATGAGGGTTAGAGAGTTGCCAAGGTCCTGTGCTTACAACATGGGTGTTTTGATTTGTGTGAGCTCAAAATTAATTGGATTCTAAAAGCCCTTTCATTTAGAGGCAATATCGAATTTGGCAGGGGCCTCCCAATTTTATTGGTCAAGGTAGGCGATTTCTCAACATGTTCTTTGCCAGAATCCATCAGGAAATGGGCAAATATTTCATTATGTCAAATTCAGACCAATATCCTTCGGATTAAATGACAACAGGCAATTTAACATGACTTCACCAGGAAATTGGCAAATATTTCATTATGTCAAATTCAGACGAACAGACTAATATCTTCAGGATTTAAGTGAAAACAAGCAAGTTTAACATGACTTCATCAGGAAATCAATTTAAACCTTCATCTATGTCAGTGCCAAATCGTGCAATCGGTCCCAGAGGACATGTTAAATGCAGTACTATTGTTACCAGATGACCATTTGTGGTTTTGCAAAACACTTTGTCATTTCAAGCAATGATGGAGCAAATGTCGGACCAGCCAAAATCCTAATCTCCTATGGATCAGTCTTGATTACATAACAGGATCCAGCACGAAGGAATGCAAACCGGTTATCTGGTAGGTGAATAAGATATTGTGCTTTTATTTGAGAACGTCCTACAAGCATTTGGACACAATCTAGTCTGTAACCTAACTCTGAAATGATGTTTTGCAGCATGTTATAACACCTTATACCCCAGCTTCTTTTTTTTCTGAGAGGCAAGGCAAGGACCCTGTTGCTACTAGAGACAAATCCTCCCACTCCCCACCTCCTAACAACACTTAAACATGTGACATGTAATGAAATATCAGGGCAAATGTTATTTCTCAGGCACCAAAAAGATGTCCTCCTCACACAATATTTTCATAGTCGACGCTGCTATAATGCGTAGGTGTTTTAGACAATTACAGACTGGAAAAATGTAGAGGGGGAGAAACTTGAAGTAGGGAAAAGACGATTCATTCGGCTGTATCTTCAACTAAGCTCAGCAGTATTGTACATTATATGCATGGATTCTATACGCTAATCTCTCTCACTATTCTATGAGCCTGAGAAGAAACATCTGATAGATACGCAGTATTAATTATTCGTGGTTCTCATATGATCCACATCAGTGTGTGTGCGCGTGTCTGAGAGAGTGTGTGGGGGTATCTTCAACGAACCCGTTATGACAGGGAGGGATAGTCTGCTGTTTTAGGAAACATGGTAATTAAAACCCTGAGACACTATCCTATCGTTTATGATGAATAGGTAAAAACTGTAACTGCAATTTTACGATTTGGTTTTGATAGCCCACTGTCAACTACATAAGCAGATGTGACTTCTGCGCACCGCATTTATTTTGGGAATAGTTAAACAACCCTTTTAGTAGCTGAGAACTGAACGCTAACATATGTAACCCATCAAAACCCTCCGCATGGTAGTTGACCAACTATTTTTCCTTTTCATTGTGAAAACGAGTCCACCATAAACGTTGGTTACTGAAACGGTATCCGAGCCTGTTAGTTCTGCAACTGTTCACGCCATTCTGAGCTAAATTACAATTGGGAGTTTTGCAAGAGTCTCCTCATGACACAAATAATTAGCATAATAACAACAGTAAGAACTTTACAGAAAATACATATTGATACTTACTTATATGTTGCTAATTAATAAACTGCACCCAGTCGCATCCTCCTCTGCTGATATTTTCATTGCAGCGGCAACAGTAACCAAACCCCTCAGTTGACAACCTACCATAGCGAATAGCAACCATTTTGACTGGCGTAATGGTATCCAATCAAAAGGTACGTCTGGATATTATGCAAACAGCACTGTTCAGAGTAGCCAATAAAAAGAGGAGGAAAGTCAAAGTATTCTGGGGGTGTTCCATAAAGGCGGGGCTATCCAGTTTCTCAAATGTTGATACATCATAGAAGTTTGAGCTGTGCAGAAATGCAAGTGATCTTTATGTTGGATTTCATGTGTGGAGAGGTAGACCTAGTTTTGCCATTCACCTGGATAGCCTGCCAAAGGGAGGCTGGTAGAACTGGCTCATAGTTTTAATTCAGCAGAATCCTCTCATTATCTAACCTGAATCTATCCACACACACTTTTTGGTTATTATATGGAATACATATGAACCAAACTATTTACTTTGATCCATTTAGTTTGGATTTATCTATGATATTGTTTTGGTTACAGTATAAACATTCATCATTTAGCTTTCATTATAGTGGCCTGCAGTTCTAAAAAGAATAGCCTACTTTTATTTCCCTCTGCCATCTACTGGCCATGAGGTGACTGTACAATGTAGGCTTTCCACTGCCACTGGTCCCACTTTCATATTTCACATAGGCCTAATCCAAGTTCTTATGATTCTAAGATTTTAGTCGTTCAAAATGGACATCTCTTGGATAGAATACGAGCTACAGAAATGGTGTTGCACTTAAATGGCTCTTTCAAATCATTCGCATCTAGAAAAATAACACATGCTGCCTTTTTTTATTATGTTTGCCACTTGGCGTTGTTGCTGTAGTCTACTGTTTTTTTCTGTTGTAATAACTCACTTTATCAAGCACTCAAAAACAAATGTTCAAAATGTTAATGTTTCAAAATGGTCAATAAACAGTAATAACACAGACATTCCTTCCTTACTGGACCTGGGGCATGATGGGTTTCTTTCAAGATTACTAGCCTAATTATCAAGTTCCTTTGTGTGATACAGGCCTAATACTAGGCTGCTACTACTACTACTACTACTACTACTACTACTACTAGCCTACTACTACTACTACTACTACTACTACTACTACTACTACTACTACTACTACTACTACTACTAATAATAATAATAATAATAATAATAGACGAGAAAGACTATAACACAATTTAGAAAATGCAGAATACTATTTAAATCCATTAAATTCACTGATCAAATAGGCCTATGATCAATGGCATAGGCCATCTGAGCTTTATTGACTGACTGATGTCTATTTCAAACTAATTTCGTCATTAATTTCTCAAGGTCACAATTCCATTCTTGGATTCGGACTGAAACTGGGTTAATGGCATTGTGCCGAAAATCAGACTTTGAACACATATGAATACAACGTGAGACGCTTGACGTCCGTGGGTGGGGGCCCTTACAGTAATATAATTATCTTTGTGGAAAACCCTACACGTAATGTTGCTTCTGGCTGGACATGCGCGTAGGTGATAGAAATATGGCGGCCCAAGTCTGAGGAAAACTATTGAGATCTGCCCATATTTCGACAAAAAATTCTAGGGTAAGTCTATTTTTACACTGCTGCGTGTTATTCCATCCGATCGAATGAAGACATTGTGCACATGTGACAGATTTTAGCGTAAAATGTGTCCAAATGACTGTGAATTTACGAATAGGTCGTTTTTTGTCAACACTTCACACCAGTCGTAGCATACGATATTTCTGGGGTTTGTGAGCCTAAACTACGGTTGGCTGCTGTTATCAGGCTTCCACTTTCACTACGCGTTGGGTGAGAGTTCAATTATTGTAGCTTTATTGATACTTATTATGATTTTTAATACGTGTTTACACAAGACGTAAGTTCGCAGTCACATTGGTTACGCGGATGCGGAAAAGGCTAACCCTTGCATATAATCTATCAGCATGTGTGCTGCTATTGGGGAGGGTATTGGCTAATATTTGTTTACTGAGATGAGTAAGACTTCTTGTCACAAATTAGTCATGTTTGAGGTGAGTCATACATGATGTGAAGTAGCCTTGAGTAAATCCCTGTTGTAAGTTTTGTTCTTCATGTACCAATTAGGTTCGCTTCTATTCAGACTTTATGTTTACACCTTGTCTGCCTATCCAAGCTTTTTCACGTCATATTTGTAGGAGGCAATAATATTCATTTTAGAAAGCGATTTTAAAAAGGGCTATGCTACAGTGTTTTCTTTTATAGCTTTAAGTTGGCTACAATGTTTTTGTTTTTAACGTAGATACAAATGTTTCATCAAAACAAGCGTAACGTTAGATATTGGATAACTGACTATTGATACAATGTAGAGGTGCAACTGTTTCGTTTTGGGGGCGTGTAGGCTGTATTCTAATCTAAATGTTAGATATTTCGTATCTAGACTAAGTTAACCCAAACCAAATAGTGAAAGACAGACAGGCATATCTTACAAGCGATCTCCTGCGATTTAGAAAATAATGCTATGATGGCCTAGTTGTTCAAGGGGAGTTCTTTGTTTTATCATCTGATTGTACATTTTCATTTATTATCTTTATTTTGAAAGCTATGCATACCACATATCATAACACATTCACTGGAATCAGAAATGTCCAATTAGAGGTACTGTTAGGGATTGTTGACTTCTCTTAATTGGCAAAGCACTCACACTGCTCCCCTTGCACCCTTAAAACCTTTGCAAAAGCAGAACATCTTAATGTGCCATGTCTCTTGTGACTATGGAAGAGTCCTTCTTAATACTGCCTGAGCCTAGGGCATATCCACAGGGATGAGGCAGCCGCACAGGAATGCATTCCTCCCTGACACCGAGCACTGTATCCACAGGAGCAATACTAAAGTGGAGTGGAGGATGAAAGTCTGTAGTTTATTTTAATTGAGGGGGAAATGCCACTTCCTAGATTCATTTGATAATATGATATGGGATATGGTCTATTTAGGTTAGCCTACATAATTTCCCAGATAGTTCACTTGGCGGCACCTCTGGATGTTTATGTGGTAGTTCTAATATTTATTCCATGTGTGAATATAGACTCTCTCTCTCTCTCTCTCTCTCTCTCATTTTTTCTGTGTGTATGGGGATAAAGGAAACATTATAAACTAAATGTAAAATTCAGTGGAAATGGGCTGTAGGCTGTCTGTGCCTATTTTTAAACTCTTATGTACTACATGGATCAGTCTAAAAATGTACATTGTTAAAATAATTGGTCCATACGAACATTTGAAGATGCTTAAATTGTGTGTGTGTGTGTGTGTGTGTGTGTGTGTGTGTGTGTGTGTGTGTGTGTGTGTGTGTGTGTGTGTGTGTTAGACTGAGCATCCTTTTATCATCTGTTTGCAACAGAGACATAGCTAGAGGTAGTCTTGGTGTTCATTAACCACAACTGAAGCTTGCCTTTGATATCATCAGACTCCTGGTCTACCCTGAGCCGTTTGAGTCTGCACAGGTGATGGGCTTCTGTCAGTTGACTTTTGCATGTAACAGAATGTTTCAGTTTGGGCTGGAGAAGAATTTCAGATCCACACCATGCTTTGGATTAATAAAAAGCAGCTAGCGTTGCATATGAAAGGGGAGTGTGCTTTGTATTAGGTCAACGAGACCCATCTGCACAACACATTTTTTTTTTTTTTTTTTCATTTCTCTGCCTCTGGCTCTGGTGCTCTTTTCTCCTGTACCTTCTTTTAGCCCCCCCCCCCCCCTCTTGAATTACCATTCCTAAAGCATCATTATGGCAGACACTAGACAATTTGTGGCTGTGACATGCATTTTATTAAGCAGAGATCCAGAGAGTAAAATGCTCTCAAGGAGACACTGAGAGTCAACATCATAGTAAAGGGCAAATACACACACAACACACACACACACACACACACACACACACACACACACACACACACACACACACAAAGAAAGAGCTGTGCCAAACTTATTGATATAGAGAGATAGACTTCCCTACAGGTTTACCTGTCTGAGTATCACCTTTATCTTTAGCTGCAAGTTGAAAAATTTGGGGCATGGTGTAATAGCTCCAACACTGGGGAATTTTGATCATGAAATCCGGTGTTTCATCAACTCAATCTCAAGGTCTCAGGAACATTTGGCTTAGATATTACTCTAGGCTATAACACACAACTTTGGGTTTAGGTGTAGGGATGCTGCCTGGCTATAGCTCAGAAGATGCTCTTAAGGTGTCTTGGGGCATGGCGTTCACTGATGCCTCTAGAAGCTGCATACCTTGCTAAACAAAGTTCTCTAACTCCACATACTGTCCTCATAAGTTAGAGCAACTGGCCACTCCAAAACTCCCTCACACCTGCTCTCCCTGTTGCCCATCCCTCCAAATCAAAAGACTTGCATGACTTTCTGGGGATTTGTACTTGGGTTTGACCCAAGACCTAAGTGTTAAGACTTACTGGTGGGTTGGGGGTGGGATAGTTAATTCTTGTGTGTGTGTGTGTTTGTGTGTGTTGGAGCCAGTGTGTGTGTGTGTGTGTGTGTATGTGTGTGTGTATGTGTCCATAATGGTATGTGTATAATGTACTGTAGGTCAGGTGCAAAGATAGGTAGGTAGAGTTTGTATAATTTTATATCTATGTATTTTATTTTAAAAGCCCTTCTAGGGACGGGCATTGGAAATTAGCCCTTGGCTATAAATGCTATGATGCCTCTCTGTTAGGTTGTTGTACAGCCTACATGATGTGTATCTGTCCCTATCAAATAAAACATAACTAACTAACTAACTAAGACTGACTTGACACTTCACAAACCATGACTGTCCCACCTCTGAGCACAACACAGAGCACAAGGTGACTTATTTCCCATGATGCACGCTCACAATAGATGACATCACATAATTATTCCGGGAATTATGTCAGGATCAGAAGCCAATATTCCACACTCCTTTGTCAGCTTCTCAGTGTGGACGATATTTGCCAGCTAAGACAGACAGAGGGGTCAGACTTTAGTGAAGGAGACTGAGTGATGCCAGTCAAAAGGAGTAACAATGATGCTTTTTGTCTCCTCTAGACACATGAAACACCTTTTTAAGGATTCACTTTCTTCCTCAGACTAATGCCTTCATTGTCTCCACGTAGCCTCCATGCAACAGGTTATTATTACAGAAGGTCTCGGATAGTGGCCTTGGTGTTGTCTTTCCACACACTATGGCCTTAATCAGCATCAGCCATGCTGCTATCCAGGTCACATGACCTGCTCCCTTGACCAAGTGGAAAATACTCCTGTCATGCTACTGACCTACATGGACTTGCACAGGCTGAATGAGACCACGGTGCCACTATGCACATCACACTCATCAGTTACACTGACAAATTGCTGTTTGTACTGTTCTCTTAGGGATGCCATAGGTGACACACTCGTGTGTGTGTGTGTGTGTGTGTGTGTGTGTGTGTGTGTGTGTGTGTGTGTGTGTGTGTGTGTGTGTGTGTGCTCTTTTAAAGAAGTATGCCACCTTTTAGGCCTTCACTCATTTTGCTTCTTCCCTAGAGTTAAACAATTGAGTTTTACTTTCCTCAATTCATTCAGCTGTTGTCTCAGTCTGACAGAGGTGTTTTTAGCTTCAGGTAAGTCTTTTTGCAACACCTAGCATCTTACCCCCAGCATCTTGCGTATAATTGTCCATAGAATTCTGGTATTTTCCCTATTTACAGTCAAAACTGTTCTGGAGTACCAAGAACAACTGACAATGAAATGTGGTGATGTTCTCAACTGATATGACATGGAGCTACACTCTCATGCTGGGGTAATAATCAAGTAGTTCAAGCTAGTTCAAGCCATAGATCATGTCGTCCAAGCCACTGTTACTTGATTATGATTATGCCAGAATGAGACAAGAGTTCCTAGTCATATTGGTTAAGAAAAATCGCCGCATTTCATTTCCTGTGGGCTCTTGGGAGGTGAAAAATTAGTAAATTGGCCTAAAAGTAGGCGTGTTCCTTTAACTGAATTGTTTTTGAGGCCCTATCATAACTGTACTAAGATGGTGGAAGTGTGTGTGTGTGTGTGTGTGTGTGTGTGTGTGTGTGTGTGTGTGTGTGTGTGTGTGTGTGTGTGTGTGTGTGTGTGTGAGAGAGAGAGAGAAGTAGATGAAGTGTGATGTCTTTTTTTTTCCTACCCAAAGTGGTTTTGTGGGTGTAAGTTCTAGTTAGAACATCAGTATGGTTTCATTCTTTTTTTTTTTCTATAACATCTCAAACTACTTCATCTTTTTAGAGAGCAGCATTCCAGCACAGACTGAAGCAGCCTAGCCCAGCCTATCCCATCCCAGATTAGAAACAGTCCTTAGTGAGCCCTAGACCTCACTCAAACTTCACTTTTTGTGAATGGCAGTATTCATTATTATTGTCTAAATCAACCGGTTGTTTGATAAGTTAAAAGTGTTAAAACAAGTCTGTTCTGTCTTGTCAAAATTATCATCATGACTGGTCAAGTTAAGCAGCAAATATTCAAGTGTGAGCTTCAGCTTACAGCTTCAGTCTGAACATTTTGAGATGACAGATATTGATTGATCGGTTAAAAATAAAATATTGGCAACCAATTAAATGATTAATTGGGTTCATTGATTAATAATGGCCACTGTCCTCCCTCCCAGTCATGACCACATGGATCACTGCTGACAGTTCTGCCCAGATCAAAGATTTTGACACTAACAGAGATTACAACAGTACCCTGAATAGGCTACATTGCACAGTGATGTAGTGAAGGGCTCTTGAAGTATACTGAAGTACATCAGTGTTTTGTTTTCTTTTTCCTCTAGTGGTTGTGATTGTGTGTGGGGGGTCACGGAAGCATGTCTGATTTATGGCTCCGTGCCTGCTTAGACATGACTTCAAAATAGGTCAATTCATGCAACTTCTAAAGCCCCTAATGGTAGGTTGAGACGGAGGGAGGGCTGTGTGTGATTTGCTGATCCAGTGAATTTCCTCCCTCGCCATTCAGCCTTCTACCCCTACCAGCATCCCGCCTTTTTTTTTTTTTTTTTTTTTGCGGGAGCGGGGGGTTGGGGAAGTTGAAGTAGGAGGCCCACTGTAGTTATGAACGCAGTCTGGAAAAAATGGAAAGGAGCAGGAATTCTTTTCATGTCCAGCCGTCAAACTAGTCAGGCAAGCGAGGCATTGGTACATGAATCCCTCCCAGTAGGACTAGGGAATGCTATAGATTAAGCAGTCACAGTTAGGATGAGAGAGATAGAGATTGAGATACTTTCTTGTATCCCAAAGGATATCGCAGTGTCCAGTAGCATTAAGACATCCAACATACACCTAGGCACACAGCCCTCAGATATATGGAAAATTACACATGCATGCATATATTATCACAAGAAATTAAGGATCAGTAATTACAGTAACATTAGGTTGCAATTTGTTACAAAGGTAGTGTGGAAAAAATGTGATCGGGTGTGAAGCTATCCATAGTGCAAGAGATTGTCAATGCAGAATATTTTCCATTGTCAAACTGATAAGTTTCTGTGTGTGTGTGTGTGTGTGTGTGTGTGTGTGTGTGTGGGTGTGGGGGTCAAAATCCAGAGTGGAAAAAAGAATACAATGTGTAGTCAGAAAGTTGTTTTGTTAATACCTGTACTTGGTGTCTGTTTTTCTTCCATATAAGCCTTAGTACCTATTGTACATCTTCTTCAACAGGTCTGTGTTGCCATCAGTAGCATGGAATGGCCTTTATGAGGATTATTTTTCTTAGCTTCTCACTGGATGATTTAGGTCATTGCCAGCTATTCCCATCTAGATTAAAATCAGACATGCCCAGTCCAGCATCTAACACGTACTAGCTAATGGCATTTTCACAACCATTTTAAAAAGGGTTGGTAGTGATTGTCTGGGCTGATAATATTCCCTGTGTGTTCACGTTTTAATTTGTCGAATCTGTCAATTACTGTGCAATTTTGAATAATATACATAATTGTATGAATTATTTGGATTTGGATGAAAGCATCTGCCAAATGAATGCGCATAAATGTTGTTTGTCACCATAAAACACTGTCTAAGTGCTATTGAAATTCATGTGTGCGATGAATGTATTCCATTAGAGGGGAACAAAAAAAAAAAATACCCAATCATAGACAAGATTCCAGAGGCTGCCTTATTCTGTCAAATTAGCATTTCAATCAAAGGTGTCCTATTTGAAGGGACTCCTTTTGAAGAAGTAAATCTCCCCTGTGTTCCCAAGTTGTCACTTGTATCATTGATAGAGACAGATTTTTCCCACTCTTCTTTTTTTTGCGTTCCTTTGTTCCTCTTATGACAGCTTGAGAAAAGCCCCTACTTCCTAGTCACAAGCAACATGAAAAGCAGCCAAGCTGTTTAGCGTCTGCAGTGCATAGGCCTATAATTTAAATCTGGAAGGGAGCCAGCCCTGCTCGATATAAATTGAGTTTCTTCTGGTGATGTGAAAGACTGTATATCATTATGATTCTCAGCACTCCCTCCCCTCGCCACAGCCGTCTAATGGTTCTTCACCAAAACTGGAGGTGAAAAAGGATAAAGGGGAAATTAATTTGTGGGGAAATTAATAGAGATCCGTTAATGCTTGCTCAATGTTTTTTTTTGTGTGTGTGTGTGTGTGTGTGTGTGGGGGTGGCTGATTGATTTATTGCCCTTGTCCATTAGAAGAGCATCAAGGGAAATAAACAGGTCAGACTGGGCGCTATGACCTCATCTCTGACTTCCTGGTAGTAGGCAGAAGTGATCTCACATCCACAGAAAGTGAGAGCTCATAGGAGCACTTGATTGTGGCGCACTTCTGTTCTGTGGACTTGAAAGTGATGTGTCTAGTTTAGGTCATTTTTAAACATCAGCCAGTGATGAAATGCCCCTACTTACTTTCCCTCTTGTTTTATGTTCCTTTTCCTCTTCGTCATACTCTTAGTTCTCACTAATACACCGCTTTCCAAGGAAACATGAACAAACCACAGACTTTTTTTTTTTTCTGGCACCAATGTGTGTTGAGTTGTAATGTTTTCTTACTCTCTCTCTCTCTCTCTCTCTCTCTCTCTCTCTCTCTCTCTCTCTCTCTCTCTCTCTCTCTCTCTCTCTCTCTGCACTGTTTGTTTCTCATCTTTCTCTTAGGACTGTTTGACATTGAGGAGGTCAGGAAACCAGGAAACTCATCATCAGGGTTGTGCAGCCAATCAATGGTCAACATGGGCAGGACCCCGCTCAAAGGTTAGTCAATTAATTTACATTGGCAAGCTTCCCCAGCAGCACTTTACTTGGTATGTGGAAATTGTGTGTTTTTAGACCATTACTTAAGTTCTGAGTAAGTGTTGAAAGTTGGTTGTTCTCTTTCCAGATCAGAAAGAGAGTAAAAAGGAGAAACCAGGAAAGAGTTCTCCTGCTGCAAGCCCCCCACCCGTTAAAGGTTTGTAGCCAGTGTGTTACCTCTCTGCCCTGATGTTAAGCATTGTGGATTACAGAATTATTGGTAACACTTTATTTGAAGGTACCGTTATAAGACTGACAGGACACTGTCATTAACTATGACATGACGTTGTCAAGAATCTGTCATAAACTTTGTAAACCTGTCATGACTTCTGACATACCCTAACCCTAACCATGACAAATACCGGGTGACACTTAATGACAGACTCATGTTTCAAGTTTATGATAGTTTCATGACAACATCATGTCAAAGTTAACGACAGTGTCATGTTAGTCTTATGACGGTACCTTCAAATGAAGTGTAACCGAATTATTTTATTATGGACAATAGATACTTATTCCCCATGCTTGCTTCTTTCCTCTATCTTCAGTCTGCACACTTATAATCCACTTCTTGTTATTCTCTGAGAAGGCCTCTTCTTGTTCAGCTCAGGTCTTGTCTAGAGGTGAACCTTAATGTCTACTCTGACTCTGAAGGAGTCCGCACACCGGCTCCAACAAAGTGCTTCCAACATTCTATCCCATTGTTTTCAATCCAACCCCGCACACCAGCGCCAAACTCTACCGTCGCTTGTTGATTGCGTTTTAATCTATTTTGTCTAACAAAATTGTTGAATATGAAAGTGCTCCGCAAAGCTGCAGAAACAGGCGTACGGAGATGTTAAGCCTCGTTTGTGTGTTTCTGCACAATTCAAACATTGGTGTAAAGAGAAAATTATGTTGGTAGCTGCTGACTGTGTTTTCACTTCAATTGCCCAAAGAGTGAACAGCGGCACTTTGAAAATATATACCGTACACATAGACATGACATCACATGACACTTCGGGCACAGCATTATCAGGGTCTCTACACATGGAGTTGAGCGTAAAGATCATTCTTACAGATTTTAGTAAAATGTATCTTTCTGAAAAAGGTATTTTACCTTTTCTGCAACTTCCTCTCACCACCATTTTGGGTGAAAAGTCACTGTCATAAGTCAGCCAATCAAGAAGTTAATTCGGGCCAATCAAGTGTCTGAAGGTTCAGGTATAACATTAAACCAACAGTGCCTTTCATCAGGAGTGCCCTCTAGTGTTGCTACCTTTTTATTACATTTTCAAAAGTGATCACTGGAAGCATTGGTGCACATTTCAGTCATATTTAGTTGTTACTGGAAGAAAACGTGCTATTTACGGGTATGTCTGTATCTCCCACACCCTTTCTCACAATGTCAGTTTCATTCTTTGTTGAGCTTGTGGCTGAGGTGAAAGTAGAGGCCCTTGTGGTGTCAGAAGTGGAGTTTCTAGTCTGCTCAGATCAGTTAAGTTCAGATCAGGAGTCTGTTTCTCAAAAGCATAGTTACTAACCATTTAGCAACTTGCTAACCAGTTAGCAACTTAGTTATTTGGCAATGGGAAATTGCATTGCAACCAACACAGTTGCTAACTTAGTGAGCAACTATACTGTTGGAAAACAGACAGATCACTTCAGCTCAGCTCGGCTGAGTGACTCTCTTATCCTGTTTCAGTACCGGAATCCACCTTCACCTGGGAGGAGTACCTCAAGGAAAGCAACTCTGTTCCAGCCCCTCCCAGCTGCTTCCGACAGGTAAACAAAATTAAGGTGGAAGATGCTTTCACATCTGTTCTGTTTTGCTAAGGCTATAACACTCAATAAAATGTCCAGTCTTAGAGGGAAGAAAAAAAGACCCACTCATTTCAGACCTGTGTGTGTGTATGCATGTGCGCGCATGTGTGTCATTTTAAGTATGAGATAATGGCTGTGCTGTTTTTGTTGTATGCTTAGCCACAAAGAGTCCAGCCCACACATGTGCTTCTGTATAGCAATCACTACAATTACTTGCGGCTCTATTTTCAAACACTGATGTTTACCCTAATATCTCAAGCCTCTAGTGGTTGTTGTTATGCATAGTTAGCCACATCTACCTACACGCCTTTTAAATCATGACAGAAATAGATGTCTTATATCACTTATGGAAATCAACTGTATTTAATCTATTACAAGTACAGAAGTGAATGCTCAGTGTTATTTGCCACTAACCTCCATTCACATTTAAGCAGACCAAGACATACTCTTATGTAAGTGTTAATGTATTGTTTGCCAGTCATTATAGGAAAATATTTAATAATAATGCAAATGCAGAAGGCTTTCGTGTCATGTTGATAATATTTTCCAATAATGACTGGTGGACAATACAGTACCTTGCTTTTTATATGCCCACTTACCAAAAACACACAAACGTCTTTAATTTAATCTATTACGGTTTTGTGGCTTCAGTGGGTAAACTAAATTTTTGCAATGCAACTTGAACTTGAAACATTCTTTAGAATCCCCTTTCACTTTCAATGAAATTCTGTTGTGATAAGAGAATGATCTCTGAATGATCATGCAGGTGTGAATTTTGAGCAAAGAAGTTGTTGCCATTGACAGTGCAGTAGTCATTGTACAGAAATGACTGAACGTTGGGAAGGCCCATTCAAATTAAATCAAAGTGAATAGTTGTGTGTGCACATCCAAATATCTTATAGCAGGTGCTAAATCAAAAGGATAAACTGATGAAAAAACAAAAGGATTTGCACACTGCTTTCAAGAGACTCAACTTTTAATGTGCCACGTTTCGATCTCTTGATCATTTTCAAGCATGCTTTGTTGAGTCTCTTGAAAGCAGTGTGCAAATCCTTTTGTTTTTCCATTCAAATTAAATGGAAACTCCTGAAACATCCCGGAGTCGTATAATAAAGAATAAACTGCAGGCTTTTAGGACTTTTGCCTCTAGTCTACACAGATCAAACAGTTACAGTATTTCTTTTCTTCTGTATCCCTGTAGTCCAGGATTCCCCCCAGTAATGACTTCAAGGCAGGCATGAAGCTGGAGGCACGTGACCCGCGCAACTCCACCTCTGTCTGCATTGCCACAGTGATGGGCATGACAGGCACGCGGCTGCGTCTTCGCCTGGACGGCAGCGACAACACCAACGACTTCTGGCGTCTGGTGGACTCGTCCGACATCCAACCCATAGGCACCTGCGAAAAGAACGGCGACATGCTTCAGCCGCCTCTCGGTATGAGGGACTTCGAGAACACTGTGGGGAAACTGTGAATAAAAGGCTGGGTGGGGTAGTCTAGCTGCATTAGGTTTGAGTCATTTTAATTTGAGTAACTTCCACGCTAAAATGAATGCATCACCATTGGTGCCTGTGCCAGTTTCCTCATAAATGTGTGTCCGTTTCCTTTGTTGATGTTAAAATAGCTCTTTTGTGTGACGGGTTACATTTTTAGTTTCCTGTTTATAGCATTTCCATTGTATTGCCATTATTTATACAGCTGTTATAGTGCTTTGGAACCGAGGATTCTATGTACTGCACTAGCGTGTTAACTGAACACAGCCAGCATTGTTTTTTTGTGTTTTCTTGAATCAAAAAAAGAAATGAATGTGAATTGTGAATGACAATAACTTGTATGCTGTGTGTCTTTATGGCTGACCCGTCTTTATGATAGGATTCAGAATGAATGCCTCCTCATGGCCCATGTTTCTGCTAAGAACCCTAAACGGTGCAGAGATGGCCCCAGCCACAGCCTTCAAAAAGGTAAAGTCATATACTTACTTACTTTATACATGCTTACTTACAATATATACTTACTTTATACATACATACTTACTTTAAGAATTAGTTGGGTCTAGAAATGTTATAGAGGTGCTATAAGGTTGTAATCACAATTAAATGGTTTGGACATACAGTACCTTTGAAACCTTGTGTCTGTCTGTGTGTATGTAGCGTAGCAGTAGGCTAAACATGCTGGTTTGTTTTGCACATTTTCTAAATGCCAATTGTTTGTTTTCACGTGGTCTTCTGTGGGGCCGCAGGAACCTCCAAAGCCTGCCCAGAATGGCTTTAAGGCTGGGATGAAGCTGGAGGCTGTGGATAAGAAGAACCCCTATCTCATCTGCCCGGCCACCATCGGGGAGGTGAAGGGAGACGAGGTTTTCATCATGTTCGACGGATGGCGTGGCGCTTTCGACTACTGGTGCCGATTCGACTCGCGAGACATTTTCCCTGTCGGATGGTGTGCACTCACAAAGCACAGCCTGCAACCTCCTGGCAATAGCGGTAAGTCTCCAGCAGAGGGCGGTAGACAGCCATGTTGATTTTTAGATGTTTGCCTTGAAAAGAACTGCCGTGCTTTCTAGTGCGACTTCAGCACAATTCCTTGGCTGTGTGCTGTTCAATCGTGACAGTAATTGCAGTGTTATTATAGGCACTGGTGTAATTATCGTAACTGTTACTATTGTTATCATTTTGTGATCAGTGATCTCGTTCTGCCTCTTTGCTGTATAATTTTGGTTTGGACTAGATGCTATGTATAAAACCAGAACACCCTTCACATAGCTGTAGAGCATGTTGCACATACCTTTCAACCCAAAGAACATACTCAGGAATTGCATCATGCAGCAAATTTTGCACAGCTTTTTTTTTATTCACACAACTATTTTGAAGGTACTCCTTTATTTTAGGAGCTACTTATTCTAAAACAATTATCATGACCTCATGGCATCAACAAAGAAAAAAAGTATCCCTATTCTTCTTGTCACCAAACATCACCAAACATCTTTATTGTGGCATGCAAAACATGTTCCTACAATGCTCTTAGTTTGAAAATGGACTGGAATGATATTAACGTACCTGTGAAGTATTTATCTGGAGTATCTAAAAAAAACCTCACACTGTGTTGTTGTTTAAATATCTTCTACTTTTACTTCTGTCAGAATGCTCTCAAATGTGTAACATTGCGTGGTCTGATATTTATGGGGCACAACCTGATGGCAGAGGCTGTCATTTCATTGAATTACATACCTAGGCTTACTGTGGCTTAATGGATCTTCCTTTTCTCCACTTGCAAGAGAGCTACCTATTTCCTCATCAGGATTTTATTTTTCTTGTTCTGGTTAAGTGCACATAAAATGGAATAGCACAGTATATCACGCATACAGTACCCATGTGACAAGATGCCTTTGTGAGGTGCAACCCAAGGCAAATAAACGTGATGCCTTTTTATCGTTGCTTGGTGCCATAAGTGTCCTGACTGGGCTACGGAAGGCGTTGGGTCTTGACAAGGCAATTAATTTGATTCACTCCTACCTTGTTTATTCCTTTTTATGCTTATTCATAAAATGTACCCCATAAAGATATTTAAGACATGTATATCAGTGTATCAAGTCGGCTCTGATATTTTAATAGATATTTAACATTGTTTAAGCTGCTTAATTTAAGCCATGAGTTTGGCGGACATTCATTGACGGTATCGGTCATCGGATGACAGCGTGTTTTAGTGTTAGGTGAAGCCGCTGCACTGTTCTCAGTGGGAGTGCGGCTCTTTGGGTTAAATATGTGCACTGGCGCTCCTCGGTGTGTGTATACACAAGCTTGGCTCCATCACATTGCCACTGCTGTCTGGGGTCGGCCCAGCAGGAGTCAGAGGCACAGAAGAGACCGGCTGGGGCAGAGTTGCAACATGGCTGCCCCTCGCCTCAGCATCAAATGGATCACTCTCCATTAAAGTGCAATTAGATCCTAATTAGCTGGAATTAGCTCCTGTGCCAAGCCTGGTGGGGGCTCAGAAAGGGGGAGTCGTCTTAGAATACACACACACACACACACACACACACACACACACACACACACACACACACACACACACACACACACACCAGACACCCTGTTTGAAGTGGGTGGTTTTTTTTATTTTTTTTTTCGTTTTTTTCCCACTCTAAGACTGGACCTTTTATTGAGAGCAAACTTACAGGGGAATCAAGAAATAGCCACCAATTTTGTGTGTAAAAGAACCAAAAAATAGAAAGAAAGGGGAAAAAATCATAGTCCTTCTTCCTGGACCTTATGGATTGTCTGTGCTCAGCCTTGGGCTGGACGTCATGCAGAGCCTTTGAGAGCTGTAAACGGAGGGGTGTGCTCCCTGTCATTCTGAGAGAGATGACCTCCAGAACGAGGGAAACGGCCAACAGGGCAAGCCGTAGCTGAGAGGAGCGAGATTTACATCCGTGCTTGCTTGTGTCAACCACACTCTAAAGTGTATGAACTGCTCTGGCAGCACAGATAAATAAAAAAGGCTGCAGTGGGCTGAGATGATGTCTTTAGGGGTCTGCGCATCTGTGATGTGGTCATATCTGTTTATATTGATGTCCTCCATTACTCCAGCAAATCAAAGCATACTTCTCATGATGGCAAATAAAAGGTTGTGTTTAGGGAAATAGGGTAACAAGATAGTGTGTAGGTTAACATTTCATAGTGCAGGTCGGTCGAATTTCAGTGTGTATCTCCTGGGGTCCCTAGGGGAGATGTTGGTTGGCTTGGGTTACGTTGAGACCTTCCTCATTAGGCGACTGGGACTCCAAAAGAACATAACACAGAAATTACTCAGATTCTCCGGACCCACGGAGAAGAGCTCAAATATCGGCTCAGTGCACACATTTCTCTAAAGCGCCGACTCTATAGCGGTGAAGCAGCCATTGTCGGCGTCTTCAGCGGTCTTCAGCTCACTTTTCAGAATGTACAGAAAACCCCCAGTCTTCCTACGTCAAGCGCCCATTTGCGACATTCATACGCTCTCACTCAGTCGAGAATCCACTCTCTTCAGTCTCTCCTGTTTGCAAACGGGGACTCCTTGCAGTGCCAAGTCGAACCAAGAAGGGTATTCTTGCGCGTTTTTTTTTAAACCTTACAATAACGTGAGCTTATAGGACATATTTTAGGGACTCTCCGAAAGCGCTTTAAAAATGATGCCACGGTGTTGGTGTTTTTAAAACCGCTTTGTTTTGCTTCTCCGCGGTGAGTTCCCGGCTTTTGTTCCGTTTCTATTTTTGGCTTACTATTCCCTTTTACGCATTGTGCAGAACAGAAGAGGTTTCGTAAGGACAGCATCTAAAAATATGCCACGGTCCTATTTATCTGTATTTATATTTCACAAAGTGTTTAAATTGAACTTGGTTTGTTTAATTAAAATGGTAAACGCCGGCGTCAGCTTCGCACTTGGTTACTGTACCGCTTGGGCGAGTCCTTATACATTGTGTCAGCATAGAATTGGCTAACATCTTTTAACGACTGATATGCTATTTTAGTGCTTGAATGTTATGCAATACATTTGCAATTTGTTAGTTGATCTCAACACCATAAGCCCCCTGCATTTTCATATTTTTGGTAATCAGCACATAACCACTGAAACTGACAGTTATGTTAACATAATGTCGCGTGTCATTTCCTATAGTCTTATATTACATTTTAAGAGATATTAATGCGTGAGTTTGTTGACACAGTCACATTGTTCAGCTGAGGTTTAGAACATTAGTGTATGTCTAAAATTAGCCACTTGTATAGTATTTTAGGCGACATAATATTTTTTTTATTGGTCCCTTAAAAAGTTACTGCGAAATTTAATAGCCTTTGCTTTGTAAGCATTATACCAGTCTACATATATATAATAGACACTAGGCCAGGGAAACGGTAGCTTTTAAGGTGTTGGGCTTGAGCACATGCAAGCTCTACTGTTGTGTAATGACATTTATTGCCACCTCTGTCCTGGTGCTTCTTTTTTCTTTTCCATCTTAGTCTTTCTCCATCACTCCCCTCCTCATCTTCTTGTCTCTCTCTGTCTATCCCTCTCTCACACACACACTCACACACACACATTCTCTCTCTCTCTCTCTCTCTCTCTCTCTCTCTCTCTCTCTCTCTCTCTCTCTCTCTCTCTCTCTCTCTGGCTCTCAAACCACAAGCTCACCACACACTCTCATCTCAGTACCGGACAGTGGGTCGTAAGGAAGTGAAGTCACGTCATTATGATCAGTCCCATATGCTCCCTGCACTGGGCTGAAGGAACCATGAAAATACGTTCAAATGTATTCCATTAAATTCTGGTCTCTGTGGCAGCTCTGATGTCATTCCTGACAGACCGATATATATGGTTGTTGTCTACTTTGTGTAAATAACTTAATATACGGTATATAGGCTTAGATATAAATATGTTTATAGAGAAGTAGTATACTTTAACTTCTATGCATACTCACGTGCATCTACTGTATATTTAAGTGAAAACGTAAAAGTCTGTGTCTTCTCAGTGTATTTTCTTGTCTTTTTCCTACTTCCCTCTCTGTCTGTCCTACTCCCTGTCTCTCTTCCCATCCGTCTGCTGATGTTGGGCCCTCTGTCAAACAAAACTCCCCTCTGTTCAGTGGCTACCTCCAGTTCCCACCACCTACCCTCCCCCCTCCTCCTACCACCCTGTCCGCTGCCGTGCCCATTCTACTGACCTATCTGCCGCTCTTGAGAAGTTCAAAGGCCTGTCATTCCCAAATCTCCCTCTCAAAAGAGTGCTAAAAGGCACGCTCAGTCAGCCCCCGGAAGCTCTCCTCTCCTCTCCTCTCCTCTCCTCTCCTCCCTTTTAGAACCCCTGCCTGCGTCCATCCTAGTGCGAGATGTTTATCTGCAAATTATGTCAATTGCATGCCTAAACACACACACACACACACACACACACACACACACACACACACACACACACACACACACACACACACTCTGTCTCACACATACACAGGCACTGTGCTGCCCTGTGGTGTAGGGACACTTGGGACAAAAACAGGACTTTTTTTTTTTTTTTTTTTTTTTCCTCTGACTGAAAGAGCCCATTTCACAAAGCTGCCTTTTCACCCGACTTATTAAAGAACTCCATGTAATCACTGCATCTTGTGAGTGGCAGCTATCTGATTCCGTGCCAGTGGAAAGCTTTGGGTTGTGGGCTCGCTCCTAGACAGAGGATATTTCATCGAAATTAAGGGGGCTTTATTTGGCGAAGTGGCGCAGTCGGCGGCAACGCTGAAGTCTAAATTGCATTGCTGTGTAATGTTGCTTGAAGGGTAATAAGAGGTTCCCCGACGACCCAGTCCCTGTCCTAGACCTACTACTTAAGTTGCACACAGATGATTGCTGTTAAATTGAAACCGATGTGATGTGTGATGAGAATGCAGTCTTTCTCTCAGGTTTCTAACAGCATCAAATTTGGTCTTTCATTTGTTTTTAAATTATAAGTGTTTATGCTATCGCATATCATGATTATACGGTATGATTGCAGTACTGTTCCATATTAGATGGAAAAGCTGAAATCGAGAAACTTGAGAGTTGAGGAGAAAGGCCCTCATAGTCCAGAGATCACCATAGTCCATAGGCATAGTTACAGTGCCAAAGTTTGGAATATATATATATATTTTTTTTGATGAACCCGTTTTGTTTGTCTTTTGTTTGATGCAGTGACCCCTCAAAAGCAGCCTATCCCCTCTGCGTCTCCTGCCAAGCCATCTCGCCGCTCCATGCAGACGTCCTTGTATAGGCTGCCCAACCCGCTGCCTCCCTTGCCAGTGCGTAAGGGAGTGCGGGGGCGGCGACCCAAGAGCGAGACCATCGCTCTGCTGAAGGCCGTGGCCGCGGCAGCTGCGGCTCAGAACGGACAGCCGGACGGAGAGATCAAGGTCACCACCACACCACAGTTAGCCCCCAGACCACATAAGAAGAGAGGCCCAAAGCCTGGCAGTAAGGTGAGTTCGGAGTACACAAAATCGGACAGGGTTAAAAGTTTTTAAGTTTTACTCTTATAATTGGGCTGACATTCCATCAGTGAATAAGTGACTTGTTACTATTATGTCTGGATTTGTTGTACACCACTGTTCCTGCTGTAAAAATGAATATATAAAAATAATAACAATAAAATAGGATAATAAAATCTATTGTCTTATGAAAGAAAGCTCTGCTTGCCTATATTTATATGCAATGTAAAGTGTTGTCAATTTGTTGACTTGTGTGTTGCAGCGGAAGCCCAAAATCCTCCACACCACTCTGTCGTCAGCCACCGCTGATTCCAGGCACCCTGGTGGTCCGATGTCTCAGGATGGATCAAACCTAGGATCTGGTCCTGCGGTGGTTTCCACAGGTAAAATCCTCCTCGTCTTATATACCGTATACACGATAATACAATAATACAATAAAGACTCAAAACACAGGCTCACCATGTCCGCTAACATGCAATGAAACCTGTCATAACATAGGATATGGGTGTATCCTCAAGACACACTTGTATCTGTTCTCTTCACACACACACAAACACACACACACACACACACACACAGACAGCACATTCATGCATACAGTACACACACATTTCATTTAATATCCTGCGTGTAGGTGACCCGTGACTGAGTTGCCCTTCCTCTCTCCCTCTCTCCCCCTCTTACAGTGTGCGTCTACGTCAACAAGCACGGCAACTGCAGCCCACACCTGGACAGGAAGCAGGTTCAGCGGCTGCCTGACCACTTCGGTCCCGGCCCGGTCAACGTTATCATGCAACAGGCGGTGCAGGCGTGCATAGACTGTGCCTACCAGCCCAAAGTGCTGCTGGGATGCTTGCAGGGCCACTCAGACGGAGAGGAGGTAGTCAAAGGTAACGTCAACCCCAAAGCAGGAAGGTAGTGGTGTGTGGAAAGGGTCAGTAATGGGGCTGTAGCAGGCAATAACATCCAGAGCATATAGTTGCACTTAGCCTGGCCATTGCCTTCCTCTCATTCTCATTTCCCTTCAGTACTCGCCTGGGTCTGGGATTCCGTGTAGCCGGTGGTGGTCCGCACCGCACACGGGTCTCGAACCCGCCACCCCGCAAGCTACAAACTCCCGGCGTGGGAGTGGAACGCTCTAACCAACTGAGCTAAAAGCCCGAGCTTCTAACTCAGCGTGTTAGAGGCGCCCATGGAATTGGGTGATGAGGATTTACACACTACCGCCGAGCTAGCCGCGCTAGCTGGCCTCCGTTACACTCGCTCATTGGCCTCGTTCGCCTTGGATGCATCACATCTTGGCCAATCTGCAAACATGCTGCTTGAGAATACGATAGGATAGGCGAGGGGCGGGTTATGACCAGGCAAAATTGCTCTCTCTCTTTCTGCACTGCCTTCATGTCGTGCACAGGCTCTTTCTCCTTAGAGACGGAGGGGAGGAAGAAAAAAAAGAAGAGAAATGTCCGGCCAAGTATGACCTCATTCTCTTCACCCACTGACTAAAGCAGATTCACAGCCTTGAGTATGACTCAGCCCAGTTGTAGATTGTGGTTGCAGAATTATACAGCAAAATTGAAAAGTCTCTTTGGAATTATGAATGTCAGCTTAGCTATCTTAGCTGTCTTTGAGAGGCACCCAAACACGGGACCACTGTCTCTCTGCAGCTACTGTACTGTACTGTGGTGACTTGAGTTGTTTAAATTGGTACTTCACTCTCAAGTTTGATGTTTGAATCGTAAATTCCCACAGCAGTTTTGAATCGTAAATTCCCTCTGCAGTTTTTTAATTTAATGCTATTTAAAATTGGTATTTGGGTTGTTCATTGTATTTCAGTGTACATAGTTATATCTGCATGTGTGTATTAAACTTCTGTGTGTGTGTGTGTGTGTGTGTGTGTGTGTGTGTGTGTGTGTGTGTGTGTGGACCTGTCTGTCTGTCTGTCTGTCTTTGTGCGTGTGTGTGTGTGTGTGTGTGTGTGTGTGTGTGTGTCTGTCTGTTTCTCTGTGTATGTGTCTCTCTACGTGTGTGTTCCATAGTCAGGACAGACGGAGGCACGCGCACTGTGAAGCTGCCCTCAGCCTCCAGTGCCTCCTACGTGCTGCGCTTCCTGGAGATGGTGTGCCGTCACCTGCAGTGTGACAACCTCTTCAGCAGCCAGCCCTTCAACCCGTACGCCGCCACTGCCTACGACAGGAGCAAGTCAGGTACAGGCTCCCGAACCGCATGGCTTTGAACATGTAGTCTACAGTACGAGCGAGTGTACGAGCTGACACACACAGAAGGGAGTTGCGTTTGGGACCCAACTACACACAGCTGTAATGTAAACTGGGTTCAATAGTTCAAAAAATGGGGCTAGTTCATTGATAGAAACGTTTTTTTCCAAGTGATAATGGGTCCCTGTAGTAGTTTTTCTTTTATGGCTGAAAAGATATTGTTGATGTTCTGAACTTTATAGACTGTCAGGGTTTGTGTTTCTAGTGAACCCAAGTGGCTCCTGACCTCTTTGCCCTCACTAAACTGTATTTGCTATTAAACTCCAGTTATAAGTGACCCCTGAAAGTGAGAACAAATGCTAAGATCCACTGAAGGGTGTGCAATTTGTATCTCTGTGAGGGCCAAAAAGGCCAGTAATTAGCCAATGTTTTTATTCCATAAAGACTACATATTAAAAAAAAATGGCCATGTATAAAACTTTTCCACGTGCTCTGCGGGTGACACTAACTGGCATACTATACCTCTTCCTCTGGCAGTCAAAGAGGAGATGTCGGAGGCGCCGTCGTTAAACCGGCCTGGCAAGCGCATCTCCAGAGACTCGCCTCCCTACGCAGCTCCGCTCTCCCCCAAGCTTCTGCGCACAGAGGCCCATCCGTCAGAAGGTACCCTTAGCACTACAGCACCCCTCTTATCTCTAAGATTTTTGTGATCAATTTTTTTTATTATAATATTTATAATACATACAATAAGACAAACACAAAAAGACAAACATAACAACAACAAAGAAGATACAACCACATCAACATTCAAACCACATTCATTCATTCCCACATTCATTGTATTGCTCCACCTGCCAAAAAGTTCCTTTTGTCAAAAGTTTTGTGACCTTATTAAAGATGAAGGGAGAGAGAGAGAAAAAAAAGAAATAAAGAATAACTAACTAAATAAATAAATAGATAGGAAATAAGCATAATAATATTTGGAGAGATATATAGGGAAGCCGAAGGGGAAATTTTAGCTCCCCTCTCCCCCAAGCTTCTGCGCACAGAGGCCCATCCGTCAGAAGGCACCCTTAGCACTACTGCACCCCTCTCTCTAAGATATCAAGTGTTTCTCAAAGTCCAGAAGGCTTCCTTGGTAAAACACTCGCCTTGGAAGATGTAGAGTGTGTAGAGTGTAGAGAGTTGAGAATGCTTCCTAGGTAGCACACTAGCCTTGGAAGCTGTACACTTCAAAAACGAGGCTCCATCAGTGCATCCTTGAAAAATCTATGAACAAAGGCCTCTGTCCTTGCTAGAATTTAGAAGGATGCTTGACTTTGGAACAGTACTTGGCGACTGACAATGACGTGGAATGCTCGAAAAAGCAGCCTTCCAAGCATGCTTCCTCGACTTTGAGAAACGCTCGTAGACTACAGAGACGACTACAGGTTCCATCAGTGCAGCCTTGAAAAATCTACAAATAAAGGACTCAGTCCTCAGTAGAATTCAGAAGTATCCCTGACATTGGAACAGTGCTTGACAACACACAGTGACATGGGATACTTGGTAAAGCAGACCTCCAAGCATGCTTCTTCAACCTTGAGAAACACTCATATACTCCAGGACAAAAGGGAGAGGGTTTCTTCTTTGACCTGTTCCTCTATGACACCAAACAGCTCCTCTGACACCAGATAATCAATGATCTGACAGCTCCCCTTTGACTTTCATCTTTGACTAAAAACCAATTCTCCATGACAAACTGGTTACTGTTACACACACACACACACACACACACACACACACACACACACACACACACACACACACACCACTCCACAAGGGTTTTATTAATTTTAAGGGATGTCGAAGTCAACAGGATGTGTTAACGCAGTCTTACTTTATCATGAAAACAGAAAAGCTATTTGCAGGTTGCATTTAAACAACAGTGTATTGGGCTCATATTGGTAAGGGGCAATGCATATTTTCACGGGCAACTAACATGCAAAATAAAGATGTGAAAAAAAACTATAAAACTATAAATGTGGTAAAATGAAACTCTGTAACACTCTGACCCTGTAACACGGGTATGTAGCCTGCATATGCAATGTGGTACGTGTTTACGTTCACATTTTCAGGTAAATTGCGGAGTCCCAGATGGGCTAAGATAGTGAATGTGTCATCTTTAGCTCTGACTATAGGTAGCCTAGTGTTTTCTGAATAGCCTAAGACTGCTTCATTGATTGAAGAAAAAAGCGGAAGTAATTTGACTCCTAACAGGTCAAAGTGCAAGTGTAGCGTGCTGTCATTACAGTTAAGCAAAAATATTGTCAGTTATTTCTCCAAATCATATATTGCACATATGCCTAATAAATGTCCTGACATATCATTAGAGGCTATGCACATCATATTCTGTAAAACAGTGTCTCATAGAGAATATGTGCCTTATTATGTAGCATGCAAGTATATATTCAAGAAGTTGAACTACAATGCTGTAGAGATATCACACATCACAAGTCTGTTGTGAAGTTCAGAGAAAACATTTCCCCTAGAAATGCACCGGTATATACAAACAGCTGTTTTACACAATTTCCTCTACACCACTCCCACCCTGTTAAAATGAGCACAAATGTGTGAGTCCTGGTACATTGACTGCACCACACACCCTCAGCGACCAAAGATTACCCCCCTATGACTACATCCTTTCTTTCCATATTGATTGATCTGACAACAGGTGATCTTGACTATTTACAGCACCTCTTTGTCCAGCACAGCTCCATTGTGACCACTCAGGTCTCTCCTGTGATCACTACTCCTTTACGACCAGGGTCTCTATGGTTACAGCTCTGACAGTTGCATTGTCTATGACAAGACATCACAAATCTTCTCTTGACCAGTAAAGGCTTTTGCACACGCTAGTTTTTTTCATAGGCTTTTGCTTCTCCGCAGTGCAGTGCACTTCACTTGTTATGTGTTATTCGTTTAGATTCCATTGTTTTCAATACTCCTCAACTCCTAACTCCATCTTTTAACTCGTCTGTCACCACCATTTCAATGACAATTTGTTTTTCTATTTTGGTTTGCGTCACCCTTAAGTCTTGGATCAGCATTTCATTCCTGGCTAGACGTCCTTCTATGACTGGACCTTTGCTATGACCACAGTTTCCTGTGTGCCCACACAAACAACTTCTCCTAGACTACAGCACAAATCCTCTGTGATCATAGTCAGTCTCTCTATGACCATAGACAGCTCTTCTGTGATCACACACACACACATAGTTATATTATGACCAGGCACTTCCTGTGTGACGGTTTAAATTCTCCCGGTGATCATAGACAGATCTCTAGAAGTCCACTTCAGACACCAATGTCTGCCCTGTGACCAGACATCCCCTTTTATGATTAGAATTCTTTTATGACCAAGTTCTGTCAAGATCTGTGTGACTGATGACTTAATGCCTACTGTGAAATGGAATTATAGTATTACATTACAGTGCTCCAAATCTTTACCTCTCTCTCTCTCTCTCTCTCTCTCTCTCTCTCTCTCTCTCTCTCTCTCTCTCTCTCTCTCTCTCTCTCTTCAGCAGAGACACTGCCTCACGAAGAGAATGGCCTTCTGAAGGAGCAGCGCTTCATGGACTCCGCCTCCAACTCCATGACACCCCGCCCACAGACGCTGCGGAGCACGTCAGAGTACCACCCCGCTCCCAGCAGCCCCTTCTACCCCGGCCCGCCGCTGCGCCGGCACTCCAACCCCCCCGACCTCACGTCAGCACGCACACACAGACGAGTGGAGGGTAAGCAAAACACACACACACACACACATACACACACACACACCCCAATGTCTCGGCAGCAGTAGTGACTGCATTAACTGTTACCAGTAACCAATCAAAACCAGGCTACACTGTTGAGTGTTTATGTACTTTCAGATTGTACACTGTAGCACAGCACCAAAATCTAGACGATTAGAAATTGACAAGTATTTCTAATTCTGTGATTACGATAAGACATGACACAGCTGATGGGCTCACTCAGTTAATACGCGTTTCTTTGCTCTCCATGGCACAAAAATGATTGCTAGATTTATTGTGCATTGTGCTCTCTGTGTTATTCAGCAGCAAACCCTAATTGATTATTTTCTCCATCTCGGTTAACGTAATTGTGATACAGTGCTCATCTTTCGTTATGGTGCCATAAGCACACATTATTCACATGATTTCTTCTCGCGCTTTTGCTTTGTTCTTCTACCATTACAGCAATGAGGTGATAGTGTTGTGAAATGGCGACGTGTTTAATACTGTATAATACTTTGCTATGTAATAATGCGAACCCTAGACTCTTTGATATTTGAAGGTGTATTTATTTTAATATCCACTTAGATTAAATGCTTTGCCCCTTAACCGGCAGGGTGTGTTTGAAGTTGAGCATTTGAATAATCATATTAGTTGTGGATGGGATTAAATTGGCCTTCATTTCCTGCAAGTGCCTGAGGGGACTTTCCATGGGATTTTATGGCCTTGTATGCTACCTCAGAGGACACACATCCTAGCTAGACTTCAGTTTCTGTAAGGTTTGAATATTTGGTATCGCCCCCAAGTAAGTGGCTAGAAACATTTAGCAATTCTGGCATACTGTAAATGCAGACTTGTGTAAACAGAGTTGAAATGTCAGTTGTAGATATACCTGTAGATGTTTCTTTGTTGCATGCCAAGTTATCAATTTGGGCTTCTGTAAGATATATTATAGATATTGTCTTTGTCTGGATATACAACTCGGTCATTGGTAGTGAGATTTGATGATAAATAATCCTTATGCTGGGAACAGACCTACCAACTTTCTCTCTTATGATTAGAACGGCAGTCTTTTACGATTAGTGAGCCAAACCTACAGACTCAATCTGGGACGATTGACAGTCGTTCATGAGCACAAACCTAACGATCGAATTGTCGGCATTTTAATGTCATAATTGGTATCATAGCAACCCCAGAACGGACAGGTTAAGATCATATCAAACATGTTTGATTCAGTCCGACCCAGTCGTAATTGCGTCAACAATGGGAAGAATCGCATTGTTACAAATCTGTCACCCAAACACACATAACGATTTTAGCCACGACTGAAACTTGCGACTACTCATGACTGCCCTGACTTCCATGACTGGGTAAGTCAGTTGCCAGCATTAGAGGGAGCACTTTGACCAGACACACTCTCAGGTGACCTCACATTCCTCTTTTAACTTGAGCACACAAACCTATTTAAACAAATCAAACATCCGAACAGTGTGTGTGCCTAACAAAGGGCTTGTGATACTGTTATCAAGCAGATTAAAAGGATGGAGTCAACCACAGGTGAAGCATCCACTACATGAAAGAGCTAACTGTATGAGATAGCACATGCCCCCTGAATAACCCTCACTAAGCACATATTGAATACCAATGCAGTGAGAATGTATTCAGTCACTGACAGTTGGAGGAGATGTGGTGTGGAGATGCTCTTTTTCGACTTTTTTTTTTGTTATTATTTATTTTCAACTCTTTTATGCATTGACTTGGACATTTAGCATCATAGCATAGCTCGTCGGAGATTAAACATTTTTCAACTCTGTACACTCACACTTTACCTCACTTCATGTGTATTACCATACACATTTAAACACATCAAATTCCATCAGTAGCAGGGAGATGACTGTACATCAAAGGTTTTTTGTGTGTGGTGGCAGATGCCCTTATTGTGTGACGTGTAAATGCACGTACTGTAAGTGCTTCTTCTTGTCCTGGGTGTTTGATTACATTTTCTAGTTGCTGGTAACCTTGTGATCCACTCCTGTCGCAATGAGTGTTGCAGGTGCATTTCTTTCCTGTGTTTGTAGAAACACCAGGGACTGTTATAAAAGATTGTGATAAAAGAAAAGATACTTGATTTGTTAATATTAACCTTTGTCTCACATACACTCTCTCTCTCTCTTTCTCTCTTTCTCTCTTTCTTTCTCTCTTTCTTTCTCTTTTTCTTTCTTTCTTTCTTTCTTTCTTTCTCTTTCTGTCACCCCTCCCCAATCTGTCTCTCTCTCTCCCTTCAGCAGCCAGCTCCACCACAGGGCCCGAACCCCAGGTAGGGGACCGAGAGCCCCCCCGAGGGTCCCACCGGAGCCCGTCCACCTGGTCCATAGAGGAGGTGATGCAGTTTGTGTGTGACGCAGACCCAACGGCACTGGCACCTCATGCCGAGCTCTTCAGAAAGCATGTGAGTGACCAACTCCCGACCCTGTGTGTGTGTGTGTGTGTGTGTGTGTGTGTGTGTGTGTGTGTGTGTGTGTGTGTGTGTGTGTGTGTGTTTGTGAATAAGAATCGACTTCAGGCAGCCATCCCCCAACCCCTTTGTCTTTTTCTCCATTTTTCTCCACCTTCCCCCTCTTTTTCTTATACATCTCTCCCATCTTAGAAAAAAAAAGCTCTCTTAAAAGATTTTAGGATGATGGATGTTTATACTGTTAATGCCCCCCAATGTGTGATATACACTGTTTGACCTGAGCTAAAACAGCCCATGTTGTAGAAAGAACGAGAAAGAGTTGGAGTGAGAGAGAGAGAGCACAGATGCCTGCTGTTTGGAGAGAAGGCATGAGTCATCTTTGTTTAGACTTCACCTGGCAGACACCCGTTTGTCTCCCGTGAACGGACTGGTGTCTCTGGGGAACATCACGTTTCGGCCAGTCGTCCTTCACCGGAACACACACTGTTCTACGCTCCAGCGCACAAACACGCTCACTCACACACACACACACACACACGCGCGCTCACTCACACTCACACACACACACACTCTCCAGCCTCACCTTCAACTCACAGTTTCTCTACCTCCCCCCTCCTCCCCCTAAATGCCCATATTTACACAGCCACTCTCACTAGCACTCCCTCTTCATTCATGCCCTCTGTCTCTCCCTCCATCTTCTCTCCCATTCAGTCAAAGCCACAGCCATCTCTGTAATGCACACAGAGCCATCCTTAAGTCTAGGGCCCCATGCTAATGATGCAAGATATTCCACTGTGCCATCCAAGTCCTGTCTCTCTTTTACCCCCCCCCCCCCCCAAATACACACACACACACACACACACACACACACACACCAAAACTGTCTACTGTCACATTGTGATGCAGTCCACATGTCGTGCGGTGTCCAGCCATGTCCATTTAGGCACGAATCCTTCAGTCTCTGCCCTGTCTCTCTGCTACTTCTGTTTCTCCCAGCTGACATCTGTGTAAGGTTTTCATCCGGGGGCTGCCTGCTGTTCTCTGATTGGACCGTTAGTGACATGTGATCTGTGCGTGCGTGTGTGTGTGTGTATGTGTGTGTGTTTGGCAGGAGATTGACGGGAAGGCACTGATGCTGTTGCGGAGCGACATGGTGATGAAGTATATGGGGCTGAAGCTGGGCCCGGCGCTCAAGCTCTGTCACCACATCGAGAGACTCAAGCAAGGGAAGCACTAAATCCCCCCCCCTCTTCAACCCCCCCATCCCCCACCACCATCCCTTATTCTCCTTCCTCTCCCGGCTGACAGACTGGACAAAAGAGGCAATATACAAAGAAAACTGCAGACTGTGATGGACTTGGAAATTGGAGTAGGAGGAGGGCCGTGTATGTGTGAGTGAGTGCGCGTGTGTTTGTGTGTGTGTGTGTGTGTGTGTGTGTGTGTGTGTGTGTGTGTATGCATATGCCTGTCTGTGTGTGGGGGTGTGGGGAGGGAGCACTGATTGGCGGGGGCTGATGAGATGGTTCCTGGCATGGCATGGAGTGTCCTGTACTGTACGTCAGCTGAGCCTGCCACACTTGAGATGGAGACGAGGGGGGGTGGCTGGCTGGCTGGCTGGGCCTATGGCCTTGGGAGATGTCTGTCTGCAGTCAGCAGGCTACCCAACCCCATAGAGAGACAGAGAGACACACAGAGAGAGAGAGAGAGAGAGAGAGTCTCCGGCAGAAAGCCACAAGCCGTTTCCATGCCAACCGGAGGCACAAACGCAGCCATTGCTACCCGACACAGTAAGAGACCTGAGAACGGAGGTGTAGGGAGAGAGAAAGAGCAAGAGAGAGAGAGAATCATCATGGGGAGGAAGGGGTAAAGAGGGAGAAAGAGAGAGAGAGAGGGAGGGGAAAATAAGAGACATTCATTAGAGAGAAGAAGAGGAGAGAATGTGAGGACTGGCAGATTGTCAGAAGCTTTAGAGCATTGAGTGAGAAGAGGGGATGCTTAGCAAGAGGGAGAAAAGAAAAATCACTCACCCACTCGTTTTGAACATTTTAGCTGCCTCAAATAGCTGACTCGGATTCTCAGTAAAATGTAAATTAGGGCCACTGTGTAATATGAGTGTGTGTGTGTGTGTGTGTGTGTGTGTGTGTGTGTGTGTGTGTGTGTGTGTGTGTGTGTGTGATGCATGATTTCGTGCACACGTGTAGTCGCTAACAAACCACGTTACCTCATCAAAACCAGTGTCATTTCAGTGGGCAAGGCCGGAGGATTCCAAAAGGCGTGGCCCAAGGGAAAAGAAAGTGTCCCCCACCACCCTCTCTCTCCTCTCCTCAACCCCCCCCCCTCCACCCACGCTACCCCACCCAATCCAACCCCACTCCCTGTGTTTACAGAGCACTGGACACAACATTCGCTTCAGCTCTGTGATGGTTCGTTCATCTTCTATTCTCTGCCTGCCCCACTGTTGTACAAACATGTAGAGGCGGGGTATGTCATCACCCCCACCCTCCTCCCCCATTCCCCTCAATGATAAATGTTGCCCTCCTCAGCGTTTTCAGTAATGGGAATAGATGCTAACGATGGATGGGACCGTTTTTTAACATCAACATTTCTCTTCTGCACTCTCGAAAAAGTCGCCGTGGAAGATTGTCAGGGGGATAAACCGTAAAGCTAAATTATTTAGAAACTTTGTATCAGTACAAATTATAAACGTTTTCAGTAGGATAAGCAAGAAGTTTGTATGCGCTGGATAGTTTTGTAACCGCAGGATTTGGGAGAGAACGTTTCTGCACTGCTTGTATAATGCCTCTTGAAAAGCCTTTTTCTACACCAAATAATAACAGACTTTAAAAAAAAAAAAAAAAAAAAACAAGAGACCAACCAGAAAGGAAAGGACTTTTCTTCTCCGAACCCAGCACAGACAAGTAGAGGGGTTAGGACACATACTCAACAGACTATAATGGCTTTTGTGTGTTATGTTGTTGGATAAAGGAAATCTGATTATTTACATTCCCCTCACTACTGGGAGTGACGACTTGGTTCGTTGTACATGTTCTTCTGAATATGTATTTTATGCTAGTCGTCACTCATTTGCCTCTATTGTTTTTTTTGTTTTGTTTTGTTTGTTTTTATTTTCATTACTATTACACAACTAATGTCTCTGGAAGATCACTAGATGCAGATGATTTTTCATTGGTGACAAATTTCTCTTGCAGTCTGGCTGTAATCTACCTTTTTTAGGTTATCTGTGATGCCAATCAAATATACATACAGTATATATGTATATCTTTCTTTTTCTCTCTCTCTTTGAGGTTCTGTTTTTGTTTTTTTTTCTTTTCATTTTGAAAAGAAGAGAGCAAGCTTGTTGAAATTGTCCGTTTTGGTGATTTGCATGTTATTGCTTTCCATGAAGTAAGAAGTCAGAGGACCTCAACAAAAACTGAAATGTGTTCAGCGTAAGCTACTGTACAGATAAATGGAATGTCCTCACTTTATAGTGATCGATGAACATACAGTCACTGTCACAACAGGGTAAGCCAGCAATACTGGACTTTACAGTTGAATCCAGACCACCGTTTTATATGTACAGCTTGAATTCAAGCTGGCTGTCTTGAGTTATTGTTGTATACAAGACATTTAAATGGAATACAGTTCATGTTTCTCATTCTTTTACTATTAAGGTGTCCGAGTTATGCTTTATTCAGTTTCTTTTGTTGTTGTTGTTTATTACTGTTAAAGATGATGGTCAACATGAAGACGCATCAGGCGAAACCCACTATTCCTTGTTATGCTGTTGATGAATTGCTTTAACATGATTTTCAGTGTCATTACGATACTCTGAATGTAGCCAGACAATGTCACAGGCATTGTAAAGGGCACAGGTGGCTGTGTCCTTGGTATCGACTACAGATCTCGTATGTACAGCAGACTTGTCTCCTCTCCAAGACAATTTTGTGGTGATGTGGGAGGGAATGGATTGCATCTCCAGATTACCGCCCCCTGTTGCGCTGAGCACTTGACTACAAGTCAGTTTATTTGACGACTGTTTATTCCCTGAGTTAGTCAGTGGCCATAAATCTGCAGATGGCCTTGGGTTTTTTTTTTCCTCCCTTTATTTATTTCAGAGAAAGAGAGAGCTGTGGTAGGCATATAGAACTGCTGTATGGCTACAAGGGCTTTTTCCTAATAATGTTTCACTCGAGTGGTTGAGACCAGTTAGAAAGCAACCGGACCTCCTGGTCGGGTAGAAGCTTCCCATTGATTGCATTGATGTTATTGATATGGACAAAAACGGATTTATATAGTGTTTTATGGGTTTCACCATAAATATCAGCAACAGGAATGTACATTTTTGTAGAAAAGAAATATTTTAAGCATAACATTATATATAAAAGTGTAGAAAATGTGAAGTTAAGGGTGGGGGGCTATTCTAGACAATGTATTTCATACTGCCTTTTAATACTTTATAACACACTTGTAGCTGAGAACATGACCCTTCAAATGACTATGTAAAAAAAAAAATGCCTTGCTTTACTTCACGATCTCTCAGGTTGAAGAAGTGTTTGTTTTGATCCGAATTTTGTAATTAAGCATTTTTGGGGTGTTAAATGTGTCACCTCTCTGTTTTAATAGTCACTGTCCATCTGTTGAACTTTTGTCTTTTTTTTTTTTTTTTTTGTGCCATACATTAAACAAAAATGACTGTATGCTTGTCTGCTTTACACTTTAAGGAGAAACTCCAGAGACATTTCAGAGATTCTAGAGTACTCTGCTCTTTAATCTTTGATGGATCTTTGAGTTAGATGATACCAAATTGTGTTGAAGTTTGTAAATGTTTCAGTTTATTGGCAAATGTCACCACTGGCGTGGGTGAAGAATAGGAGACAAAGCACACACTTTTTTTTTTTTTTTTTTACAATTATTTAATTACTGAATAATTAAAGGGTGACACACCCTAACAAACACATATCAACACAGGATTCTGAACAAAGCAAAAGTTAAAACAATGTTGCCAAACCATTTCATTTTTTTCATTCACTTTTTTTGCTTCACTTCATTGTTTTACAAAAAGTCACCATCTTCTGGTTGCCTGTAGAAAATTCCTCATTTAATACTTAAATACCAATACCTACAAAATATGTCTTGTACATTACAACAAGTATCAAGGACAATTCTGCCTGAAACATAAATAAATTCACGTAGTATACAAACAGTCTCAATGCTCCTTCCTTACTCAACCAAATAAAAAAATAAAGCAAAAGAAGAGGAAAATATGGCTCTGACGCAGTGGTAGGTTTTTGTTTGTCAAAAAGAAAAATTAAAATACTTGGCATGGCAAGCCGTTTTAAACCCCAGACTTGCCATCTGACTGCTGATGTGCAAGACTGTCATGTTGGGTGCTGCAGCACAGTCTCAAGCTTTTGAACATGCGAGTCACATTTAAATGTAGTGAAGATGAAAGGGAATATTTTTTGCATTTTTATTAAGTTTCTGTGCCAGGATGGAATCTGCTCCTAAATTAGTGGACGTTTTCTAGTGGAGAGGCTCATCTGGTTTAGCAGTGTAATTAGCAGTTCTGACAGAACTTGGAGGCATTCGTTTTCTTTTTTACAGCCCTGTAAAAAGTTACCCATCCAAACAAGCAGCACACTAAAACACCATAATCCCAAATGCTTAGAGTATGTCTGTTTTTACAATGTGGACCTGTGTGGTTTATTTGACCAACAGATTTGTACTACAGATTCACAGGATATTCTGAAATTCATTTATTCACCCTCTTACGCTACCCCGTCACTACGCATGATAGTACAAACATGTCATCATCAACGGGCTTAAGCTTTCTGCAAAGCAAATAAATAAATAACACATACTCATACACACAACCCACCATTCACCAGTATCAAGTCCACAGTGCAAAAGGTGTTTTTCAAAGACACTTCAGCATCAACATCGGCTACTGTATGTCCATATTCATAACCACCAACTGGCCTTTTGTTTTCTTCCATACTTCACAGTTGGCCATTTCAGTCATAGCCTGTATTATGTACATGATGGACAGGGCACCCTTAGGCCAAACCCATATTCCTTGGGTTTAGAGTTGAAAGTACCAGCCCTAAAGTTTACATCAAACACTGCCCAATATCTTAACAGCTTTAGAGCATACTGTAAAGGGTGAGATATGCTTGTAGGGGGGTTTATTCGATGCATTTTTTCATTTAATTCAGACAACATGTGTGTGTGTGATGGGAGGGGTGGAGTGTGGTGGATGAAATTTACTCAGTTTACCAACAACAGTTTATGTAACCTCGATCAAATAAAGACTGCCATTCATTTCTTCTATTGAATACTCTTTTGAAGCAAACATCTGAAGTTCTTCCCAGTTCACTGAACCCCCCCTGTATTAAAAAAAAAAAAAAAACATTTACATGTCAGTTCTCATTGCGGCATGGGCTGCCATGAAAACGTCTTTCCGCCTCGGGTTAACACGCTCACATAAACACACTCAGTCTCTCATCAACCCATGAGATCATAAGATGCCATGATTACACAGTAAGACCATGAGAAAACAGACCGAGGCATGAAATACCACTTCATAGATGGGAGGAGACACTATGCCCGACATTTTGTCTCCAACCATTGTGTGTCTATCTTCTTTGACTCACAGAGTGACAAACACACCCACACAGACACAGATACATACACACCAACACACACCACATCCAACCACATTTTCACATATGAGATATAAAGGACATGTTACAGAGTGCAGAGAAACAACAACAAAAAACTTACATCGTCTTGTTAAAGTCTGTGAGTATGGGCCTTTGATGCTGGATATTGCAAAACTGGTTCCCACTCAGAATTTAGTTTTGTTATTTTTATGGTCTACGTAACAGATACTGCATTTTGCTATACTCGTTTTACTGTCATGAGCATTTAAATTTCTGATTTCACATATGATCTGTAACTTTTGTAGATGAAAACATGCCCTCCCCCTCCCTCTTGACTTAAGTGTGTATTTTGTCAAGCAAAATATTGGTTTGTTGCAAGTGACACGTTTGTGTAAAAGCTTGAAATTATGTGGCAATTTCTGGGGCTGAAAAGGTCTGGATAGTGCTGAAATTGATCCCTATTATCAATCACACTTCTTTTTATCCTCAGTGAAAATGGACTTTCTAAGAGCAGAGTGTGGAAGAAAAAAGCCTACAAACACCGGAGGAGGGTTCGCCCACATCATCAAATCATCATTTGTGTTTGCTGCCCTCTGCTATTGAAGATAATTTTGTTTCAATTCTTAAAGGCAGAAAAAAGAAAAGGGATTTACTTTTCTCTCCCTTCCTCTGGATGAAATGATGAAAACTGTGCTTTGTTGCCACTGACAGCCATTTCCGATGTTCATTACAGTTAATGAAAGTGAGGCCCGTGCCTCTGCCAAGTCATTATTAGCCTGCCATGCTAAGCCCGCTCTGCATCAAAGAAGATGCTCCGGTTGACTGAGCCACTGATTAATACGGCGATTCCCCACCATGGGTGAAGTTTAAAGGCCATGTTCTCCCCTCCCCCCCTCCACACACACTCAAACACACACAAACATACACACACACACTTTTTTCTCAGCACAATAGAAATAAAACCATAAAACGTAAAATCATATGGATATCTAGATCAGAACACACTTACTCTGCGTTAACCGGAAATATGATATGGATTTGATACAGGGATATCAGATGTTGTGTGTGTTGGGGGTGTTGGAGGAATTCACCACTGGTGGCTTGAGGCAGCTGGCTGAGTTTCAGCAGAGAGCCACATGAATATTAATGTCTGATTAAACTCTGGGATAAGCCTCATGAATGATTCATGGTTACATGTGACCGAAATGAAAATGCTTGTTAGGCACATGCTTCAGGAAGAGACCTCTAGTGAGCCGTGGGCTGCAGCACTGTATCGTTTAGCTGTTGTCACAACTTTCCTTTTTTTGAGTGTCCTTTTTTTCTTTGATGCATTCTCTATGTTGTTGACTCAGCCCCTCTAATCATGCCACTGATTAAGTTATAACGAAGGGGGTCAAGTGCCTGTCTAGTGTAGCAAAGACTACTTGGACTGGCCTTAATTGTTTGGACAGTTTGGATAGTGTCCCAGAGTCGGGACCTTCCAAGTCTGTCATGAATGTCTGTGAAAAATACCGGGCTGCCCTCCCTCCCTGCTCTCACCACAGCCCAGTGCCCATGCCCTCACTTCCTGGGGAGGAAGGCAGCCAGGCGCTGTTTCTTTATTGGGAGGATGTGGATCTCTTGAGAGCTGACCTTCTTCAATTTGATGGATCGATTCTTGGACATTTTTTTAAGGGGGTCGTTAGGGTCACCCCCACGCTGGTCCCCCGGCACCCTGGGTAAGGCAGCGTAGCCGCCCTGGCCGGCATCCCGTTTGATGGAGAAGTTTTTGGTGGAGACTCCTGATAGGCCCTTGAGTTTGCCACAGAAAATGGCCGGCATGGCGTCCTTCACCGACACAATGACCTTAGCTGTCTGTGAAGTGCTGACAATCTCTATGTTCCCCCCGGCACCAAGTGTTGCATCGTGGACTGTGCCGCCCATTGAGCTACTGCCAGCACTGTCCACGACCCACTTGTGCTGCCGACTAAACTCTAGGGACGCTAAGCCACTCAGGAGCTTGGAGTCCAGCTTGGGAGAGCATTCCACTGGCCGCAACACCCCTAACGATATGGCTCCTGCACCCATGTTCTCACCCAAGATACGAGCACGATCTCTCTCACCCTCCATGGTCCCATTCGAACTACATGACTGGATACAGCTCTTCCTGACGCCACCAACGGACAGATCAAGGACACTATCTTGCTGACTAGGGGCTTCCTGTTTTGTCTGGATGGGTGGTGGTGCCCTGACTGACAGGTCCAGAACCTCTCCTTCCAGTGTAGAAAGACAAGATGATGATGACGAAGGAGATGGTTGCGTGGAAGGTCCAGCCTCAACAGTAGGCGATGGCATGGTGAGGGCAAAATCTTTTGTTGACGTCTGTGTGCCCTGACTCAGAGTGCACACAGGCTTTGGGGGGTCGGCAGCCATTTTGGAATCTTCTGCCTGTGGAACAGGGATTGGAATTGGAATTGGGATGGGAAGAGGCACTGGCAGAGGGACAACAATGGGATAAGGGACAAGGAGAGTAGGTGGGGGAACAAGGGGAGCTAGTGGGGAACTGTAGGGATAAGGAAGGGGCGGTGGCGGGAAGAAACCAGTGGAGAAAGGATCCGGTTGGGGGGACCCAGCAGAATGGCAGGTAGGCGAAGGATTTGCCTGGGAAGGGAAAAGGTCCTGCAGGATAGCTGCAAAGTTGGGGTTCTGCAAAAGAGTGAGCAAGGTCTGGTCCAACATTGGCGCTGCCCCTTTCTGATCAAGAGGTGGAGGCGGTGCGAGTGCCAATGAAGGATTCTGACATAGTACGTTGTTTGGTAAGGAGAGGGTGGGACAGGAGGCTGCTTGCTGGAGGACTTGTGGCGCTAGTTGCTGGAAGACCTGCTGCTCCAGAACCAGGGGCAAGGAAACGGGGCCTTGGGCGGTGACCAAATATGGTGCTGTGCCAGTTTGGGCCACCTGTGGGCCTGCTGTGCCCGCCAGGATGGGCAACATCATCGGACTCTCTCCCAGGCAGATGGGTTGGAGAACCGTCGTGGCCACTTTGAGGGCGACCCCCCCTGACGGGTCGGTTGTCTGCGTCACAACAGGGTTGCCGGGGACACCCAGCATCGGTGAGAGGGATCTCTTGGCCAAGGTTGGGGAACCAACATTCCACGCCTCAGTAGGAATGACTGGATTCCCCTCGTCTTCTAATTTGCCAATGCCCTCTCCTCCGGATACTCCATTGGAGCACATTTCGCCTTGCGTGCTGGCTATGTCCACAGGAATGCTGTCCTTGTAAGGATCCTCCATGGCCTCTGGTTATCAAGATCTTTTTCAGCTGCTGGCGAGACACAAATGCATTGTATTCCTCTAATGTTTGAAAGGCAGTCTTTGTCGAGCCTGAAAGAAGAAGAAAACACAAAGGAGATGTTTGAGAAGGGAATTTTATCGGCACATGCACTGCTTTGGCCAAAGGAGTTGATTTTGGCCCCTAAACTGCGTTTCTTGTAGCTGACAATCAAAAAAGCATTTTCCAGGGCCTCCTCGCTTGACGCTCGAGCCATCTGGTTGCTGCAGGAATCAGGGATTAGAATGATGTAACTGCAGAGCCCACAATCAACCCCCGAAACACAGCATACATGAGAGTGAGACCAAGCCCAAACCGAGGGCTTCAGCATATCTAACATGAAAAAAAGGAAGTATGGCTTCAATTCACCGAGGGGGAGGGGGAAGGAATTAAATCAAATTAACTCTTAGGGAGTCTTGGTTATTTGTTTATATGCCAGTGTGTGTGCGTGTGTGTTAGTGTGTGTGTGTGTGCATGTGTGTGGAATTTATTACATAAAATGCTGGCTCTGACTAAACTAAGCCTCCCTTTGGCAGACAGACAGAGGGAGAGAGATATATGGAGAGCGAGACAGAGAAGGGAAAGAGAGAAAGAGAGAAGGGAGAGGGAGAGCAAGATGGGGGGAGGCTGAAAGAGGTGCAGAGCCAAACACACGGACGCCACACTATTGTAAACAGTCTCGACTTTTTTCCAAAGTAACAGAGACTTTTTTTCTGGAGCACATTAAGCTCATATTCACAAGAAGTACATTCTCTGCTAGGTACTTATCTATTTATTATAAGTGGTGACTTGATTGTTATGTTTTACTGTACATAAAGACCATAAATAAAATTATATTCAAATACATTTCATAGAAACTTTCCTCCAAAGAAAAAAAAAAACAATGACTACACACACAATTACAAAGATTCAAATGCCTTCGCCATGGTTTAGTAGCAGCTGAAAACATGACCCTTTTATCTAAATAATCCTTGCTTACTGACAAAATATTCTCTTGGTAATTCCAAAGTGATGATATAAATTTGAGACTGGTGGGAAAAACTCAGTCACATCCCCATGACATTTAGCTGGAGGGCCTTATCTTGAAGGGCCACTAGGCTTATCTGCGGGCTTTCAGTTCCTTTCATAAACAAAGAGGCATATGGGCAGACGAGCACATATAAAGGCTGCCAGGCTGACTCAGGATCAGGCGTCCGCTTTCGTTCCCCTGCGTTAAACCCTCTGGCATGTCTACGGACTTCTGAACCCAGAGCAGTGGGACTTGACAGGGTGGTGGAGGAGATGGGAGATGGTGGTAGTGGTGGGGTCATAATAATTACAGTTTTCTGTCCATGGCATGCCTGGTTGTCTGTGATTACAGCATTGAGCTGTCCTATACCTTTTTCTTCTGCCTCTTTCTCATCACCCCCTCCTCTCATCCACTTCACTCCGCTCCCCTCCTGGGTCTTAAGCCCTCAGTTCAAGGGGTTAAGCTCGGGGTAATAAGCCATGTGCAGTTACTCGCGCAGGAGGGAAGCTTTTCATTTGGGTACACAGACAGCCTATGCAATGGTAACATTCTGAGAACTCCATGAAAAAGAAAAAAGAATCTACGTAAATATACCAGATGAATTTACTGATGGCTTTTCATGTTAGATGAAATATGTTATACTGCCCTTGAAACCTGCCATTTGTGGGGCAGAGCTTGTGAAATACATTTGTACACAGTGACTAAGCCTGGGTTGGCAGAGCAGGAAGAGGGGAATGCTAAATTAGGTCACAGGCTAAGTGCATGCATATGTTTAATGAGTACCACAACAAAATGTGTTCCTCCAGATAAATAAAAAATTCCCACTTTTACAACAGGATTTTCGGGGAGGGTGAGACACCATCTAAATTTATGATGGGGAATTCATAAAGGGTCTTTTTCTGGGAGAATTCACCGACCGCTATATTCGAAACAGTTGTGCTTTTAAGGACACTCAATGTGTGAAGGTGCTGAGTGTGTAAGAGAGAGACAGTTCACACAAACCTGTCTTCAATTTATCGATAGCATGTGACATTGCACTCTCCTTGGCATGGCCTGCAATTCATGTAATCAATAACCTGGCAAAAACCTGAGGTTGTTTGTCTCCAAGTGTTTGGAAAACAAATGCATGTGTCCTGCCTGCTATTAGTCCCATGAATCTCACTCTGTTGGTCTAATGTCTGTGAGTCTGCTGGCCAAAAATTCTAGACATAAATCCAAAGTGAGCAAGAGGGGGGGAAAGTCTATAAATTATAATCCAGAGTTGGAAAGGCAACAAGGTGGGTCGTCTGTGTTCAAGATGATTTATCCCTTAAGATATTGCATTCCAGCTGAGACTCTTGTAAAAATCCAACCAATGAATGCCTCCGACTCACTTCCATTAGCACAACTTTCTCAAAAAGTACTGAGACCAAACCTACAATTAACGGTCCTGCCTACACTTGTAAACCATTGCCGTCTGTGTCATTATAAGACAGACTGTGAGTGTTATCACAGCCTTTTATATTTAGAAAGCCAAGTCCTACACAGTACACTGTTAGTAATACAAACAATGAAACCACCACACTTTTTTATTTCAGCACCGTTTGGAGTGGACGTCATTATGCCACCAAACCAAATCAGTTTTCAATTAAACACTTAGTTTTAGCATTTAAATAAAACAAAATTTTAAAACAAAAAAACATCCAAACCCTAGTAGCATCCTTGTCACTACAACTGTAAAGTCTTTTTTTTTCTACTCAGACCAGACCCGGTTGTCATGACAACGCAGCTCTAATAAATCCATCATTGGCTTTTTGTGGTGGCGTGGACATTCGGAGTCCGCCCTCTTATTGATTCCAGCTTGTTTTGGGAGGGGGGTGAGGTGGGGGAGAGTAGCTCTGCTGGTGGCAGAGTGCTCCATCCTCCAAAGCTGCTTCATCATCTCTCAGTTTCATCTGCCACACAGGCCATAGCAAGTAAAGCTCAGAACAACAGACCACTTTTCAAAGTAGCCTTGAGGCAAAAAGGGCACAGGAGAGCCTATAAACAAACTTGAGGGTCCTGAATGAAGAACATACTAGACGAATGACAACAAACCTTAAGAGGTGAGGCCTGGAGCATTGAGAGTTGAGACTGTGGTGGTAAAAATTGGACATGAGAGACAGAGAGAGACTCCCAACGGGCCAAGCCACCAAAGGGGTTTTAACACGCTACATCTTCTCAACAAAATGGCTGCCATGTGGAAGGCTGTTCAACCAGGCAATGCTGTGGTGAAGCTCCCTCTGCCTCAGGGTTTGTGTTCTATTGTACTGTGGCATGGCCATGACGCAGTAACAGGACTGTGATAGATTAGATCTATAATTCCTCCGAGAGACGACCCACAATCCTCGTTTCCACTAAGTTGAAACCATGGGATGGGCTATGAAGGGGACTCTGCTTGAAAAGATTTTGCTTGTGTCCACACAGACACATTCTCTCTCTCTCTCTCTCTCTCTCTCTCTCTCTCTCTCTCTCTCTCTCACACACACACACACACACACACACACACACACACACACACACACACTTACACAAAAACCAGGATCTAATGCAACCATGTGTGTATTTATAGTACAAACTCTTTGTGCTTAAACCTTGGCCTTCTCTCAGCTCTGGCAGACACCGTGGCTGTATTTATAGTGTCTATAAATGGGAGGTGTCCACTCTGTATGAATGATAGTGTATGAGATCATCAAAGTGAACACGGACATAATACCCAGTCATAATAAACCCTATGCCCACACACAGTATGCAAATATACAAAAACACAAACATACACACAGAGACAAGCACACACACATATTTCATGTTTAACCAGCTGGCTGTCAGTGTTAGCCTTTGTTGGCAGAGATGGTGAAACTGAATGCCACAGCATGGCGAGACCAGAGCAGTGTCTGCTGAGTAAACTCGCTTTAAGGTGGACACGCTCACGGGTGTTGAACCCAGGTCAGTGGGTCCTGACTTTGGCCATGTGGAACGGTTTCTTTCAGCTGACTGGGCTTTGGCTGGTCAGATAGCACCGCTGCACAAAGAGCTTCATGCTTCACTGATCTCTCTCTCTCTCTCTCTCTCTCTCTCTCTCTCTCTCTCTCTCTCTAGCTCTCTCTCTCTCTCTCTCTCTCTCTCTCTCCAGCTCTCTCTCTCTCTCTCTCTCTCTCTCTCTCTCTCTCTCTTTCAGACCGCTCCCACCCGCTCTGCTCGGATCATGTGAGTGCAGCTCAGTTGTATCTCCATTACACAGACAGAGAAAACCACCAGAGCAGGAGAGAGAAATATAGCGACAAAGACAGATTACTAAGCAAGACTCCAGTCATCCTGCTGATCGCAATTGTCAAGGAACACCGCCATCTCCCAACTCTTTCTGTCTGATCCGTATTTAAAACATTTAGTCATCAAAGAGCGTCCTGCCAGAGATAACACAAGGATGATGAAATTAGCTGAAAACAGGCCACTAATTCCTGAAGCATGGGGGGTGAGAGGGGGAGAAAAAAAAAAGAAGAGAGAGAGAGAGAGTAGAAGATAGCAAAGCGCCAGCGAGCAGAAGGCCTATCGGGAGCGCCAGCTGCCTGGCTCTTCTTGCCTCATTAGCGTTTACATTGATTCATGAAGCAGATGCTGCAAAGTGACTTACAAGACGGGGGACGCACTTTTTGCGCACTGGGCGCTAGTTCCTGTGAGCGTCAGAAGCACCCCAGACCGATCCATTCTGCCCAACCCACCACCCCCCCCCCTCCCCCCTCCCAAGACCCCCTGCTCAGAAAACGGCAGCAACAGCAGCTTCCTGTCAGCGAGCGATGAGCTCACTCACTCAGTAAGTCAGTAAGCCCACCTGCTGAACAGGCCAGGAGGCTCCATCAAGGCTCTACCCCCCCAACCTCCCCATCACTGCCAAACCCCAAGCCTCCACCTCCAGTCCAAACCCTATCTGGACCACCTCAGAGGCTAGACCTGCAGAACATGTGCTGATCTTATCACACACAGAGAGAGAGAGAGAGAGAGAGAGAGAGAGAGATAGAGAGAGAGAGAAAGACAGAAAAAGAGAGACTCATTTGAATGCCTGGGGCTTCTGTGTTCTGGGCCAGATCTCTGGGCCTGCATCAGTCCCTGGCCGCCTTACGTGACTCTGAGAACAGGGCCTGGAACATTTCAGCAATTACAGCACCGGGGCCGAAGACTGGTAGTTCATCTTGCGCACAGAATACACTACACACACATACACGTGCAAACACACATGGATATTATCTACACAACGTGCACTCAGCCGTATTCTTTTCCTCCACACTTTCAGGCAATGAGCAAGGAAAATATACAGATACACACACAGGCACACACACACGCACACACACACACACACACAGACACACTTACACACGCGCTTACAAGCATGCAAGCAGCCTATGTTAATAATTAGAGTTAAGACCAAAGGAATGTGAGGAAATGGGGGTGACGGTGCTGAAGCTGCTTGTTAACTGTCAAGGTGATCCATGAAAAACGCATTATCATTAAAATGACCTCTCCTCAACAACCGTTGCCTGACCAGAATATTAACACACTGATTGACCTCTGACACTGTTAACACGCCAATGTTACCGCGTGCCCCCTTAGGATTTTCCAAACATCTTTCTGCGGTCATCATCTTTTTTTTTTTTCTTTCCATTTCCAGGGACAACCTGGAAGCTATAAATACCACCTAGTACAACAGATCTTTAATTAAATATGAAGTAATATAACCACCAGCTCAGAAACTAGAGCACCCCTTATTGCACAATCATGATCATTACAGTCATGTCGCTAATAGCCATCCCCCAGTGTAATTCAACACCCCTATTATGACAGGGACTTGGTGGGGGTCATGGATAGAGTTTCAAATGCAAGATGGCTGGCCTAGAGGAAAAGGGGTGGTAATGGGCGAGGTTAGTGGTGGGGGTGATGGGCAAAGGCCTCTAACACCAGAGCAGCCACTGTGACCGTGCAACGAGAAGCTAGGCAAGAATATGGGCCGAGCAACAACAAATCGAGACGCTCACACAACCAACGCTGCGTGCTGAAAGGACCACATTGGATTCCTGCCCCCTTTTTCAGTAATAGTTTCCACATTTCACTCTCCCTTTTGAGGGGGTTGCACTCTAAATAGCGTTAACTCGCAGGGAGGAAAAACAACAAACTGCTCACGCCGTATGCTGATCTTACATACGGAGGAGAGAGCTACTGATAGCAGAACATTCTAGACGTTCTTCTACCATTGGTTCGTTATGTTCTTTGTATGTCCTTCCCCTGCAATCTTGCGGAATCCGTCAAGAAGATTTCAATGGTAGCTGGTGCTTTACAGCTTTTTCTGCTGTGGGCAAACTGTTTCACAAAGAAAGCTAACAGCTCTTCGAATAAGGCCTAATGAAATAAACTGAACCATTTTGGAAAACATGGATCACCATTTAGGTAATGAATGCAGGGCAGTAGGGACAAAGCAGATGGGGTGGAGAGACTGAGTGATGAACCAAAACAAAGTGAGCCAAATGTTGGCAACATAGAGCAGAATGATACAAACCCACAACCAATCTGAAAGACATCTACTCTAGTTTTCTTGCATCACAGATGTACATTAAAGCCCTGATCTCATACATCTATAAGGCTACTCAGTAATTATGATCTCTCTCTCTCTCTCTCTCTCTCTCTCTCTCTCTCTCTCTCTCTCTCTCTCACACACACACACACACACACACACACACACACATGCACACACACAGACAAACACAGAATGTTTTTGTTTCACTCTGTTCCGGGTTCCTTTGTCTGGCGTAATTGCATGCATTTTGGCCTGTATCTTTAAATATCACATTGCTTATCCCTCATACACTTTTACTGTATATAGAGCCTTGTCTTTAAATACTACAGCAGTGCCTGAATGCATGCTCAAAAAGCAGCTTTAAGATGGTTTGCTTCACTTTACCTACCCAAGGTACATAAATGAAAAAAACACTCCATTTCATGCAGGATGATAGAGCTAATAACCTCATCTCCAAGACAAAGAAAATCCAGAGTGGAGCAAAGCTCCTGAGACTGACTAATCTGAGATTAGACAAGTAACCAGGAATTAAATCTACCGATTGTTTACGCCTCAGTTATACCTGATGGTCAATTTGTGAGTTCATACATTTTTTTAACTTAATACTACAGTGTGTGTCTGTGTTGTATGTGTGTCAGCAAAAACAAAAACCCTTTTTCTGACCCTGTGCACTTCCAAACAGCGATGACCAATAAACTGCAAACACAAGCTAATGCTTTTAAAAGCACATATGTGAGTCAATGAAGTGCAGGACCACTGATCAGCTACAGCTGAACCTTTAGTGTGGACATAAATACTGTTGAGTAAGACGGTAACCCTGACACCACTTAACCCCCCACTCCCCAAACACACACACACACACACACACACACACACACACACACACACACACACACACACACACACACACACACCAGCCTTGGGTGCTGTAATAGTGCAGCACCACAGTAGCCTGCTGTCCTTACTAACAAAACTGTTTAAGCTGCATTTTGTGACGCTGTTAGTGTCTCACCAAGGACCACAAATTTAATCTGGAGGAATGTCTGGACTTAGCGACGCGCCAGGCAATCACAATGCTGCATTGATTTAATATAAAGCATTCCTTTATTTATCTCACTCCGACTTGCTGAGCTTGGGCCTTGTCCACCACTGACTGCCAGGCATAGCAAACATGTGAGCAAGATTTTGACTGTTTTTGATAAAACAACACTTCTCTGTCTTACACTTCAAAGATAATCTGCTTTTGATGTTATGTTCAGTGACTTTTAAGGAATGAGAATCTCTTGATTTTTATATAAATTTTTACTTTTTTCTTTATTATGAAATAAGAACTAAAAAGCAACAGACTGAATCTAATGTCTGTCCTCTTGGCTTTCATACATTTATCTTAACCTATCCATAAACCAGCCCTGACATGAATTAGCCTACTGTTTGTTTCATTTATGAATACATGGGCCTAAATAACTGGAACATTGGCCTATTCTGAAAATGATAAGCAGGCTGTATAAGAAAGCTTTGTGTTTTGCAGAATCCTTCTACTTGGAGGGGGGCTTTAGGCCAGACTCACCAAAATTGTAACGTGCTACATTCACTGTGTAGGCCTAATGTATTCGCTAAAAAGCAAGATGTGTATAATTAGCGATAGGCCTCCTCCTTCAGGCGATGGCTGCAACCAATCAGAAATAAAGACACACACAAAGAACACTGTCTGATTACATTACTAGTCAAATTCATATTACAGAAATCCAAATGAGCAGCTATAGTGTCAGTGTGTGTTTTTTTTATACAAACTATTAAATTGTATGTTGTATTCCAGATTCATTACATGATATGGAACTGTTGTTGGGAACAGTGCAATATGGCTGAATATTAGGCGATGGAATTGGTCGTTATCGTACAAAAATTAGGCTATCCAATATACTCAGTTTTTTGGCCGGCTGTAGGAGCGCTGGTAGTATCATTAACGATGCGCCTCCGGGTACAAAGTCCTCGTGTTGGACATGTTCACCTCACATCTGTCTTATTGGCATTATCTGCCAGTCCTCCGAATGGACATCTACTCCTCATACCCAAACACTTTTCGGAAACACTGACCGTAGCTCACAACAACAAAATATGCCTGTTGCCATATAGCCTATCGCATTTATTTTGATAACGTGTAACGCCAGCATGCTCATTGTTCGGCCCTATGAGGTAATTTTTTGCCTCGTCTCAATTTTGACAACTGAAACAGAATAGCTAGCGCGGCGCAAAAATATTTTGATTCCAGCGTTTTCAAGTGTGGGCTTTCACTGTGTCCATTTCTAAAAATTAAACGAATAACAACCAGAGAGTAATGTTGTCAGATGATGGTGGATGAGGCTCTGCCTCTTTAAGACATGCTGCCTTTAAAACCCGGCGGATAACGCACCTGCGTGGCAAAATGAACCTGTAAAAGCATTTCGACCACATAATTAATAATCGATGGGTTGTTCCGTGTTAACTTGGGGTTGTTAAACTAATTAGGCCTACGAGTCACCTAAACCACAGTCGAATATGTACTGCAAATTGCACATACTACAAACCTAGCCAGTAGCCTTCTACGCGCAATATGGGAATAAAAACCAGACGTTTGGATGTAATGCAATCTATGCTATTACTTCTGTTATCTTTGCTACATATAATTACTGTATTGTTGCCTGCTAAAAGGCTACATAAGAGAAAAAAAACACATACCCCTCAGTCTGTTTTCTGGACCAGCCTCAAAATAACAAGCTATCGGGGATATCCTTAATCACGCATTATTCCAGGCTTTTCTCCGTCTCCGTTCCATGCATCCGCGCAGTGCTATAAATTGCTCGTTTCTCCTCCAGAGCAACGACACCGCGACCGTATCTGACAGTGCACACAAAATACACGTTGACTAGGCCAAAGACAAGGCCAAACCACTGTGAGCCAAGTAATAGTACTCATATGATTCCTCACAAAAGCAAGGCTCTGGACACTACGGCTAAAGCGTCATAGTTCCGATGCTGCTGCAAGGAAACTCGCTCTTCCACCCCCTGAAGAAGGATGTAGTCCTGTGACAGCCAAGCTGCGCGCGCAGCCTCCTGGCTCTGCAACCCAGTTCCCCTTCGTAGAGTGCGCGCACGCGTGCGAGCGTGGATGCGCGCGTCGAAAGGTAAATCCTTGGTCAAATCCACGCAATGCACTTGTCATGACCGCATATGAACCCACCAGACCCTTAATTAAAAAGAATAATCCTAAACACAAACAGTCATATAATAAAAACAAATATATTGACATAGTGGTTATTATTAATTGCCCAAATGCGAAATTATAAAAAGCTATTTAAATAGGACTAGATTGTGGGAATAGTCTAGGCGAAAGCAGCTGAGCCCCAGCAGCTTGTACAACAGACATCTCAGCCACCCCCTGCTTGTCATCGTGTGACAAATGGCACCATGAATACCAATGCCTTACGTGGTGGTTTCCAAAGCCTTGGAGAGGAGTCCTAGGTGTTATCAGGGGAACACAACACAGTACAGCAGCTACTCATAATTCAACTAAGCCCATACAATAGAATAGAATAGTCAACTACAATACAAAAACTGTTTTTATAGTATTTTACACTTGATATTATTTGGTCCTCAATTTCACACGCTTAACCTGCCATCTGTAGAATTCTAAGATAATCTCTCTCTCTCTTTTTTTTGTTGTGTGTGAGGGGTAGGGTCTCACTAAAGAGGCCTTAGCAAAAATGCATACACAGGAATTTAATTGTTAATATATAACATGTTGAATACTTATAGAAATATGAATTTGACAATTAATTGTAGTGAGAAACAGTTACAAAGCCACTTCAGAGAATGCTCCATCACTTTGTTGAATGCAATGCACCTGCAGTGTTGACATGAGGAGAGAGGAGGGGACTAAGATAGACTACGAGGGTGTGGTGTGGTTGTGGTGGTGGTGGTGGTGACAGCACAGGGGGGAGGTGTGCCTCAGGGAGGGGGGTAGGCCCCAGGGGGCTCCCTATCATTGCCAGGCAGCCTGCGGCCATGCCTCCAGGCTGAGGCTTCGCTATTGTTCTGCAGAGGGGGGAGGCTGTTTAATAGAGTTTAATGAGTTGCGCGTGCAACATCCTTGCCCCGCTCAGAAAATGCTATGTGACTTGAGCAATCTCTCAATATTGGTCACCAGGCAGAAGCTCTTCATTTACTGCCACTACACTTCAGCTTCAGCTGGTGGCAAAGTGTGTAACAAAGTGTGCTTAGGGATGGACATTTACACATCAGCTACCATGAGTCTCTGCCACTATTGTGTCTTTTTCTGGAAGGATGCAACACAATTTTGGACAGGATCCACCATTTGTAATGCTGCTGTGTAATGACCAGACTTAAAGAGATTCAGCCACTGCTATTTTCCTGTAATATACAGTACTTTCATTAACATGGATTTGTTGCTCTTATTTTGCTTTAAATGACCTTAAAGTTAGATATTTATTTTTTTCTTCCTCTTTGTTGCGGAAGTCATTGTGCAATAGACTTCATGAAAGACTGGACTGAAAAGAACTGGACTACACCCTGTGAGGCAAATTATGGTCATGTCTTGTTGAAAGACAAGCTAGTGTTAGTTGTGGCAGCACAATAGTAATTGTAATGTTGTTTAATAATAAATAAATCACTCTTGATTAACAAAAACATAGGACAAGGAGACAATTTGACTACATAAAGAGACTTCAAAAAGATTATTATACTAAAAAAATTTTTTAGAAATAAAATCTCAACATGATGCTGAATGAGGAGTCAGGCCTGAGTGAATCTGAAATCTGAATTTGGGTCAGCCCTCGAACCCCCCCCTGCCCCAACCAACCCCCTCTGCCATATCTCCTCCCCCTCCATCAAAGATGAATTCAGACATCACGCAAGCCAAAGCAGCCCTCTGTGTTCAGACTGTGTGTCCTGCAGTACTGCCCCAAGACTCGTTGACATGTTGCATAGACTAGAGGCAATATCTGTGTCATGCACAACATGTACACGTGTGTGTGCAATACCTAAGGCAAAGACACTATGTTGTTCATATATTTACCTCCGCCAAGGTTATGTTTTGCTTGGTGTGTGTGTGTCTGTCTGTGTGTGAGTGTGTGTGTGTGTGTGCCTGTGTACAAGATAACTCGAAAACTACTGCACGGATTTGGATGAAATTTTCGGACAACCTTTGTATTGGGACAAGTAAGAATTGATTCGATTTTGGTGGCGATCAGTGATCCAGAACACTATCAGTGACCACATTGTCTTGGCGGAGGTCTGCGCTCTCTGAGCGCTTTTCTAGTTTTATAATATAAATTTCTAACCATTTATATTTTCAACATTTTGACAGAGCACCTAAATAAACCTGTTTATTAAAAGAGCTGATGTTATTACAGTCAGTTATGAAATCTTTGTACTTGTCATGTGTTATTACTCTTTACTGGGCCTGAGTAAAGATAAATAATACGTTAATATTACGCTACGTTAAATAGCTTGTTAACACATTAGGTAAAAAGAAAGTCTAAGGTCTGTCTAAGTTTAAGGTAGACTCTACTGTCTGTTGAAGTCATAAGTTTACAATCACAATATGTTTATTTTGTATGTCTGAGGCTAACCTAGAGACAAGCTTTGTTTTGAATGACTGTCTCTGTTCTCTGTGTGCCTTGTAAGGGTGACCTCCCTCTACTGATAACATATTGGCAGTAGTTACAAAGCATGACTGTACACAATGAAATGAAAGCTTGGCTGCATAGTCAGTTGAGGGTTATCACCCTTTGAATTCTGCAGAGAGGAAGATTCCATGTCTTCCGCTTCCACCACTGGCTGGCTGACAGAGTCACAAGGAAACTGTAGGGGCTGGTGATGTGATGTTCCAAAAGACAGCATTTTCTTCAGTTAAAAAAGTTTTATTTTCTTATGATAGAATTCATGTTTTAGAGAATCAAGTGACACCTTAAGGTATTTGTGATTTGTTATTTGTTCATTGTACTTCTCTCATACTGTATAACCAAAATTGTAGTTTCAAAGCGTTTTTATCGTTGCAGATTTCCTGTGTTGGAAAAAAAAACTAGGGAAGCAAGAGGTCTGACAAGTTCCTCTCAAAACATGCCATGAGCCAAGCTCCGCAACAGTCTGCGATAAGATTACACAACAAACAGAGCCTTCCTTCAGAAATGAAATCAAATACTCTGGTTTACTTTACCTAAGTCAACTTGCATATGTTCGAAAGAGATAATGCTTTGTTTAAACAAGGCTTAGCTGGAAAAAAGTATATTCTAGAGAAAACAGTACATTTGAGGCTTTTTAAAAATATAACTTGTAAATTGCAAACAAAAAAGCAGATTTAAACATAATTAGCTAATATTATTCACAGTCCATTGGTCCACAGACCAATGTGGCGGTAATGATCACTCAAGGCCATTTCACAGCATTCTGATAATAGGCTGATAAGTAGGCCTACACCTAGTTAATGATAAACATCATCAATAACTTTTGCAAATGGCTCTTTCTTTAACAAAAGAGGTTTGCTCTGGTAAAAAAAAAAAAAAAAAAAAAGATTTAAACTGAATTAGAGCAACGCATGCTTGAAATTCAATATGGTGGAACAGGGGGAGTTAGTAGGCTATACTGTATAGCCTACTGCTGTGAGCATAACATCAGTAGGTCTACTACATGCATCTTGTCATGTTCATCCGGGTTCAACTCTATTTCCTCTGTTAGCATGCTTCATATTGTCATCCGGACTACAGCATTTGTAGTCTGATCAGTCTTTGAAGCTAGGCCATAGAGGATGTTGGCTACAAAATGGGCCAAGCCAGGGCTGTGTTTATGAGATGTGTGAGAGGGAAGATGGACGCTGTACTGCAGCACAGTCACAGCAAGAGCAGACAGGCACCCCACTGTGTGTGTGATTGATCTTCTTCCCCAAGCCTCTAGTCAGTGAGGAGGAGAGTGAGGGGGGAGGATGGTGGATGGTGGAAGCAAAGGAAAGGGAAGATGACTGGAAAGATGTTGTTGGGGGAGGCTTCAGTGCACTTCTGTTTGTTGTTGTTGTTGTGTGGGTGCATGGGTTTTGATGCAGAATGGCATTGCACATGAAAGACAAATGGGTACGATTGGGCCAAAAAATTGCCTTTGTCATCAGGGCGTAAAGGGTAGAAGTAAAAACTTATGCTGTAGAATTAATCATTTATATATGGCTTATAACCATATCTCGAGTTGTACTATCAAATATTGCACAATGATGAGGCTTACAGCACTATCATTGCTGTCTGTCCTCACAGTGATGCCTAATTTGTGTCTCAAACTGTAAGGCCAACTCAGATGTTACTGGTCCAGTGGCTGAAAAAAATCCTAGTTCTATATGCTCTGCTGCATATGGCCTATTCCTCTCTGAATTCAACTAGTTAGGCTACTTGTGAGACCACAGACTAGTGAGACTGACTAGACTTGTGAGACCCAGATCCATAAGGCCTTAAAGATTAAACCATCACATAGGCCTACAAACAAATCTCTCTCTCTCTCTCTCTCTCTCTCTCTCTCTCTCTCTCTCTCACACACACACACACACACACACACACATCACTCGCGCGCACACACACACACACACACACACACACACACACACACACACACACACACACACACCAGTAAAAACGATGTGTTCCTTGTATGGCAACAATAACAAAGGATCTATTTTAACCTGTTCTCTAACTGCTCAAATGTGATCCATGTAGGCCTACTGCACAATTCTGCAAGAAAATGGATCTGAGGGCAATGTTTTTGGCTTTTCCTATAGCCTACTTTACCCTAATAGATGAACCAGTAAGTAATCAGTTAAATTAAATACATTCTACACTATAATATAATAAAGCAAGTAGCCTAAGGTAGGCCTACCCACAGCCTATTCTGATTGTTTTAACGTAGGGTTGTCTGATTTCAACAGAGGCAAAGCTACTTCTACAACTCAGCCCGATGGCGCCACCTCTCGTTTTTTAACCCACACGACTGACATGATGGGAGAAAAGGTCAAGGATGCTTGCCTAATGCATAGCTTCACAAATTAATAAAGTGTGGGCTGTAATCGTCTATTCTCGGAAAAAAAATGCCTGCGATTTTTAATCAATTACGCTTTTTTTTCTGTTCAGGAAGAAATCCCTTTATCCACATTTTTAGGCTAGCCAAAGGGCGACACACTAGGCCAAGTTTTGGGTTTCAAAATGAACTTTAGTTTAGCAACGCGTTAACTGGCCTACTAGGAATCCCACTAAAAAAAACACCAATCACATCAATTCATCAACGTGAGGTGGAATCACCAACATCTACAAACCGCCCACTTCGGCGCGCGCTGGGTGAGCTCATTAGGAAGTTTCACGGCGTTCCAGATAGCACCAGAGATAGCACGGTGTAGCCAACTAGCTGCAAGGGCGATAACTGCGGGAATAGTGTCACAGACATGTTTCAATTCACGTCAGACTTAACTCATTGATTACAATTATCACTATCCTAACTCAAAATGAAAGTCGAGTTTGATCAGACTGGTGAAGACAGAGCAAGTTTAGTTTGCCATAAAAAAGGAGGAGGAGGAGGGGTCGTCGACTCTGCTGAAAATCCTGAAGGAAACGAACAAGGAATGTCAGAAATTATTGTTCAGCTCGAAGACGAACCACTTCACATGAGCCAAGAAACGGACTCTTCTCCCGAAAACGACATATATTTATTTGCACCTGTTTCAGACTTTGAAGATGGGGAACACTATGATTCAGATTCTTCCAGCGTTCCAGCTGGCAAACAGTCCACGCTACTACCAAGTGACATGAATGTCATCAAGTTAGAAGAATGTAAGTAACTTTAGCGCAAACTTTATCTGGTAACAACCATAAACTGTAACAACTAAGCTAACATTACACAGATCAATACTATAGAAATTAGGTCAATGTCAATAGGCCTAATTCTATTCAAGCTAACTTCACTAGCTAAACTCAGAGCCAAGCACCCTGAAATCCTCCTTGAACTGTGATAGTGTTTAACAGAGGGTAGGGATGGTTATTGGATGAGAGAAAGAGAGATGGAGAGAGGGAGAAAGAGAGAGATAGAGAACTCAGAGCTATGGCTCTGGCTAAACTCAAAGTTTGATGACGGCTACTGTTGTGATTATGGATAGGCCTGCTGTCAAGCTGGTGCCCCCCTTACTTGTCTGATTTGGTACACAGTCTGCAGCCTTCCAATCTCTGTCACAGGTGCTGAGGGAAGTGATGCCATTTCCAGGACTGATAAAAAACCAAAGCGGAAAAAAAACAATTCTCCTTCGGCCAAACACAGTAGGCCTATCTCATCATCCACAAATGGACAGGTATCCCCCAGACACATACACTGCAATCACATAACATATCCATAGAGTGAATCTTATTAATACCATATTGAAGCAAAACCTTGACCTTGAGGAACCTTGATCAACTGTCACAGGCTAAGCGTCGAGGGAAAAAGAAGTCACAGGTAAAGATGCAACCATGTGAATTGGGTCAGGCAGAGCAAGAATGCAGAATGTCAGGAGAGACTGCAAGCAGGATCCCAGCTCCCTTTACTAAGTCAGAGGCTGTCATAAGCCCACAAGCAGCTATGGAGGCTCCTGGCTTTCCCTCTCTCCAGGGCAAGGTTGGTAAGGTCACACCCATTAGTCTTTTTCTAGAAAGATTGTAATTGTTCATCAGCTGTCAACATTATTTGTTTACCAACACAGTTAAGTTATATGTAGATATGCGGCTGTCACCGTATTGGGTTTGTGATGAGGAATGTGCATGTTTTCTTATGAAAATGTCCCTCATTTATTATAAAATTATGAATTCAGTAGTATTTAGTACAGTAATGTTACTCATGCTGTGGCATGGCCTACTGATTTTGTCTTTTTCATGTTCTTTCTCTTTTATAATTTCTTTCAACTTTCTCTTTATGTAGGTTGAAGAACCAATTTGTGATAAGAAAGACACTGTTTTGTTGGAAGTGTTAAAATATTGCCAGGTACAGTATGTTGATTGATAGACCTACTACAATTTGCCTGGGTGATGTAAATTTGCACAGACCTTGCAGAAAACATATTTATTGGATTTTAATTTAACATATCCTTGTTTATCCATTCATGATGTAGATACAGTACCATAGTTGTGCAGTATGACGTTTGTTACGTACATGCAGTTTGTCTTCTCTGAATAATTTCTTACCAGTAACTTATGGCTGCTTTGCATTTTTGCAATGTCAGGCACTGTTGGCTGTGTGTAAATGAGTTATAGTAAAATAGTAAAAAGAGGCAATGAAGAGGCAGTTGATAGATACGGGTGACTGTTTCTGTCTTTCTTACAGACTTTGTGTACAGTTGTACAGAGGCTTGAACAGAAGATTGACCGCCTTCAAGCAGATTGCTCCCAACTGCATCTCTTCATAAATAAGGAAAATACAAAGGAGGTACAGTGATGCAGCTTTACACATTACATGTTATTCCACATAGCAGCATGATCTTCTTTTTGTACACAGTTCAAATTGCACCTTCTCAGGAATGAATGAGTTTATATTTAGTTCAAATTGCATGTTCTCAGGAATAAATTGTTATCCCTTTATTTGCTTCTATAGAATAATCCATTATACTAATGCTGTTTCACAAGTCCCCTTGTCTGAAAATATTTTGTCCAAAAAAGCATTGCTAAGTTTATGCAAAGCTATGAAGAAGAAATTTACTACAGTTCAGCTGTATAACCTAAAATTAAAGATGAACATAGCTAGTATGCCACCTTCTAGGCTATCTACTGTACACGGAATATCTGAGGGTATTCCAGTTGTTTTCCATGGTGTATCAAGATATGAGCAAATTACTGTCAGTAAACATCATCAGGAGGTTGCTGATCTACAGTCCCACAATCCCTGTTAACTCCATTCTTGCGTTTATTCTTCAGCCATGCACTTCATCAGTTTTGAGGACAGATCAGCTACCTCTGAGAGGTGGAAGCTTCCAGTGTCGGATTCCAATCAATGCCAATACTTTTACATCCGTCTTCCCACCTGATCCCGGCTACTTTGAGGAAGCTAACAAGGCTGACACAAGCAGAATTGCACAACAAAGAGGAAGAGGAAGAGGTGGAGGAGGAAGACGAGGGAGACCTCCGGGTAGAGGAAGGAGTCAAGCTGCCAGCAGGCAGAAGGATCCACCCTATAAGAATAAAGAGCCTCCTGTAAGGGTTAACCAACCCAAACGGAGAGTGTCCTTACCTGTGCCTGGAGATGATGATGGGCCATGTGCCAGCAAAGTGGCCAAAATTCTCTCTGAGCTGCAGGGCAGGAGGTCTGCAGTAGGAGCCTCAGTGGAGGAACGGCATGAGGCCACTAAAAACGAAAGCACCTCTGATGGCAACGAACAGCAAGGTTAGTTAGCAATAGGCTATTGAAGAATTCCATGGATACATTAAAGCTGGATTCCAGCACAAGATAATCTATCATCTCAGACAGTCATGGAATTGTATCTTGAAAGAGCTATTTATTTATTTATTTCTGTCACAATTTTGTTTAACTGTTACAACTTACTATACAGGGTAACTACCCAGATTGTGACAGAGGTTAGCCAACACCTCAAACAAACCCTAGTCTTTGATAGAATGTAAATAGTGGAACTCCATGTTCAGTGTTTGCATTGAGTGTTGATTGTATAGTAAAATAAATGTATTTATATCGTTTTTCATATTCAAAGATTGCAAAGTGCTTTACAGTACATGGCAAGTGCTTTTGTATGCAGTCTTGTCTCGGTCAACATGGATTCTCTCATGAATTGCAGTGATGATTGGTAGTGCCTTCAGGAAAGTGTGGATCCCATACTCTGTGTACATGGAGGCCTTTAAGCAGGACGAGCCGCAGAAAGCCGTGGTACCGGTGCTGCATGCAGTCTTTCCACAAAGTGTCCTTAGCTGCAGTGCTGTGATTGGGAACCCTCAAAGAGGCATCCAGGAGCTCAGTCCAAACAAACTAGAGGCCATCCGAGGTGCAATTTTTATTGACTTCCGTTATGTACATTTCTTAGTTATTATCCATATTTTTTAATGTAAATTACACTCTGCATGTTTTTCTTAAAGCTGCCAACAAGCTTTGCCGTCAGATTTAGCAGTAGGCTTTCTTCAGTGTTGAAATTTATTCAGTGATCTGAAGTGTCAGTTGAAATTTTCATATGCTACTGGCAATATGTACTTGAGACATCTACAATATTTGCATATGTTAAAATCAATATTTACATACAGAGTGGCTGGCAGAGATGTACCCCAGACATGAGTTGGAGGTGAAAGGAAAAGCCTGGGCTGAATGTTTGGGAGTCCTGAACAGCATCACCAGAAAGTTGAAAAGTGACACGACACCAACCAAGAACACCTCGCCCAAAGTGCCTTGAAATTGACCAGGCGAGTACAACTAAACTGACTGGACTTTTTGTTGTTACACTTTGATCTCAGGGCCAATAAGATTATGTTTCATTTTTGATGCTGCTTAATTTACGTATTTTATATTAACTAATAATTCAATATTTTAAGTGTAGTGTTCTGATTTAAACACAATAAACTCAGGTTAATGACTATTAAAGATGTTATAGTTATCTTTTTGTACTAGAAGACTCACATCATTTCGTCGATGTTCCCCTCTAGCTAACATGTTATTGAATGCAAGTATTTAACCTGCTGCCACATGGAATTTTGGTCTACAATTATTGAGTTTCTAATTTAAAAAGGATGAAAAGAAACATCAAATTGTGGCAGAATGTTTTAGAATTTAATTTAAAAATTACTTTATAACAAACTGAAACTTTGTTACAATATTCATTACACATTCAACCAATTTCTGTATGTATCTATTTACAATATTATTGGTAACAACCAAAAATGTATATAGTACTTTATACAATCTATGGTAACAACATATAACAACAACATATTTACAAAAAATGTAATAGTATAATAAATTATATTTACAGTATAATTTAAGGCATTAGCTGTCATTCATGGTTTAGTTAAATTTCATTGCAGATGGAAATGCTACCAAAAGAGTAAAATACATAATGTAGGACTTATTAAAAATATTAAAAGTAATATACAGGGCACGCTTGTTTTAAATTGTCTGATTTCTGAAATAGGTCTATAGACCTTTTTTGTTTGACAATAGTTAATAAATAACAAATTTTGAAAACATCTATACAATCAAAACAATCAACATCTATACACCGGTTTCTCTTGTTGGTGTACACCGGCCGATTCCAATACACTCAACAAGTATGACTACATCTTGGTCACAGTATCGCAGAAATACAGAAGTCAGGGATGTCCCAGGTCACTGGTACTTGTGCTGGTACTGGTACTTGTGCTTACCCTCATATTCCTTTCTTGCGCCCCCTACCCATCTTGAGGTCGTGTCTGAACTTGCGGATTGTGCTGTTGATGGCTCCCACACACACCTTCCAGTCCTGCCCATCCTCCTCGAGCAGTAACCAGGGGAAACGCTCCCGCAGGTGTTCTGAGAATTAAGTGAAAGTTTGACAGTATTTATTACACATTTATTACGCTTTTTATAATGCTGTAGAACACTCCATTCACTTAACAACGTTCTACGGTCTGACATTTCTTAATCTCCCTTCAGAATGATGCCACAGCCCTCCACTTTCTTTCGGGCTGCGTTGTACCACTCTGTCAGGAGATATTCCGCGATAATGACCACCTCACAGAACGTTATCTCTTACTTTGCAGACACCTTTGGCAGAAGCAGAAGGCAAAGCTGGATTCATGATTCAAACCCACATCACCCAGTTGTCAGTCAGTGACATTGCACTGCTTTGACATGCTAACATCCAAAAATAAAACAATTAATAAAGAAAAATGCAAAATGGAGGAATATAACTACTAACTAGGAACAGAGATACAACATGGAACCTGGCTGAACGTGTGTGAACACATACATACACACATGCACACACACACACGAACACTTGACCAATTACCTCTGAGAGCAGAAATTTTGTTGTGGTCTAGAGGTCGGATGCCACTTTCACTGTTGCCGTGAACGTTGCTCACCACAAGCACTTCCTCAGGGAACATGTATTTGATAAGGACTCGTGCTGCCAGCTCTGGCCTTGTCCGCTGCAGGGCAGTAAACATGGCGTACTGGGGTACCTTCACATCTCGCTCTGGATTCCCAAGGTACTCTATAAATCAAACCCATTTCATTAACAGAAAACTCAATTGCAATGTATTTGCCAAAAAAAATAAAACATTTAAATATCTTTTTTAAAAAAATGGTAATTACCATATACAACATCTGAGCAGGATATAGAACTACTTTCCTCCTCTTGTTCTGTCTGTTCTGTGTGTGTTTTTGAGCTGGCATCATCCTCCTCCTCACTCTCAGACAGCTCAACATCGATCTCTGCTGTGTACTCTTCTACTGGCTCCCCCATGCCCATGATATTGGTGTAACTCTCTAACTCTACAGGGTTCTCTATCTCTGCAATGTAGTTCTCCGTGGGCTGCTCTGCCTCAGGCTCGGGGTCTGGGTTGGCTTCGGCTTCTGCTTCAGGTATAGGCTCTATGTGTGATTCAGTCACATCAGGAGGCTTCATGGTTTCTTCGCCCTCCTTTTGCATTTTCAGCTGTTGATGAATGGGGAAAATATAAGCCACATGCTTGTATAGCTGTGCTTTCATGTTTCTAATTGTGGTTAATATCTGGACTTTTTCTACGTACCCTTCGCCTTTTGGCCATCAGTCGTAAGTACCTTGCAGTTGAATTCATAACGGACATGCATTTTCTCCAGTCTTTGCCTTTCTCTTTGAGGTCATACTCTGGGTACCTTCTGGCCAGCCATTCTAAGGACAATATTACAATAGTTATCAATTTTCTTTGTCATCTGATATCACTTTTCAGGTATTAGAACAACATTTAAAAAACATGGTGTGCTTTCAAAGGCAACCCTGACTGCCACCTTAACCTACCTCTGATGGCACCAAGCTTATTTGGATCCAGTTTCTTCAGGCCCCTGGTGGCGTCTCCAAGAGTGTTGCTACAGCTCATCTCCTCGATGGAGAATACACAGCGCATGAGGAATCGGACAGCCCTTCCAGGCTTGGACATTTGTTTTGCTTTCTGAAGAGCACTCTGGCTGATGAACACATTCCTCTTCTTGCTGCCCAGCCATACTGCAGTATAAATGACCATATTAAAGAGAATAGTATTCATTAATGTGATATAAGATGTTGTACAGTATATGTATGCTATGTTTCTTGCTGGTTTGGTATAGTACTAGGCCTACATCTTAATAATCTTAGACAAATAGAGGAAATAAATTGTGAGAAATTATGATGGCTTCAGTTGGTACCAAGCCCGTAGAGTTACAGTAGCTGCCGGTTCGCTATTCAGCCAATGCTGCATCTATTTTTTTTGGTTCTTTCTCCCCAAAACACAACTCAGTAAACAACAGGGCTAACGATTGATTCACATCAGATTTTTCCTTTAAGCTGCCACTCACACAGAAGGACAAGACAATCTGATGTTTTGGCAGCACCAATATGACTATTATGCATTTTTATATATAAGTAAATAGACCAGAGTTGATGACCGGACCTGTTTTAGGACTGGCTCCATGTATTGTGTAGGAATGACTTGGGATCTGCTTTTCTACAGCCTTGTTGAGGGGAAGCAGATGCTTTGAGAGATGTGCTGCGACAACACTCTTGACCAGTGAATCATTTGGACTCTGAATTGGGATCTGCTTATCAACAGCCTTGTTGAGGGGCATTGGATGATTTGAAAGGTGTGTTGAGACAACAGTCTTGACCAGCGAATCATGTGGACCCTGGGGGGCCAAGCTTGGAGGGCTGGGAAGTCTTGGGGCTGGAGAGAGAGCAGGAGGCCTCTTGACCTCCACTGAGGGAGGTGGTGGTGGGGAGCACACACGCACTAACTGTGGCATGGACAAGGCTCGGTCTGGGACTAAGGATGTGTCCACACTGACAGCAGAAGGGTCTCTGTTTGTGGATGTAGATGATGTTTTTGATGTAGCCTGTCAAACCATGAAAAGAGTTGATGGTGAAATCAGGGTCATTTGTAATCCTGTTGTGTTTTCGATCCTTGTGTGCATCATGCACCATTGAATCACAATGTATGTTAAGCACTGTAAAATCATGCAAAGATGAGTATGGTAGGAGTTACCTTTTGGAGTGGTAACACTTCTGGAGTCAGCTGGATTAGGTGAATATTTGTCACTTTGGCTTGTAGTTGTTCAAATTTCTCATCGAGTTTCTGAATGGCTCCATACATAACCTGAGGTGAATAGTGATGATGAATACTAAACATACACAATAAATAGTAATGTTATTTCGGTAACTTTTAAAATGAACCCATGAATCATTACAATTATATTAAAACATTCATAAAGGCTTATAATGCATTCATAAATCCTTACAACTAATGGCATTAGTATTCATAACTACACATTCTCAAGCCTACACACAAGACATAATGTTATGAAAGCCTGTGAAAGCATTATTAGCCTTGGCTTAATTGATTTGCACAAGTAATTATGTGTTAAATCTATTTTAAGGAACAGGGGATAAACAAATAGAATAAACCATAGAAAGCACAATTTGATGTATTAAAGCTTTGTCAGGTTAGGTGGTAATGTAACTGTTGTATAAAAGGAAACACTCCTGGTGCACTCCAGTTTAAGGCGAAATTTTAGACATCAAATGATAAGGCTTTATGAATGCATTATAAGCATTCAATAATGGTTTTTACCAACCCCACTCATGCTTTATGAAGGCATTATAACCCTTGACTAGGCTACTGGGTTCATAGACAGTTACCATTATTTCAATACAAATGTAACTAGACCCTGATCAAGGTCTCTGACTTAAAATTGTATCATACCTGACAATATGCAAGGATTTCACCTAAGGTTCTCAGTTGATCAGTGCCAAAGGAATCCTTTGAAAGTGAGCTGTCCTCCTGATAAACACAGTACACAAGTCATTTTTAAATTTCATCATTCCAAAACCTGACAAATACCTGCTCAACATTGCCCCCTTGCTACATTTAAGTGTATTGCCATCAACATATGATTTAAAATTCAAACAATCCACTTGCCCCAAAAAGTTGCTGGCTGTCAAGAGATGATTCCCCCTCTTGTTCCATCCTCTGTAGGAGATGGTGATATGAAATCATTGTGTTCATTAAAATCAATGTAGCAATCAATCAATTTAAATATACACAATATTGTGTGTTTATTTAATGCCGCTATAACAGCACCCCTGGAATTATGTATTGCACAGTAATATGGCTTCAAGACATAGCCTACCATAGTGCACATTAATGATACAGAATCCTGCCCTCTTGCCTGAGAGAACCCCTTAGGTGTCTGTGTGGGAGAAGAGCTCAGCTGCTTGCCACTGTCCCTCTGCTGGCTTTCTGTTTTGCACATAGAAATGGGGGAAAGGGGGAAAAAGGGGCATTCATCTGCAGCAGTAGTATCCTTAGAAGTAGGATATGTTTGGGGCATGTACAATTTCTAGGCATAATTAATTGGTCAAACATAAGTTTGAGTTCAAGTGGCCTTACTTTCAGTGTTCAAAGATACAGCAGAGGGATTTCCTGTCACGTCTGAAGCATCATCTTCACTGAGATGGTCTTCAATCATTACTTGATCATAATCTTCTTCAATCTTTATTTTCACACAGCCTAAAACATATGATTATTGACGAATAGGCACTGTTGATGAATAGGCTCTCTTCATGAAATGTGTTTGTCATGCGAGTCACACCATAGGCTAACGTGTATGGCACAACCTGGATAGGCAAAGGCTGAACGCATATCGGAGCATGGTCTATGGGGGAGAAATATAGTAGCCTATTTTGTAGGCTGGCAATGAATAGACTGTGCTGAATGGTGTCGTATGGGACGAAAGCTTAGGGAACAGACGAGAATCGTTTTTGAGTATGTCGAATAAAGTAGGCTACGACCAGTAACAATGGAGGAACGCAAATCTGCGCTTACGAACGCGAAATGGTATTAGTGCGCCCCTAAGAACAAAGAGCGACAGATGGCTATACACATTTGATTCTTCAAAACGTTATGATAATTTTTCAAGATTGGAAATATTAGGCTACTTTCTTGCTTGCATTGTAACCTACTATAAAGAGAGCGTTCCGAGTGATGGCAAGACTAGGCTGTTCCCCGAGAAATAGCAAACACCGGCAACGTTCCAGATCGCCGTCTTTTTCACACTTTTGCCTATTCGTCATTGTGGGCTATAACATTTAACGTCTTGTGGTAGTGATACAGCGAGCAGCAACACTGGTTAATTGCAGTGTTTCGCGAATATGACTTGTCTGTTGAAATAAAAACAAGATAGACGCAAGGGCAGTGTAAAGAACGCTATGTAAACCTTGAAGCCGCGGAACGACGTTGGGTTCCTGCTGACTACCGAATGCCTATTTTGACAACTCAAACGGGCAGCTTGCAGATTCATGACATCGATGCTGGGCGAGTAGGCTACCGTGACATAGAGTAGCCTATGGTGTAGTCTCCTTTTAAAAGGAAATAGAACAGGTGCATGTTGACTTACTGTTAGTCGACATAGCTGTTGGAGAATTCAGTTGATGCGTCCTGTTTTCTAGCAGGATTTATTGTAGAAATGGCTGTCACCTGGCTGCACCACACCCGTTCTACAGGAACTACATGTGAACGCAGCCTTGGATGTAACAGTGCTGATGCAAATCAACGTCGTCTAGTCGAACGGTCAACGATTGGTAGTACATCTCTGCCTGTCAAAATGGAACGTAGGCGTTCCTTTTCATAGTGGGTCAGCAAAATCACTGGACAAATACAGTCTACAACAATTTGTCTTGTAGGATTTTTTATTTTTTATTTTTTAAGAATAGAGCCGACATATAAATTAGGTTAATGCGCACAGATATCTTTCCCACTCCTGCAATATATGTAGCTGTGAGAACATATCTTAAATCCTATTTATTTTAAAATGACTAGGCTTACTACTCTATGTGAAACTTAAATGCTTTCAGTACATCTGAACCACTGGAGACTAGTTGCACTACATCTGAAGTGGTCTGTCTCTAGACAGAAAGACAAAGCATACTGCCACATGGTGTTACCACCTAGCCAGGCTGAGCCAAAACGGTTTCTCACTAGGAATAGCCTACTTTCTTTTGGCCTACTTCAGATTTTGTAGCACTGAAACTACACATGATGTGAAATTGTCCATGTGCCCAGTTTTCCTCCATAACTTTCTGCAAGAGAAATTAATCATGAGCCTAAGTGATCTACAAGCCAACTTGCAGTAGTTTTAGTTGCAATTATCATTGTGTGTGTTGGAGTTATTCTGCTTTAATATGGGGGGAAAAAATCTACATTCTTATTGTGTTGTTATTCTGCATGTAACTGGGGTCATACCATACAGTCCATCAGTGGCTTGAGCCTGCAACCTCTATGCAGCTAACCCCACAGATTCATCAGAGCCAGCCAAATTACAGCCACCTCTCCCCTGCTCGTGGCAGTATGGCTGTCCCCAACACTGATTGTTTTTCATAGCAAACACAAGAGGGCAGTGAGAAGGAATTCAGCAGTAACCCATTCAGCCATTCATTGCCTTCCAATGCAATTTCGTTTGATTCTTATATCCCTTCAGTGCTCCATCTATGATTGGTGCCATTGAGCTTGATTTCATAGGATGCATCCTGTCTTGGCTAGAGAGACGTGTTGCGAATGGAGTGAGAGAATACTATAGGAAATCAGCCCAGGGCTGTGACCAAGTTATTTTTAAATTCAAACACCTTCAGCAAGCAATTGTTTGTCAATACCTGAAAGTCTAGGCCAGACCTGGGCAAACTAAGGCCCGGGGGCCACATGCAGCCCGCTGAGCTATTTAATCCGGCCCGCGGAGCCTTCAAAAAGTAGAATAATTTATCTTTTAGCCTAGGAGACTTAGATTATAGGCCTAAATTATCAAATTTGTTGTAGTCATGAAATACAAACCCCCCCTTTTAACCCTGCATGTTAACATGTCCTCTGAAGAAAGTGAGGCTACTGGTTTGAGACTTGTCAATTTACCAGCATCGACCGGTTGACGGCAAACATCCGGCCCATTAGTGAAAATCTAAATGCCAATGTGGCCCTTCGACCAAAATAATTGCCCACCCCTGGTCTAGGCCCTCCGTGTGAAGAAAGGAGTAAAAAGGTGCTGGTTTTTTACCTAATTATAACTCATTATGTCCCTTGTCATTATTGTAGTTATAAAAACAGAAACGTTAATATTAACTGACTGACTGACTGTCACACACAAATTACACAAACATACACAAGTCATGGTTTGGTTTTCAAAGCAGTCACATTTATTGGCTCCTTCTATGCACATTTACTAAGCAGCCAGTCATGCTGGCAAATCATTGTTCAGAGATTTACAATGGGATTTTCCACAATGTTTACTAAAAAATAAATACAAGACTTAAAGAGTTGCACAGCTCAAAAATATACAAAGGCTTGGAAGTAATGTAAACTTTGAAAACATTTTACAAAAGAAACACCTTTGCAACAATTTAGAAAGGTATTGTATTTACAAATCTGTACAAAAATACAAAACTGATGCAAATCTACTTGATTGAAGCTTTCAGCCTGACAGAGCTGCATCTAGTACCGAAACAGTTATGTACGTAGGCAAATTATTTGTTTGTGATATTTTCCTTGATCAAGTAACCTTAAACATCTTTGCTTACAAGTGTAGACAACTTAGACCCTTTGGTAAAAGTATGCTACTTGTGTCTCTTCCCTTGGAACATGCTTAGTTCAGCTATAAAGGAAATTCAAACAGTTTAAAATGGAAATCCTATATAAATAACTTTAGGTACAGCAAGAGACAAAATGAATACTTCACAAACTCCACTATATCAGTGCAAAAGTCTAAGTTATACTTTTAATTTCCTGGAATGATAGTAAAGAGATTTCTTGCCCTCGGTGTACCCTGTAAAAGGTGGATGTTGAAACAGTTACTTTTGTTTAGCTGTGCAAAAAAAGCTTGCAAGCTATTTCGATGTAAACCAACAGTAGACCATCTCTCTCTTTTGGGAGCAGTAATATTATAACAGATATGTGGTCAAAGGAGGCTGCCGCTATTATTTTCCCTTTTGTTGTTTTCTTTCATTTAAGGCCAGAATGATGTAACAGTTAAAAGCTTTGACACTGGCATGTTAGTTCCTCATGCAAAAAAATGCAAGTAGAGAGGTATAGTTACAAAGATATTGTGAAGTAGTTTCAAATGCATTGAAGCAGTATTCTGCGTCTGTATCAGTGTTTCCTTAACAGACAGAGAGTTCTATCCATGTTGTGATGAGATGGGAGTTGTTTTGAGTGTATGATATGGGAACCGGAAAATATCTTTTAGATTTGATTTCAATTTTGGGTTGACACATGCTATAGCTTATCTAGTCTAAATCCAGCTTTATGAGGTTCACCTCAGTATTCATGTTCTGAGAAACCAGTGTGTACAGTATGCTTGATTACAATGATTCAAAGCTTGATGTGTCTGTTTAGCACATTTAAATATAATAATACCAATAAAAACAATAAAAGATGCATGAAATCTTTGCTGAAATGTATTGAGCTCCGAGTTCTAAGCCTTTATAGAGATATGCACCAATTACTGGACAATTACTTATTTCAATATCCAATTTTGAACTGAACGTGATTTCCTTTTTGAATTTATGTTTCAGAAACAGTACCAAAAATAAATATATCTAAATAATCATTTGCTGCATCAGAATGCTAAAAATGGTTAGATTCCAAAACCACAAGATTTGGAAATTAAACAAAAATATAGGGGTGTGGCATATGTTAAAGAAAATCTATGTATATACATGTTTTTGTCACAATTAAAAAAAAAATGACATTGCAAGTCTCTCACACAGAACACCACGAGACACCCACTCTCTCAGACATGACTTTACACACTGATTTGATCCTGGTAAAATAGTCTCAAGTTAGTGCCCCATTTTCCATAAACTGCAACAGCAATAGCTGCACAAAGAACACATCCACTCTTGAGCCCTACTCCAAGTCAAAGACCATCCTTCTTGCTCCACCTCAACACTTTCCACTGCCCTCGCAACATCGCATACTCACACCCATGATCACGTATACCACAGAACGCCTTTCGGCCACACCGGTCCTGCCATGCCACCTTGGCCTGTGTAAGGCCCAAGCTTTCTGACCATTGCCTCTCAGCCACTGCTCAATCCCTTAGCTTCACAGCCTCTTCTCCAGTTGCCATCCAAACTACCCATAAAATATTTGATTAAGATTGTCAAGTAAGTTTGCTTAGATATGGCAAAAAAACACTACCATACAGTTTGAAGAAAATGGTTACAGTATACAACTACTCAACATACTGACGAGACGATTTCAAATGTTGTTGACAATGTTAATTCACAAAATTTGAGTTTTTATGTATATGTATAAATAGGTTTTTTATATATATTTCCCATTTGCAAACTTTCTCTTATTTAGCTTTTTTTTTCAAATGCATGCGTATAATGAGAAGACAAGGGGATATTATGTAATGAAACACACTTAACCACATGCTGGTCAAAGTGTTCTGCTACCCAGCAATCTACTGGTTTCACAGGGTTTGTTTTTCCTATTCTAAATTGCACAGTGTTCATCCTGCCATGTGTTTGTGTGAATGTGATGACTAAATTATTCACCTCTGAGTGAACATCATACAATTTCAAATCAACAGGATACATAATTGCAGAGGTATTCACAGAATACATTGGGTAACCACGTTGTTTTACATTTTCCACAAAGCTTGATGGTGATGATTTGTTTTTTTTCAAGTGAGAAACTGTTCCTGTCATTACTTTTTTGAGCAAGTGACAAAAATGTGAAAAATGCCAAGAGCACAGTCAATGTGTGTTTCCTTTCATGATTTCAAGATTTAGAAATACTAAACATCTCATTAAAATAGAAGAGCTGCACTTCAAATAGCATGCCTCTTACATTGACGTTTATGTGACAGACCCCAGTATATTGAGTTCACCTACTAACTACTGTTACACCTAAGACAGGCATAGCCATGTGCCACTGACATAGATTTCACTGCCATTTTGAGCTTGTGTCATTAAAAACATATATGTATATAGCCTCTTTATATATATATTTATATATGTATATAGATATTTATATCTCAACTTTTACAATGTGGCATTAATTTCATATAAAACTCTATGAAGTGGTATTCTTGAGGAACCGAGAGAAGTGCAAAGGTGCTGTAGGTGACGAAATACCTACCCTGCTAAGCTTCCAGCTGAAGGTTTTTCAGACCTGCCACAAAAAAGGCTGATGGTCTTAAAACATGGAGCCTATCAGCCAAATCAATCCTAAGACCCACTATACAAAAGGCCACCATTAGATTGTCCCAAGTGTCTGCTATAGACAAATTAGCATGTATGTTTTGATCATTCCCTTCTTGTGAAACTCTGGACCACTTGCTTTTCACAGTCATTTCATATGCAGTACATTATGTCTGAAAATTAATGTTTCATTTCATTTCATAACGAAATTGTGTTTGAAATGCTACAAAGAAAGGACTGCTTGGACATTTGTGGAATGATGCCCTTGTGCCCTTGTTATGCATCCTGTAATAGATCATCACTACATATGCTAACCTGCTTCTGAAAGTGATTTCATTTTGTAGTTTTCAAGGACTGCAGCATTTGAAAAATGTTAACCATTTTAAAAAATCAAAGTGGATTACTACATCATCACTACAATAGGCTTTGTTTACTTCTAAAACCAGCTCACTCTTGCTCTGTGATACAAAAAGGATACAAACTCAGTTTTTTTCTGTATTTTTTTTCCTCTCACAATTTTTTAGAAGTGACGCACACATCAAATTATAATCAAACAACACAACTGTCGGAGCAATATCTCCATCTGAGTGCTGTTCTATTTTTTTTTTTTTTTTTTTTTTTCCTGTTGCGCCTTTTGTAGAAAACTTATGTTAATGTTAGAAGCCTTTACAGTGTTAAAGCAGAAGGTGCATACTCTTAAGAGGAGCGGTCATCATGTGGACTGCCATCAGAGTTTTCCGTCTCCCCCTCTGAGATAGCCTGCATGGGTGCCGTGTACAGCCGGCTGCGGGTGCTGTAACGGCTGCTGTTGGCAGCAGGTGGTATTCTAGAGCGTCCTTGCCGTGAGGAGGCAGTGGCAGGAAAGGCTTTAGGGCTGAACCCTTCTGTGTTGGCTTTAGGGAGAGCGTTGGGCAGCTGCTCGGATGTGCCTGGTGGGGATTGCTGATGCTGGGGAGAGATGGGGTCACTCAGCTGCTTGCCCAACTCGGTGAACGAATCACCGGGAGACTTTGGCGCGACTGGGCTTTTAAGAATCTCTGTGGCCGACATGCGGTAGCTGGAATCGGAGCGGCTGCCTTTCTTTAGCAGCAGCAGCTTGAACTCCTCGTTAGTGGTGCTGGACTTCTTTGCACTCCTGTAAATCTGTCCTGGAACTCTCTGAGAACCTGTTGGTGTAGTAGGCGTGGTCGGTGTGACGGGGGTGGTTGGAGAGGTCAGAGTGTTGCTGGTTGGAGGAGTGCTGGCACTGGCAGACGCACCACCCAACCTGTTACGCCCACCTAGGTCTCCAGAGTCCTTTCTCCCCAGCACTTTCCTTTTGGACCTAAATAAAACACACAAAATGCATCTGCTAAGTTCTATTGGATTCACAGAAAACCAGCGTTGTGCAAATATTCTATTATAGCAAATATGCAAATACACAAGTATTGCTCCAACTTCAAAATAATTATTAATAATAATAATAATAATAATAATAATAATCAGGAATAATTTTGTCACATTCTATTTTGCAAGTAGGCCAAGTTGATTAAGGGGTTATTCTGGGTTATTCACGGAGTGACAAGTTCAAGGGAGGTCTCAGTCAAAAGTTTTTAGAATTGCATAAATGTGTTTCCAAAGTTAATAATTGTGTCAAGATTTTTTGCATCAACCCAGAGTACACATAACAAATTAGGTCAATGAGGCAATACCAACCTGTGAATCATAGCAAAGAGATCCTCAGTCGTACGGCTCCTATTTGGTGACAGGAAAACATTGTCTTCGTCTGATTTAGTGTCATCATTTAGTGGAGATAATGCGGGATCGCTGGGTGTGGACTCTGAAAGGAAAGTAAAAATTGTTTCAACAGTGTGCCTCTAATAGGTGACAAGCACAGTGCTTTCTGATACCTGAGACACAATATCTGTATAATACTACCTGTAATCTAGTTGTCATATTGGTGAAAAATATGGTATACTGTAGTAGACTTGTGTAAAAGTAGATCAATGGTATTGCTTTGCCCTCAATGGCACCTTCCAGGTAGAACTGTCTACAAGGCACTACCTGAACCCTAAACCTAACCCTAACCCCCTTAACTCTCACTCAACACTAGATTTGGGGGGTAGTGCCTTGAGGGCAGTGCTGCCTGGAAGACACCGTTGAGGGCAAAAAAAGGCAAAAGAGCATAAAAGTAAAACACTAACATACCTTTGCTGAAATAGTCCTCTGTGTCTGGAGTGGAGCAGTCGTCCCTGCTGTCCTGCGAGGCACTTCTGGTAGGAAAACCTGATGTTTCATTTTCCTCCTCTTTGTAACCAGCATCGCTGATTGAGTAAGCTTGCGATGTTTCTGATTGAGTTATTATATCAGGCACTTGGTCAAGACTTGCAGACCTCCTGGCTGTTCCGTGCAGGGTCGGTGGAGACCCTGTCTTAGTCAGATACAACAACGGTGAGCTTTCCTCTTTTGGCTCAGATTTCAGTGCTTCGTTCTGTTCCACGTCTATGCTGCTTTCGAAGGAGAGAGATTTTGTGATGCTCAAACCTGGCTTCTCTTCCTCAGAACCAGCAGTTCCCTCAGACATCCCCTGACTATCAGTCCCACTCTCCGAGTAGTCATTTTCAAAGCCCCCTCGGTCCGGCTGGGCTCGGAAGGCAGTCATACTCCACAGGGGCATTGGCGCTAGCCTGTCATGCCTGAATCTCACACTGCTGTGACCTGCTACATCCTTTGCCGTGGCTCTGTTGCCTGGAGTAAACAATGATTCACAGTGCTCCTGAGCAGCATGGGGTTCCTGGGGTCTGTAGGGTGGAGGTTTCCTTGATTCTAAAGGCTTGGTGTTGGCCGGAGTGGTGCTGATGGTCACAGTGGGACACTTGGGCCGTGTGGCGGCGTCAACGCTGAGCCTCTCGCAACTCCCTTCGCCAGGTTTCCCGACAGACCGCAGCTGGACTGAACGGAGCGCCTTGGGAGTGATTGCCATGGTCATGGCGCCGACTGTAGCTTCAGCAGCGGCTGCGGAGGCTCTGGCCTCTGCTTTGGCTGCTGCTGCAGCCGCCACCCTTTGTTTGTTCTGATGAAGGATGTGCATCTGGCTCCTCTGGGCTGAAGGCTTATTGATGTTGTGAAGAGCACTTAGGTCAAGGTGGGTTGGAGGAATGACTGGCAGCTCTAGGTCCCTCTTAGATAATTGTTGCTGTTGCTGTTGTTGTTGTAAGGAAGAGAGAGAGGACTTCCTCTCTGGAACTTTGGGCTTCCTCTTGCCACTACTTGGGGACAAGGGACTTGGGAAGAAAGCTGAGGGGAAAGTAGACGTCGGGGTTTCTGATTGGCTGGAATATCCGCTAGAGGGTGAGGCTAGGCCAATCAGCTTCTCTGGTGAGGGAAGCTTGAACTCATTCTCCACTGAAGGCAGTGAAGGGGTGGTGGCTCGAGACCCCGACTGGGATGTCTGAGACTCAGAACTCTCCTGCGACTTGATGCACTCTATGACAGTTGTACCTGTAGCGGTGCTGGAGTTCGACAACGACCTGTAAGGATCGTTTGACTTCAAGTCGTTAAGAAGCCAGAGGTCAGCGTACTCCGACTGTACAGCTCCTTCATCCTTAAAAGAGTGTGTCTCACCAGAGACAAACAGTGTAACATCTGCCATTTCACTGGCACTCTCCGCACCCCAAGCATCAAGCGTTTCTTCACCCTCTGGCTGACCCGATGCACTGGCCAAGTCGAGCTGGAGCTTCCTCTCCCTGGAAGACATTGGCAGGTTCTGCCCACTGGTTATCTTTGGTTCGCTCTTGCTGTGAGGTGTGCTTCCACCTCCACTGCCACCGCTGATTTTCCTCAGGGACGTGCTGCGTTGTGGCGGAGCAGGCTTCGCCTTTGGTTTCCTGAGGGAGAGGCAGTGTCTCCCCAGGGTCATGTGACCTCTGTACTCCGCGTGACGCTGCTCGTGAGCTGCATAGTTATAAGTGAAGCTTTTGCTACCTTTAAGACCACAGTCAAAGTGCATGGAGGTAAAGTAACCTTCTGTGTCCACCGAGTAGTGTGAGACTGTGTCGGCCTTGTCAGACGGTGGTTTGTCCGTCAGGCTCTCGAAGGTGGCTATGCTGGTAAAACTTGGGCACTCCAAGCTGTTCTCTTCTTCACGAGTGTGTTCAGGGCTAAAGTCCTGGTGGCAGGACGTGCTGTGCCGGTGGTGCGGGTAGCCCCACTCCCCCTCACTGGCCGTGCTGACCCCTGCATCATCCAGCATGTCTGTGGCTGTGGAGGTGAAAGAACCTGTCCTATGTCCCCTCAGACCCTGCAGTCTGTCAGTTGGGTAGGGGTCTAGAATGAAACCGGTGGTGTCGTCGTTTGCATGCGAAGCCGCATTCAGAGACAGCTCAGAGTCACAGTGTGAGGAGCCGGTCAGTGGTGGGGAAGCTGCAGGAGGGATGGTTTCAGATGTCTGCGAAGGGCAGGTGGAACTGCTGCCGCTCCAGTTACCACTTGAGGACTGATGGTCGTCTTTATGGTCCATTTGACTTGTCAGCACACCTGCATTAGACACCGAGTGAATGGGGCTGCTGAAGGTGTCCGAGCTGGAGGAGATCTCACAACTCCCCATGTCTATTTTCCGCGGGAGCCTTGACCGCCCGCGTTCCAGCCAGCCGTGCTCTGGGCTGTCCGTGTGTTGCTTATACTTTAGAATGCCCAGTTGGTGATCAGGGACTGCCTGGTCATCTGTGCTCTCCTCCTCATCCTTCAGGATGTGCTCCCCAGGAACTGGTAAGAAGTCCTCCGTCTCATATGGCGAGAGCTCCTCTTCTTCTTCCTCTTCATCATCCTCGTCGCTCTCATCGTGGTCATCGTCCACCAGGTGCCTGCCGTCCCTGGGTAGGCTCCGAGACCGCAGACGGGCTCCCATGGAGGTGCTGTACATGGCGTCAGAGCTGTCAGGCAGAGAGGAGATGTTGCCCGTGGAGTGGGAGAGTGAGACGGTCACAACTTGGCCTCTCTGGGATCGTATCCGCCTGCGTGAGGGTGCCGTGGCAGCAATGAGGAACTCCTCCGTCTGGCAGCCTGAGTCCTTGGTGCTGCTGAGATGGCTGATGAGCGTGTCTTCCTCCTGGCCGGCCTCAGGGTTCGCGTGCACAATCACAGTCCTCTCCCTGGCAACAGGAGACTCGTCTGAGTCTGACAAAAACAAAGGTGCATTATGTTAGAATAGAAAGCCTTATGGAGATTAAGGACATCTAGGAAACTGTCAAATAAGTCAAAAGAGAAATGGATTTCAAGGATTTCTCAGTTTCAAATATCAATTCCTAAGTTCCTTCTTTCTTTAGCATACTTCCAGAAAGACGTTTTTTTATGAATGACAACACTAATACTATTTCTTAATATTTCCTATCACAAGAACAGGAATACTGACTACGAAAGTCTTGTAAAAGACGTTCTGACAGCCCACAAAGTTAATTTCATGTATGCAACAACATGCAAATGGTCTTTTAGAACAAGGAACCATGCACAAGTAACTCAGTCTAACATACCTAAGTCCGTCTGCACACGCCTGGGAATTCCGGAGATGGTCTTCCGTCTCCTCAGCTTCCTCCTCCGCTGAAGCACCGACTGGGAGTGAACGAGTGAGCAGCGTACACTGGCGTCTCTGTCAAAGCCGACCCCTGCAAAGGAAAGACCGGGCATGTGAGGGGCCGTTGTGTGCCAGCGACTGTGCTCGTGTCCTTTCCTCTTAGCTTTCTCACACTCATGCCTGAGGGGGGACTGCCTGGATGCTAATTTCATCACACTGTTTCTCTGCCTGCATTAAACACTTGGCTTTTGCTAGGCTAGCACAGAATGTTTTACTTTTTGTTTTTTTTTCATGGCAGTATGCTAGACACATTCTAGATTAAACTAAGTGTGCTTATCGGAGCATTTCGAAAGCATGCATCTCCAGACTAGATGCTTGATGGATATTTGTCGTTATTGCTCCAAATGTTTAGGCATGCATATACACTGATTTTATACCTCACTTCATTTACTGACTACAGATCTTTATATTCATTGTGAATACAGGCATAGGACACGTAATCACTTGAAATTGACATCAAAACACACTATGCCTTTGTATTGGCAGCACATATAGTACCAGACATACAAAATGTAATGTCATGCAAGTTGATTGGGGTCACACATTTGAAACAAAAAAAAAAAAAAAAAAAAGCTGGGATAAGTCACTGTAACTGAAGTAACTGAATAAAAACTGGCATTTCCTGGCATCAGCATCACCACACCCTAAGCCCCACTTTTGTCTTTCCCCCTTCCTTTGTCTTTTCACAGTTTCTACCCTCCCAGTTTCGATGGCACTGATTTGCCATTTGCCCTCCTCATCACGCTTCATGGCTGCCATGTGACTGCCGGTTTGACTTTTCAGCATCTAGGCAATTACCGTACTTCTCCTGTAACTCGGCATTTCCGTCTGCCAAGCCTCTGACTGAAAGTCGGTTGGCCTGGTGAGATCCAGTCCACCTTGACTCAATGCAGCAGACAGTAAATGAATTTGGGCAGGCTTTTTTATCCCACTAATGCGGCTAATTGGCATGCAAGGGACACTGCCTCTCTCCTCTGCATTTCCCAGAACACATAAGCCACCCTAACAGCCAGGAAGCCGGTGGTTTATGAACCATGACTGGTGTGATTTTTACCTGATTCCCCTTTCCACAATATCTTGCAATGAGTTACACGAGGGGTTTTGCAGTGGCTTCAGTTCATTGTAATGATAATGAACTTGCATTGCTTAAGGCTTGTGGTTAGATTCACATGCTAAGCTGGTTTGTCTTATTAGCTATGATGATGTTAAGCCATTTGAAAGGCTATGTGGAAATTTGGCGGTGTGACCTTTGTGAAAATGCCCCATCAAGCACTGAACACAAAACAATGTGGACACTTAAGTACTTTGCCAATGTTAAAGTCCTAAATGCAAATGACGCATGAGGGTGTCTACAGCAGTAGCTGTGGGTGAATTAAGAGGGAAGGATGTGATGAGATTGAGGGGCACACTGAATGGACACGTAAAACATGGCTCACTGAGGAAGGCTGATATCTCTGGTGGGGAGGCAGACACGGAGACCTCCTCTGAAAACAATACACACAATATACCACACATCATTCAAAACACTTGACTTTCTTTCATGGAGAACCTGCATCAAATAAGAACAGCACTTGGCTTGTGATGCAAGACTGCTTCTCCATGCCTGCCGGCTTACATGGCATTTAGGAGATAAATTATACTTGAATACCGCAAAATATGTCATCAATATGAGGAAGGTTTTTTTTTTTAACAAGAAAATGGTTATAGCATGTGGCACTCCAGGCACTTAGCTGTTTGTCCTCTGGCAGGTACGACGACAGAATATTCTTTATAGACAGCAACTAACTACTAACATGTTACAAATAACACTTTTTACCATTATGATTTAGTGTCTTTACATGTACAAACTTCCATACTTTGGTCCAGTGATCAAACAAGAATTGCTTACTACGCAACATTGAAACGCAGCAGACACACAAGCGGAGAACGCTCCTGATGGGTCATCGAACAAAACTAATGATTCCAGAGTCAACGGGACAGTCCAGTTTATACAAAGCCATTCATGGGTGCTATCATCCATGGGCCAACACAGCCGTAAAACATCATAATGCTACAGTTATGTATGAGTCACTGACCGTGCGTCAACACATCAAAGTCCTCGTTTAACAATACCCACACAACCAGACCTGTGTTTACGTATTCATAGGATCATAAGAAAGCAATGTTTTTTTTTAATACTACCCAATAACTATAACTATAGAGTATTTACTAGTCCACTTTGCCACGATCAGCTGGAGTTCTATCAAGAATGCCAGAGAGAAGGACTGTACTTTATCAGTGCTTGTAATAGCAGGCATTCCAGGCAGTAAGAGTCAATGACCCTGGCAATGCAAACACATTACTCCCCCAGCTGAGCACCAGGCACAAACATTTTTACTTAATGAACCTATGAGATACGAATCCACAGTAGGTCTAGCAGACACCGTCTACATTCAAATATACTGTACCCTACACAGCAGCGTTCAGGTCAAGATCAACTCAGTTAGTGGTTCAGTAGCATATAGGATTGGAAAAAGCTCCGTCAATTTACCCGTGACGTTAATGGGCACGACGCAAGAGGTGACCACTTGGGAATCGTTTTTCATCCTCTCCTCGGGCGTGGGCAGTGGCAGCGGGTTGGACCAGTTAGTCTGCTTGTCCAGCGTGGTGGGGACGTTAGGGATGGGGCACTTGGGCCGGTGGCCTAACGCCACCACCTCTGAGTCGGGGTCAGTGGGTGGAGCAGCCTGGAAACACATGAGGGACAATGGCGTGGTTAGGTCACCGCAGGGTTAGCTGACAGGGTTACGTGAGGATACAAGTACAGAGAGAATCAGAGGCAGACAATGATGGGGGTGCTAGTGGTACTGTAGCAAGATGATCAAAGTCACCAACCCAGAATCAAGCATATAGTTCATTTTTAAATGATCAGAGCCGGTTTCCTGGATTACATGGATTAAGACTAGTCCTGGACTAGGATTAATGCATGTGTGGGGAAACTAGGTCATAATGCAAATGTTTCACTGTGGTTTTGAAAAACAATACACATTTAACTACATCATCAATCTGAAACTGATTGGTTAACACACAAAGAGCATGCTGAATAGTGCAGTGAGGTTATACGAGTGAAACAGACAAGTTAATAAAGCTGAATCAGAGACGCTCAGTATTTCAGCTGATAGAAATCCTAGAGCATCTCAAGACACCATTCAAAAGCCATGATATTGAAAAGACTTTTGACTTTGTGGGGGGGAATTTAAAACAGACATCAGTAGTTTTGTGCACAGGCTTAAAATGCGTTTGGAGAAATAGTTTTTAAAGCTGAGGATAGTGTGTTTAAAGTTGATATATATATATTTTTAATTACAGTACATTCATAATAGAAAAGACACCGCTCTGAATGAGAAGCAGGACAATATTGTACATAGTAAACCTACTTACGCTAACTAAAACACAAACTAAATACTTATGATGTTAAATAAGAAGTTTTTAGTGTTTTTTGTGTCATCAACCTGTTGATCTCAATCTGAAAGTTTAACAGTTTCAATTTCTACCTGAATACTGAGTCAAGGACAGTAGGTGTGGCGGTGAGAGAGTGTGTGTGTGTGTGTGTGTGTGTGTGTGTGTGTGTGTGTGTGTGTGTGTGAGAGAGAGAGAGAGAGAGAAAACGAGAGAGCACAAACCCCTACTCACATGCCACTGAATGTAGCAACAACATGACATGACAACTCTCAGACATCTCTGCCAAAAAGGCTCAGTCTAAGGAAACAACCCAAAACTAAACAAACTAACACAAGAATCTGCAGCACGGTGTTCAGCAGCAAGCAAAGACTGCAGCAACCCTATTATTCCCCCAACCGTATACCAGTGACTTTCCCTCTGCTTTCCTTACTTCCAAATACAGAGATCTCCCATCCAGAATAAACAGTCATTCCCCTATCCTCAGAGCACAACACACAGGCCCTCTTCTTTTAGCATGCAAGACCAGTGACTGACATGTCTGTCCTCCATGTCAGATTCCTTCCTTCCCTCGCAGAGCAAAGAAGCAGAAGCTGTCTTACCTTGCAGAATGTTTACAAAGTCATGTGTGTGTGTGTGTGTGTGTGTGGGTCTGGATGTCGAGAGCCACTAGCGTACGCCTCCGCCCCCCACAGTTAAGAGCCGGTGTGATTGAGAGCTTGTCCATCAGCTTTTGTGTGTTCTCCCCCACTCTCTACCTCCCTCTTTCTCTCTCTGTGTCTGTCTGTTTCTCTCCGTCTCTCTCACAGTCTCTCTCTCACTCCTCCTACAGACTGGTGAGGGCCTCACAATAAACATTGGCCACAAAAGGAAACCGTTTCCAAGGCAACTTTCACCCCACAAATTAAGGGGGGGAAAAGAAGTTTCGCTGGTGCAAAAAGGGAAGGACGGAATCAAAGCGACTGAGTGCACAGCTGATTTGTTTGTCAAACAAAAAAAGCACTTTGGCTTGAAAAGAGTTGAGAGCGGCCATCAGACAGGGAGAGAGGACAAGGGTGGGGGGAGGGGGGGGGAGTGTGGGAGAGGGATGCAGGCTGTCAGAGAAATAGGGGAGAGGACAGAGAAAGAGCAAGAAAGAGAGGGAGAGAGAGAGAGAGAGAAGGTGAAGGAGAGAAATGAGAGGGAAAAGCAGGGGTAGAAGATGGGGGTAGGGAGGAAGGAAAGAAAGAAAAGAGAGAAGGAGTGAGTGATAGTGAGAGAAGTGAGACAGGGAACACTGTGTGTGTGAGAGAGAGGGAGAGGGAGATAGACAGAGAGAGAGAGCGAGAGAGAGAGAGTGGGAGGGGAGCAATGAAAAAGGCAAATGTATTGGTTTGGATCTAGTTTCTGGCCTCCATTCAAAGGCTATTTTCATTAGAAAAGGGAGAGGGGACCTCAGGGGTGAAGTGTAAAAGAATGTCATTCACGAAATCTGGCCAACAGGGAAGCGAGAGAGAGTGTGTGTATGTGTGTGTGCGAGTGTGTGTGTGTGAGAGAGAGAGAGAGAAAGAGAGAGAAGGGCCGAAGGGATTCATGGGTAAATGAAGAGCACTACAGCTGCCCTCTCTCCCTGAGTCAGACGCACAGGCGGGGTGTGTGGGAAACCACAGCACACAGGGTTTATGGGTAATGACAGTGTGCTCTCTTTAACACACACACACACACACACACACACACACACACACACACACACACACACACACACACACACACACACACACACACACACACACACACTCACTCTACTCAGACACCAACTTCTCCCTGGAAACCCTGTAATTATGAGATGCTTGGCTACAGTTACACGCTCTCTCTCTCTCTCTCTCTCTCTCTCTCTCTCTCTCTCTCCCTCTCCCCTTCTCTTTCCTTCTCTCGCTCTGTCTTCTTGTGTGTCTGAAACATACACTCATTCCACACATACTCTACTTAAAAGCTGACTCCTGTTAAACTTCCCACACATACAGTAACATACAGATGGGTGCAAAGATATCAAACTGCTGTAACTGTTCCAGTCTCAAATCATTTTGCTGTAACCAATCATATTTCAGATTTGGCTGCACAACGCGGTGAGTTACAATACATTTGCTCAATAATAAGTCATTTACTGTAACATTTTGTTATGTAGTTATAAAATCACGTCATGCAGAATTACAAAGAGAGGAGTCTCATTTCGGAAGGTATACAAAACAGAGAGGAATACACTGCAGACGGCACAGCAGAGAGAGAGTACAATTCTGTTAAGGTTAAACAGACGCAAGAAAAGGAAGAATTGTGTTAACAGGATTAAAGGGTTAGTGGTTAACACAGAAGAAAGCCTGTGAGCAGAGAGAGGAGTCGTGGAGCTCCGGAGGGACGGGGTGGACGAGGGGGATGGTGGTACAGTACCTTTCTCCAAGGAGAGAAGTGGCAGCACTCGGTAGGAGAGGAGGAGCGGGTATTCTCAAACTACATACACACAGGGGCACAAACAACACAAAGGGAGGCAACGATGAATAGGGATCGGAACTAAAACAAACAAGATGGGTTATGGATTTATTCCCTCTGGCAAATCAAAAAAATGGAAGGTTGGGATAAAACAACAGAAATGACGAGGAGAAATATTTAGTGATCTAGGATAAGGATTGGGAGGGTTAATACAACATGTAAAGTGCCCGCTTCTGTGTACATTTCTCCATGCCAATCCGTCCACTCCTAGAATTAAGTAATTATTCATTAAAGAAAGAAAAAAAGGTTAACATCCTCTGAAATGTCTGGAAACTGATGGGAGAAAAAGAATACGTTAGAATTTCTGCTGGGAGAGATAAGAGAAGTAGTTCATTAACTGAAGGTCTTCATTTTTACCCACATTTATGAATGAGAAACCACATCTTTAACTGCAGAGTGAGTGAAAACACCGCCCCCACACGCAACCAATACAGAATACAGGACAATGAACACCACAGCAATGGCTAGGACAGTGGTGATACAATAGTGGAATAGATGATGCCTGACGAATGGTATGAATACATGAACCACACAGGACACACACACACACACACACACACACACACACACACACACACACACACACAAAAATATGGCTTCTGTAGCAAGTTTACCTGTCTCTGTATCTGTATCGGCTGACTATCAGCCTCTCTAGCTGCTCCCTCTTGCAGCTTTACACAGGAAAGATGCAAAACAAACATGTCAATTCAGCTATCTGATCTTCATCTCATGCATTAAAACATTTGACTTGAAACGTGCCTTGAACACCACTGAAGTGAAACATGCATAATCACACAAGTACATGTTGACATGGTGGACTTAACACCTCCCAACAGAAACTGCGTTGAGTGACCTGAATTACTACCGCATGGAAATACAGTTGAATGTTCAGCATTAAGAATGCATCAAACAAACAAACAAACAGCAAAATTAAAAACATTAATGTGTTCCATGCTCTGTGGATGAACACTGATGGCCTCTTTGTGACAGTACATCTCTGTCCACAATCCACCACCAGAGAGAGATCCAATGGCCTGGCTGATGTAGCATGCTAAATGAAGAGGTGTTGATGACGACTGTGGACAAAACTCATTTTTACCTGCGTCTGAGGTGCCTGTGTGTCTGTGTCCCCCCCTGTTTGCTCCTACACAGAACCCATAACACATGCTAGTCACACACCTGTCCAGTTTGGGTTTAAAGGAACACTAGGCAGTTTTTGTTATGGAACTAGTGGACTAGATGCATAGAAGGCATACAAAACCTTCTAAACAAGCATAGTATCCCTTTAATCTAACAAGGAGAAGATCCCAATTGATGAGGGACTAACATTACAACTAGTATGTGCCTTCATTCCAAGTGACTTGTGACTGTAAAAAATGACACATTGTAAGTGGTATCTGTGCCTCTAGTATCAAGCTAATTAATATAACAATGCAAACACCAGTTTTACCAGTTCAGCGTAGTTAATGAATTAGGTAAATGTATGCAAGCCACTTGACCTGTGATTAAACAAGAACAAAAACAAAAACAAAAAAAATAAATTATGTGATGTTAGTGTGGGTGGAATCTTACCGTTCTCAAGTGCCGGGCTTTCTGCTCGCGCCTCCGGAGGGTGCGGGGGGAGGGGTACGTGGGCATGGGGGGCGCCACTGAGATGTTGATGGTCACCCGCCGTTCCCTATTTGCCTGCTGCCGCTGTTGCTGGTCTGTGTGGGTGGCACACAAACGCAGAAAATTACTGAATAACAGTCTAAGCAGACACGCCTCTTGGACAACATTATGATAGATGTCTACGTATTTAGACAGAACTATCACATCATGCGTCAGCATGTCATGTGACATTCACGAGAGAGAGACACTGATAAACAGACATCACATCACAGGGAGTATGCCTCGTGAGGCCTAATTCTACAGCACTGCACTGCACAGCACGCACATGGACACAAAGACATGTTTGGAACAAACATATCATTAGTGTGGGTAGATACACACCATAAACACATATGTGTCAACATAGTCAAAATGTGTGTAATTCTGCATCTAAATGATTACCTGTGTCATAGACATTGAATGCCATCTACAGTATTAAAGTCATTTCTTTTTTGTTTAATATAAAAAGTGTGTGTGTGTGTGCGTGTGTGTGTGTGTGTGTGTGTGTGTGTGTGTGTGTGTGTGTGTGTGTGTATATTTTAGCTAAACTTCGAATCATTTTTCAACTATAATGTGTGTTTTTCAGCTGCGTGCCAGAGGTTTTTTCTTTACTCCACTAGGGGGCAGTGTTTATCTTTGGGAAACAGAAATGCAGACCTGGCTCATGACTCCATGAGAAGCCTTTGGAATGATATCAGAAAAACAAACACAAAACAGACAGGCATGAAAAACAACATGAAACAACACAGCCAGGTCATAGATCACATGCTTGTCAATATCTCCATTACTCAAAAGCCGTTTCACCAGAGCAAAACAGACCTTTGAGTAGAAGTGAGGCCTGATTACAGTAACACAGACATGCTCTACAAGTGAAATACATCTATATAAGAAAACCTTAATGGGGGTCAGCACAAGTCAAGTACACAGATGGACAAAATAATCAATATTCTGTAAATAGACACTAATAGACAATAACACTGAAGTAATTAGAGATTAGAGAGGGTGTGTGAGAAATATATATATGGAGAGAGAGAGAGAGAGAGAGAGAGAGAGAGAGAGAGAGAGAGAGAGAGAGAGATGATAGAGACTAATGTCTGACTGGCTAGGGGGCGGTTCTGGGCCTGACCTCGCTGCAGCGCCCGTAGGCTCTGTTTGGCGTGGCGATGGAGCTCCTCCACGCAGGGCGGCCGGGTGGAGGGGTGGAACACATTGCGCTGCTGGTGCCAGGGGGCCTGGTAATGCGACGTCAACTTGCTCTCCACATCCAGGTTCGACACAGCTGCAAGAGGAGAGATTGAGATGGAGAAGAGGATAGATAGGAGAAGGGAAGGAGGGAAAGAGAGAGAGGAGGGAAAACAAATGAGAGGGAGGACAACAGAGTGAGAGATGGAGGAGATGGAAAGAGGACAGGGGAGAGAGAAAGAGAGAGAGAGAGAGAGAGAGAGAGAGAGAGAGAGAGAGAGAGAGAGAGAGAGAGAGAGAGAGAGAGAGAGGGAAAGAGGAAAAGGGCCAAACGCAGAGGCGATGGATGGATGGATGGGGAGAGACAGGAGGGGCGGGGAAGGAGAAAGAACACATCAGTCAGACTTTAATGAGAGAGCTCCATCCGATTCCTCATGACACTGTTTGACACCCGCCCTGTCAGCAAAGAGCTTCTCTCTGTCTGGCTCGTCAGTCAGTCAGTCACGTTCACTTCCTTTAATAATCTCTTCAGTGCCTAAACGCAGTGATTCCCTCTTGACTTGATATTTACAGCTGAGAATAGACTGTAACAAAAGGGACCTGTCCACATCTGTACTTACTTACAGGCTCCATCGCAAAGCCAATGGAGAAATTGGTGGCAAAGCAAAAAACTCCACACAGGCAGGGGGTCCGCCAGAGCCAAAAACCCAGAAATCAACCCTACAGTGTTCCCAGAGCAGAACCCAGCATGACGGCAAAAAGCTTTCTTTTCACACACACACACACACACACACACACACACACAAATCTGCACAGAATAACACTGACAGTGCGTGTTACGATTCCTACGTGATTTGGGGGAAGTGAGGGCTTTACAAACCATGAGTGAATTCATCAATCACAGCCTGGCCTTGGGCAGAGGCTGTACATTTGTGTGCCCACTGTGGCTGTTTTACGGTGCTGCTGGCTGCCTGAACTGGACTGTTGGTGCGTGAGAAATATACGACCCTGTGGTATAACTCCAGCTCAGGTGCTGGAGGGTCTAGTGATTCCCAAATCAAGGGGAGCGCTCAGGTTTCACATTCAAAGAGATGGTGTTCACCAACCAAATTAACTGCTCAAGACTATATAGTTTTACCATGTGCAGCACTGCAATACTGGCTGTAGCTTTAACCTGGAGACTCACATTACTAGTCTATCCGGGCAGCATTTAAGAGGGCATTTTGTTTCAGGATGTGAGCTTATGTAGCATTCTATCCATTAAAGGTAGGGTTGTGAAAATCCTGGGGAAATGATTTGAGCAAGCTAGGCTAAGCTATTTGAAAATACACAATTCAGAAGTCCAATCCCCTGTCTTCAGACTTCCCCTGAAGCCACGCCTCCATAGTACATGCAGGAGCGAATTTGGGGGTGGTGGCAAATTTCATTTTTCATTTTGCAATCATTTTGACTGGTTGCTTAAACTGATTGGATGGATTTTTTTCTGTCCTTTTCGTGCCACAGATGAATAACAAATTTTATGTATGTGTTAGAGCATTTAATTAGTGGGTTGCAATTGAAGTGTGAATGTCATTTTAAGCAGTGTAGTAAAAAGCACTCCAGGAAAGCATCTCATACCCCACCTTAAAGAAGCCATCAGAGAGACTGTTTTTACATGGGCAATAATTCACCCCAGGCTTTCTCATATGTTCCTTGTTTAGTTTGCTTTATTTTGTTTGTCTTTCTCTGCACTCATTTTGTTTTGTCTTGATGTGATGTCTTTCTTGACTTGCTGTAGCACAGACAAGCTGACAAGCATGTAAGGATGTTCTCAGAGCGCCTACTGTCATTCCCCACAGCGTTATGTGAAAAGTATAAAAAGCTATGTCTGCTCATGGAAAAAAATCTGTGTTTGGGCTGTCGCGTCTGTCTCTAAATCCTCTCGCTACTTTGATGGATATTCGAATGTCCTAATCTTTCTCTGCCGAACTCACACAGAGAGCTCGAGGCCCGACTCAGGCCAGAGTTGGAATGAGTCACATTTCCTTTGCAGCCACATCCAGACACTACAGCAGTAGTTTCAAAACAAAACCACCAATGCCAAGAACCGCCACACATGGAGAACAGATTTTATCTATGTGTATTTAGTCATGTAGTAGATGATTTAGTCATATGAAGTAGTAGAGGAAAATCAACAATGACTCAAGTAGAATGATGCATTAATTGAATATACAGTAAGTAACGATCATGCGTTGCTGAAAATATGGCTTGCTCAAAGATGGTATTGGCATTCATTCACTATTTATGCTTTTGTTTGGTTTTTCGTCACAACTTCTCCTTGAAATGAGTGTTGAACGTAGGCTACTGTGTCTTGAGCCTTGACTATCTTGAACCCTGTCCTTCACTGTATCTATCTTAGCCAAAGTGACCTTTACCGGTACATGCTTACTTTTAAACTTTGGGGTGTGTGCATGGTTTCTGGGTCATCCCACCAGCACAGTGATGACAAACCGAGCAGCCAATCAGAAGTGTAAATGGGGCGTTAGGCTAATGTGCCTCTCCACAGCAAAAACAGATCAAATGTGAGCACACTGCTCTAAGATAGTGAACTTAATGTGTAGAAAAGTGTTTATACCGTAGGGTTGAGCATATCTTAATCCCAATGCCCTCCCTAACCCTGAATCGTGAACTCTTGAGAGCTCCTTGATACTGTCTGTAAAGCACCCAGAGACATGTATTGTAATTGGCACAGAATAAATATCATTGAATTGAACCCTCGAGATCAGGGTTCATGAAATAGCCAATCAGTAAGTTCATACCGGTTAAGTCTTTGAGGGTTTAGGGGTTAGGGCTGAAAGGAGACCTTTGTCTACTTAAGACTGAGGCGTTTTTGATGTGGTGAAGCCCATAGATAGAATTCTGCTTTTAATTCAGCATGGCTCTCTCTCTCTCTCTCTCTCTCTCTCTCTCTCTCTCTCTCTCTCTCTCTCTCTCTCTCTACACACACTCACACTCTACTACTCTCTCTCTCTCACACACACACACACACACACACACACACACACACACACACACACACACACACACACACACACACACACACACATTCATTTCTTACTTTCCCATTCTATCTCAATCCTGTTACTCTCTCTTCTCTCCCTGTCTCCGTCTCCTCTAACACCTAGTCATTAACATCACACACATGCCGCTCTCCCTACTACACCTCTTCTTTCAGAGACCGCCTCACATGAAAGACTCTTCTCATTCTACCGCTGCCAGCACACCACATACATCCAAAAGAACAATGAAAGCAAAGAAAGTGAAAGAAGAGGTAAAGAAAGAAAGATATTTTTTATTAAAAATTAGAAAAAAAAGTAGATGCCATCCAAAAGCTCATGACAACACAGCAGAGATGCGGTTGGCTCAAACTTTAAAAAGGGAGCTAAAAAAAAAAAGGCCAATAAAAAAGACCTCCAGTCCAGGCCTTTGATGGTATCAGATGCGCTTATTTGTTGCAGTGAGGCCTGTGTGAAAGGCAAACAGGGGGAGCGGGCTAATCAGAGAACCACACCGCATTAGCACAACAATATCTCTGGCCACTGTGAAACGCATTAGCTACGGACAATGGGCCTTAATGCAACCTGACACCTGGGCGTTTGATCACCTGGAGCCAGACCACTACTGTGTGTGTGTGTGTGTGTGTGTGTGTGTGTGTGTGTGTGTGTGTGTGTGTGTGTGTGTGTGTGTGTGTGTGTGCTTTCCTCTATGGCTGGTACACATGGGCTAAAGAGTCTAGATGCATTCATTTCAAGCTGTTTCAAGTGTGGAGATGTAAAATGTATCTATGGCCTCACATATGGGGAGGCAAGCGTGACAGTGATTAATCTGCCAGGAAATAGAAAACCAATACTGGAAAATAACCATACAATACCACAGCAACTCCACAGAAAAGAGAACAAAAATCCCAAGATGCACATACAAACACACACACACACACACACACACACACACACACACACACACACACACACACACACACACACACACACACTGTCTGCTCAGCTCAGCCCTGATACCGCAGGCACACACAGCTCAAATGTGAATAAATAAGGCAGTCTGAGCTCTCCTCTCTCCTCATTAGAAGGCAGGAGTATTAAGGCGGACAAATCTGGGTCATGAATTCAATAGAGCACTGCATGCCTGATCTCTTCAATACTGGGTGCTTGTGGATGCTCTACTACAAGGATAGCTATTAGCCTACATTTACAACAAGAGCTATTATATTATATTATATTATATTATATTATATTATATTATATTATATTATATTATATTATATTATATTATATTATATTATATTTATTGGTATTATATAAGCATATACTTGGAGAAACACATTAACCCCCAAACGAATATACATTTGTCACCTGTTTGTTGGAGAATAGTAATTTGATTGACTGGTGTGTCATTTCTTAGTGAGTTCAGACATGCTCTCCTGCAGTGTGCACCTACCAGGCCCGGCCAGCTGTACTTAACTCCAACTTCCACCTCTGGCCTTTGACCCTACTGGGGGTTTCATGAGCATGGGTCTCTTTCATCCTCTATTGGCGGGTCGGTTTGAAAATGTAAGGGCAGTAACAGATTAGGGAGTAGAACTGAAACAAGCTTTCATCTAAGATCATTTCCGATGTGCTGAAAATAATCGTCTATATGGCTTATTAGAGCGTGGGAGGACTCTATTGTTCGTCTCCTGAAGAAAAACATAACTCACACTATGGATATGTCAACAGAGGTGATGAATGGGGAATCTAGGCACCAAAAACCTCAGATGCTGGCCTGGCACGGAGGCAACCGTCCTCTCTGAAACCTTTCCAGGGATTTGGTGTGTCAGGCACACGGATAATGGATAAGTCATGTGTTTACCGGGGCACTGGCATCTGCTAGCCATTTTGCTATGCGCTCACTAGCTTTTTGGACCTGCCAGTGCAGTGCTTTGGACCAGACAACCTGTCTCTCACTCCACCCTGGTCGGCAAAGGTGTATTTCCCTTTTTCCCTATATCAATTCCCCCCCTCCTCCCTCTCTTTCTCTCTCTCTCTCTCTCTCTCTCTCTCTCTCTCTCTCTCTCTCCTTTGTTGTGGTGCCAGGTCATTCTTCTTTGCGGACCCTTTCAAGAGCAAAAACTCCCTCCATCTGAAGCCAAGTTCCAAGCCCAGTAAATGGCATGCAGTAACCCCTCTCCCACCTCCTGCGCCATGTTTCAATCACTCCTGCCCTTGATCAAAGAAGTTATAGTCGGCCAGATGCCCTCCCACAGGCAACATAACACTCCCCTCGAGCTTTTCAATCTCACCTATAGTAAAGTTTACAGATCTCAAAATTAAAGTATATAGCCATGGGTTTAAAGAGAAACATCTGCTGCACTTAATACTTTATTTCCAGTTTGCCATACATATGAAGCTGGCTTATTGGGTAAACTTGTTAAAATGCCCCAAAGTGAGAATGAAAATTGAGAAAAACTACACATTAAAGTCACCTACACAGAATACACATTTTTGGTAATCAACTGTGATATGACCAGTGAAACACACTGTATGTCTTCATGTGATGTTCCAGGATGGTAGACCTATGTTATTGTACCCCAAAGTAATTGACCAACTTGTGCAGTGCAGTCCATGCCCAACACTATAACCACAGAGAGTAAGAGCAGAGTGAGAGATACAAACATTTGTTAAGTGTTCTATTTGTGTAAAGGAAGGAGGGGGATGGGGGTCCCCGCTTTATGCAGCCCAGAGTTGAGCTCTCATACGCTGATATGAAAGATCTTTAAAAGATTTCAGACATGCAGAGAAGACCAGAATTATTCATGAATGCTCTCAACATATTAAGTTGTCTCATCTTGGTCAGTATTCAATGATCTTTGCTAAAAAAAACAATCTGTTTACAGCTAGGCTAGGCTCGTATCCGGCTAATGCTGAGAGCAGCTGCTGTGTCTCTATGAGGAGATGAAAGAGTGGGCTAGCAACACACATGGCCACGGCTCTCCCTTTGTCAGTTAGCCCGTCGGCCCGTCACCTGGCCACGTCTGTCTCCACGCTGCTAACGTGCACAGCAAGAGTGAGGCAATCAGCAGGACTCCTGGGAACATCGTTACTGGGTCCTTCCTCACAACAACACCCTTGAGCTGATGCATTAACACATGTGCTAGCCTAGTTGCCATGTACACACAGGGACAATTGCTCTGTTTGTTAGCTTAGCCAGAACAGATTTTGACACAGTTTTAACAGTGTGTTTTAGTCTGAGAGACTTAAATCCATGTTAAACTTGTGGCTAAGCTGGGTCATATTGACTAAAAGCACTACAGCTTGAAGCTTGCTGAAGTCTTGAGGCCACAATGGCAAGGTCCACTCTGAGCATCTGGCATTTGTTTTTGTCTAGAGTGCAAGAGAACTAGAGCAGGGAAGAAGATGGACATTTGGGGCCAAAAGAGAGATTTTCACACTTTCATTCCCCTGAGGACTTCTCACCCCAAGGTCAACATCATTCCACATCCTCATGAGTTTTAATGCATGTTTGTGTGCATACATGCTGCAGGTGGCATAGGCTGAGCAGCCAAGATCCACTGAGGATGAGGTGGATGATTTAATTTTATTGTTAAAGCTTGAGGGAATCCACACCTACTCATGCAGACAGCTCATTGCTACATCCCCCCCCCTTAACTGTCTGGAAAACTCTTCAACCGTGCATTCTTTCAAATAAAACTTACTTAAAAAATACTTTTTTTTCAGTGCAATTAAGGACAACATTGTGCGTATGTGCATGAGCAAGCGAGTCTTTTCTTTTCTGAGTTATCAAGTGGGCGATGTTGTTTACCCCAGACTATCATATCTCTGTGGAGGAGGTGGCTGGCGTTCAGGAGAAGCAACATTGGAGCCTTAAGTACCTCCATCCTCTTCATCTCTGCTCATTAGTCGAGACGAGACTCAATGGTAAACAAGACTAGAGCCGCTATGTCTGCGGTACACCTCTAATCTCCCAGTGCCACTCGCTTCTCCAGATCTCCCAAAGGTGCTTAAGGGCAGGCGAAAGTCACTGCACCCTGCTAAGAGACTCAGGCTAAGCTGATGGGCACCTAATGGCATCTCTGCTCATGCCAACCAAACCTAACGGATGGGCAAACCCCTTCTGGTCACTCGACTGAAATCCAGGATTTATTTTTATGTCCGGTTTGGACTAAATTTAAAACCTGGAAGGCAAGGTTTATGAGTGGAAGGGGGGATTTACATGAAATTTCTGTTTTGTGTTATTTTTTTTAAAGTTAACATTTCTGTATACTAAGTTTTTTTTTCTGGCTTGATGGCATTCTTGTTTATGAAGACGTGCCAGTAAGGGAAGGGTGTGGGGGTGGGCTGAGGCCACTGCTGGAGTGGAAGATTGTGTATGTGTGTGTGTGTGTGTGTGTGTGTGTGTGTGTGTGTGTGTGTGTTGAGTTTGTGTGTCCTCCCTTGCCTGATTGCGTGGCCCCCCGTCGAGTGCTGAACTGCTGCCCCCGCAGTGTTGGCATGGCCCCCTCAGGGAGAGGCTGGAGTACCCGTCCTGTATCCTCCAGCCTGCTGGCACTATCTCTCCCTCTTGCGCTCTATCTTTGCCCCCCCTCCTCTCTCTCTTTCTCTGTCCCTCTCTCTTTCTCTCCCTCTCTCTCTCTCTTTCTCCCCTCCTCTCTCTATCTGTCTATCTATATCTGCAGCTCTGTCTCTCTCTCTCTTTCTCTGTCCCTCTCTCTCACTCTCTCTTTCTCCCCTCCTCTCTCTATCTGTCTCCCTCTTGCGCTCTATCTTTGCCTCCCTCCTCTCTCTTTCTCTGTCTCTCTCTCTCTCTCTCTCTCTCTCTCTCTCCCCCTCCTCTCTCTATCTGTCTATCTGTCTCTGCAGCTCTGTCTCTAATTTCCTAGGCCACTCCAGTGTCCCCCTCCTCCGGAGCTCCTTCAGCCCTGAACTGATCTGAGTGCCTGTGCTGTGCTGTGCTGTGCTGTGCTGTGCTGAGCCTTGGGCTCTGCCTGCACTCGAGCACATCATCAGGGTTCAGGCGAGGACAGTCCCCAACGGGGCTGTGTAAACACATTCATCAAGCACCCAGAAATTGTGTCTCTAACAAATCCCGCTGGAATCTGGTCACAGCTAAACAACATGTTCTGGCTTATTCAGAGTGGTCTCTCCCCTCCCCAAACATGTCCTCTTTTCCAAATTGTCTTGCTCATAATTGACAGTTAAAATAAAGATGTTTTTGAGAGGTGTATAGTATGTCAAGAGCATGAATTGGCTGATGGAGGTCTTTGGGCTAAGAAAGTTTTCCTTTTAACAGCAGGAAACCACAAGGTAAACATAACACCTCTCCAACATCTTCAATAATAACATCTGCCTCACTATCCAATCAAACGCTTTTTAAGCAGGCTTCTGAAAGAATAAGGGTGTGTGTGTGTGTGTGTGTGTGTGTGTGTGTGCGTGTGTGTGTGTTAGAGGAAGAGAGTAGTGAGAGTGGCTTGTGGTTGTGTTGTCAGCTGCTTTGCCACCAACAGGCTTTGCTAACACCATTGCCTCTCCAAAACAATCACAGAAGGACAGGAGGAAATAGGCAAGAAATAAAGAAATAAACCTCCTCACTTTTACAACAAACGTGCTACGACGTGCCTTCGTGTTTTAAGCAAAAGAAGGGTTCCATCTAATACAAACACCCTATTATCAATAAACAATTCAGGGAGGTACGACAGCGGTGGTTGGAGATATTGGTGAGAGTCTGGTAATCCTCCAACACCAACACTCTGCCGAAAGACAATCCCTAAAAACAACACGATGAGAATGGGAACGGTAAGCAGTCTCTTCTTACAGGACGACTCGAGATAATTACAATGATAAAGACATTGTGCTCTGGAGACAAAAATGACAATAGATGGGAAACACAACCTGACAACCTCTCTCTATCACCTCTCTTCTTTCCTTCCCCAGATCTCTCTCTCTCTCTCTCTCTCTCTCTCTCTCTCTCTCTCTCTCTCTCTCTCTCTCTCTCTCTCTCATTCCCTTATTTCTCTCTTCAGCCCTTCCTTCCTCTATCTCTATCCCAGCATGAGCTGCTGGGCTTAACAAACAAAAACTCCGGACTCTTTGGGTCACTATGCTCCAGAAAAACAGCAACAAGGAATTCAACAAGAGGAAGTTGAAGACAGACTACATCAGTTAAGCGTAGGGGCCCATTCAGCAGTCCAGGTTTTCAGCAGAGGGATTCAGAATGCCTGCCTACCTGCCTGCCTATCTGCCTACCTGCCTGGACGGGTTGTGCTTCCTTCCTGGGTGCAGGGTGAGGGGATGAAAGCAAGCAGCCGGTTCATCCGCTGTCCTGTCTGCCAGCACCTTTTAATTACCTAGAGAGCTGGTTCAGACATGACCCAGGAGCCAAACCCCTCACCTTCACACCAAAGCTCCAACAAACACACACACACACACACACACACACACACATGCAAACAGGCCCAAATGTTACCTAATTTACCTAATGGCACTAAACTTCACACTGCCCTGCTACTGTTTGGGCTTTCCAAGTAATGTTTTTCTAAGTCACTGTCAAAGAAACACATTTCCTCTAATAGGCAATAGAAGGACAACAATTTGTTAACCACGCTCATGTTAACCAAAGGCTGGAAATCCACAAACACACAATCTACAGCCTTCTAACAGACCTTCAAACTTCTACATATTTTTTTTTTATTCCTGACAACAAATCAATGCATATAAGTGCATCACAACAACCATTGTGTGCAGAATCTCTATTCAGGTCAAGGCATTTGAAGAAAGACTTCCAGTCTCAGCACACGAGCAAGCAGACTAGAATGGCTGCAGGACACACAGACACAGAGGAGCACAGAAAACAGTGAATAATAGTGAATAATAGTGATGGCACTATACCTCGAGACCTGAGTGGCACACAGCAGCCCAGCGCCATGGCTAACAGAGGGGAAAAAGCAGCGGAATATCCTCTCTCTTTTTCTCTCTCTCTTTCTCTCAGTCCTTCCTCAAGTCATCTGCAGCTCCTGGTAACCCACTTTTCTTAGTCCCTCACAGTGTCATTGCAGAGTTTTGTCATATTCCATTGTGCGTGTCTGTCTGTGTGTGTGTTTGCATGCAAGAGGGACTGAATGTGTGTGTGTGTGTGTGTGTGTGTGCTGGCTGACTGATTGACTGAGTGACCTGCTGCTGTGCTCAGTCCCCAAAGCACTGGAACATCTGCAGGTCTTTCCCCCCCTAACCCACCACCCTCGTTTACTCACCCACCCACCCACCCAACATATCCCCCATCCCCCCACTGTTCTCCATCACCATTCCAGCAACATCCATCCACCACCACCACCCCCCAGGATAACTGCAGATGGTTCAGTCCTCTAACTACTTGGGCTACCTCTAATCTCTTTATACTCGGCTGGAGGAGTCCACAGAGACAGGGAGTGGGAGCGCTAATCCTTGCTGCCAGGGCGCTTAACTCTTGCACACTGACAGACAGTCAGACAGGGAGTGTTTGTAAGAGACTGAGAAAAGTGAGAGTTTTTGAA
>JAODXP020000022.1:7273292-7275792 GCA_027497455.2 Sardinella longiceps | reverse complement strand
GATTGCAACATCTCTGTGAGCCACAGCACACAACAACAAGATCTGAGAAGGCAAAGTCTGGGCAGGAGATATAACTTACACTGCCCCCTTGTGGACCTAACTGTCCATGTTACCCTCAAAGACCCTGCACCCTCAATGACTGGCATGAGTAAGGGAAGTATGATCAGTAAGTCTTTGAGGCCCAAGGGGACAATGAGATTCACTCATCTTTCCACCTGAATGCTAAGCTAAAGCACAACCAGGCTACTGCATAAAAAAGACCTCACGTGAGCTACAGGTAGCAGTTCACATCTTTGCAGTTCATTTACACACTGTGAGGTCTTTGCTGTGAAATATGACTATGGACTGCCACAGGACTAAACTAGCATAATTAACAAGCTAGCCCATGGGACCTGTATGAATGAATTTAATTGGCTGTCATCATTCAGTTGGGCACCCCCCTGGTTGTCTTAAATTCTCCTGGCTCACCACCCCTTGTTTGGAGTGATGTTTGACCTTTGACCCTTCAGTGAGGGGTCATGGGAGGTGAAAGGGATGAATGTCCAGCCCCCACTGGTGCACTGACAGATGACCAGTCGGGGAGTCATGTCATTCTGACTGCTTTCCCCCATCCACAGTCACCAGACCAAAAGAGGGGCCACAACACGACCTGTATTCACAAACGCGACCTTAGTGAACTTTAGGCACCTCATTACAACTGCACTATTGGCTCGAGAGGTCAGCTCTGATCTCCACTTGACACATCCCAGTGAAAGAAGGGGTCACACGCACACAGCAAAAAGCAAACAGCACCACCGCCAAAAAAAAGAGAACATTCTCTGCAAGGCTCCAAGAAGGAACACCACTGCTGATTTAAAACAGTTAAGGTCTCTCTATTTCATCCCTGGTTGGCACTGAGTATTGCAGAGATTATTTTCAGACGCAGTACAGTAATCTCTTACAACATGTTGTCATTAAAGGGAGCTCGTTATTTTGGCCTGTGTCTTCTAAGTCATCTGCAAAACTGGCAGACGTCCTGACTTCAGTCCTGAGATCAGCCTCTTTCAAACATATGGACTGACTGAGTGAATATGCTCCGATTTCATATAAAACAGATGAAGCATATTTTATCATTAGCATGGTCAAAGAACCATATGATCCTCAATACTTAGATGCATATGCGAGAGACCAGACTTTGCCTGTAAGAGTGGCCACACTAGCTGTCATGATGATTTCATAGACTTGCCATGATTTACGGTTTCTGTATTTCTTCACAAAGTCTACTGATGAGAACCTTCACCAAGCGAATACTGTAGCCCCACAAATCCCAAAAGCTTTTTTTTTTGGAAACAAAACATTATAAAAAATATCGTGTGGTAAGCCTGGTCAGAAGTAGTAAGATGTAGCAAAAAAAAGAAAGTACACAAACACTAAAAATTGAGTAAGTTCTCGCTTGATCTGACATGAGCTGATGAAATGCAAAAACATCAGCACTATTCACTACTCACATTGCAGCACAATGGGATCGGAAGGAAAATGAGTTTGAAGCACGGCTATTCTTGCTTTATGATATGGCTTGTAAAAACTTCAAAATGTTCTCTTTTACAGTGTGTAACAGTAATAATGATTTCACCCAGGGAGACTTTATCCAGAATCTTGTTTTAAGCAAAACCATAAGATGCTCTTTGACAGGAGTGTTACCATTGAGAAATCTTACTCCTACAAAGATAAAATACAGTATCTGGAGCTCATTACTGAACATTACTGAGTATAAAATTATTTCATAAAATCAGGCTGTTTCTGAAGTGTGTGCCTGTTTGGGGCGTGTGTGTGGGGGGGGGTGTAGTGTGGGAGTTGGAGGCAGAAGAAGAAAACACTACAATCCAACTCTCCCAACTTCCCCCAAATTCCCAGGTCTTCTAAATCAGGGAAAGGGATGAAAGAGGGACTAGTCCAGATTGCTTTCCTTTCCCTTTTAAGCTGATGCTGCAGCGACTGCCCTTCCCTCGGCTGTCGTTGTAACAGGCTCTGCAGTCACACTGGGACTCCCATTCTCCACTAATGGCTCTCCTGCAGGGTCAAGCCTGACTCCTGCCTCAGCCTTTGAAGTCCTCCCTCCTCCCCCGACACACACACACACACAGACACACACTCACACACACACACACACACACACACGCACACACACATACACACACACACACACACACACACACACACACACACACACACACACACACACACACACACACACACACTCACACTCACACACACACACACACACACACACACACACACACACACACACACACACACACACACACACACACACGTGCTGCACAGGTTTAGGGCAAGCGGTAGTGCAAGGCTAAAGAGGTAAAAGCGTGTTGATGGGGAGCTGTGGTGTGACTGAGTCAGTGGCTTAGAGTGGCTGGCCAACTGAGGTGTTCAGTAGCACACTGGGACACCTATAGTTAAAATCCCTGTGCCTCAAGCCCTGCTGTCCTTTGTGACCCCTCAA
>JAODXP020000022.1:7240792-7268292 GCA_027497455.2 Sardinella longiceps | reverse complement strand
AATGTTCTCTCACTATCTCTCTCTTAGTTTAATACAAAATGCACTGTCATTCTGCAACTCTTCTATCTTCAGGTGAGCCACTAAAAGCAAACAGAGCACTCCGGAAACTTCAGCCTCTAAACTTTTTGAAAAGTTTGAGTGCCCTTAATGGAGAACATATAAAAAAAAAAAACACATATAGGTGCTATAGGACCACAAGGCCGCCAACGAGTCACGTCACGCAGAACAGCCACAGAACTCCTAACTCTCCATATAACTCTCTCCCATCAAACTCAGGGTCAATCAGACCACTCCATTAGGAGCTGCTCCCTGCACCTGATTAAAGATGAATGTGCTGCTGTCCACATGAGGCTGATATAAAAAAGCATTTAAACGCCCCCCCCCCCCCCATTCCTTTCAGCGCTTCAAAGTGCCTTTCTATCTTGAGCTGCTGTCTATATTGCCTGCTGGCCGAGCAGCGCCAGAGCCCAGGTGTGTGTGTGCATGTGCATGTGTGTGTGTGTGTGTGTGTGTGTGTGTGTGTGTGTGTGTGTGTGTGTGTGTGTGTGTGTGTGTGTGTGTGTGTGTGTGTGCGAAAAATTCCCAGAGTGGAGATTTATCTCCCAGGTTTTTGGGGAGTTCTTTACCATCAAATATGAAACACCAGCAGCATGCCTTAAAACGGGAGCAGATGGCAGGTGAGAATGTAGCAGTGTGGTGTTAGTTTGGGGGAGCGGGAAGAATGTGCTGGCCATTGCACTTCTGAAGCAGTTTTGATCCTCCGGAATATTCCACCTGGCTTAGTGGTGCGCTGAGAATCGGGTTTGGGCAGCCTATGAGCTGTTATGGTGGCCTTACGGTCTGTGTATATAGTGTATGTGTGTTGTTTAGACTACATGCATGGGCTTGAGAGTGTCTGAACATACATGCACACACACACACACACACACACACACACACACACACACACACACACACACACACACACACAGACTGGCCACACACTGGTACTGTAGGTGTTATTCTTGTGAATGTGGATGAAGTACTGAATGGATGCCAGATTCATAGATGTAGACACACACACATACAGAGTGCCTTTTAATAATAGGGTAAGGATATGCTCTGTGTGTGTGTGTGTGTGTGTGTGTGTGTGTGTGTGTGTGTGTGTGTGTGTGTGTGTGTGTGTGTGTGTGTGTGTGTGTGATATATGTCAAGACTTGGGTGTGTCTTGTCTCCAGGGTCTACTAGACACAGTAGTGATGGAGACAGCAGACACGCAGTCTAACCTAAAAAAAAAACATCACTGGGTTCTCCTTTGTCATCTGTGCCATCACAGTGTAAGACGTCACTAGGTGTATGCACGCATGTGTGTGTGTGTGTGTGTGTGTGTGTGTGTGTGTGTGTGTGTCTGAGAGACTATGACGTATGCTGGGCGCATCCCGATATTTCGTGTCAGTTGTGCCAGCAAATGGCACAGGGAAGCCATCGCAAGTGTTATTTTTAACTCAGTGTCTCCATGGAAACCGGCACATATGCCAGAGAGCCCAGGGCTCCTGTGTGTGTGTGTGTGTGTGTGTGTGTGTGTGTGTGTGTGTGTGTGTGTGTGTGTGTGTGTGCGCTGCTGTGGTGCTTACAGCAGGGCCAGAGTACCTTCATCTGGAGTGGGCACAGTGGGAATTGTAATCGCACACACACACACACACACACACACACACACACACACACACACACACACACACACACACACACACACACACACACACACTCAGACTTTCATTCAGTCTGTCTTTCTCTCTCCCTATCCCTCTCTCACTGAGACACACACACACACACACACACTCCCATCTCTCTCTCTCTCTCTCTCTCTCTCTCTCTCTCTCTCTCTCTCTCTCTCTCTAAGCCCAAAACAGGATGACAAGCACAGTGTGCCAGCTGTGTATGAACAAAAGTCTGTTTGTTTATCTGACTTCCTGTGCACACTTGTACATCCCCATAAGCGTGTGTTTACACGCTCATTCACAAGCAAGTTGCCGCTGTCGCCACATCTCTGCCCTGATTAGAGGAGTCGGATAGGAGAGGACAGAGTGTGTAATCAGCAGCAAACCCCCGGCAGCCAGCCGCCCATCTTGTCTCTTTCAGGAAAACAGACAGAGTCTGCTGTAGGGTGTGGCTATGTGTGTGTGTGTGTGTGTGTGTGTGTGTGTGTGTGTGTGTGTGTGTGTGTGTGTGTGTGTGTGTGTGTGTGTGTGTGTGTGTGTGTGTGTGTGTGTGTGTGTGTGTGTGTGTGTGTGTGTGTGTGTATGTGTGTGTGTGTGTGTGTGTGTGTGTGTGTGGCTGTACACATCTGCTTGTGTGTGTGCAGTGTCTGTGTGTGTGTGTGTGTGTGTGTGTGTGTGTGTGTGTGTGTGTGTGTGTGTGTGTGTGTGTGTGTGTGTGTGTGTGTGTGTGTGTGTGTGTGTGTGTGTGTGTGTGTGTGTGTGTGTGTGTGGGCGTGTGTGAATGTATCACACGATGAAAGATGTGATGGGATCTCAAAGGGAAGCTTCGCTCCCCCATATCACACCAGCATTGCACACTGGGACTCTGGGCCATGACTACAGCAGCTAGAGCAGAAACTATGCACTGCTTCTCTTTTCTGACAAACTTAAGACTGGGCCTTACTGTCAACAACAACAACAACAACAACAACAACAACAACAACAACAATAACAACCATTACTACAACAACGATTCTCTCTTGATAAAAAAATGTGTGCTGTTTGCAACATGTGCTTATAACAGAGTTTATAACATGTTCAGACAAGTCACTTGCTCTATTGGAAGCATTAAGTCAATCCATTGGATGTCATAAATAAAAGAAGGTACTTACCTACAGAGGATGAGGCGGGCACAAAGAACAGGTCAAGAGGAGACATGAAAAAGGAAGAAAAGGAAGGATTTATTAGTGATATGTTTTCAATGGCATTGGAGAAATAGTCAACCTTATTCAACCTGTCAAGCAGGACGTATTAAAGTCACGTAACACAAATGAAGTCATAGACTGAAGTAAATGAAGTGGATCAAAACTCTGCCAATGTCAAATGTGGACAGGCAGGTTGGATGAACACCTTTGAGTGGAATAGACAGTTTCAGGGTTAACATACAGTAGATGTAGTTCCTGTCATCTGTCACAGCACCACAACTGGCACCATTTGTATTGGACCATTAACAGTCATTAAAGTTCACCCACTGCAGTGGCAGCACCGAGCATCGAGTACATACACGGGTGGGCACAGGAGTGGCAGAAGGGGGCATGTTCAGGGCAGGGGAAGATGGAGGATGGAAGTGTAGAGGACTAATCTTCCCAGAATGCCTCTCTCTATGACTCCACCCTGCTCTTAGCAGCCTGTACCGGCCAACAATGATGCACAGAGAGAGAGAGAGAGAGAGAGAGAGAGAGAGAGAGAGAGAGAGGTGATGGCCTCAACACCATTATCCTCTAGGGGACAAGCCTGGGTAGGCTTGACTACACAACAGTAAAAGAGTCCACTAACTGGCTTTTCACACACACACACACACACACACACACACACACACACACACACACACACACACACACACACACACACACACACACACACACACACACACACACACAGAAATTCACCAAAAAAACACAGAGAAGGACAAAGCAGCTATTTTGTTAGACATGAAGAAAAGAAGGGGGCGAGGGTGTTGTTGGGGCCATTTTGAACAAGGTCAAGCATTTGTGTTGAACTGTATTGACCTCTCTGGTGGGGTTTGGCCAGAGATGTCATGTGAAAAGGGCAAGCGAAATAAACTTGCGTAGGTTTGGCAGCTGGCAGAACTGATGGAGATTTTAACACTGGATGTCTTTGGCAGGCTCAAGACAGTCTCAAGGCACAGGGACTTCCAGAACAGCGAGTGCATGCAGTTTCAACTGGGGTAAAACTGTGTGAGTGTGTGTGTGTGTGTGTGTGTGTGTGTGTGTGTGTGTGTGTGTGTGTGTGTGTGTGTGTGTGTGTTCCCAACAAATCCCAGTTATTGGCACAGAAGCAGCCAGATTGAAATGAGCTGGAATGAATTTGAAGTTTGCATTATGGATTGCGTCCCATGGTGCACACACACACACACACACACACACACACACACACACACACACACACACACACACACACACACACACACACAGGAGTGGTACATTTTACAGAATCATGCACAGACAGCAACCTCAGCTGCACCATCCCTTGGCTAAGCATTGCCGCATCTGATTGGTCCACAAGAGTGGGGTTCATGTGGATGGGTAGCAACAACTCCGACTGCCACACACACACACACACACACACTCGCTCACACACTTGCTCACCCTCTCTCGCTGCCTCTCCAAGTCTCTCCTCCACCCTCCTTCTTTTTTTTTAGCCTTCCCTCTCCCCCACTCCCCCTCTCTGTCTCCCTCTCTCTCCCCCCACCCTCCATGCTTCTCCTAGCCACTAATCTACAGCGGCAGGCTCTTCGTAATGACGAGCTCTGTTGTTATGCCGTGGCAGAGTAGTACTAGGAACAGCCAATAACATGCCTCGGTGTGTATCAAACATTGTCCCCTTCTCTCTTTCTTACTTCCTCTCTCTCCCTTTCTCTCTCTCTTTCTCTCTGTCTCTCTCTCTCTCTCTCTCTCACACACACACACGAACACACACACACACACACACACACAGCACACACACACACCAGACAGCAGACACACACACTCTCTCCTTAGTGTAGTGTAAGGCAGTTTTGATATTAGTCAGAGCCCTGGAGAATGTAGGTCATTCCCTTTTTTTGTGCTCACTAAAGAAAGAACTCCCCCCTTGCCAGAAATAGACCTCAAGAAAACACATCAGGTGGTCACTCAACAGTCTCAATATACTGACCACGACAGTGCCAATCACTAATATATAACATAATATATGTAACATAATAATATATACATGTATATAACATAACATAAATAAAACATATTCTGTACAGGTAAAATGGCAGTTATACAGCTGTCACTGGTAAGAAGGAAGTAAATGCAAGTAAATATTTTCTGTTCCTGCTATGACTTCATGCTATGCTCTGTCACACGCTGGCAGAGCAGAGCACATTTTGCAAGATATGGTGGCTGGAAAACAAACACAATTCCCATGATATCAATTCATCGCCTGGGGCAGGGTGCCACGGCTACAAGTACAGTGTAGTCCTGACACGGGTGTGTGTGTAAGTGTTTGTGTGTGTGTGCGTGTGTGTGTGTGTGTGTGTGTGTGTGTGTGGGGGGGGGTTTGGGGGGTGGTGTTCTGGAAGCAAACCAACGATAGAAATAGTCAACAACAGGGGTGTGTCCTCTATGTTATTATACCCTCTGCCCTAGTGGAAAAGTAGAGCCAAAAAATAACACTCTTGAGTTTGATCTATGAGGCTGCTCCAAAAATTTAACAGCTCCCAAATTCCCCCTCCGCAGCACACAAAACCCTCAGCGTAATACGCTTCAGCATGATGAAGTGGCAACTCCTTTAAGATGGAAGCAACTTAGCAATTCCCGTCTGATAGCGCTAGAGGAAATCCATGTTATGATTGATGAGGCTCTTATAGACTACGGCCACACCCCACCTCTGACAGTTAACTGACGTGAGCTGATGTATGATCTGTAGTGTCCCCCCACAACACACACACACACACACACACACACACACACACACACACACACACACACACACACCCATGTCTTGGGGTTGCCTCCACAAGTCATTCATCATCAGCTGTCAGTTAGCCTCGGCTGAAGTAGTTTCCTGTCTACTGGACAATGGCCAAGACACAGACGTCCCACAGCTCCTCTCTCATTCTGCAGCTTTATGTATGTGCATACGTGTGTGTGTGACTATCTATCTATCTATCTATCTATCTATCTATCTATCTATCTATCTATCTATCTATCTATCTATCTAATGTATGTATGTATGTATGTATCTATGTATGCATGTATCTATCTACAGTATCTATCTATCTATTTACAGCTATCTATCTATCTATTTATCTATCTATCTATCTACAGTCTATCTATCTATCTATCTATCTATCTATCTATCTATCTATCTATCTATCTATCTATCATTTATGTGTGCCTCTGTTCTTTGCTGTCTCTGAGGGCGTGGAGTCCAGATCACACACACATATGGGAGCATCGGCAGTGAGGCTCAGGCCGGGTGGCCACCCAAGTTGGGCCGGGAGGTGAGACCACCAGAGACCACCAGCACCAGCACCGCCATAGAGATGGGTAGGAGGATGGTGGGGTAGGGGGGGAAAGGAGCGGAGACAAGAGGGGCTTCACCTTTCTCCCATAAACCTGCTTCTAATGCGTCCGGATCGGCCAAACACATGGCTTCCCTTTGAAGGGGCTGCCTATCTAAATATGGGCCGGGAAGATAACGGGCCGCTGAGTGGCTCTCTGGGCGAACAGAGAGATGATCCAAAACAGAGGTACTCCTCCTCCTCCCCCTCTCCCTCTTCTCCTCTTCCCTCTCCTCCTCCCTCTCCTCCTTCCCCTCATCCTCCTCCACTGCCTCCTCCGGCTCTCTTCCTGGACTTCTCTCTGCAATCCCAAAATTAAATACAAAATTTCTCTGTCCATTGCTTGAGCCCAGTTCTCTGTGTGTGTGTGTGTGTGTGTGTGTGTGTGTGTGTGTGTATGTGTGGACACTGGACAGCAATATTCATTGATAAGTGATCTCCCCGGATGAAAAAGTCTCACAAATAGTTGAATCCGTGAGCCAGGAGCCTGACAGACTGTGGAAAATAAAACCCATTTGAAATATTGCTGTGGCTTGGCCCCGGCCGCACAACTTGGACGATATCTCAAAAATGAGCCAGAGAGAGAGAAAGAAAGAAAGAGAAGATGCCTGCATTGCGCCGCGCCGATAACTTGACAGAAAGCGTGCCAGCTCCGGACAGTTTAATGAATCTAGGATTGTCTTCGTCCAGTTTCTACGACTCAAGTATGAGATTTATGTTTACATTTTGGAAATGCTCCTTTCGCTGTGTTTAGTTCCAGCCCAACGGTCTGATAAACCACAGGAAGGGGAGCGACTTTCTGGGGAGTTACAAACAGGGATGGAAAAACAAGACTTTAACGATAGACCTTCTGACCGTCCCTAAAGAGCCGTATTGACCAGCACTGGGGGGATAATAAATTACTTTTGTGAACGCTACCAAGACACCTATCGCTAATTTAGAACTGCATAATTTCACACACAGACACACACACACACATAAAACTTAGCCCGGATATTTCCTGTCATTTCACACTGGCTTCACAGAGAGAGAATAACATCATTAACACACACACACACACACACACACACACACACACACACACACACACACACACACACACACACACACACACGCACACACGCACACACACAGAATAATTTTCAGGAAGCTTGGGGCCAAGATCACCACGGACCTGTTGTCCGTTTCTCTGAAGCACCTGTGGGACTCTGGCCAAGTCATAAAAAGCGGCGCAAGCCTCTAAATCTATGCAACATTAGCCCCCACCCCACCCCACCCTAACTCCCTCTTGTTTCCCCCTTGCCTCATCTCTCCCTCTGCAAATAAGGCAGGGCAAGGGCAAGAGCCTCACATCTGTTTGCAGTGGCCTGGAGGAATGAAGCTAAGCTAACCTCCCTTTTGGTTCACTGAGGCCGCACCCCTGCAGCCAAGCATCCTTATAAGGGGAAACAGTGGAATTTCTTCCCCCACCGTCCATACTCCCTAAATTTAAACGCTGATCAAAAAGACCTGGAACCCCCCCACCCCACCCCCATCCCCTTATGCCCACCAACCCTTCTGCCACCAATAGTATAGCCCTCTTACCCCCCACCCTCACCCCCATCCCCACCCAACGCTTTCAGCTGAGTAAATAGCCTTACATCTGCGGAACGTGCTAGAAGTTTGGGTGTGTCCCCCGCTGAGGGCAAAGGGGACATGTGTGCATGGGGTCTTTTGGGGTCTGACCCTGTGGACCCCAACATTCTTCCCCTTCACACACACACACACACACACACACACACACACACACACACACACACACACACACACACATACGTATGTACGCTTAAACACTTCACCTCACAGGGTTAAGGTAAACATGTTAAGTGTTTCCTCGTGTTAGAGGGATTTTTCTCACTAAGGTGTGTAAAGAGGGATAAGCAATTTCTCCTGGAAATGTGGCTTTCAACCAGTTTCCTCAAGCACCCTTGAGGATGAAAGCACCTGCCCAATTCTGCACCCTATGAGGTCTGCACACTTTGCGAGTGACGAGTGTAGAGTCTACGTTCGGCACAGATGCTGGACGATAACGCCGGGTAGCGAGCACCACTAGAACCTGATTTCAATTAGCTGCTGCTTTTTGCTTGTGATTTTACATGAGCTCACCCATACTGAACTTAACTGAATGACGCATTCTACACACACACACACACACACACACACACACACACACACACACACACACAGACACAGAACACACACACACACACACACACACACACACACACACACACACAGAGACACACACAGACACACACACACACACACAGTACTGAGCACAACACAGACAGAAACACATGGAGGGCATTAGAAAGGCCAAATTCTCGGTAAATTGAATACTGAGGAAGCTCCGCGGGGTCTGCTCTGCTGCATGGTTTGGCATTTGGACGAGCAGCACTAAGGAGAAACTGCACAAAGTCGGTCCCAGGGGTGGTGAGCGCAGAGGACAAGTTCTCAGCACAGCAGCCCGACGAGCTTTTCATTACATCACAAAATGCATTAGGCATGTTTCCCTGAGAAGACTAATATTATCTTCACGTCGACTTTTTTTTTTTTCCTTCTTTTTTTGTCACATGGCCGTTTGGCTTTGCTGTGTCTGTCCAGAGAGACTAGCATTTGTAAATACCACGAGGACACACACATTCGCCGACCCAGAGGCACTTCCTCATACTGGTGTGGCAAATGCGAGAGCTCTGTATGCGAGCGACAAGGAAAACATACTCCATATACTGTACTCAACCTGGTGTCTGTCACTCTCTCTCTATAGCTTTATGTTGCAGTTGCAGTCAGCGTTGACGTCTTTGCCCTTTTTGTTTGTTTACAGTGTGCCAAGGGACAAAACCCCAGCGATAGAGAGAGAGAGAGAGAGAGAGAGAGAGAGAGAGAGAGAGAGAGAGAGAGAGAGAGAGAGAGAGAGAGAGAGAGAGTGAAGTCTCTGGGAATCTGCCATGTTTGGCAGCAGAGTCAGATGGACTGACATTTTTCTTGCTCGCATCAGAAAGCCCATCATTTCTCACAGGAGACTACGGCGTCAGGCGATGGATGCAAGAACTCCTCAGAGACGGAATCACTTCTACATCCCTGAGCCGAGGCAGACAGTGACAGTGACGGCTCGCTGGCTGACCTATTTTATTGGCTCCGTGTTTATGTCTGACTAAAACTGTAGGCAGAAACCTGTATGTATTTTTAGGATATTTGGGAGAATATTTATTAGCTTTCAAGACAGACACACACACACACACACACACACACACACACACACACACACACACACACACACACACAATACAACACACACACACACACACACACACACACACACACATAAACTATGTAGCTACAGACACACAAGTACACACACACACACCCACCCACATCCACACACACACACACAATCTATGATATGTAGCTACAGTTGAGGGAATGACAAGATAAAGCAGTGATGAATCCCCCTGGAATGAAAGGACAAGGCCCTTTATCGCAGAGTGATGAGCAGTGACTGATCTATCAAGGAGTTACACAAATACTATGAAGCGGCAGAGGGGAAATGAAAAACACTGCTTGCCTTTCAACCAAAGCTAATGCATCACCATGGAGATTATTGTTGTTATCTCAGATGAGACGCCAGACAATCTCTTGTTTTCCATTGGCTGGCTGGCTCTTCAGAAAGCCAATGAGGGCTGAGATATCAATAACAGGGGAGAAGTGAAGACAGAGGGAGAGGGTTTGGCCAGCAGAGGTACCGGTGATAGTGCTGTGTGTGTGTGTGTGTGTGTGTGTGTGTGTGTGTGTGTGTGTGTGTGTATCAAGCAAAAGACCCTTCTCTATCTCTAGATGCCCACTCTATTCCAGCCTGGCTGGCTCTGTCAGTACACAGTGAACTCTTTGCAGGCAGAGATCGCAGGATGGGATCTGTTGAGCTGTACATCAAAGTCCTGCCTGAAGAGTTTACTTGTGTTTGTGTTTCATATTTCACTTCTTTTTTATCTCCAAATCAGACAGGCACACCCCAAGCCTTTCCCTTATATAGATAAAACTGACTTTCTCTGCGCTCTGTTTTGCTCTCTCTCTCTCTCTGCTCTCTCTCTCTCTCTCTCTCTTTCTCTCTCTATCCTTCTTTTTCTCTGTTTTTGTCTTCTCCCACACACATGCTTCTTCTGTTCAGTAGAAATCCGACAGGGCATTCTTCTGTGAACACTCCCCACCCCAGCCCAGCCCTTGCTCCCTGTTCTGAGGTCCCCAAACAAACCAAAGCAGCTGTTGGAGGCTGCCCTGGACTTAGAGAGAGATACTAAAATAAAGACAGTCAGGGTGGTAGAGAAAAGCATACAAGCAGGAACACAGAGGACGAAATGAAGAAAGAAAATGAAATGACCTAATAATAAGACATTGTGATGTTCTAGTCAGGATGGATATAATTAAAGGTGAAAGCCTGTGTGATATGACCCAAAAGTATATTGCAACATCATAAAAAGTTCGGACATATTATGCCAGGGAGCTGAATTTTGATATGTTTGTGCAGGCCAGAGAAGACCGCTTGCTAGTTGAGATGGCACCGATAGCTTCATCTTTTTTTTCTCCCCCCTCCTACTCTGTCTCAGGGCTTATTTATGCTGTTTGGCATGGCTGCCATACTTGTTTAACCAGACATTTTCAACAGCGGCAGCGGCCTCTGCTTATTGACGACACGTTGGCGAGCCCCAGTGTAAACCTCGAGTCACTCTCAATTTTCTTGTCTTCCACCACACATGGTTCAATCAGGGAGCCATAGAAGTGTCATAAAGACGCAGTGTGTGTGTGTACTGTTTGGTGTCTGCGATTTGTTTGGGGGTAAACATTGCTTGGGACCAGATGGAAGGAAACACAAACAGCATGTGACGGCAAGCGGTTTCACCATTCCAAAGAAGACAGAGGCAGAATGTGTGTATGTGCGCATGTTTGTGCATGTGTGTGTGTGTGTGTGTGTTTATGTGTGTGTATGACAGAGAGAGAGAGAGAGAAAAAGACATACACACACACAGAGAGAGAGAGAGAGAGAGAGAGAGAGAGAGAGAGAGAGAGAGAGAGAGAGAGAGAGAGAGAGAGAGACTTTGTTTGCAATAGTTCTGGATCGCCAGTCCAAGACACTTTTGTCAAGACGGCTGATGATGTTTTGGGCTTTATGCTCCTGCCAAAAGCAACACCTTTCCAACTTTTTCAACACCATAAAACCACACAGGAATGCTGGAAGCCAGTGAGGTTAGCCTAACCAAAAACAAACCCCTGATTCACTCCACTTTCACAATTGAGCATTCTGTTTCTTTTATTCACCTCCTGCTTCATCTCCGCTTTGTCTCTGTCTCAAGTTTATTCTTTTCACATTGCTAGCCATGGAGGATGAGGTGTGCTTCACCACTGAGCAAAAAATGAGTCTTTCGGAGCTCGACTTTGTCTTGTAAAGAGTCCCACAACAATCTGAGTGAGAAAGAAATGCAAAGGAAAGGCACACACTCACACTCACACACACACACACACACACACACACACACACACACACACACACACAAAATGGGACTCCATTATGTGAGTTGTGCAGGGTGAAGGATTTGGGCCCGCAAAGCCAGCTCAGGGGAGCCAATCTGGGAAAGCATTCAGGCCGAGCACGAAGGAGAGAGAGAGAGAGAAAGAAGAAAAAAGACAAGGCACAAAGCACCTGCTGGATGCTGATCTCCCTCGGTAACACTCTTCTATTTACTCCCTTCACCCCTTCCAAAGACTATGACCGCTTGTAAAAAAGTAACTATTGTCAACACAACAAGGAATTCACTGTGGTGATAAAAAACGGCTTTAAATTCCACAAGAAAGACAGACGGTCATACAATGCACTTCGATCTTGCTCTCCCTCTCAAACGGAGGCACAGATGGTGAGGGGTTTTCTTGTGGTAGTTGCCTTATTCAGTCAGATCGGCCTCTGGGAATGGTGTGAGGTGGCATATTAGTTATAATAACACCATGCTTACCTTATGAATGTTCCAAGCCAGACATTACAAATGCCATGTTTATATCTGAAGAGAACACTTGGAATTGGCTCCTACATTCTTTGCAGTGCACCACTTGTCGGCACAGATGTAATGCTAACACTATGCCAGTCCTTTCCGGACCAATTTAACAAACAGCATGCTTCTGTGTATAGTTTAGAAGATAATAGCACTATGCTATACTAGCGCTATGCTATGCTGCTAGCACAGTAAATAATCAAGTATGTATATTTACTATGCTGTAATTAGCTTTGGAAAATGATTCAGTGCAACCCTCGGGCTCTTAATGACATACTGTAAATAGCAACAGGGCCAGACTTGAACAAATGCAACGGAATTTGATAATCCTTTAGATGGATTTCAGATCAGCGGTGAAACTGCTCTGTCGGATCACATTTTCATCACCAGCATTTGAAAGGAAGCACTTGAATGGAATGGCAGTGCTTAAACTCATTCTCAAGCAGAGGGTAAGATGAATCATTCCATTTCACCTGACTGAAAACATATGATTGTTGTGAAATATCAGGCAAATATTAGGGATTGCCAAAACATCTGGACCCCATCCAAGAGGACAAGGTAGGAATCAGTAGAGACGGTTTTATAAGAGGAGACAGGTTATCAAAATTTATTACAGCAGTATGTGATGCAAAGATGGCGAAAGTGAGAAGTCCTGCCGGTAAAAGCAGCCAATTCCGTTGTTTGACATGGCATGATTGACAGTTTTTTGTTTATTTTCTCCACCATAGCCATGTGGTGGATGTTAGCACTGTAGTTGGACCAAATTCATGTTTAGGGAAGAGTGTTTTAAAGCGTTATTTGGGCAACCCCTGCAAAGATATCTACATTGTTCAATTCAGAATTAAACAAGGATTCACTTTTTAAGTGAATACGACCTGCTAAGCTGATGATATATAGAAAACTGTCCGAGGGCATCTCCAAGAGTAAAGGGACTTGCCTTACAAAGACTTTAGCATCAGTCATCATTATGCTGGCATCTAAAATGACTTGAACACAAGAAGGTCTGTCTTACTGTAATTGACACATTCCATGAACATGACCCTTTGGCCTTATAACATTGTGCTGTTCATCAACAAAAGCTAAATGTGTAAGCTTACATAAGTAAAAATACCAACCGACTCAACCATTGTTGGGAAAGGCCTTGAATATACCTGTTCTTTAGGTCTTCAATAAACTTACTGCACACCACTTTGAATGGTGAGGTATTTCAAGCATCCAATAAGGTAATGAGAAATTCCTGTGTTGTAAAGGCCTAATCCTTTTTCGACTACATATTTGACTTTAACAAATGAAGACCTTGTAATAACATTAGCCAAGAGGGAAAAAAAGAGGTGAGTAACAACGTGTCATATTAAGGCTAAAATATAATTATTTCAAAATCTTCTCATAAACCACATGGGAATAGATTTTAGATCTATGAGACACTATTCAAAGAATGGGACACTATTCAAAGAATATTTTAGATCTATGAGACACTATTCAAAGAATCTTTTAATCACCAACTATCCTAATTAAATTCCCACTGTCAGGAAACGAAGTAACCCCAATGACATCAGTAATGGACCAATGTAGCAGCAACAAAAGAAACAAAATCTGTTAGCGTGCCATAAAGAGTGTAGTTTTGACTTCACACTCCACAAAAGGAAAAAAAAAAACTAATTGCTTCCGATGACATGCCGTCTCGAAATGGTGGTCATTCCTTCCAGCAACTGTCCTCCTTGGACCGGGGACCAACTGCTTCCTCTCTGCCCCCTGTCCCAGCACCCTTCCTGGCCTGCCGTCCTGGACTACGCCCTACTCAGCTGTTCATCAAAGCCAAGGCACATCCTGCGCGCTGACAGGGCCTGCTGGACTTCAAAGCTCTCGGAAGTGCAAGGGACTCCTAAACAATGAGGGCCTACTACCTACCGAAATAGCATCCCATTTTTACTCGGAAGCCATCAAAGGAAGCCAAATATGCTCTTACGCCTCATCCTGAAGCGCGTATGATGACGAACCGGCATGACCTTCCTCTGTTTCTCGGCAGCCGAGGAGTGCGAGGTCTTTCCGAGTAAGATCTTCCCACCGGCTCAATGTCGCGTCTGTGAGTGGCTGTGTGATCTGTGTGACTGATAAGCTCTGAGTCTCCATCGGCAAGAAAAATCAGCACCGCTTCCAGTGAAGAGCACAAGTGAAGCATGTGGCGTGTGAAGGCATGGCTGCTTCATCTGAATGGGAGCAGGTATAAGCAGACACTCAGGTTTCAGCAGAAACGATGAAAAAATAAAACATGCGGTAAAAAGAAAAAAAAAAATCAACGTCTTATATAAGAAATATGGATACTGTGTGGAGACACAGTCCTTGTCTTCGCTAGATATTGCATGAATACGCCAAAGATGAAGCATGACTCAAATATTTAAATGTGCAAAAATACACACACACACACATACACACATACACACACACACACACACACACACAAAGCTATCAGAAGGGCCATCTGTGTTGAACTGTGCTTCCTACGGTGGTTGCAGGATGTCCTTGTGTCACCATGGCAGCCTGTTGTACAGCTGGGCTTTTATTAGCTGAAGTGTAGCGACACAAAGTTGAAAACAGCAATCAATTCCTCCAATTTATTTGTGCCTCAAGGACAGAGAATTCTCTAGACGTATCTACAGAGAGCTACTGGAGTCTCAGAGATTGCTGACCATACTGTCAGTAAAAGCATGAGTACACGCCGACACAAAAACAAAAATCCTAACATCCCCATTGGATGGGACAGGATTAAAGAGCGGCATGTGTGTGTGTACTGACACAGACAAAAACACAGACTCTGATTGGACAGCGACGCGTGGCCAGTTGGCCAATGGCCTCATTTTGCATTGTTTGTGAGAGAGCGTGCTTGTTTGTGTGTGTGTGTGTGTGTGTTTGTGAGTGTGGGTGTGTTTATGTGCAGTCTGCGCGGCACAGATCAGACTTCATTCTGTTTGCTGTCGACATGCTGTCCTTCAGTCTGTCCCCTTTCCCATCTCTCTCTCTCTATCATTCTCACGCAATCCTTCTGTTGTTTTTTTTTCTCAGTTTCACTCACTCATTCATTTCTTCACTCATTCACTCACTCACTCACTCACTCACTCACATGCTTTCTGACCACTGCAGTGAAGCCAACCAAGCAAGATGATTTCATTGTCCAGCCCAGCCCTTTCCAACCCCACCCCCCCAGCAGCAAGTGCTCTTCTCCCACTCCCTCTTGGCCCCATTAGCCTAGCCCACTTCGCCTACTTATTAAACAAATCAGTCTCCATAGCAGCTACCAAATTAACCCAGAAAACAATGCTCTCGTCACCACTACAGCCCCTTCACAGATTTTAAACCAATCTGCTGGTCCCCCAACACCCCCCCCTCCCCTCCCCACCACCTCCTCCATCCTGCCACACACACACACACACACACACACACACACACACACACACACACACACACACACACACATACATTCTTTTACCCATCCTCTTTATCCAACAGCAAACAGGGCTTCTCAAAGACACTGAAAGACCTTGGCATACCACTTTTTTATTACAGACATTTCCTCCTCAAGTGGAATGTCCTCTTTTCTGTTCCTTTCACCTCCTCTGCGTCGTGTGTGTGTGTGTGATTAAATTTGTGCCACCTCCCGAGAATTAAAACACACCTTCCAATCCCTCAGCAGTGTGCAGCAGCAAGGTCTTATTTTTTTTTTCACCTCTTGTGCGGTTGCACTATTTACCCACTCTGAATCTTTTATGTGGCTGAGTCCCGGCGTCGGGGGCACCATGGAGCGGCATAAATGCGAGTTGGCAGCCCGAGCGCAGCTTGCCTGGCAACACTGAGGAACAGCGCTCCAGTCCGTGTGCCGGTACGGCTCCTGACCACGGTTTCCAGCATGCCGTGTGGAGTTGTGGCTGTTAAGCCAGCCCTGAACGCTGTGTCTATAAGGGGGCCGGGCAGATTCAGCCGACTAAACTGTGGCAGGTTGTCCTGGGGTAGCAGTAGACAGAATCTGGCTGCAATTACACCCACCACCCACCTTAATTTCAAAATGAGCCCCCCTTCTTTTTTAATGGGGCTAGCGGTTGCAATTTGAGGCTGGCTGGCCACCTTAGAATAATTGTCAACACCAGCTGCAGAGACCATTTTAAAGGTAGTGGCAAGTCCTTGGCCTATTAAATCAAACCTTATTTCACCCACTTTCATGATGTTCTCCTCCCCCCTTCATTAGCAACATGGCCTTCAGAAGGTAGGCACACTTTCAGTTTCAAATAACATCTCAGATGAACAGAATTCTACACTAAAAAAGCACAAAGTACACGTTGCACCACAGAGGGGAATTTAGCAGAATATAATATAAACTTTTTAAATATAAAATCATGAGGAGAGAAAAAAAAAAGTTCACTCTTGAGAACAAAAGCTGCAAGGTCAGAAGCGTACACACACCCACCCTCCAGGTGTCCCAACTGACAGGATCGTTCCATTCCGGTCCCCTTCTCACGCTTGGTTCTCAGGATAAATAAAAAAAATCAGGGATTGGAGAAAAGAGACAGGCCCTTTTCATGAAGGCCCGGCCCTTGCTGTGCCCTAGAGCTCAAAAGGCAAGGCAGCTTAAAGCAGAGCCACTGCCATTCAGACGCAGTCATGAAGTCACCTCTTAAACGCATCACCTCTTCACTGCCACTGGCTTGAAGGCTTGCAACAGTCGGACAATGCAGATTTCACATGGTTGTCCAATAGTATCAACATGCACCTTCTCTATGGCAAAGGACCTTTTCAGTGCCACAGACCAAAGCCAGGATTCAGGGTTAAAGTGTTAAAGAGAAATAGTGAGAGGAATTGTATTATACAATATTATGCTTATCAGTTATCATTAAAGTGAATCAGAAAATCAAGAATGTAAGGCTACAACTTTCACTGAATGGTTATGGTCTGTGCAACAGCTGTAGAGGAGTTGATTTAAACAAAGTCCACAACTCTTAAATCTTGCTTTGATTATCTGAGACGTTCACTGGCTGATGGCCAGCAAGAGCCTCCCAATTTTACACCTTGTTTTGAAACTCTTCTACCTCTACCAACAAAAGAGAGACTTTGGGAAACATAAACATTAGGCAATAGTACCGGTCACGTGTGTGTGTGTGTGTGTGTGTGTGTGTGTGTGTGTGTGTGTGTGTGTGTGTGTGTGTGTGTGTGTGTTGCACTTCTTGTGTGGCCGTAGTATTTTAACTGTGAGAAGATCGGGGATTGGAAATGCGGATGGGCGACTGCAGCCAACAAAGCTTTTAGGAGTAGTATCGACTTCAGTGTGGGCCTCAGGACTCTACTGCTCTCCTGTTGGACCCTAGAACAGGGTCTGATTAAGGGACAAACGCACACACACACACACACACACACACACACACACACACACACACACACACACACACACACACACACACTTACATGCACATACAGTACATTGTGCACACACACACCCACACACTCACAAGAAAGATAGGCTGCATTAGTGAAACACTCTCTGGGTGGGATTCATTTGAGAAAGGACAACCACTGGCACTCTAAGCTTTTTGTGTGTGTCTAAATGTGTGCATTCCTTGTTATTTAGATGTTTGGTAACGCTTGACATAGAAGGGGAGGCTCTTCCGTCATGGCAGATTTGTTTTGTGCGTACGGCGCAGTATTTTGTTTTCCCTCTCTGGCCGTCAGCAGCGGTGGCAGAGACAGAGAGAGGGGGAGAGAGAGAGAGAGAGAGAGAGAGAGAGAGAGAGAGAGAGAGAGAGAGAGAGAGAGAGGCTGGGAACGGCGCTGAGAGTGGGGAGTGTGGTTAGTCTGGCTCCACTGGGCATGACATCACAGCAGGGAGAGAGGGAGCGAGAGAACAAGACAGAGGAGGGGAAAGAGAGAGGAGAGAGAGATTGAAAGTCTATGTGTGAGAAGGAAAGAGAGGAGACAGTGTACAGTGAAGCATAGACAAAAATAGAGAGATGAAAAAAATAGACAAGAGAAGAGTGAAGCTTCAAGAGGGGCCCAGAAGGAAGATAGATTGAGCAAATAAGAGAGAGAGAGAGAGAGAGAGAGAGAGAGAGAGAGAGAGATGGAAAAAGGGAGAGACAGAATGAGCGAGTGAAACAGCGAAGGAAGAAAGCGAAAGAGCGTGATAGCGAGCTTGCTCAACAGGCTGACAGCAATTCCTGCGATGGTAATCGCATCAGGTTTACAGCGAGGGAGGCTGGTGACATCACTGAAAGCTGCCTATTTATCACGTCCCACCAGACCCCTAATGGGAATCTGATGGGGATTGAGCAATCGCTCTCAAAGCACGACCCACACACACACACACACACACACACACACAAACACACACACCCATGAACCCTTCCACCACCCCACCACACCACACCCTACCCTACCCAACCCAACCCAACCTCACTCCACTCCAGTCTGCACCAGCAACACTCCCCACCCCACTCCCACCCCATGGCATCCATCTCTGGGGCTCTCCACTGGGCTTGGCCAGTCCTGTGTGGCCTCCCTGTAATCACCCTCACAGGATTTCACGTTACGGAGTAAGAGCTCGGAGCCACTCAAGCAAGACCCTTACGACCAGTCATTAGCCCTCTCTCCCTGCTCCAGTCACGGAGGGAGGGAGAAAAACACACACACAAGCACACACACACACACACACATATACACACGCACACCGACATACACATGCTTATTTTTCTCCTCAGAAACATGGCCAAGTGGATCACATGACTAGGGATGAAGACATAAATACATTACACTCTACTGTGAGGAATGAAAGGGACTTCCCAGTGTTCAGCCGTGCTGCTGGAGTCTTACCAAAAGGAACAGGCCTAGATACGACACGGCCGACGCAAGATTATTACATTGCAACACAACAGCGACGGTGTGTGCCCCTAGTAGTGTCCTCTGATGGGAATCTTGTCTGACGGAGGATAAATTTGTGTCGGGGGTGACACGGAACGACCTTGGTGTTTGCAGTCGCTGAGCTTTCTGCATGTGACTAAGCCTGACTGGAGTGCTCGTGACTTCTAGAAAGCGGCTTTTTTCTCAAGGGGAGGGGACAAACCTGGGGGCCTGCCGCCGTCACCGTTACGCGTCAAGACGCCATCACATTAACCCCAAAAATATTTTTTAAATGCTCTTTCCGATATATAAACACAGATTAGAGACAAGCACGGGGAGGGATTTTATGTCCAATTTTAATCTCTAACCCCCATCCACCACCACCACCACCACCACACCCCCACACATCATGGGATTTGAGACCTACAAAAAAAATGAGAGCATGTGTGATTACGGATGGACCTTATTTCTAACATGAGATTTGGTGTGTTTGTGAATGCTCATGAGCTTGTGTGTGTGTGTGTGTGTGTGTGTGTGTGTGTGTGTGTGTGCCTGAGAGAGAGAGAGAGAGAGAGAGAGAGAGAGAGAGAGAGAGAGGCAGCCTGTTTCACCACTAACAAAGACATTTGATCAAAATGATTCCTCTTTTATCAAATGGTGTACTGCTGACAGCACAGCTATGTATGGTGGTTGCCAGATTGGGGGCATAATACCCAGCCCTTGCTGCCATTGGCGTCGCTGGCCATGACTAGGCAGAAATTTAAATGAAAACACATTTGCATGGCAGGCTGGTTGGCTTGCTGGCTGGCGGTAGCTGTGTGGGGTCAATGGAGCATAGGCTTGGAGCACAACAGATGCCATCTGAAAGACAGGGAGGTGAGGTGTGTGTGTGTGTGTGTGTGTGTGTGTGTGTGTGTGTGTGTGTGTGTGTGTGTGTGTGTGTGTGTGTGTAGAATATTAATGAGAACCGGCATCTGGTCTTGTCTATGGCAGGAAAGAGACACAGCAGAGATTATAGAATTGTGTGTCACTCTAAAAAAGGTCCCCCAGCTTTCACTATGAGAGATTAAGGGAGAAAGGAGAGTGTCGAGAGGTTACCTCAGGACAAAAGAATTCTGGGAAAGTTGCTACGAATTGCTAAGAATTGGCAGGCTTTAAAAACAGAGAGTGCTTGCATATAAATGGATGATGTTGTGCAGTTAAATTTGATGATTCACTGAAAAAAGGCTGTCTGAATACTTTGTCTGAGAGTGGTAATAAACAGACAGACAGACAGAGATTGAGAGAGAGCGAGAGAGAGACAAAAGACAGTGACAAAAGGATAGATAGATTGAGAGAGAGAGAGAGAGAGAGAGAGAGAGAGAGAGAGAGAGAGAGAGAGAGAGAAAACACAAGACAGAGATAGTGACAGAGAAGGAAAAGAAGGAGAAAAAGAGAGAGAGACAGTAAACAGTAACAATGAGAGGAGACACCCTCAGACAGACAGAAGTTTAGGAGTCCTAAGGGTGGCTGTCTCATTCAAACATCCGTCAGCACCTCGGGTTCAGTTTCAGCCTGGTCCATCCAAACTGAGCCCCGTCCAAAAACGAGAGAATAAAAGAGGGGGAAACACCACCACCACCACCACCACCCACTCCACATCCCCATTCCTAAGGGCCTGGAGGAGAACTTGGGGGGGAAGATAAATACCTTCACACTGTTAGTTTGTCACCACCACCATTCCATCGAGGCCTCCACCCTGCATTGCCTACATACATCTACAGTATGGCGGGCGAGCGAGCAAGAAAGCGAATCATCACTTTTTGAGTGCCGCACTTTCTTTTGGCTTTGTTCCTCCAGTGTGAGAGTGAAACCACAGAGGACTTGTTGTGCGGTTTGGAGATTCCCACCATCTGTCAGTCCGTCGCCGCGCTGCACATACCTCCTTTTGTCTCCACGCCGGCTGTGGTGGCGCCTGGAGATCTTCTCTTTTGTCTTTCTCTCACTCTCTCCCTCTCTCTCTCTTTCTCTCTCTATCTCTCTTCCTCTTTCCTCAGACCTACCATCTCAGACGATACTCCTGAGAGCGCGACTGAAGCGTGTCATCACGACGAGCCTGCTGCGGCCTGTCAGGGGCCACTCACAACCCTCCTGCCCCTCCTCCTCCTCTTCTTCCTCATCTTCATCACCATCATATTTGAGAGGCAGACATATTTGCAAGGAGAGGAAGAGGAGGAGGAGGAGGAGAGTCTGTGGCTTGTGGACTTCTAAGTGTTTGGGGTGATGAGAGATGAAGACCCTGCCTGCCAGTATGTGTGTTTTCATGGAGTCCCATGCTGACTGTTTGTGGAAGAGACAGAAAGAGAGAGAGATGGGGAGAAAATGAGAGAGAGAGAGAGAGAGAGAGAGAGAGAGAGAGAGAGAGAGAGAGACTGAAGAAGAGAAGACAGAGAAGAGAGAGAGACGTGTCTGCTGATTGAGTGGGTTAAGTCTGGCGTCTCTGCAGAGTGAGTGAGGGTGGGAGGGAGGGATGCAGAGTGGCGGCGTCTTCTTCAGTATGGGAAACTCGAGCCTACCTGAGAGATGTCAGGACAGGGACGTGACCTTCCCGCTCCCATGTTTCGCTAATTAGACACACTCCTCATGTGATGAGATGGTGAAAAGTGAAACCGTGTGCCCACGCGCAGATTTTCAACTGAAGAGGAGTTTGTGTGTGTGTGTGTGTGTGTGTGTGTGTGTGTGTGTGTGTGTATGTTGTGTGTGTAGGTGTAAGTGTAGGTGTAGGTGTGTGTGTGTGTGTGTGTGTGTGTGTGTGTGTCTGTCTGTCTTTGGGTGTACTTGAGTGATGTTGTCTATGTGCTTTTGTACTGTATGTTTTCTCAATGAGATGATTTGTATCTATGCATGAATCTGTGTGTGTATAATATGTATATGAGTCAGTGTCTGCCTACAGTATGTGTGTGTGTGTGTGTGTGTGTGTGTGTGTGTGTGTGTGTGTGTGTGTGTGTGTGTGTGTGTGTGTGTGTGTGTGTGTGTGTGTATGTATGTGTGTGTGTGTGTGTGTGTGTGTGTGTGTGTGTGTGTGTGTGTGTGTGTGTGTGTGTGTGTGTTTCTGTGTGCCATCTCCAGCAGTGAGAGATAATACATTTGTCAACTTATCAGATTCCTTCCCTCTCCACTGATCCCTGTCTCTGTCCCCCTGTCCATGTCTGACCTCCTGACCCCTTCTGCTATCAGTCTCCCGCTTCCTCCCCCGGTCCTTCCCTTATCTGCCCTGCTCCGCTGCTCTGACACCCATGACAAACACACGCCATGTGGCCCGTCGGGAAGGCTCGAGGTTCATCAGATCTCGGAGAGCTACGGCAGCCCCTCTGCCAGATTAATGGTGAAAGTATGACAGTGATGATGACGGGGAGAAAACACAGAGTCGCTGCTCCTGCTACTCCGACGCAAAAGCAAAAACACCTCCTGTCACAGGCGATGGAGGGTCGGTGATTCAGTACAGGGAGAGAAAACATCCAAGCAACGTTGCTTTAGCTTTTCAAGGAACGTACAGTACTACCGGTACAGTATTTACTGTAGATAATTATTTTGGAGTAACATGTTTACTACAGTATGGAGGACACATTATAGAAGGTTCTGCTTTTAAATTTAAAAATGTTCACACAGTACGTAGTCTGTGTCTTAGTTTGAGCAAATGTAACTGAGGGATAAAATGGACAAAAAAAAAAATGCTAATTTTATATCAGAAACACCAAAGTTTGCTTCATTCTGCGTTAATTTGGTCTGGGATCACAGCCTGGACCAGAAAAAAACAAAATGACGTGAGCAAACTTAATTTGGCGCCGAGTCATCAACATGTTGTGCTGAACAGAAACAAGGTTCACAAGATTTCCCTGCAGTTTTTGCCCAGATCTCTTTAAAAAGCAGCAGTGGGTGATATAAACAGCACCACTGATCTTTAAATGGAAGGGTAACTCCTGACCACAAATGACAAAATCTACTGCTGAGTTGCAAAAAGGTAACAGTCTTATTAGTCCTTGAAGATTTTATTGTGGATTAGGCCTACTACGAAAAGGAGAACAAATGGAAACAGTTTCACTGCTGCTTAATGTCTCCCTCTCTCTCTCTCCTCTCTCTCTCACTCTCTGTCTCTCTCTCTCTTTGTTTTGCTATCTGGCACTCTACTGTATTTATCTCTTCATCAACAGAAGACTTTCACACTAGAATGTGGTGCCATCTCGAGCCTTGGGAAACTGTCAACAGTGACAGAATCTGCTTTGCTTCTTCTGCCTCTCGACCTCAGCTAAGGACTGCTGCTGAAATTCCACCTTGATTCACTCAGCCTTGGGTCTTCCTCCTCTTCCTCCTCCTTCTCAAGGCCTTGTCAATCTCCTACAGCCCCCCCCCCCCACACACACACACACACACTCTCCCAAAGGCGTGGAGCAAACAAGCACCAGTGCCGTAAAAATTGGCAATAAAGCCATTAGAGGTTGCCACTTAGCCAGCTAACGATTTCCCCTCATCACCCTCCATAAACATGGTCCCTGTGGGACCCACAGGAGAGACTGCCGCAGCGCACTCAAGTCGCCAGGGCTGTTTATAACTGAGATATGGAGCTCTGGGGATTTAAACCGAAGTCTAACAAACATTATAGAGTCATTAATGTCTGTCTGCCACCTTGAAAATCCAGGTGAGTGCCAATGACCAGCTCAGGCCCCTTTACTAGCCTATAGTTTAGGGTCATTGTACAAGTAAATGGACAGGGGGGTGATAACCTTGCAACAAGAGTTAAGACCATGCTTATAGTTCTGCATCTGGTGAAAAGATGCATCGATAGAAATGTCTGTGATTTCCATTGACACAACACAAAACAATCCTTCTTTCTTACTGACAATTCTATGGTATGGCTGAGCTAAGACTCACACTTCATACTACCATTCCTTTATCATGCAGCCTATACTGTGTGTTTGTGTGTGTGTGTGTGTGTGTGTGTGTGTGTGTGTGTGTGTGTGTGTGTGTGTGTGTGTGTGTGTGAGAGAGAGAGAGAGTGTGTATTGCTTGATGAACTATGATAATCTGCTGCTATGTTCTTTAGCAGGGAACATAACTGTGTGTGTTTGAGTCATGAATCATGAATGAGCACCAGGGTGAACACACCACAGACAGCCTTGTTAGAACCACTTCTGACCAAACGCACAATCAAAGTTTAATGAGTCCCTGTCCGCACTCCATACAACACTTATGCCACTGTTTACAACGTGATGTTCTTTTCAGTCAAGAGGTTATGGCTAAATTTCAAAATCATTTACAACACTTTTGAAGCTCTTGTGTGACCACCCATGAGTGTATGAGGTCATTGTGTGTGCTTTTTTATAATTCAAGCAGGGAGGGGGTCTTGGCTTTCAATAACTGAAAATGCCTTTCTATAGGACATTAGGAACAACGCTTGACAAAAGCCAAACAATACAAGAGTCTACATGCTAGTGGCTACCAATTGATGCACTGTAGGAGAGGCTATGGTTGTTTCACTTGTATGGCTTTTAATTGTTGAAATGTATCAAAAGAGAGAGCCATGCCCAGTAAAGCACCTCCCAGCGTTTTTGTGGTGTGTAAGCTTCTGAAAGATCTTGGGCCAGAACATTATTGCGTAACGACTCCAAACATCAAGACACAATAGCTGAGTCTGTTTGTATCAATGGCACGGAAAGCCTCTAATTCATGGGCAAGACTAGAAGGCTGAGTGGATTTTGAGATGGTAACTGACTGACGTAGAAACCACTGAAAGGGAAAACATCAACAGTCAAGCATCTCATTTATAACACTCTGATGGAGCACAGAAAAGATGGAAAATCACGATGAAAAGATTTAGAGAGAAACTTATTTTAATAAATACAACTGATTTACTGTTACAAAATGTTCACTCTGACAAACACTAAACTAAAAATCTAACAAGGCTCACAAAAAAATCCTCTTATCTTCAAATTTCCAATCATGTTTTTAGCCAACAGTTTCTGAACTAAATCTGTTACTTGTTAGGAAGTCTGCCAATAGCCAGTGACCATGTTGGGCCTACCAGGTGTTAGGCATAAATCCATTCACACCATCCTCAGAGTTCCATACCAAGCTATGGGAGGCTAATGTCTGTGGTTAGGCTAAATTGGACGGGAAAGCATTCATTGCCAAGCGAGACAGGCTGCTATCATTACAAGAACAGAGGAAAAGGACACAGAGCAACAGCCTGCATGTGAAACTGTAACCCAAAGATAGTCCTGGGCCAATTATTAAACGCAGCTGACTCATTCTGCTAGCATAGCGACAAGTGCAACAAGGAACTGCTATAGTTGCAGAAAAGATGGCTCTATATTTAACTTATTCTGTATTTAGCTGACTAGACTGTATTATCTGAAAATATTAAGCCAAATCACTTTTTTTTAGATGTGTGGTTGCTTGATGTTGAACTATAGCCTAGTTGTTGTTCCTGTCTTGAACCTAGCTCCACCATCTCAGTGACAGGGAACACAGGTCTCCCCTTAAATTCTTTGAAATTACTGGACTGCTTCCTCTTTGAGTGTCGTTTGTCAAAACTGGCGAGTGGCTACAGTTGACTGAGCCAGTAAATCACCCATGGATACTCAAAGCACAGATAGTTCTCAATGTATCACATATCTCCATCTTACATCTGGGTGAAGGATCGGAAATCTGACCCCAAGACAGTTTGATTTAGCTGGCAGTGATTCCTGATCGGCAGTGATAGTATTATGGTCTGCGCTTGTCGAGCTATGGCTACTGTATAACCTTGCTGCCAAGCCCCTCTCTACTGGAAGGAGTACATTGGTGAGGGACACCTAGGACTGACACCACCCTTTATGGTTAAACAGAACCGATTCAAAGGAGACACTGCCATTCATTGTTGAGTGGTGCCAGACAGTCTCCCCACATTCATTCTCATTCAAGAATCATTAACCTCTCCAAACACCTCAGTGATTAATGGATATATCATATGGCTAAATTATCTCCACACCTATTCTAAAGGTATTTTAGTGTCCCTGACACACTTCCTGTGCTAATTTTATATAATACATTCTAATCACTGATAATTTCCCTATTTCCGAGAGCTAGAATTTTGCTTTGAGATTGCTTACAGATATGCATTGTAATTGTGCAATGCAAAGTATATAAAAAGTAAGTCAAGAAATGCAAAATACCTGGGAAATTGGAGTCACATGCCATCTGATAGTCTAGGCAGGAGCAGTCTCCTGGTAATACGATTTGCTTAATTATAGAACTTAATGTATAATTAAATACTGCTATTTCCAGGCAGCAGTAAGGTGAAATTATAGGCACACAACATGCAATTATACATACATCATAACAACTAGGTCTTGGCTGTGTTTTTTTTCTAACTCCTCCAGTGTAGATCTAATCTTTTTGATCTTTTATAAAACAGCAGCAAATAAAAAGATGCTGTTTTTATATATTTTTGCATCGGGAAAAATTAAACTGCCTGCAAATATGAATGGATAACCAAAGCTACTGCTACAAACTGCTCACTGTTTGCTGAACTATGTTTAGCTGGCTTAACAGGAGATAAGATACCAACAGTGATAGTGTTCATGTACTGAAAACATGCATGCGGTTGTGTCTCAAGAGGCTTTACATAACTCAGCATGACCTTTTTGCATTGGCAAACAACAGTATAGCCTATTAAAAAGCCTATATTAAAAAAAAATCTGTTGTAGACATTAACTAGGTCAGCTCCCCTGAGAGTCCAATGCATATTTATTTGGAGATCCCCCTTCTCACATCCTCTGTTTGGGATTGTGGGTATAAGGGAGGCATCTGATGGCAAACAGGAGACATCAGAGACTGTTCCATCTGTCACATAGCCCCAGTGCTCCATGCTTTCAGTAGGGGTTGCCTCACTGCATGTAATGTGTTCCAACACTGAATAGCTTACTGGCACAGAGTAAATGTCAACATGTAACCATGTAACTATAACAATGTGCCAATCAAAGGACAAGAAAGGACCTGTCAGGGTGCATGGCAGTGTATAAGGGTGTATTTTCCTGCTTAAAAGCTGAAAAGGCCAGAGCCAAAAGTTGGTTACAGAGAAGGATGAAGTAAGAATGGAGTTTTATGGGGGTGCCTTTCAAAATAAATGACTGTTGATTGGATTTTTCCTCTCTTATTTTTTTCCTCATTCTTTCCCTTTTGCCTATTTGCAAACATCCTTTCAAACTCTCACAATTGGTTTAATAGAACCATAGGGCGCATTAA
>JAODXP020000022.1:7215792-7238292 GCA_027497455.2 Sardinella longiceps | reverse complement strand
CTGGCACCAAAGCCAAAGGCTGCTACTAGGTTGGTAGAAATCACTGGAGCTCCTCACACTTACCCTCTCTGTGAATGAGACACATAAGAGTGTCTCTCGAATCGGTTTCACACATATATACATACACTCACATTCACACACTCTCTCTCTCTCTCTCTCTCTCTCTCTCTCTCTCTCACACACACACACACACACACACACACACACACACACACACACACACACACACACACACACACACACACACACACACACACACATTTCCATGCAACCAATTAAAACTTGAACCAGCAGTTTTTTGTTGTTTCCCGAAATAAATGTTTGCAAATCCGCTCATGAAATGCAATTGTTTGTGGGACATCCAGCGGGATGCCCATGGTAGCATTACAGGCATCGGAAAAAAAAGAAAGAAAGAAAAAAAAACTAAAAGGGCTGAGGCCGCGTGTCTGTGGTTGAGAAAGGTTTCCTGTTAACACGCTGCTCATTTGCTGTGTGCATATAGTGCTATTTTCCTCTTTTCCTGATTCCTGAAAGTGGGCCATGCGCAGCACACAAGTGCAATGTAGCAATTATGAAATCAGCTTAGGATGTCTGGCCAAGCCAGTAGCATCAGAGTGCTGGAAAGAGCTTTAAGTTCAAGCTGAAATTTCAGTCGTCATGGCATTTAAGCGGTCATAATGGAAAATCATGCGTTCACATCCTCCCACGCTTCCAAATAAAAGTCTCAAACTCCTGTACAGACACACACACAAACACATTCATAGACACACACACACACACACACACACACACACACACACACACACATGGCCCACACCGCAGACAGAATTAAACAATGACCATTAAAGACTCACACACAAAAACTGAAACTGAAAACAAGATTTCACATGTTGATGTACAAACACATCAAACCACACAATCAAACACACACCCTCTCTTGAACTAAATAATTCTACTCGTTTACGCCGGTCCTCAGTGTCCTGTGTCAGGTCCACAAAGCGAAAGCTTCCGCAACCAGACACAAACACAGATACAGACACAGACATAATTCCATGAGCGGACAGAAATGAATCAGCACCAGCAGCACCCTGGCAGCTGTCCAGCGGCGGCGGCTAAAGCGGCAGCAACAGTAACAGCAGCAGCAGCAGCAGCAGTGAGCGAGCAGGACGAGTCTGCAGGCCCACTCTCGCACTATAACCAAACAACGCCTCCAGGTGCTTTCCAAAACCATTCCCAGCTGGTTGCGCACTGCGCATGGAGACAGTCCAGAGAGAGAGAGAAAGAGAGAGAGAGAGAGAGAGAGAGAGAGAGAGAGGGAGGGAGGCGTAGCAGTCATCATTTACTGCGGATGGGGCCTGGTGCTTGGGGACGACGTTTTTATTCCGAGTCTCAAAACTCTCCGGCTCATCATGCTGTGATGCAACAGGGGTCAGAGGCTCCCAGCTTTCCCGACAGTGACTCACAGGGAGGGGGGCCGGGGCCTGGGTTTCCAAGAACAGTTACTATGAGGACCCAATGTGAAAAACAAAAGTAGCAGTGCACCACCCAAAACAGTTCCCAACAGTGCAGGGACAGGACTGATGCTGTGTAACAGATGAACAGGACAGTTATGCAGAATCATAAACACATCATCACTGAGGAGTGAGTGAGTGAGTGAGTGAGTGGGTGGGAATCTTTGCAGGCATATGTTACAAAACTAAACAGAATTCTTATTAGAATTAACACAGAACACACAAGAGGGAAACGCAATCAAGGTTAAGTACAACTGGTAATTAGAGGCATACTTCATATAGGATGGAAGTCAAAACAATCTATCAATGCTGTACCTTTAAACACAGAGATTTTGTTTTTAAATTCCAGCACTAAATATTTGTCCACTTAAGAGAGTACTTTTCTCCAGAGAATAACTGGGCCTTGCTGAAAAATTTCCATCTGCTGATTTTCTGATAACTAATTTACATACAAGTACAATGAACATTCCTGCTCATTTAAGGAACATTAACAACTTTCTTATGTTTCAAGTTCAGTTCCAGTCAAGATCAGTCATGCGATTTTCTTCTCTCTTCGCTGATTGCGCTCAGAAGAGTTCCATGCGAATGCCAACACAAGAGAGACAGGAAGCGCAAAAATCCAATGGCAAGACGGACCACTGAACCACTAAATCCAATCTGTTTCCACAGGATAAAAAAAAAAAGTTTCTGACAGAGAGAGCGTTTCTATTTTTTCTGCCTCTTTTCCATTCCCAAATTCCCTCCGCACGTGACGTGTGATCGCTCTGTAATGTAAGAGAGTGATTTCATCCCATAGGATTGAAGGCGTCTTTGAAGAGGCTTCCAAGTAAATAAACCCGAGCAAAAAAAAAAAAAAAAAAAAAGACGGGATACTATTTTAATCCCTGTGAATTGGTCGGCTCTTCTCGACCAGCAGCAGCACATGCAGATGGTCCTATTTACGCAGCGACAGATAATATGATCATGTTAAGACTCTCATGTTTCACATATCCATATTCCATTTCTGAATAAGTCATGAGCAAAAAAAAAGAGAGAGAGAGAGAAATTTCAGGATGGGAGGACAAGTTCCGTACATCCCCTTACTACTTGATGCCAAGCACCAGTGAGGGATTTCAAATAAAACCTGCTCTTTAGAAATCTGTGAAAAATTACTCAAAGAACAGGACTATTTAAATCAAGCTTATGCTGAGGTTACTAGCATTAAGTGATATCACATGGTCTTGTAATTCTGGAAAGTGTCTTCGGATTTAATAGCGTATCCAAATACTTAGAGACGTGGCTCTGTTTTTTGGACCCTTGTCAGTCAGTGTGGATGATTTTTACTGTAACATCACCCATTACTTGTACTGTAGCACATAAAACATCTTGTGTCTCAGATTGCAATGATGGAGCCTTTTCACCCTGACCACTTCTGCAAAACTCATTGGGAGAAAGAAACCTCATCATTCAATAAATTACTTCCCCCCCACCCCCGCTTTCTGCATGTGTGTGTGTGTGTGTGTGTGTGTGTGTGTGTGTCTGTGTCTGGTGTGTGTTTATGAATGTATTTGAGTGTTTATGCATTTTCGGCTCTGATCCATGCCCACAGCCTCATTGCTTTTGCCAGCATGGCCGGAGAGGAAGAATTCTTGAACCCTATGAGCAAAGCTTTAGCCAACAGTGCCTTCAAAAGTTCACTGGCTCTCCGCACTCCACCTTTCTTACTGGAGACAGAGTGTACAGTGCACACACACTCTAGGAGCTGTGAGCTCCAAGAAGCACACAGTTGGCGTCTGCGCCTCTGACAGACGAGGCCTTCCAGACAAAGCTAGCTAAAAGCACCATCAAATAATCATAGAGATCATTTCAAGAGCTTGTATAACAAGAGGAAAGCATTTAAGCAATTGCTTCAAGTTTTGGAACGCTCGTTTGATATACTGCTCTGAGAATACACTGATTGCATGTTAGGGAGAAGAAGAAGAAAAAAAAATGGCGGCAGGATTTCCCCAGAGTAATGTATGTTTGTACCGTACATGATTTACCTAATGGGGTATTAATGGCTATTGGAAGCTAACTAAGGTCTACGCTCTTGTGCTCTTGTTTTTACTCAGATCTCCATACTCCAGGCTGTGCTACAAAGCCTGGCAGAGACACCCTTGCTTGGATACAGCCTTGCTCTTGGGACAGACTACACACTGTGGACCTCTGGAGCTTGCCTTTTAACTCTCCGTTTCTAAAAACAAAACAATTTCATTTCTGAAAACCAATTTAAAATAGAACAATATGTGTACACTGTCTACACTCAGTGTGTGTGTGTGTGTGTGTGTGTGTGTGTGTGTGTGTGTGTGTGGGTGTGTGTACATGCACATGTGTATGTGTACTTTGTGTATGTGTACTTTGTGTGTGTGTGTGTGTGTGTGTGTGTGTGTGTGTGTGTGTGTGTGTGTGTGTGTCTGTCTGTCTGTCTAGACTTCACACCAACTGGGGATCAAATAATGAAGTGATTATGATCTATAATCTTTGTCAAATAACTTTTAATCAACAAGAACAATGACAGGTGGATGCCAAGGGAAACAAGCCAATCAGATAACAGTGGAGGAATGTAAATGACATGGAGGAGATTTGAATTGAACAAGGTAACTGCTGAGTTAACATGGCCTCGGGGAGCGTGTGGTAGAGCGAGCTGTGGTCAGGTGAGGATTCGTACACACACATACAGTACACACACACACTTACACATACACATACACACACACACACACACCAGATGCTCGTAAAAAAGCTGAGTGAAAGGCCATGTATTGCTCCAGTCCTGTTCCTGCTGGGATATGTAAAGACAGCGCTGTAGGCAAGCTTGGAGGGGAGACAAAGGGAGGACAATCCCAAGCTTTGTGCAATTGCAAGCTTTCATATCAGATGTCCTGGGAAGTTCCCACAAAGAAGGAGCAGCCGGGTCTGTGTGCTGTGTCAGTATCTGTACACTCTGTGTGTGTGTGTGTGTGTGTGTGTGTGTGTGTGTGTGTGTGTGTGTGTGTGTGTGTGTACGAGTGTGTCTCTCTGTGTGTGTACATCCATGTGTGTGTGTACTGTGTGTGTGTGTGTGTGTGTGTGTGTGTGTGTGTGTGTGTGTGTGTGTGAGCAAGTGGTGGCCACATCTTGTCTGGGAAACCCAATCCAGGCGCAGGCCGGGCCGAGCCCCTCTCTCCTTGCAGGGGCATATGGGACGGATTGAGTGTCTCCTCGGGTTTCGCGTCTCCAAGCTGCCACATCACAGCTACAAGCCACGGACATTAACACACATCATCAGTTACTCTGGTGTGGCTTATACGAGCCTTTGTGTGTGTGCACGTGTGTCTGTGTGTGTGTGTGTGTGTGTGTGTGTGTGTGTGTGTGTGTATGGGCAGTGTGTGGAGGCCTGGGGATGGTATGGCAGAGAGAGGTGTCTTTCTGCCTGTGTGTGCACGTGTGTGTGTGTGTGTGTGTGTGTGTGTGTGTGTGTGTGTGTGTGTGTGTGTGAACACATACATACTGTATGCTAGTATGTCTGTGCAAAGGAGAAATGAATGTCCACAGTACATGGCAGAGCAATGGAGTAATGCCAACAGCCCATGTATTTAAAGTAATGCCAACAGTCCATGTATTTACAGCTCTGGAGACAGAGAGAGAGAGAGAGAGAGAGAGAGAGAGAGAGAGAGAGAGAGAGAGAGAGAGAGAGAGAGAGAGTGTGGTGTGGGGGTGGGGTATGTCTAGAGAGAAGGCATTGAAGAAGTCACTACATTTGGCAAAAACTCAAATTAAGAGTCTACTATACTATACAGTATATAGCTATAATATAATCCAAGAGAAAGTGCACTGTGATAGAGAAAAGAGGAAGAAGGACCAATGGAGTGAGAGAAGCTAGTCAGGCAAAGAAGGAGTGCTGAGGAAAACATGAAACCAGACAGATACAAAAGGGGAAATGGACCCATGAAAAGGACCACGCTGAAAGCTTCCGTGAGGGACAGTGAGAATAATGGAAAGGCCAGAGCCACACACACACACACACACACACACACAAACACACACATGGTCAGAGAGAGAGAGAGTTCACGAATGAATGAGTGAGAGCATCACACAACACAGAAAGGCATAGAAAATACCAGTCAAAAGGAGAGAAAGAACCAGAGAGAACGAGAAAGAACCAAAGAGTGAGAGAAAGAGAGAGAGCTAGAGAGGGAGAGAGAGAAGGAAAGAGATAGAGGGAGAATGCTACAGAGATAAGGGAAGTGTGTGAATGAGAGAAAAAGAGATGGAGGGAGTAGGGATGAGCACAGGGGATGTGTTGAGTGTCCTGCTTGCATGCTGACCTTGCTCCCTCTCTCTCTCTGTAATGTATGTGTGTGTGTGTGTGTGTGTGTGTGTGTGTGTGTGTGTGTATGGGCAGTGTGTGGAGGCCTGGGGATGGTATGGCAGAGAGAGGTGTCTTTCTGCCTGTGTGTGTGTGTGTGTGTGTGTGTGTGTGTGTGTGTGTGTGTGTGTGTGTGTGTGTGTGTGTGTAGGCCTGGGGTCTGTGTGGCAGAGGTGTCTGTTGCTATCTGGAGCATTAAAATCACATCAGTGCAGGAGGAAAAAAAGAGTGGCTACCCAACAGGAATCCTCTCTCTCTCTTCTTTCTATATCTCTATTTCTCTCTCTCTCTCCTTTCCATTTCTCTCTGTAGGTCTCTCTCTCTCTCTCTCTCTCTCTCTCTCTCTCTCTCTCTCTCTCTCTCTCTCTCGTCTCAACTAAACCCACAGTAATGCACAATAATCCCTGGATTTGCAGACCATCTCAGTCCAAAAAAGCTATTATTTTGGCAACAAAACTGCTAAAAACAGTTCAGTACCAAAAGGGAAAAAAATCAATAATGAATCATTTTCACACTTGAAATATATACTTGTAATTCGTGTTTATGATGTCCCGAGTCTGACTGCGTTCCAGCCATTCCGTGAATAACAAACAGCCGCAACCAAACGCTGCCAAGTGTACTTAAGGCTTAAAGACAGCGATGGACAATAAGCGAAAGATTTATCAAGATTTATTCCCTTCGCCCGGCCGGGTACCCCCTGTCCAAGAAAACACCCACACAAGCCCAAGTGCTTTAATAACAAGGCTAAAATAAGGACAGCGCATTTGGCAGTTGCTTTAAGCAGATCCTGGAACAGCAGGGAGGGAGTTTAGCGATGGCATTTTGTTTGGTCGCGTCACCACTGCCTGACGTGGAAGTTCTCCTGTAGGTTAGAGCTAGACAGTGATGAATGACGTCTCTGCCAGTTGTTTCCAGAACTTTCTAAATGTCATCCCAGAGGAGATATGAGAGCAGTGATCTGTGGACCATGGAGGGAAGTCTCCCAATGCTGCTGCGGGCTTGGTATTAATGCCATGGAAAAATGGCATTCCATGCACTGTTCTGCTCTTTTCAACACTGACCCGGCTTAGCTGATGAGTTTTCAGGCTTGCCTAACAGGAGTTTAGATAGGAGTCATTACACATAGTTCTATACTGGACTGAAGTTTCTGCATTTTGAGACTTCTAGAAGGTGTTCAATGTAAATGCAAGCCTAAGAGCCAAATTCAGCTAAAATAGATTGAATGAAATCTAAATATTTGTACAATAATTGAAAATCGTGTGTATCCAATCAAAATAGTACTTCAACTTTCAACTTTTCCATGAATTCTCAATCCAAGTTGAGTCTAAACCAGTAGGAAACACACACACACACACACACACACACACACACACACACACACACACACACACACACGTGCACATACAAATATGTATCCATCACATCCTGGAAAACATGTTTGTGAAGCACCTCATCACTCAGGTCACAGAGGAGGTCTCTTCACAAACACAGAGACAGGCGATGATCCACGACCCTCTCTGTTGTTTACCCAGGCACTGAACCAGCGCCGGTCCCCACACCTCCCCCTGACAGACAGCCAGGCAGCCTACATACAGCAGGGGGGGGGGGGGCTGTGACTGTGTCAGACTCTGGATGGAAAAGGTCAGAGGGAATGGGAGGTGATTTCAGAGAGGTTCCTATGGGTTAGACAAACATAGCGCAGGCCAAGCACACCCTGGTGGAAAAATCAGTTTTTTGGTGTGTGTGTGTGTGTGTGTGTGTGTGTGTGTGGAGGGGGGTTATAATGGGAAGATCTGCTGGTAGTGGTGGTTGTGGAGAGTGGAAATTTTTTTTCCCTGCGTTTGCTGCAATGGTCGGTGTGCAGTGTCTTCCCCCCGTTCAGCTGTTGACCATGCTGTCCAGCACTATGGAGCTCCACACAAACTCATTGAACTCTCCTCCTCTCTCCTATTTTCTCTATCTCTTTCTTTCTCTTTGTCTCTCCCTCTTTGTCTTGCTGCGTTCTATTTCTTTTCTTTTTTTGCATCTATCAGTATGGTCAACGAGGACACCGCCTCCAGTTTTTACACAGCGGTGCAGCGCTGCATCACGACTCCGAACGGACCGCATGCAGAGCCGAGCCTTGATGTGTCTGCGGCGCAAATCAAAGTGCATTAAACATTGAAAGCAGCGCGCCAAGGCCCAGGAGCAGCTCACAAGCATGTGGAGGAAAAGTAGGACACACAGTAAGAGAGAGAGAGAGAGAGAGAGAGAGAGAGAGTGAGAGAGAGAGAGAGAGAGACTGCTGAGAGAGGCATCAAGATGCTCTCCAACCGCCTAATCCCACAAGCGTCTTTGATAACCTCTGGTGCCACTTCTCATCCGAGAACAGAGGGATTAAGGTTGGGTCTTTACTGTTCAAACGAGGAGGAGTGGGGATGGCTACATGCTTCTAGTGACCTCACAGAAAGACCCTCACTGGTAAGGATTTAAAAGGTGGGTTAACGACACAGTTAGCAACACAGCTAGGGACTTGAGCTAGCGTGGTAGAGTAGAGGCAACCAGTTAGTTGTGTCCTCGTGTTCACAGTTATCTTTAACAGAGAAGATAACAAGACTGTGTGCTATGCAAAGCATACTTAGCATGAACAATTCAAAGAAGTGTGTTAGCTTGCTAACTAGCGAGCTAGCAATACATTTCTTTGTTTAATTGAGTCTGAATAGGATATTGTATCTGTCTTTGTGTCCTCTCTATTAGAATGCATTGTTTGTACGCAGTCAGATGTGTGAATTGTGCGCAGTGAGATGTGTAATGTCTGTGGCATGAAACAAATCAGTCTTCCACAGTATACCTGAAATCTGAGGGTTTTGGAGGGAAGGGAATGTGGGGAGACAGAGACAAACTCCTCACGGTTCCTGTCATCCATAGACCCCTATCAGTGTGAAACCAAATCTACCACTGGTTTTAATACAGAAAAGAGCGACACACAACCCATTTAACAGTTTCTTCTACATGTCCGGTCCATAGTGGAGTCAAACAATGCAGGCTCCTGACAGACATGGCACCTTCCTGCAGGTGCTCTCTGTCTCCTGCACTCCAACAGTGATAATCCAGGAAGTGATTTATGAAGAAATGCTTTTAACTTTAAAAGCTTCAGATTGGGTTATCTTCTTATCACATGGGCTTGAAATATCTCACTATGTTTTTTTCTTCTTATATCTTTTAAGCCCTCAATTAAGCATCAATCCACACACATACTCTCTCTCGCACTCCACCCCTACGCCCCCCCCCCCCCCCCCCGCCCCCCTCTCTCTCTCTCTCTCTCTCTCTCTCTCACACACACACACACACACCTGCATTTTCAAAGACACAGCTGGCTGTGGAGGGCTCAATTTTATCTTTACGAGGACGACTTCATTTTATGATTCCAGGTCCCTTTTCTGAGTCTGCATCGGTGCCTGTACTTCAAACTTGCATGCATGTTTTCCTTCCTATCCCTGTGCCTGCCACTATCTACGCCACATTAGTTTCGACCTACCCCCCTGCCCAGCCTCCTCCTCCCCTTCACAGCAGGCCCAGTATTACATCATGGCTCTATGGTCTTTTAATGCCAGCAAGATTGAAGGCCTGCTACTCGGAGCGGATTCATATGATAGCTCGCGGGATCGCTAAGCCGGCGCTGCAGGGACTTGCCAACTACATGGGAGGCCACTGATTTTTTTTTCCCATTTTTATTTTTTTTTTTACTCTTCTTTTTTTCTTTTTTTTCAGTCCCTCAACTGGGGTCAGAGTCAAGTACTTGGGAGATTGCAATCCTCCCTGAGGCCTTTAAATCAATCCGTTTGCTCTCTTCTAGTCGGCAGGATGACAGGCGACCATCTTTTGCTTTCCTTCATGCTTTAGGAGGGGAGGAAACATTGGATGGAAATTCTGAAAGTTTCCTTTCCATCTTTTGGGGGGAAAAAAGTTTTAGCTCATTTGCCCTCCTTTCTTTCATTATCTTTTTTTTCTCTCTCTCTTACTCTAACTCCATCTCACACTCAACTCATTTTCTCTATCTCTGTGTCTACTCATATTTTGTGACAGTCTGTGTTTTGTCTAGGTAATGCTGTTGTGTAACAGTTAAGTCCCTCATATTCAGTATAGCAGCACAGCACACTGGGAGAGCACAAAGACAGGGAGATACAGGCCAAGAGGCATCGAGAGAGAGAGAGAGAGAGAGAGAGAGAGAGAGAGAGAGAGAGAGAGAGAGAGAGAGAGAGAGAGAGGCCAAGAGGAGAGTTTCTTCACAGATCCCTCCATCCCTCCAGCGTGGGGTTATGAGAGAGGTGGAGAGGGTGTGGGCAGGTGGGCCGGCTTACTACTGTGGCTTATGGGGGGAGGAGAGAGAGAGAGAGAGAGAGAGAGAGAGAGAGAGAGAGAGAGAGAGAGTTATTTTATGACCCTAATCCACACTCAGCATTTTTCAAGGCAACCATGGAGCCTGTCTCTCTCTCTCTCTCTCTCTCTCTCTCTCCTCCCAAGCCAGACGTAACCCCAAACAACAAAGACAAAGCCAGCCCTTGTTCATAACAATGGGCACATCATGAGTCTCTGCAAGCTAATACCATAATACTATGAAATGAAAAAAATCGTGAGCCAAATGGAGTGTTGCCACTAACCTCTGACGCATTCTCCCTGTATTGTTTTTTTTTTGTTTTTCATTCTGATTCTTTTTCAGGGAGCTATAATTTCACCCTACTTTTACCGATTGTACGTAAAAAAAAAAAAAAAAAAAAAGCTGGGCACTCAGGAAAGGAGGGGACTTGAAACTCCCTTCTGAAGAGAGATAAATCAAGGGGAAAGGGGGTGGGGGGAGTGGCTTTATGAAGTTATGAGGTCCATAGCTTATAATAACACACTCTCTGTTTTAATGCAGTAAATCAAAGAGGAGTGTTGGTTGTGGAGGGGGGAGGGGGGGTGAAAGATGTAGAGACGCTACTTGAGGAAGGAATGCCTTTGATGCCGCCATTTAAGAGTGCAGGGGGTGAAGTCATAACAATCATTTTTTTTTCTCTCTTTCTCTCCTCTCTCTCACTCAGGAGGAAATTACAAAGAGCGAATCTGCTCACAGCTCAAGCTCATGACAGGGCAGCGCGTGAAATGAGAGTTCAAGCTTTAAGGCCCCATGCGCCAAAGGCCCGGACGGGTCGGGCAGCACAAAGACAAATATCAGGTGACTGGGAAAATGTGATCCCTGGGAAGACATAACCAAAACATGGTGATAGAGGGGTTTTAGGTGTCTGGCTAAACCTCTGGGAAGCGCAGAAGTCATCTAAAAGACCCGCCCCTCCCCTCCCCCTTGAGTGAATACATGCCCTAGCTATACAAATCATGGGCTCATGCTTTTCTTTCTGCAGGAACTCCAGTCCTTCAACAGCATACACAACAATGCAGGTGTGTGTGTGCGTTTGCATGTGTGTGTGTGTGTGTGTGTGTGTGTGTGTGTGTGTGTGTGTGTGTGTAAGGGGGGCAGGGGTGTTGGTTGAAAAGTGTGCTATTCACTACATCTTAAGGTAAAGCCCTGTGTGTGTGAGTGGTCATGTCCGGCGGTGAATGCACAGCCTGTGCTCCGGGTGACCCCGACCCATTGAATGAAATGTCGGGCCTTAAAAGGAGCCTCATTAAGCGACAGTGCTCTCTCTTAAGGGGGAGTGAATCACAAGCACTGGGGTGCCTCATGGGGCTGTGGGGAGTCTATTGTGGCGCTGGGGTGGCACCACAACCTTAGGGGGGAAAACAGGTCAGGGGGTGACAGCTTTGGCACACAAATACACGCACACACACACACACACACACACACACAGACATAAACACATATGTTGCTCATCCACATGTGGGAATGCTCACATACACACACAGACACACATTGCTCATCCATATGTGGATGTACGCACACAGACAGACAAATTCTTTCTATGTCTCTGCCTCTCTATCTCTCTCTTACACACACACACACACACACACACACACACACACACAAAGACACAGATCAACAAACACACACACACACACACACACACACAAAACACCCTTTCACAATACCCACGCACGTTTGTTTACACTGTTCACCTTCCCCCTTCTCCAGAAACCACCCGTACACGGTGGCCTGAATGACTGACCTGGTTTGTTAACTTGAAGCGTGAGTTATTTAAGAAACTTCGGCCCAAGATGGATTGCTCCCCTCAGGGCCCAAAGGGGCGTCCGCTATACTGTGCTGCTCGCCACCCCACACGCCAAAAAAACTCTGCAAGGCTAAACAAACAGCTTCTCACCTTAGCAACAACAAACAGGTGTTAAGTTACCGCACAATGGAATGCCGAGGCTCAACAAGAGGTTAAATGCGAGGAAGGAGGATACTACTACACCTCCAAGCTCCAGGGCAAGTTCTAGAATAAATAAACTCTGTAGGGATTCCTAAGCAATAATTTGAAATCTCCTTCATTCCCAAACATTCAGTAGAAGGAGATGGTTTATTTGGAATAGCAGCACAATGACAGAGAGATTTCGAGGGGGGATTTCCACCAGGCCGTCTTTTATTGTAGCAGACAGCCATGTAGGCCTAGTCAGTCTGTGGGTGTTTGTTTGGAGCTTAATTGCAGGAATAACAGCTGACTGAATGTCTTGAGATGTAGACACTGGCCTTGTGGGGGTATATGAGAAATTAGACTGTGTAGTTGTGGTACCCTGATGAGCACACACACACACTGATAACGACACTAGCTCACATACACACAGGCATATATTCGTACACACACACGGACGAGCACACACATACACACACACACACACACACGCTGGCAGACACAAAGACAAGTGCACACATATCAACATGGAGAAACGCATTCACACACAAGCTGATTTATGGGCTCTATTCAAAGGCCTGAGCACATAATGTAGGAGCTGACTGAGAGCGAGAGCTTCTGGTGTGGTTTAAAGGAGGTTGTGACCTCCCTGCCCAGTGTGTGGTGTCTGCAACAGCCACCTATTTTCAGGCACTGACTTGTCTCTCTCTCTCTCTCTCTCTCTCTCCCTCTCTCTCACTCCCTCTTTTCTCTCCTGCTTAAGATGAACAGCCGGTGGGCCACAGGAATGTTCGTTCTTAATGACTCACACATGGCTTTCGACCCATCGCCATTCTAAACCACACAGACACGCGCAACTCTCCAGGAAAGCACTCTCACCTTTCCCGTAAGTTTCTGATCCTTCCTCCGCCACACTCCCACACACACACACACACACACACACACACACACACACACACACACACACACACACACACAGACGCTAAAAGATAAACAGACCCAGTTCCTAATAATTCTAGTTCGAGCATCGTTTGGGAATCGACGTGCGTCGAAGGAGCACTGCTGGCCTGTAGGTCTATATTTGCCAGCAATCCCTTTTTTTTAAGTCAAGCATGATTGTTTTGATGGAGTGGTTTGCTGGAAACCACTTCAAACAGAAGCCCGGTATGCTGGTAAAAGGGTTTGGGTTTAGGGGGAGCCCACTGAGTTTATGGAGCTAATGGCCAAAGGCAAATGACTGACCTGCCTTGGCAATTACTACTGCATAAACCAAAGATATACATCACCAGAGAGGAAAATTGAGTTAAAAAGCGACTAATATTTTTACCATACTCCTTTTAAATGGTGTAATAATAAGTTGAGCTGTAATAGTTCCTATAAAAGTTGTACTGCTAACTCGATTGTGTCTAAAAAGATTGAACACGCTCATAATCCCTAACACGATGGCAAATACAGCATGAAGTGCTTTCTGACAGCACAGACAAGCAGTGACGCAAAACATCCTGTTATCAGATGAATACTTCATTTGATTAGTAAACCCGCTACGCTTGACCTGACATAACTGGAATGTGTGGCATAAGGCGGTTTGACACCTGACTTTACCTCACCTACGCAGATACTCCAGCATGACAATCGGAAAGAGGGCCCCCAATTTGCCCTGCGGACACATAGAGGGGGGAGTAGAGGGCGGCTGACATCACGTCCTGAGGATTTGAACGAAAACACCGGAGATATCTGCTACAGCCTCTCAGCATCAATCCAGCGAGAGCTTGAGGGGGTTTGAGACATGCTGGAGTGAGAGAGAGAGAGAGAGAGAGAGAGAGAGAGAGAGAGAGAGAGGCCAGCAGCAAGAGAGCCTTTGATATCACACTATAATTAGCTTCAGTGTTTCATCAGTGACAGCCAAGCTGTCCAGGCCTGCTGAAATACACTTTTTCTTCACAGCTCTGGTGTCTGCATGATGTGTGTGTGTGTGTGTGTGTGTGTGTGTGTGTGTGTGTGTGTGTGTGTGTGTGTGAGAGAGAGAGAGAGAGAAACAAAGAGAAGGCTGTTGCTCGTCCCGGTCACAGGGCGACCATGAAGGAGTTGCCAAAGACGTGATGAATTGGTCTGTACAGTGTGTTTCAACGTGAGTTCAAATGATTGTGTTAATGACTGGATCTACTCATTCAGCGATGTTTTAAGTCTGGATGTTTGGAAGACACGGCCGTGCTGACACTCTCTGAGGCTGTGAGACTAGAGTGATGCTCAGTGAACACTGTGAACACTTCCAGGAGAGAGCTGCTGCTGGAATGTCTCCCTCACAAACAACTACTTTACTTCCAGGCCAGTGGGGCTGGTGCGGATGTGGAAGGAACTGCCTCCCTCTATCCATCTCTCCCTCCCTCCCTCCCTCCTCCTCTTCTTCCTTCCTCTCCTCACTTGCCACTGATGCATGACACAAAGTTCTTCCTCCACCAACCAGGACCAGCAGTTTATAGCTGAGAGACTGGAGGAAAGCAGAGCAGAGTAGACCCACCCAGCCAGCCCTGAGTCTTGGGCCTCTGTGGCCCACGTGAAGGTTAGAGCCCCAGCCTGAGCCTCAGCCCTCCTCAGTGTTATGGAGCCAGAGAGGGAGGCTGCGCCTCACCTCCAGGCTGTTACTATGCAGACTTTGCAGCGAGCGCCTGCCTTCAGCGCCTGGCTTACTCTCAGCGTTGCATAACAAATACAACGGTGTGGGGAAGAGGATGAGGGCAGAGGGAAGGGTGTGTGTGTGTGTGTGTGTGTGTGTGTGAGTTGAGGGGTGGGGGGGGATTGCATCTCGATTAGCCCATCAGCCTGAAAGCACTACAAACACAAGCAATATCACTCATCGCAGTCATCCAAAGGATACAATAATATACATATGAATTTAGGGCTGCAACTAACGACTATTTTGGTAGTCGACTAATCTTTAGATCAATTTTTCGATTAGTCACCGATTATCGATTATTCTTTTAGTTTTTAGTAGAGTTAAATATTGTTTTGATTTTATTCGAAATCACCCTAAAGAGTACTTAAATCAGGGGGAAAAGCCAAAAACAATTATTATTATTATTGTTGTTATTATTATTATTATTATTATTATTGTTATTATTATTATATTATTATTGTTGTTGTTGTTGTTATAATAATATTATCATCATCATCTTTACAAATTGAGCAGTGTATTTATTTGCAACCACCATCACATGCAGTGTTTCCAGTAGCCTGACTGTGAAAGCCTAGAACTATATGTAGCAAAAATGGCTTGCCATAGGCACACACACGTCTTGTTTTGGGGAGCAAAAAACGGTAAAAAGATATTTTTCTCTTTCAAGGTTGTCAGTGTGTCCACACACGCTTCATCATGAAATAGGACTTATTCCTCATTCCACACGAGTTTTTGCATGCTTACGATGTTACATTCTGGGATTTTGGAAGACTATAAGATTGTTTAGCTGTTCAGTCTTGTTTACTTTGAGTGGTAACGTTACTGTCAGAGCAAGTGAACTTGCGATCGCTAAGCTGGGCTACTTGCGCCTATCGTCTGCACCTTGGGAATCACAGTGTTAAGGTATGTTTTTACTTGTGGTTTAAAATTAAATAGCCTAGATCAAAGAAAACTTTAACAAGAAAACCCTTTCAGTTTCTAGCATATTAGCGAGCTAGGTGCTTTGCTCATGTTTAAAACTTTTAGATACAAAAATTATACAGAAAAAACTGTGTCAGGGGGCTGGCTGCAGTCAAGAGTGAACAGGAAGATTGGCTTCCTCCATCTCCGTCTCCGTCTGCGCTCCTTCCGTGTGTTTGGTTTTGCCTGCTACATTAGCGTAAAAATGCAAGTGAGAGCCTGCAAATTTGGGCTTTTTTTTTAAAAAATATATATATAAAACTAGTGTAATACATTATGCATTTGGAGTCTCCAGTTTCACACAAGATAACGGCTGAATAACAGTGCCACTGAATTAATTTGACTTCCTCCATATATTATTCATTGTTTCGGGATGAGGAAGGAAAAAAAAAAAAAAAAAAAAAAGCCCCAGCTTGCATTTGAGGGATTAATACAGCAAACGCACACTTCCATAGAAAAAAAGAGTTGCAAAGAGGCAGCTAAAGCTTTGACTTTCAAAAAGAGCAGATAAGGTAAGGAGCTGCCACTAACGTTACAGTAAGAGAAAGTGAGAGTAAGAATGTGTCTGGTTGATTGAGTCCTGAGCCACATGGTGCTGGAGAGAGGGAGTGGTTAAAAAAAGGGGGTGATGTGGTTGTTGTTCTGAGGTTTCCTGAGTAAACATTGATAGAATAGCAGTGTAATGTATAGCATCTGTAAATACCGTAATGCTATGAGGTCAGATATAAAGTATGCTTCTGCGTGGACTCTGAGACACGCAAACCACTGCGGCTTTGTTACCATGGCTCAAAGAATATGTTACACAGGTGGGAGTCCCACGTCTCGGGGAAATGAGTAAGAGTTTGAACCATTTATAAACAGTCACTGAGGTGCTTACAGAACCTGTCATCTTTAAGTCAAATTTTCCCCCCTTTTCTCCCCCCGAAGGTAAATGTCCACCCACTGAAATGCAAACGCTAAAGTTAATGGGCCTTGAGTGGGTAACTGCATACAGTAAGTTGCGCAATAATCTTCTGCCCTGACCCTCATCGGACCCTTGTGTTCTGTCCGCCGGTGGTGATGAGAGGCCCACTTCTCCTGCACGTGTGGTTCGGGAACGGGAACGCCTCAGCTTCCCAAAAACCACCTAGAGTATCCCTCCCATTCCGAGGAATAAAAAAAAAACAATCCCCTGTGCTCAGCTCATGTTTCCAACTCATTCCGTGAGTGAGTCTGGCTTGCCTTTGTGGGACACACCTCCCTCAACGAGCGTTGTGATTGGGCCCCCTTGATGGTGAGCCGCCATCCATCATCATAATGACTGGACACGCCGTCATTCCAGGAAAAAAAAGATAGAAAGAAAAAGAAAATGACGGCCATTGGCAGAGCACACCTTCCTTCCACTACAAAGCACTTCACTTTGTGATAATGGCAGAGCAAATAACACAAAGTTATTTCAGTAGCTGCAAAAACATGCAGCAAACGTGAGCCGTACACCCCAACTAACCTTAAACAAACTCACTCAATGAGATGACATACGGTGTGTTTATACACAGAGCAATGCAGAAATATAAATCCTTAATGTACAGTACGCCTATATGCTTTTCTGTTCTGGAATTTGGAGTTTTCATGGAGAAGAAATCCTATATGCTTCATCAGTCCTTTTGACCCCTTCTGACCTCGCTGTGGCACTCGGAGTGCGAGTACACAGAAGCCTTGTTCCAAGTGGCCTCGGAGTTTCTCTTTACATTTCAAATACTTTGCAGGTCAAACATCCAGGAGTGCCCATATACCCCATACCTGAGGAAAGGGAATCTCTGGCACGCAAGCCTATGGCTTTCATGGGAGCTTGTTTTACGGTCGTGTCCTACGCCTGTCGACCTCAAACCCCTTCCCACACACGCACACACACACACACACACACACACACACACACACACACTTCACCATCCCCAAGGAAGGAGAAGGGGGTTCAACGGCAACTACTGTTCGTATTGATTGTTTCGAGAACAAGGCAATACGATCTTGGTGCAGCCCACGTGGACATCTTGAGTGAAGAGGCAAGGGTGGGGGGGTAATTGTGTGGGAGAGCAGGGACTACAGACTCAAGGCCTTCTGGACCAATACCAGTCAGAGAGGCACACACACACACACACACACACGCACATACAGTGCACCGCACCACCACCGTGCTCATCTCTCGGATTCATTCAAAACCGCCAAGTCTGGCTCAGACTGGAATGTGGCACGTTGCCAGCCACGTGCACTTGCAGAAAGCAGCCAGAGGCACGGCACTTCCACTCGCCTTCACCCTCTTCTTCCTCCTCCTCTTCCTCCTCCTCTTCCTCCTCCACTCAATACTACAACTAATACTAATACTGCTACTAGGACCACTGCAACTACTGCTACTGCTACTACTGCTACTACTACTACTACTACTACTACTACTACTACAACGATCACAACTTCTACTGCCACCACTACTACTACTAATCCTCCATCACTCTACATTTTTTGACCCCAGGGCACCTATTCACACACACACACACACACACACACACACACACACACACACACACACACACACACACACACACACACACAAGCTTATCCTGAGTGTGTAAGTTAACTAAACAAACTGGCGCGAGTGCCAAGTCCCACATGGGTTCTTTGGAGAGGAGTCACAGGTCCATAGTAATAAAGATGGAGCACTTGAGGAGGAGGAGGCGGCCGTTTGCCCAAACACGGGAAAGGCTGGACAGACATTCTAGGGGCCCCTCTGTTTTCAACAGGAGCTCCTGGGGGGTGACGAGAGATTGAGTGAAACTCACAATGCCTTATATAGCTAGCGGTCATGTTCAGTCAAGTCAATATATAGAGAACACATACATACTGACCAATTTGGAGAAACTCTTAATGTCAAAACTGACAAGGCAGGGCAAATTTAGTACCTAACTTCACTAAACTGCAGTTCACCCGAGAGGCATACAAACATCTCATTTAAACAAACTATCTGCTTTCTGTCTGACTAAGCTTCGTCACAGAGGTTTGCCTAAAAACCCACAACAATAGTAATCCAAAAGCCATAGTACCACTGCATTTTCCCACAGCAACTCTTTTCACCATGCAATTACTCTCCTCCATTTCACGACAGATAACCCCTTGGCCTACACACAATCACATAGATAGGGCTTCCTAACTATAGGTTATGGTGAATTCAAGACTCCTAGACAACACTGATGCTCACAGGGACAATAGCAGAGGTCCGATTGTCTCAAAGGAACTCGGCATGTAGAATCTCTGGGGAGACTGTGAGTTAAATGCAAGGCCTGGTACTGATGTTGCCCCACAGTGGTACTTTTAACTTCAAACGCACAATTGACTTCTTCTTTCTGGGTTAGTGTTTGAAGTGACTCTGATCACAGGTTTTTTCGTTGAACCCTCTTGCATTGTGAAGAAAAGGCAGAGATGATTCCAGAATAATAGACACAGAGGCAGAAAAAGAGAATGAAAGAAAATAAAAATGAAAAAGATTTAACACCCTTCAGGCAGCAACCCACTTCAGCGTACAGGCATCCAGTGGGGATCTTGGCCTTCAATTCCTTTCTGCAGTTTAAAAAGTCATACTCAAAGTGCCAACTTGGGCAGAGAGACAAGCCATCAAATGCTGTGCATGATACTAAACCACAGCCACAGCCTTTGGAGAGCTTTGAGACACACAAACGAGACTGGCAAAGCTTTAGCACTGACTAACTCACAGACAGACAGATAGACAGACAGACAGACTGCCTGCCTGCTTGCCTTGCTGGCAGGCTCGCGTCTATACCGTCTGCAGGAGACCACACAGCTTGAAAATGAGAGGTCCTCCCTCCTGGGACCGTTGCCCAAGGACAAGAGAAGAAGGCACGGCCATGTTGTAAAGGAGAGAGCACCTTCCCCTCGACCCCCTCTCTCCACCTCCCCCAGTGCGTGGAGTCTGGCCAGCTCCCATTTGCACTAATTCTCATTCAGATTAGAGTGTCTGTTGTCGCAAGGTAACTGAGACCGCCACTGATATAAAAAAAGGACAATTAACTGGAATTAGGGAGACTAGGGGACTTGCCTGGAACAATAATGCATTCTTCTTTGGATTATCACAACAATAACTATGTTTTTTTTTTTTTACAGTGTCAATGACTAAGAGACACTGAGGCGGCCTGCAGCTTTGGTCTTTGGCTGGATATCTGCTGTAAGAAATGGTAATGCCTGAGAACAGAGCAAGAGGGGGGATAATCTTGGGACTGGTTCAGTTGATTAGGGTCATTTGTTGGTCAACTATGCTTCTCAACCTTGATGTGATAACAACACCCCCAATTACTTGATGCAAGATAACACTTCCAGTTCACTCCAGGAGTGCTGCAGATCACCCAGGCTTTGGATAAAGAGAGATATACCCCACTATAGTTTTATCCCGAATGCAAACAATCACCAGAGGTTCACTGATGTCAGCCAGCCACCCAAAAGTCGACAAGCATCTCTGGCTGCCCAACAACCTTCAGGGTCACTGAGGACAATTCTCTCCCTCTCTCACTGCCATCGCAAGCTTTGAACCTTAATGCAAGGCTAAACGCGGTAAAACACACTTAGACCTAATAACTTAAACAAAGTTGTACCAAAAGAAAACACTTTCACAATAAAGCAACTTATAGGCTTTTCCCCCCTTTTTTCTCTTGCTGGCTTGTTTCTTTCATTGACCCCTGGGGTATTAACCTGAACGACCCCTTTAGGAAAGCAAACCAGACACCGTTCCTATAGAGTAGGGGCTTCAGCCTAGGCATAAGGAGGCTATCTGCAGCTCGCCCCCAGGGGAGGTATACCATTAGACGGCTTATAAAAGAAGAGAGAGTAGGAGGAAGGGAGGCGAGGAAGGAAGGAAGGCCAAGAGGGACATGCCAAGACTGGCAGAGTTAAAACAGCGTATAGCCCACTCTCTCCTATAGAACTTCTGGACTCTTTGCCAGAGGTCCCGTGGGTATGGGGGAAGGACTCGTTCCCTGCATGGCATATCGGAAACATTCTCCAGATGAGTACCTTTTGCGGATGTCGGTGCTCTCCACAACAGACATTCTCCAGCGAAAGGTCCTTCACCTCAGGGGTCAATTCAATTTCATCTGTGCAGATCACCCACGTAAAAAATACTGAGATCTTCAAATAGGGTGGAGGGGGTTGAAGCAAAGCCAAACACTGACTGAGCCAATGAGAGACTGACCCTTGTTTAGGTACACACACCTATTCACAGGCCGCACACACACACACACACACACACACGTGTGTGTGTGTGTGTGTGTGTGTGTGTGTGTGTGTGTGTGTGGAGAGAGAGAGAGAGAGAGAGAGAGAGAGAGAGAGAGAGAGAGAGAGAGAGAGAGAGTTATACTGGCCAAGAGCACCACTAGTAAAAGTGAAAACAGACCTGCCGACACAGCCAATGGAGACATGCTGTGCTGTGCCTTTATCAGGTTAAGGGCTGGCTACTCCCTTTCATTCACTTCTGCCTTGGAATGTTAATAAGAATTTCACTGATTGAGAATGCATGAAAACTTCCGCGGATTCTCATTCAGCCAGCTATGGCCAATATAACTGTTTCAGCCGGCCTCAACAACGCACAACAACACCATTCCAATAGAATGTTATAAGGCATTCATTTTTCAGTCATTCACTTACACAAGTAGGCTAAAGATTTGTTTTGGCAATTGGATTAGGGATTAGCACAGTGCATTAATGGATAAGTGAACCTCTTTCAACCTATATTCATCAATATCTCAATAAATGTTGAACATGAAAACATCTTTTCCAAACAAGTTGTTTCCCCGTTGTTTCTATCCTGCAAGTAGGTCTACACATCATCATCTACATCAGTCACCACTGTTGAAGGCATATTGGCAAATAATTCCAAGTTATTCGCATGTGTAAATATCACGTATTTGTTGTATATCTTTTATAAACTACTTAATGTGTTTATGTCTCTTCAAAAGCTATGCGTTTCAAATTTACGAATGCGTTATGAGATGCTAAATGTAGGTCGCACCATAGTAACCTTAACATATTAATGCTCGGGGCGAATTGTATGCAACACTGTATTACGTACCAGTACTACATAGTTAGTACATTGGTACATGTGCTTGAAGAAGCGCAATAGCTGTAAACCATGCAGACAACACGCCCCTCTTCTTGCGAGTAAAGAGAATAGCTGAGTGGGTTTCTGATTCAGCTAGTGCGCACCGAGCTTGTCGGCTCGACTGAACTCTCACTTTTTACAGCTGAGACTACACTTCTTGCTTGAATAGCTCCAATAAAACCTACTGCGCTTCAAAGTATCATTAACCACAAGTGAATGTCTTCCAGTACGTGTAAACAAGCTTTCGGTTTGAATGAAAGCGATGTTGGGTTTGTTTTTACTTAACGTTATTACGCAGCATATGCCTCAAAGAAGTAAGGGTACTACTTACGCACTGCCTCCTGTTTAGGGTCGAGTCCAGTGGTGGTTTGCTGAAGCCTTCCTATTTTACCATGAAGGACCCAAACCCGCTGATTTGTCGATACGATTTCATTCTCCAGCTCCTGAAACAAGGAGCAGGCGTGCTTGGCCAGGTCGGAAAGCTGTCGCAAGGTCCGTGATAAAGCCACATTGTTGATGGTGCACAGGTCCTC
>JAODXP020000022.1:7208292-7210792 GCA_027497455.2 Sardinella longiceps | reverse complement strand
CATGACAGGTTTTTTTCACTGATGATTTTTTTTTTTAAAATCAAATCAATGACCTTTATTCAAGACCATCTATTGTTGTTACCATAATTACATTAGCTTTCTCTTAATGAATGTTGTCAGAACTGAACTGAAGAATTGAACACGGCACAACAACAAAGACAAGGACAACAAGAACATATCTAAGAAAATAAATAAACAACATGAACAATGAAGGAATAATTGGGAAGTAAAAAAATGTGGGGATTTCAGAATCAAAAGAAGACAAAATGTCTTGAAGCATTCAACACACTGAATCAATCAATTGTCTCTTACTTTCATTTTGAAGGTACACTCACTGTGCAAATGTCATTCAAGAGTAATGCACAAAAATCTAAGTACAATCTAAGAAACATAACAGAACCTATTCTTCCATCTTTTGTAACCCACTGCCATTGAACACATTAGTCTGTGTGTATTTTTTGTCAAACATAATAAAAGAAAATATGTTGCTACAGCTCAAGCACACTAACACACTCACACTCTAAGGTATGCATGGTTAGCACCTTTGTAAATTTGTGCGCACACACACATACACGCACACATGCACACACTCACACACACTAGCCCAGGTAACCTGTGCCATTTAAATGTGGTTTCACCACCATGTGAAAGGTACAGATCTCTGCAGCAGTGACAGGCCAGAGGCACTAACATTTACCTGACGGACAGGTGAGTCAGTCTACCTAGTGCGAGAGTATGGTGCTTAGAGACCATCTGTGCTTCACTATGTCAGACAGACATCAACATAGATGACGCTGACTTACATTTTAGGACTCAGTCATTACCCAACAACAACACCTCAAACTCAGACAGAAGCAGGATACAATTTCAAACTACATACAGTAATAACATCGATCTGCAAGTCAGCATAACAGGGACTCATAAACAAGTTCTTTTTTAAAGCTCTATTAGTAACAATTCATGGTCACAGTCTCTGTTTTTTTGCGGACAGTCATACTAAAACAATAGGAACGACATTAGGCATTCGTTAGTTTGTCATATTGTACCTTGAGCTACATTATTCCATTCAGGCCATTGTGTCTCCTCAGTGTCCTGGATAGCTCCGCGGTCCTTTGGGTGTTTTGGCTACAGAGAGCGTGGAATGCCACTCTTGACAACTGGTGATTAACGGACAGTACAACTTCATTCACATTCATCTAAAGAGATTTCAGAGTGAATCCTCTGAGCTTAAAATTCCAGTCCGTCAGTAAAGTAAGTCAGTCAGTCAGTCAGTCTATCTAAATCTCGAGCAAGTGTCAGAAATGAGGAAAACCGGAAAATCGTTATGCCCATTCTATGCTGCGTTTCATATGAAGGAAGTTTGGTGAATGCTTGGGCATTTTGTCAGCGGACTTTCTTTCCCGGTGCATTTCTTTTTGAGGGTACACTTCTTGGCCACATAAGATTGAGGGGTATGCTTTGACGTTGTGTCTCCGTGGTGACATGGCATGGCAGACCAGGTCACGTGGAGGTCAAAGGTCGGAGATGCTCAAGCTGGGATTCCAGCGTCACCCGCTCCTGATGAACCACCTGAGAGACAGCAGAGGAGAAAGAGAAAAATATAGATATAGAGAGAAAAAGAAAGATAGAACGAAAGAAAGAATGAATGACACTGACAGAGAGAATATTTCATATATTCATACACTGTCCTTCAAGCAGTCATCTAATTCATCAGCATGTACTTAATTCAGGTGAAAAACAAAAACAAAAACAAAAACAAAAAACAAAAAACAAAACATAATCATTGCGTTCCCCTATTGGCCACAAAAAGTATATCTCCAGCACATTCCACCAACAGGCCTCAGCCTCTCTCCTCCACCTGGCTCTAAAGTGCTGATGACTCGAGAAGTCACGAGAAGTGGCCCATTAAAGTTAACCTCTGACCCCTCTCAGGACACTTCCCTCATACCAGGGTTTAGCCAATCAAGACTCTCGAGTATACGAGCATTCTCAACGGCTGTCATGATGAACTCAACAAACAAAACACACGCACACACACACACCAATACACACCACACACACACACACACACACACACACACACACACACACACACACACACACACACACACACACATACACACACACACACACATACACACAAACACGGCTAACCTTAATAGCTGGAGTCAGGGAGATACAAGTGGGTCACTCTGACAACAACGCTAATGTTTGGGCCATGACCTGAGCGCAGTGGCCCTGAAGCTGTCAATCTCCCTCCATTACAGAATCAATATTGGTGATTAGTGACGGACCAGAGAGGGAGAGTGTAGGGCAGTCAAGCAAAGAGCTGGATTAGATTGATAGAGTGGTTTTCTTCCTAGCGTTTGGGTTGTGTGTGTGTGTGTGTGTGTGTGTGTGTGTGTGTGTGTGTGTGTGTGTGTGTGTGTGTGTGTGTGGTAGAGGGGAGGGGGTTGTGCCATATATGTGCTGTATACCACGTTTGTGTGGTATATACGTA
>JAODXP020000022.1:7180792-7203292 GCA_027497455.2 Sardinella longiceps | reverse complement strand
TCATGGAATAATGTAGTATTTCAATATCGTAGATTGAAACTTTGGGTCTTTTATCCACCTTTGCCCTAAACGGTGCTTTCCCGGCAGTGTTGCCTTTCAAAGCACTACCCCACTAAATCTAGGGTTAGGGTGAGAGTTAAGGCGGCTTGGGTCAGGGTTAGAGTGGAGGTAGTGCCTTTCAGGGGAAACAAATACCATTGAGCGAAATTTTTGGGCAGGTTAAGCATGTTCCATACCAATATCCCAGTAATGTACCAGTACATCTAGTGCATCACCATAGTCAAATGTCAGACAGTGGAGTATAAAGACTATGAGTTGTTTCCATACCGTTGTGTTGGTTTGTTGCTGGTGGTGGCGGGGGCTGTAGTGGCAGCGGCTGGGGCGTAGGGGGCGGTGGCGGGTGGTGTGGCGTCTAAGTTCTGGCTCTCTGGTCGGTACTTCCTGCGCACTGGCTTCTGAGGGGCGTGGCTCTGGGTTCCCACCGTGGGCTCCTGATAAACAGAGGAGAATAAGTAGATTCAAATAAGCCCCAAAACACAGACATTCAAAAAGTCAACCTTATTCCTATGGCCATACATGTAACTGAGTGTAACTGAGTCTGTGACTATAGATGGTGAAATCTACATTCTTGAATTAAAACAAACCTCTAAAATTACAAATACTGACTATTTGTTGAGGTCTTATTTTATTGTGAAAGCTTGTGTGAGAGTGCCGATGGGCTGCTTGACTGAGGCCTTTAGATGAGAGATGGACCGTATGTGTGGCTATGGTAAAGGAGTCCTATACAAAAATTACATCTGCATGTTGAGCTGCATGTAGGGCTGCTGAGTACTGTTGATGGGTGGAGCAGGGGACAGGAGAAAAATTGAGAGAAGAGAAGGATGAGGAGGACAAGAAAAGAGAGGAGATGAAATGAAAGGGGAGGGGAGGAGAGAAGAAAATAGAAAGAGGGTAGAGGGGACAGGAATAGGGGAAGAGAGAGGTCTCTGTTTGGGTGGTCCGAGAGAGAGAGAGAGAGAGAGAGAGAGAGAGAGAGAGAGAGAGAGAGAGAGGGGCAAAAAGATGATGAGTTTACCGGTTTGGGTGGTCCCAGGTCCTCTGTGCTGCGGCCCACTGCCCTACGGAGAGGACTCTGGTTCTCAGGGTGTACACCTGCTTCCTCCTTATAAACACACACACACACACACACACACACACACACACACACACACACACACACACACACACACACACACACACACACACACACACACACACACACACACACACACACACACACATACAAAATTACCCTCAAATCCTTTACAATTCCAAAGACCATGTTAGCACCCAGCTGATGGCTTTGGGCACTTTGAACGCCAACAGACTGAAATCTCTCCCCAGTTCTCTTTCCTATTGGAAAAGGGTCAAGCCTAACCACTCAACACAGGGGGATAAAGGCACTCCTAGCCATATTAACAGCACCTCAATGAAATGGGAACGCGCGTGGCCAGTTACACGGCCCTGAGGAATGGCGCACGTGTTCGACATCGCTCTTTGGCATGAGTGCTCACAGGAAACCCACCCTTTTAACATGCAAGGTGGAGTTGCTTGTGTGTGTGTGTGTGTGTGTGTGTGTGTGAGAGAGCATGTGTGTGCGTGTGAAAGAGAGAGAGAGAGAGAGAGAGAGAGAGAGAGAGAGAGAGAGAGAGAGAGAGAGAGAGAGAGAGAGAGAGTCACAAAGGCATTGTTAAAGCAGGCCATTTAACGTCCACTCTGTCGACCCCGGAGGAAGGCCCCATGAATTATATAGAAAAAGAAAAGAAGGAAAGACGGAAAAAAAAATGGGAAGAGTGAAATACAGCCCAATTTAACACCGTTAAATCAGACCGGGCCGTTTCCGAGCGGGAGATTTAGGGTCGCTCCCGCTGCCTCCCCGGTAACTACCCCGCAGAGGAGGCGTGATGGATGGAGTCTCTCTCCCTCCAGCCTCTTTCAGGGCCTGACAGACGCTCGTCGGCTGAGTGGCATATATCTCAGCATCCGCACCACTCCGCATCAGTCAAAGATATGGCCTTTGCAAAATGGCTAACCAGTTACAGGTGGGAGAGAAGATAGGAAAGTCTGGGATACACTACACTGTGCTATGATCCATACCACAGCGTTCTGTACTCAAGACTTGATCACAGAGAGAGAGACAGACTACAAAGAGGAGGAAAGTTTACACACAATGTATTCATCCTACATACTGTCATTTTTAGATTATAAACCAAGGTTGCATACTGTAATTTCAGGATGATAAACCAAGGTACCTGTAATTCATTTTACCAAGTTTCATTATCTATACTATACCATGAGGGCTATACATGGGAACACATTTCTTTTCAGCATTTTACTGTGATACTATAGGTAATGTTTTGTAAGCTGAGGTTAGTCTACAATTGTACAGTAGTTATTAATACATGGTTTAGTTTTTTTACTTGGCCTAAAACACTGACCTGAGGTTTATCATGGTGTGGCTTATACTTAGGAAATTACAAAATTCATATATTTATATAAATATTGTGCCCAAATGCACATGGCCTGCTAAAATGCTTCTGCAAACCAGATGAATCCCTGTAATGATGAAGTTATACATCAGGTATTTCCAGCATGACATCCATACAGTTTAAGAGGCGTCTCAATGTATGTTCATAAATATCGTCTCTATAAATTATTGTGCGATGTAAAACTATCACATATAATATGATTATCCACTCACTGTAACTCACTGACATGGCAGAGACGGAGAATGACCTCATCTGTATCATGTTCACATTTAATCTGCAGGCCAATAAAGTCTCGCATGTGTTGAGTTGAGTGGGCCATGCCAGGGACTCCTTTTTGACATGCAATAGAAAATTCTGGCCCGACTGTGTTGAAGATCCGGACCAGCACAGAACCGGGTCTGGTTCATAATCGTCTCATATCTGGGACGGCTATTGGCAAACTAAGCACGAGCTTTAAGGTCAACTCAGCCCTGGGACTAATGGCTGTAACAGGCCCGAGTCCTAAAACATCTCGACAACTCTGATTTGCAGCCCTGGCCAATAGACGCGCAGGTGAGCTCACTGCAGACGCCATTAAATTCCATGTAGCTGACAGTGGAACGTTATGACTGGCCCATTAGAATGTTAGGGCAGGAGTGGACAGACTTGGTCATAGAATGCCTGGAAATGGGGTCAGTTTAAAGTCAGGGCCAATACATTCTGTTTTCAGAGCTGTCAAAGCACCTAAATTTGGTACTATGGGGCTGCTAAACAGCATTTTTAAATAAACAATTCATCAAATCATATAGTGTATGAATATGGGGATGAAAATGCATGAAAATGAGACAGGCATGAAAATAAGACATCATGCAAAGCAGGCTTTCACAAATAGATTTAAATTCATAGGGCTCAAGGAGACTTTCACCAATGGCACACCCTGTACCATTAACCACAGTGCCATCTAGTGGCTGTTACATCTGGCAAGTGAGATATGAGGAGCTAGTTCTGTCTCTATCTCTATCAGAGAAGTGGGCAAAAATACCCATCCGTGGTCTGATGGAAATGGTGCTGCACTTGTCCTGGGTCCAACCAGCAGACTTAACACTCCGACAGCAGAAACAGGCACGCAGGCGCACACGTGAGCCTCAAGAAAGCGAGACAGACGCACGGCTCTGAACGATCGGCTGTGTCGGGGTCGTGACCGAAACGTTAAGGTTGGCTGCACGCCCAGAAAGTCTGTAAAACTCCTGGAGAGCACGCACAGACGCATCGACACACACACACACACACACACACACACACACACAAACACACACATGCGCATACATATCTCTTCTGAATCTCTCATTGATGAAAAGAGCTCTCTGAGGAGACCCGCGGGTGGGTGTGAGAAGGGTTTGGTGAGAGAGCAAAGAAGATGAGCATGCTCAAGTGTCTTTTTGCAAGCTCTCATAACAAGCAAAGGCTAAGGTGATTACTTTTTTCAGGCTATCTCCACGCCATCATACAACAAAGGTATAAATAGACATTCATATGAGGGGCAAGGGGGGAGGGGGGTTAAGAGATTTACTGTCATTTCCTGCTAAGTAATTATGATTGGGGGAGGAATTCTCTATCAACCTTTAGCTAGAGAGCTAAATATAGCACTGCAAATGTATGTCTTTTAATCAGAAAGTATTTTTTTTTCTCTCTGTCTCTCTGTCTCAGCTCCTTTCATGGCCTCTTTGACTCCCTTTAGTCTTCAATGGGAGGAGACGGAAACTTCCAGTCTGGGCTTGTAGTTTGAGGTCAGACATGAATACATGCCGAACTCACACAGGAATTCATTCATCTGAAGCTGTTTAATTAAGATACTGAACCGTATCCTGTGGGATATGACTGAGAAAGAGAGAGAGAAAGAGAGAGAGAGTGGTGGGAGAGAGAGAGAGAGAGAGAGAGAGAGAGAGAGAGAGAGAGAGAGAGAGAGAGATGAAAGAATAGATAGGGTGATTAATATGGAGTGACAGGGGGAAAACAGAGCACAGCGTACAGTACCAAGGGGAATTGGGAAAGAGGAGAGAGAGAGAGAGAGAGAGAGAGAGAGAGAGAGAGAGAGAGAGAGTGTGAGAGAGCGAGTGAGTGCGTGAGTACAGTGAGTGAGTGAGTGAGTGAGTGAGTGAGTGTGTGTGTGTGTGTGTGTGTGTGTGTGTGGGTACTGTAGCCTACAGCCTGTAGGCCAATGTATATGAATCTGGGTGTGTATACGAGCACTAGAGACTTGAGGAGACTAGAGACACAGGAGGTGAGATGGTGCCAAAGGCCATGTGGGTTTATTTATTTCCTCCCGATGGCAACCAGTCACGCTTTTAAAAGCACACCCAGACTGGCACATAAAAAACCCCTTAACCCCCCACCCCCATGAAACCCCTGCAGGTGAAACCTGCCACCGAGCACCCAGCACCCAGCACTAGAGAGAGCCACATTAAGCCTCCTGACGACGCCCTCCGCTGCCCGGGCCTCCTTGAGTGACATAGCCCAGAGACACTGGCTATATATATATATATAGCACAGCCTATTCTATCACATTTCCGTCACTGGATCTCTAGCAAATCTAATAATGCTCCGCGTCGCCGGGCCAGTATCTCGCTGGGCCCTCGTTCTTTTATGATTTAGCACCACGGGACGCGGTGACAGTTATATTGTGCAATGACTTGGAGGACAGGAAAGAGGGGTAGGAAAAATGAGGAGAAAATGGTGGAGAAATTGAAAAAAAATGTAGAGAGAATGTCAGAAAGAGAGGGGGTGTGTAATGCTCTTGCGTATGGAGGCAAATTAAACTTTAGCTAACTGATTAAATGAATTCTAATAAATATTTTAAATTGGCTTTATCTGTTACACATCTTGTTCTCTGGATTATACAAAACCATTACCAATTGTTAAATCTGCAAAGATACCCATTCACAGAAATAAAATATGCATATTGCAGGCTTTTTAGTTTCCTCCTAATACCAAATCCCTCGACTATAAGGGTTCATGAGTTATGGTGAGTAAAATCCGTGGACTGTACATCAAGCCTTATCATGAGCTGACATATTGTCTCCTGAGGATGCGATGCAGGAGCAGGAGCCAATGGAGGGATGCAGGGTGATAATTGAGTTATCGCACACCTCTCTCTCTCTCTCTCTCTCTCTCTCTCTCTCTCTCTCTCTCTCTCTCTCTCTCTCTCTCTCTCTCTCCCTCGCTCTTCACTCAGTCTTCCATGTTACGCCAAGTCAGCCCCAGGCCTCTCAATGATGAAAAACAAATGACAGAAAAAGTACGGTATGCCAGTTCAAACCTGTTGTTTGTCAATATGAAGCAGCTTAGAATGATTTTAAACAGCTTGGGGTGCAAATAACTTCATAACTTTTGTCATTTTAATTTCCCCTGAGGTATGCAGCATGAGCTTGTTTCACAACACTGAAATCCTACGACCAAAAGAGCTATAGTGACAGAGCCGTAAAAATGACAAAGGTTCTATGCATAAACTCGCGGGTGCCACTGAAAAGTTAAGGAACTGATTTTATTGCCTCAGAAAATATTCTCAGGAACTGATATGAGGTGGAGAAATATTGATTCGTGAGCTGGATGTTGCCAGTAATGCCAAAAGGTCTCTCCAAATATCATTTTGCCACACCCCTCGGAAGACTCTGAACAAGGAAATATATTAAATATCCGCAGAGGTTGATGGTTGCCAAGGGGGCGAATAGTCCGCTTGACCCGTGTCGGTTTGACAAAGGGCTTCCATTACTCTCCGGCGAGCCCGTGGGAAAGCGCTCTTTGGGTGTGCAGCCTGCCTGAAGCCTGAGAAACCTGAGCGCACGCCTGCGCCAGTTAACTCAGGGCCCCAGGGGGCCTGTAGGAAACATACTGACAGGATCGACTGGCAGGGGCTGTAGGGACCTGGGAAACAACAGGAGTAGTACACACACACACGCACGCATACATACACGTGTACGACCATGTGCTTGTGCACATGCACACATATCCAGATACAGGCACACACACACACACACACACACACACACACACACACACACACACAATCACACAACCACAGACAGACACACACATCCAGACACAGGCATGCACACACACACACACACACACACACTCACAATAAACAGCCAGACACAGCCAGGCACACACTCACACACACACACAGACACACACACACACACACACACACACACACACACACACACACACACGCCTGTGTGTACATGTAAATACCTTTCCCTTTTGCTAGCAGGACCACATTAAAAAGCAATTATTGTTCTGTGCCTGACCCACGTGATCGCAGGACTTTGAACTCATAAATTGAGGACATTATTTCTAACATGCATAACAAGTGTGTCTAAAAAAGGCCCCTGAGCAAGGACTCTGTTGCACTGCGGGCATTCATCATGCATGCTATTGAAAGGCGCTGTGTAGTGACGATGACTTTTTTTTTTCCTTCTCCTTGGAAAAAATGAGTTGCTAATCTGACCTTTACAACACTGGGCGAGACGAACAGATGCTGAACAGACTGCCTCAGCATTTTGGAGGAAGTGAACACATCAAGTCTAAAGAATCCACAGCAAAGCAGAAAACGTAGGTGTGATCGTACAGCCACCAACAGGGTGGGTGTTTTCAAGTGGGTGCACTTTATGGAGCGCAGAAGTTAAAAAAAAAAAAAAAAAAAAAAAGTGCAAATGACAGTAGAAATAGGAGGTGTGTTAAAAAAGGGGGGAGACAGAAGGTGAAATAAAGTTGGAGGGAGGGGAACGTTAAGATCTGGCACAGGGAGGAGGAAAAAAAAAAAAAAAAAATCTTGTCTCACCTCTTCTCTGAACCTGCTGAAGTCGGCAAAGTTGGGCTGTTGCACGGCCTGCTGGGAACTCTTGTCTGCGGCAGGGAGGAAGTGTGGGATCTAAAAAGTTGTGGCAGGGGAGAGAGATTTTTTTTTTCCAACATGACACTCTTTGCTGTGTCACTGATAGTTGAAGTCTTGTGTATGTTTGCTTCACTATGTTTTGGGCTTGACAGATAACATAAATATATTTGTGGTATTTTAACATTCTTGCCATGAAAGCCAAAAAACAGCTTTATTGACAATTTTTTTTTAGAACTTGCTTACTCTGAGATTTTTCATAAAATACGTGTCTGCACATACTTGAAATATTTCTTTATAAAATCGTCTGCTTTCACTAACTTTCTTAAAAAAATGTAAACTTTTATACATAAAATGAATACCCCCAAAACAGCTGAGCTGTGATCTGTGAGCTCAAGAGCTCATGTACTTAACCTTATGTGGCAGTTCTGTGTGTGTGTGTGTGTGTGTGTGTGTGTGTGTGTGTGTGTGTGTGTGTGTGTGTGTGTGTGTGTGTGTGTGTGTGTGTGTGTGTGTGTGTGTGTGTGTGTGTGATGCAGTGCAGTGTGTGTGTGCTGCAGTGTGTGTACATGTATGTGTGGCAGTGTGTGTGTGTGTGTGTGCGTGTGTGCGTGTGTGTGTGTGTGTGCGTGTGTGTGTGTGTGTGTGTGTGTGTGTGTGTGTGTGTGTGTGTGTGTGTGTGTGTGCACGTGTGTCTGTGTGCATCTGTGGCAGGGTGCATGTGTGTGTGTGTCTGTGGCAGTGTATGTGTGTGCATGTGTTTGTGTGTGATGCAGTGTGTGTCTGTGCACAGGTGGCAGTGTAGTGTGTGCAGTGCGTGTGTGTGTGTGTGTGTGTGTGTGTGTGTGTGTGTGTGTGTGTGTGTGTGTGTGTGTGTGTGTGTGTATATTATCCTAGGGTACCTGTGTGGCTGGGGGTCTTGGAGGGAGAGCTGGCGGAGGGGGCAGCCAGCCACTCTTCACACCTGGGAGAAATGCAGAGACCATCAGACAGGAGATGCAGGGAGAGGAGAGGAGCCACAGAATAAGAAGCAGAATTACTGTAGAAACTTTTTCATTTTAGATCAGCAGTTTATCATTACTACACCAATACCCGTGGCAGGATATTTATATGCTTTTCTTAGTCCAGGAAAGATTTCAAGGATGTTTGTCTTACATGTGTACAACTTGGATTAGGCTAGAAAATGAATAACAAAAAAATCTCTGAATAGTCTACCTATACGGTTCTTAGATTTTTATCATCGCTTTAGTCAAAATAATGACAAAAAGCTACGTTTCAAGAAATTTCCCCAACTAAAACACTCTAGCCCTCCATGTTTCTGTTTTAAAACCACACAATACTTTAGAACTGTTTGCTTAGGACCCGACTGTGATATGATTTCACTGAATCTGTTGACACAAGTCCTTCCACTTTCGATCCTGTTGTATTAAATGGGCCACAACGGCCCTAGCCAGTCCTCTTCCAACACACTTCCTATACTCCCTGTGTGCCGTGTGATAACTCTTCAGCAAATAGCCCCACAAACATGAATTACATTAATTCTATAGCATCTCTGCAGGTCTATAGACTCTACATTCTTCTTCCACCGAAGTTTAGAAGTTTAGTTTAGTTTATATATTTTAACAAGAACAATGTACAGAACAAGAGGTGCATTGCACCAGGTTTAAGCAAAGTCATGCTAATTTCTACCTGTTGTCCTTTATAGTGCTATAGTAAAGCTACAGTACATTGGATGTCTCTAAAGCATTCCATTCAAATTGGGTAAAAAAAATACAGTGCATATTTTTGTCTCGTGTATGAAGTTCCATTGAGTACACACGTAGTGAAAGTTCATTCTTACAGCATAACATAAACATAACGATTCAGTTAGTGTACACACTCGCTGTAGCCTCCCAGTTTACTACAGCTAGTAAGTAATTGGTTTTTAGCCCCCACTGGATGCCTACCCTGGCTGCCCTGCTGGAAGAGCTTGTTGAGGTCCAGGGAGGAGGCCCGTGAGTGGCTCTTCTGTGGTCGTGGGGGAGGAGTAGGAGGCTCCTCCACCTTCTTCATGGCATCATCTATGGAGGTGCTGGAATAGGACCTTCAGGACCACACACAGGAGCATGGGATGGAAAAGACAAACTCTCAAGCATTCTGACAGTGCACTGCAAGTCTGTGTAGCCGGTGGCGGTCCGCACCGCACACGGGTCTCGAACCCGCAAGCTACAAACTCCCGGCGTGGGAGTGGAACGCTCTAACCAACTGAGCTAAAAGCCCGAGCTTCTAACTCAGCGTGTTAGAAGCGCCCATGGAATTGGGTGATGAGGATTTACACACTACCACCGAGCTAGCCGCGCTAGCTGGCCTCCGTTACATCTGCAGTGATCCTACTGTTGAATGAACTGTTCCTCTCATTCAAGTGCAAAATTCACCTTCTCAGACATATAAATATGATATACTGCACATAATGGTAGCAAAAGCAATAATAGGTTGGAAATGCATACTAATACAAGGGAAGACACAACGTTGCTAAACAAAGACTGTAAAAAACAACCTAAAGTGTATGAGAAAAGAGAGACTTACCTGGGCCTCGTCCGTGACTTCATGTTGGGATCCAACTCATTTGGGGGATCTGAAAAGAGCATTCAATATATTCAACAATGGAGGACGACACTTCTGCTCTGTGGCTTTGCCACTAAAAAAAAAAGAGAAGTTGTCAGTGTGTGACTAAAGCTAATCATAAACAATCATCTCTACTTCAGGTGAAGCAAATCACAGCAAGTATTCACATACATGTACTGCCCTTAAATTCTAGGGAGGATGGAACAACACAGCCAAGCTCTTGCCCATTTACAAAAAGTCACACGATCATAAACAAAAAAATCTGCCTTGCATAGGATGTTTCTAGAAGTTGTGTTTTTACTTGATTTCCTCCTGTACATTCATACAGAGAGCCTCTACTCCTATCCTCTCAGATCGGACTTCCTCCCTTGTACAGTTGAGGCCTTTTCAAGTTTCAGCTTTGTTATCTTTGTCTACCATCCCATCCAAGGCAAACTATTTGTCTTTTGACATCACGTGCACCTAGGGACCAGGGGGGTTAGATCAGTATTTTACAACAGAAAGGGAGGTTGTTATGCTTAGGGGTGCGTCCCAAAATAATAACTCGGGGATACGAGCACCTGAATTACAGGCACTTTTGGGGTTGTTCCCACAAGCATGTAAACATTTCTGAGATAGTTGACACTGTTGTTTCTGTTCCCATTTAGAGACTCCCATCTTTGGTCTTACTGTTAGTAAATCTTACAGCTTATTGGCTCCCAGTGTTACCCAGTATTTTTATAGACAGCATGAAAAAGGGAAATAAAAATTGTGGTTCATATGAAATCTGATCATTAGACGGGCAAATTTGAGATCAGAGAGATTGACAGCGGGGTGTGCATGATTGTGAGATCGATGCCACACAAAGCCGCCATCAATATTATCAAAAACCACAACTGCCACTCTGACTAGGAAATACATCTCTTGCTAAGTGTTTGTTTATTTAATAACAATTCTCCACTCAAAGCACATTGTCTCTAGGTATGCCATATGTGCTATAAAAATATGTGCTATATAAATAATGTAGTAATGAAATGTGCTATAAAAATAAAACTGACTTGATTTCTCTAAAACTCTAAAGCAAGTAGTTGTACTGTACAGTATATTAAGAAAAACACGACAGAGATGTCGAGATCACCACCAATGTGCCAGGTGGCATATTGAGATGCTGGTGAGTGTGACCTCACGCCATGGGTGCTAGCGGCGTGTGTAGTGGGCTTGGATGCTAAGACAAGTGCTAAGCACCATCTGGAGAAGCGGTTGCTGAGGAAAGGGCTTTTCAGTTTGACCTGGTTTGAGGTTAGAGGCGCTGACGGGCTGGACGTGCTGGACAGGCTTCTCCTGGGTCGTGGCGGCGGCGGTGGTGGTGGTGGTGGTGGCGGCGGCGGAGGCTCGCTTAGGGCTTATTTCTGCAGGGGCATCAGAAAATGGAAGGTTGAAACAACAAGAGGGAATACATCGCACAATATCATGTGACCTCAGTGTTATTATCCTGAGAGTAGAGAGTGAAAAAGCTATAAAAACTGGGCCAATTTCATTTTCAACCCAAGCTCTGCACTTTTTACAAACAGCAGCCACTCTGCAGAAGATTCTTTAAACAGAGTGTTGATGGCAAGTGTAATATCCACTGACTTAATACCAGTGTAAAAACAATAGAGATTAGACAATATACATTACATACACAGGTCAGTATAACACCAATAGATAACACAGACCACTTTTGATTCCATTTTCGGACCACGTCATCACAAACCTAACAGTGATTCTTTTTACACCTTCAGAAACCCCAAGCCTCAAATAAGCTGAGCAGCTGGAGTCAGTTAGATCTGTCTGTCTGTAAATTACTGTTTGGGATGGATGCGCCCAGACACCGCCGGATTATAATAAAAAGCTCTCGGAGGGCTTTAAGGAGGCTCGAGTCAATTTCAGAGCTGCTCCGTGGCGTCGGGTCGGCACGGACTCACACCACACATTTACCTGGCTTCCTGGCCTCCTCCCTGACATCCTGTTGCTTTGATGTGGTCAAGACTGGCAGAGTCGTCCCCTGCTGTAACTCAACCATACTTTTCTCCTGTTGGGGCATCAAAACACATATTCACAAAGGAGCAATGAATCTGTCTCTCTCTGAGTGATTTAGCATTCATACAACGAAAAGGGTATTTTTTTTTTTTCATTTTTGCTTCTAGCCACACAGATGTCTGAAGTCCTGGGCTATTATATCATACTCATTAGTGCCCCCTACCTAAGGTTGTGTGAATAACCTTTCAGCGAATGAGATTTGAGATTTGCATTTTTATTGAGTGCTAATGTGAATAGTTCTTACCTGCTGGATGGCCCGAGGTGTGGTGTCCTCAAATACAATGAGTGGTTGAATGATCTGCATAAAGAATATATCATAAAAAAAGAAAAAAAAGGACTTGGTGCCTACAAGCATTGCTTTAAATACTTCACACATTTTCAAAGGAAGGTTTTTAACATCTTGCGTATAACTTACGTCACGGCCAATCGAAATAATCAACTAAAGCCGATTTCTGAACATCTTCAGACTCCGGGAGTCTTTTTTGCTGAACACCAGCAAAATTCAATAGCCTCTGCATTTGGCTGACACAGCATCAGAAACCAGCTTTCATGGCCACTTAAGCCACTACTGTGTAGCCCAAAATACATTCCAACACAAATATTGTCAGTAGTGATGAATACCAATAAATTCATTCAATTGCAGTGGAGACATACATTTGTGACTCCATTAAAGCTTTTAGCTATTTTAAAAAGCCTCTTTAAAGATATTGAAATATTCCAAAGCAAATATAGCATGTTGTGACAGTGACGAGGACTAAATTTATCGACTTACAGTGGACAGAATCCAAAAAGCAGAGTAATTGTGACTCAGTTAAGGCTGTTTGTGGATTTGGGTGGTGGGCAAAAGGTTAGATTTGTCATAAATCACAAATACTGGTGGCTCGGCTGGAGCCAGGCATATATAAAACTGTCTGAGTAAAATGAATGGGGGGGATGTTAGATTGGAGATAAACTCCTGGGATCAGGGGCAGGATGAGAGGACGAGAGCATCTCAGACGAACCTCTGTTGGCTCCACCACCGTGCCGTCCCCACATGCGATGAGGCTGGGTCTCAAGGATGGGGGCAGCTTTTCGGGGAGTGGGTACCCGTTCTTCCGAGCCACGATGAGATGAAATGCTGTGCAGAACTCGGGGAATGTGAGCGCTCCGTCACGGTCTACATCACTCAGCTCCCTGGGATGAGAACACACACACACACACACACACACACACACACACACACACACACACACACACACACACACACACACATACACGCACACACACACACACACACACACACACACACACACACACACACACACACACACACACACACACTCAGTAAGTGAGATCTAGCTACAACATTACATACCATATATGGACACTTCAATAACATGGCAAGCTTTCATTTGATCACTGGATATGAAAAAGCCAAAGCTGAAGAGAAAATCCTTTTTTGAAGCATCCAAACACCAGCTATCTGTTTGAAGGAAATACCATTTAACTGTAACAATAACAAGTTTACAAGAATAATAGTGTTTGATGGCTGGATATGCTTCCACTGTGGCGCATGTCATGTGTAGAACTAACACTTAAGTTAAATCCCTCAGTGTGTGTAACCGTGTGAGAGTGGGAAGTGTTAGTTGTCCAAAAAAAGGAACCAGGCACACCACAGTGCTATTCACACTGTGACCGACACAGTGCCTCACTGTTATTGTGTAATGGTGAAGGTATTTTAATCCGCTCTGACCTTTGACCCTGTATAACTATGGGCCCTTTCTGTGGCCGAGAAACCCAGCTTGTGGGTTATTTGAGCTGTGGCCATCTTGAAAGTACAGAGGGCACAGGCTCTTAGGGGACACTGTGCCCATATAGTGGAGTGGAGCAGATGGAACATCAGAATCAGAAAAAAATGATGTCATATGATTAACTTTTATTTACTTTGCTGACATTTAATTAATTAATTATTATTTTATGATATCTAAACAGGCCAAAATCAACTTCAACTTCATCTGTGTCTGCGTCGACTCACTTCATCTGTGCATTTTATGACTAAAGCATAACATTTTATTTCTGTGCTTCCACGCACCTTGAAGTTTATTCTCAAACGTGAAGGCACTTCAGATTTGACCTTTGACCTACTGTAGATATTTGTTATAGGGTCAACGGAGGCCAGATACAAAATACCTCCACTTTAGGGTGTGTAGATTACATAGAAAGACTTTCATGCTTTAGTCATAAAATCCACAAATGTTTTGCCTCTCAGCTTAACCAATACAGGGGTCAGGCCCTCTTGATGGGGCCGATCCTTTAGTGTGGTTTCACTTGACAGGACTGAGGTGAGATAACTTCCTGCTATTTGCCTTCTCGTCTCACTCTAGCACACAGGTCACTGCTTTCACACACTTACCATATATGGGAAAGCTCTGGTATTGGAAGCTTTGACTTGGTGAAGAAGTTCTTTGCAACAGTCCCTGTAGACACAGAAGAGGATTAGATACAACAATAGCCAGCTTCCAGGAAAGTCTCTGGAAGATATACAAGATGTCACTAACTGAGGATTTGTTGTTGTAAACTGCAAAAAAAATGGTACATGTGACAATGGAAAAAGGCAAATGGGGATAGAAATAAAAAACTAAACAAAAAAGCCTTTGTAAGGGTTATCACTGAAGTAGCCACACATTGCATAATGTGCATAGTGCACAAAACTGTACCTAACAATAGCACAACAATGGTGGATTTATCTATCTGAATATAAAAAGCTACATAAACATTTGTATCATAATTAAATTCCTTCACACAATGGCTTTGTCCTGGCTCTACATAGACTAGGCCCATGGTGGCCTGTGGCTTCAGGCAGGCTGCCGTACCCAGGATGAGACCTCCCAGGTCAGGCTGCAGGGTCTTGAACTGGTTGGTGTAGTAGTCGTGCTGTTCCTCCGTAATCCTCCAGGGGTCATCGGAGTAGTCATCTAGGGCCCGGTCAGCGAGCCTCTCTGTGGACTGAGTCTGTTGAAGAGGACAACAGGGTCTCTTAGGGAAGTTTAGGGAACTCTGGAAATAACCTTGTGCTTGGAGTGTAGGGAACTTGGCGAGTGACCTTATGCTTGAAGTGTAAGGAACTCAGAAATTGACCTAAGCTTAAAGTCTAGGAGCTCGGCAAGTAACCTTATGCATTAAAGCGTATGATTAGTGTGAGTGGAACAGAGCAAGTAACCTCATGATTAGTGTGTAGGGAACTTGGTAAGTATCCTTATGATTAGTGTGTAGGGAACTCAGGAAGTGTCCTTATGAATAGTGTGTAAGCAACAGGGCAGGTATCCTTATGAATAATGTGTATGGAACTGGGCAAGTGTCCATATGAATAGTGTGTAGGGAACTTGACAAGTATCCTTATGATTAGTGCATAGCGAACTGGGCAAGTGTCCTCATGAATAGTGTGTAAGAAACAGGGCAGGTGTCCCTATGAATAGTGTGTATGGAACTGGGCAAGTATCCTTATGAATAGTGTGTAGGGAACCTGGCAAGTATCCTTATGATTAGTGCCTAGGGAACTGGGCAAGTAACCTTACGAAGTGCATAGGGAACTTAGCAGGTGACCCTTTGCTTATCTCCACTACTAACAGTATCACTACTGTATCTGTATCCCTGTTAGTTAACAATGTCCTCTGATAGCTGCTGTTCCCTATTGTGTGTGCTACACAAACACACTGATCCAATGCTATTGTCACACATGGATGCTTTCATTCACACACACAAATACAAATAATCATAAACTGTAAAAGATATCAAAACAAAAATATGTGCAAATATTTCTGTGTTTTAATTTTCTGTTTAATTTGTTCAATAGACTTTGTGCGCTCAGCAGAAAATGAATGAGCTGATTTAATTCCACTAGCTGTCTCACTCTCTCTCTCTCTCTCTCTCTCTCTCTCTCTCTCTCTCTCTCTCTCTCTCTCTCTCTCTCTCTCTCCGTGTCTGTCAGTCTCTCTCTCTCTGTCTCTCTCTCATTGTTGGTGGTCCTTACCCGAGTGAGGGTGGGCTGTTCTGGGGTGGGCTTGTGGCTGTAGTGACCGGGTGAGGAGTTCTCCTGGAGCATGGTGGCGCGGGCCGGATGCTTCCCCTCGTAGCCTAAAGGGAGAGGGGAGATAAGGAGAAAAACTGTGAGTGTGTGTTAGTGTGTGTACTGTTCATATGTGTGTTTGTGTGGGTGTGGGAGTGGGGTTAGGAGTGGGTTAGGGCATTTTCACCCTATGAGGTCACCCTCAACAACAGCTGTGGCCGTCGGGCACAGGGATAGTGTGTATGTGTGTGTGTGTGTGTGTGTGTGTGTGTGTGTGTGTGTGTGTGTGTGTGAGTATGTGAGTGAGAGTGTGTGAGTGAGTGTGTGAGTTTCTGTTTGTGTGTGTGTGAGTGTGTGTGTGTGTGTGTGTGTGTGTGTGTGTGTGTGTGTGTGTGTGTGTGTGTGTGCAGTGTAGGGATGAGAGACACTGGGAGAGAGAGGGGGAATAAACTGGTGAGGGAAAGAAAGCATCTCGCTGGTCTATTTTCAGATGAATGAGCATCTCTGTGTGGGAGGCGATAATCACACTTCACAGGGCATTAATTGGATTTTGTTTCTCAAACGGGCCTAATCTAACCCTTCGCATCTTCCACAACTCCCCACGCGACGGCAGCGGCGGCATGAGCAGCAGGAGGTGTTCTGTGAACACACACGAGAGCGTGGCGTCATTTCGCCAAACACTTTAGAAAAATCAATGAATCCCGAGCTCATTTCAACTCACGTCTCAAGTATCAACACAACCACTTCCCAATGTGTGTGTGTGCATATGTATGTGTGTGTGTATGTGTGTGTGTGTGTGTGTGTGTGTGTGTGTGTGTGTGTGTGTATATGTGAGTGTGTGTGTGTGTGTGTGTGTGTGTATGTGTGTGTGTGTGTGTGTGTGTGTGTGTGTGTGTGTGTGTGTGTGTGTGTGTATGTGTTTCAGCGGTATAAATGAACCATAAATAAATATCCAGGCAGAAGAGTTACTTGAAGCCAGGGTGAGGATGTTGTTTAGTGTTTTGACTGAAAGCTAATCTTAAAGGCCCCCTTGGGTTGGGCCACAGCCCACTTGTTGGTCTCTGGCTTGCTTGCAGTGCTGCTCCGGGGGAGATGACACGGCAGGGTGTGAATTAGAGAAATTATATGGAGCTGGGCACTTGCCTCAGCGGTAGGCGAGCACATTAAGCCTCTCTGTGTGTGTGTGTGTGTGTGTGTGTGTGTGTGTGTGTGTGTGTGTGTGTGTGTTTATGACAGAGTGTGTGTGAGAGAGAGAGACAGAAAGTGTGTATGTGTGAGAGAGTGAGTGTGTGTGTGTAAGAGATACAGAAAGTGTGTGTGTGTGTGTGTGACAGAGTGAGTGTGTGTGTGTGTGTGTGTGTGTGTGTGTGTGTGTGTGTGCGTATGTGTGAGACAGAAAGAGTGTGTGTGCGTGTTTGTGTGTGTGTGTATGTGTGTGTGTGACAGAAAGAGTATGTAAGTATGTGTGTGTGAGTGTGTGTGTACATGTTTATGACAGTGTGTGTATGTGTCTGAGACAGAAAATTAGTGCGTGTGTGTGTGTGTGTGTGCAGCCTGCCGCATAAGTGGTTACTGCTGATAGACAGCAGGTCGGGGGTGAAGGACAAAGCTAGAAGAGGATGTTTACGAACATGATCCCCCTGCTGACACCACGCAGGCTTGGCACAAACCAAGCCCAGCTCGACGTGACTCGCCTTCATAACCAACAACTCCGTCACTGACACACCGTGTTCAAAAGCAGCAGGACTGCTGCTTATGAAGTGCAGATCAGAATACAACACAACACAACACATCAGATAACCACAATGATGAATAGTCCATCAATAGCTTTCCATTAAGAAATAAAATAATCAAATCTAGTTAAGCAAACATGATGTTCAGAGTTTCACCTCTGGGTGGCACTGCTGTTGCAATCCACTCTGCCTTCCCTTAACATTCATGTCTTGTCGCCCGGCTGCTGATTAACGGGACTAGAGCCACGGAAGGCTTTCCGATTCAGCTGGCCAGCGCTGGATGACTGGCAGCCTTGGCATCTACTGAGCTGCTGTGAATCCTCAGGGATTCACCAAGTGATGACACAGAGGTGTCATAGGTCACAACCAGGTGCTAAGCTATCAGCAGATGTTTACTTTTAGCCGTTTGTTTGTATTGGAAGTCTGGAACCTCAAAAATAGACGTGTTTGTTTATATTTAGCAACAGCCTCTGGCTTGCACAAAACACACACATGCACTCACACACACACACACACACACACGTACACACACATACAAAATGGGCCAAAAAACTTGCCAGGTTAAATTCTGGCACATATGGTCTGCCAATCTGCTACATCATGAGCTTAGTGTCCATAAAACTTGATACACATCACTGTTAATGGCCTGAGAGGGTGGTGCCCTTGGTTTGTGCTGACCCACAGCAGAATAAAATAGAGGAGTCCTAAGCTGCTGTTTTGCATACCATGCCTGAAACCGAGTTACAGTCGGTTCTCTGCAAACAGCCCTAAAGGTCACATAATGTGATTAATTTAAACATTATGTATAACTTTTCACCACTACGTGAGCTATCTTTTTTTTTTTTTTTTTAAAGTATCTCCAAATTCATTTGGGTGGCATATAGTCATATCAGGGGTGGATAAATGTAAGTTTTATTCCCACCAGCCATTCGGCATATGCACTGTGTACTAGTTCTGGGTGGGGGTGGGAAACCACCACAAAATAAAGGAAAACCCAGTTCCAGCATGAAATTACAGGCTGTATTGCCATCAAACATCCATTAGCATCTTCAAGCAGTGCCAATAAGACTCATGTTTGGAAGATTCTGTGTATCTTTCAGGTACAGTGTGCTGTAGCTAGTTCACTGGTTTTACAACAAAGAGTGCATACTAGTGTTGCTTTAGACACCATGTTGTGCAGGAAGCTCAACAACTGTCATGGGAAGAAACAAGCAAACTGATATGTGTTTATATACAGGTATCTGTGCTAAAATGTAGGATGTGTAACTGCGAACTGGCAACTGCTAGGACATCTAGTATAACTGTCAATAACTTGGAGATGAAGAATTACACAAAGAAATCCAAAAGAATAAGTGAAAACACTGATTCCGATTAAAGGATGTTTGCTAGCATAGCATATAGCTAGATCTCAGAAAGAAAATATTTTTTTGGGGATATGCCATCATGTGTGTTGTTCTTTTTTTAATTAAAACAATGAAATCCATATTTCTTCCTAATTAATTACACCTAATGAGAGCAATCTTGTGTTGTAATGTGCACACCTGGTGTTAATGGACAGAGTATCTATCTAATAGGAAAACAGAGCATTCAGCTGATGATTCCCCTAAAGGCAATTTAGCTTGATGAATGACCTAGACTGGCCTTGCACTTTCTTGAAACAAAGAGCTCCGGTGGAACCAGGAGAGAATATGTGTGCCGCTGCCGCCGGGCCGAGAGCGTGATAAATGAAATTCTGCTGTTTCAGGTTGCCTGGTTACTAATGGGTTGGCTGGGTACGGGGAGGGTCCTATGGAGCTGAGCTCCCGTATACCAGCTGAGATCGAGACATCCGTGGGAAAGAAACAACGGCAGACCACACACACACACACACACACACACACACACACACACACACACACACACACACACACACACACACACACACACACACATCACACACACATACACAAACACACAAAAGTCTACTGCCTCGCCCTATAGCTGTCTCGAAAAGTGCTGCGTAAATTATAATGTATATAAAGAACTCATAAATCAAAAGAATAACAATTGTGGCATTAATACCAAATGTACATGACTCACCAGGTATGGTCTACTGTATGCAGCACAATGAGGAATAATATCCTATACAATACAACTGTGAAATGTCATTCATTCAAAACTCCATTTTGCAGACACACTATGATCTCTATTGACCGCTTGTTAAGTGGAATGATCAATCGTACTCAATAGTGTTTGACTGTCTCTGACTGAGTCAACTGTAGAGCTGGCAGGCACAGATCCTCGCCCCTGCCACTGTCAATAATAACCAGCAGAGATGGGAACACCCCGGTAATGATTAACTCATTCCAACACTAACACCACTGTATTTCTACCCTTCAGCTACTGTGCTACACCGCAGATGCACTGTAGCCCACGCCTTGGAAAGCTGATGACACACAAGGTAACTTTTCCAGCAATGTTTTTGAGCCTACGGCGCAATGTCCCCATGTATTGTTGTTCTTGCACACAGTGATATCAGAGCTACGTTTTATTTTTTCAGCAGAATTTTAATAATCGTCAATATTATGCAGTATAATTACAATCAGAGTGCGTGAAATTTGGTTATGTGGTTGCTCGGCAACATTACTGAAAAAAGTTGAGACTATCTGTGAAGAAGTCCTCTGAGTGCTCCAGAAACGACCAAAAAACAACACACACACACACACATACAGACAGAGAGAGAGAGAGAGAGAGAGAGAGAGAGAGAGAGAGAGAGAGAGAGAGAGAGAGAGAGAGAGAGAGAGAGAGAGAGAGAGAGAGAGAGAGAGAGAGAGAGCTAAAGCATTTTCAATAACCAATATCCATCATGATGTAACACCAGTGGCAGGCCGGGGTCCCCTGAGTTTACGATGACCAAACCATCACCAGGCAGTGGCCGTGGCGATGGCCATGAATATGACTACTATGCACTCATGTCCGCCGATGCAGAGCAGAGAGGGGGGGGGGGGTGTTGGGGTCTCCTCCTCGCCCCATAGCAGATAGCAGGTGAGGAGATTAGTGGGCTGACACTGATACGCCACAGGGGAGATTTTTAATGAAATGCAACTAGCTGTGTGTGGTGGGCCAAGGCCAAATACAGTCTCTCTCCCTTCCCCCAAACACACACACACACACACACACACACACACACACACACACACACACACACACACACACACACACACACACACACACACACACAGACACAGACACAGACACACACACACACACACACACACACACACACACACACACACACACACACACACACACACACACACAGACACAGACACAGACACAGACGCACCACTGAGAGCACAGCTAACTGAGCTGAGCTACAGTATGAACAGTGATCCATGTTCAAATGTAGCAAGAAAGGGCAGCTACACCATAGCTGTCTGAAATTACTGGAGTGCTAATCACTGGAACAATAAACCAATTGCTCTGTTAATTCAAGTGATAAAAATCTACTCGTGGTTAAACTGATAATGTACACCAGAAAAAAAAATGCATTAAATTTCTTTTGTCAAAGCAATGCATCCAGATTCATTCAGTTATTTCACAGTGTGTCTTGGAATGGAGGGAAGGACTGTAAAACAGCTGTGATTTAAAAAACCATCAAGGAGCTTCAGTCCCTCTTTTTCTTGAGTTCAGTACCTCCTGTTCCAGAGATAGACGACAAGCGCTTGGCTTCATTTACTGATGATGATCACAAATCAGCAGTTTCAGCTGTGCTGATTACAATTATCGCATTAAATGTCTGTTGAGAAGGGAAATAAAGCCAGCGACCAAACGGACTTAGTTATCCTTTACATTTTCAATGCTCAGCTCCTCTGATCTCATTATACGATTGAGAGCTTGCACATACATTTATGTCTTGGCAGGGACACTATCCCAAGAGGTATCCAATAAAAAGCTCATTATGAAAACCAGACAGTAGCTCAGTTACACATTTTAGACATGTCTGACAACCTCTACTGTATTGCAATAGAACCAGGAAGAGGACTTAAAAAAAAAAAAAATCACACAGAATTTGTTCAGAGGCTCATGCAAATAGTAATAGGCTCAGCAAGTGAATCGCCTTGCATACTGTAAAAGCGCCATTACACAAGAGACGTTGGAGAAAGCAAAGAGGCCCGTCGCCGTGCCGCTGCAGCTGGTGTAACGGCAGGATTAGAGGCTTGGCGGTTTGGAGTGAGCTATACTCCTCAGAGGGATAATCCACATCCCCCAGCATGGCATTTCAAATGAACACAAGGTGAATGAATCAGGCACGCTTATTTGCCATGGGCTTATTTGTTGCTTGACTTAGTGCATGGTGGACCAACAGCCCCTATTGTGAGAGAAAGGAATTTTTTTTTTTTTTTTTTTTTGTCATGGGCGTGGCAATTTGGGGGGTTTTTGATTGGCGGGGTGACCTACCTACTAGCGCCTCGGTGCCGTTTCTCTGAGCACTGTAGCCGTAGCGACAGTAAGCGGGGGGAGACTGCGGGGGAGATGAGCTGGGAGAACGTGGTGGAGACCATGGCTCCTACAATCAAAAAGGACAAAGACAAAAAAAGAGCACATTTACATTGCCAACACCACCAGATGCCATTTTTTTTTTGTCACAGCATTTCCACAAACACGCGAGGTCTTTGTTTT
>JAODXP020000022.1:7025792-7175792 GCA_027497455.2 Sardinella longiceps | reverse complement strand
ACAAGGCCTGCTAATCAAAGATATATCTATTAATCACTTTGTATAGCAAAGTGTTTGGCCCTGTAATAGACGTAATCAATAGTCTGAATCAGGCTGAGTAGGCCTGAGGATGGAGTGCCTCTCCCAGCGGAGAGAAGAGGGTTTGTTATCTGATCAGGACGGCTGATATAAATAGCGCTGGCCTCTTGTGTTGACAATAAAAGATGTACTTGAGACTGAGGACTACGGACTCCTCCATCGTGGACTCAGCGGAGAGAAAAGGGGTGATCGTTAGATGGTTCGCAAATATACAAAAATGAGAGATGACTATCATTTAGAAATATGATGGGGCGGCTTCTTGAGATGTAAAAGATATAATCAAAAAAAGCTCATGCAGAGGAAGTTTTTGAGTTAGCCGGAATCTGAGTAAAAATATAATTTCGTGAATATTCTGTGATCACAGGGGAACAGCTATCCGTATTTCAGAACGTTCCCAGTCATCACATTTCTCCCCGAGCCCGGAGGTTCCTGCCAGATAAGATGCCCCCTCCTGCGGTGTGAAACTGCGTCTCCGCTCAGCCCCACTGCTTCCCCTATCACACTGATCTGAGGCCCATTGATCCTTAGCACCAGCTCAGCTCCGGGCTTCTGTCCCCCCCAAACCCCCACCCCCCCTCTTTGGCCCCCAGGGTGCTGACTGTGCCAGTACATACAGTGGCAATGAAAAATTAACAAGGGGGAAATCACGTTAAATTCCCCCCTCTCTTTCTTGTTTTTTGGCTCTCTCTTTTACTCTCTCTTTCACTCCACTCTTTCTTTCTCTCTCTCTCTCTCTGGCCCTGCCCAACGATTGATTTTGCTCTGGGCAGCAAAGTGCAATACACCTTGTCCCTTAGAGACGCTGGCAACTGAAAAAAAAAAATGACCAAGCATGTTGTGTTTTAAAGTTGCTGAGTTTCTGACTGACTGCAAAAAAAAGTTGATTAATTTGGTTGATGAAAGTTTTGCTTACCCAAAACATTCACACATTTCTTTTCTTGGCAAGGCTACACTACAGTTCATCACACTGCGGACTCGACTGCATCGTCTCTGAGGGCCGCAGTACTATTGATTTTCATCTATTGCTTCATGCCATTGCTAGGGGGTTCTATAAGCGTTCCCTGAAGGTTTGCGTGGCATTGGCAGCGGATGGTGTGTCACTGACACTACTAGAGGTTATTATCTCTCATTTCTTTTACAGGGCATCAGAGGATTAGGATGGATTAGGGTTCAGAAAAACAAGGATGATTTGAGGAATTTAAGGTATAGTATTTGGGGCACAATATGGGGCTCAGTATGGTAAATACTGGGGCTTATGGTCAGTATGTGGGTAAGGAGAGGCTAGCTTAGCATTAACACTGAGTTCAATGGACTTCTGCAGAGTCCCAAAACAGCTCTACAGGCAGAGACTCAAACCTTGAAACAATGGAGCAGCAACTTGCCCTCTTACATGCATGCACGCACACACACACACACACACACACACACACACACACACACACACACACACACACACACAACAAAACAACAAGCAAACACACACACAAGCAAAATCAATATTGCAATTTAAAAAGTACACCTGATAGCCTGCACTGAATTGGTATGTTGTGAGTGAGCCAGCACATCAGCGAGAGAGAGAGAGAGAGAGAGAGAGAGAGAGAGAGAGAGAGAGAGAGAGAGAGAGAGAGAGAGAGAGATGGTGCAAGATGAGCAAGAGCGATTCCACTGAGATGGATGACAGGCCAGCAGAGCAGAGCAGTGGAACAGGCTGCCAGATAATGTCCACACTATAATGCGTAACAGGGCCAGGGCTATAGAGGGGGCGGGCGGAGTAGGGGGAGGATGTCGGGCTCTCTTTAATCGACAATTAAGAGCCAATTACTTTGGCTTGACCTGCATTCTCCCTCAACGGATTTCCCCCTGAGACAAAGGAACGGGACTAATCAGACAGTGTACGTCTGTGCCGCCGACTCTGCCCAAAACAACTTCACAGGGGCCAGCCAAGCCCGTGGGGCTAAAGAGAGAGAGAAGGCACGGGTCAGCTGGCCACAGAGTTCCTTTGAGGCCACAGAAACATGGGCTACAGGCAACCCCCTCCACACACACACACACACACACTCCAGACTTCCTTTGATCTAATCGAGAGAGCAGTTGCTGTTGTTTGTAGGTTTAGCAGCAACACTATCATTTATTCATTACACTGCGGGATTGTATTGATTTAAGAGACTGACAACAAGGTAGGATAGAAGGAATGCAATATCACCCTCTCACCCGGACACATAGCCAGACTGCAGGAAGAGGGGGATGTACAGTATTAATTAAATATTAAGACACGACTCCTGTGTTTAATGGAACAAATCTCTCCCACAACAGCGTCCGGCAACATAGTCCACCCTGATCAAAAGGATTACTTCAGAAGTGAATGTTGGATTGAATAAAATGAACCAAGTTCAAAGCCAGTAGGCATTTCCTTCTACAACGATTTCATTTTCTGGCAATAGTTCAGTTATTAATGACTTGCGTTCAAAAGACATTTAAATGTTTTAACTATACAGTATGTTTTATTCTCAGCTTCCTTACAAGAAGCTTTAGAGCTTTAAAACCATGTGAGACACTCTTAAAATAATCAATGCGTTACATTCCTGGAATCTTTGGAAGCACATGGCACAAACCATGGAATGTTCGCTGCGCCTTCACACTGGATACCTCACATTACAATTCCATGAACCCATTCAAATATACAAATCATTCATCAAACCTCAAGAAAAAACAAAACAAATAAACAAAAAAAACTGTGAATAAACATGTCAACAAAACAAATACAAAGTTTAGACAGTATCCTCTAGAAATTCTCTAACTGGAGTGTTTAAAACATCAGGCCAGAAGCCAAACCTGTTTTTCTGTACACAAATACGAAACAAGAGAATGAAGTATGACACAACAGCGGTTGCCCGTGGTTACCACTCGCAGCGCAGTCAGACAGGTTTGTCATCTCCAGCTGAGTATAAGGAACTAGTGAGCATGTCACGGATGGAGGTGCCACGTGTTGAGCGGGGGTATGCCGCACGCTGCTCAAACAAAAGCTCCAAGTGTTCAGAAAAAGCTCAACTCCATCGCTCACTCACTTCCTAAAGCTAAAGTAGAGCCCGAGGGGAACCAACGCCCTGAATCATGGATGGCCAGTGGGCAAGGAAGCAGATCCTGGGTTGACTCTACACAGGATATTGCAAACACACACACACACACACACACACACACACACACACACACACACACACAGAGAAAATCCCCACCACCCTCACACAAAAATACACATGCACACACACACACACGCACAGGTATGAAACAACATTCCATGTCTGGCTGTACTGTATAATCAACCTGGATGGTCATCAGAGCATGCCAATGTCTTTTTTAAACACAGAATATCATCCTGTAAGCATTTCAACTATGCTTACACGTCATGTATTACAGTAGAAGCTTGCAACAGAGAGTGCCCAGTAGCCACATAGCCTACAGTACATAACAGTGTGCATGCCTCTGCAAAGTGCAACACACACATTTACTTGACAAGAGACAGCCTTTTTTTCCACAGAGCTAGAGTTCCACACTTCCTGTGTCTCCTCCATGGGGCATTTTTCTGGCCCCCTGTGCCACCCGAGTGAGGAGGGCAGAAGAATGCAGTGGCCCTGTGTCAGCAGTGCAGCACAGCTGATTCATTGATGCCCATGCAAATGGCTGGCAATCACACTCTGGGGCTGCCCTTGGCACTGTGCCCACTGGACAGCCAGAGCAGAGAGTGTGTGTGTGTGTGTGTGTGTGTGTGTGTGTGTGTGTGTGTGTGTGTGTTTGGGGGGGGGGGTCTGACACTGACCCAACAGCCATGGACACAATAGAGGCACTATTTCTCTATTCAGCCATGGCACTCGCTTTCTGGGGGCCTGGCGGAGGGAGTGGAGCGTGCTCAGTGGCCGTTTCCGAAAAAGCGACTCCAAATTGACTTTTGGAGGGATGGCGGTCAGGCATGTGAAATGCGAGCCGAGGAGTGAAGGAGAGGAAGGATATTGATCGGGCGGTATTTAAGGTTGCCAATGAGCTTCTGAGGGCATTGTGTTTTTAACTGCACCATATTAAGTCAACAAACCAGGTTCTCTGAACGACAGCCTTGGGAAAACCTGTAAACGCACAACTTGGCAAAATATAGATCCTGAACCACAGTCAAAGACAGAAACTAGACAGAAAATCTTTCATGAAAAACGCATCTATCAAATTCAAATATACACATCTATGTTGTGCTGTAAATTGCTTTGGACAAAAGCGCCTGTTAGCATACATTCACATATAACCACAAACAGGAAACTATCTGCTACTGCACTTTGATACAAATAACAACTGAATGTAATGAAAGATGGAGCTGCACATGACTCAAGTTTTATTTCAGAAACCAGAACTCAGAAATGACTCACAGTGGCATGAAAACTGACTATAGATAATAAAAAATAAAATAATATGAAAGATTTCAGAAGGAAAAATACATGAGCTGGACTTCACTTTGCCACTGGACAGTGTGCAACCTCCCACACGGAGGCCAGTGGAGAGAACAGTCAGGCTTTCAAAAGGACCTGACAGGTGCCTGTGTGAAACGGTGGCACAATGTCAGCCACTTGGCCCCTTCTCAACAGCTCCTCAGCCATGCTAATTCATGTCATTCGCACTGGCCTCCTGAGAGTGCTTCACAGAGACAGACAGTCAGCGCACACACACACACACACACACACACACACACACACACACACACACACACACACACACACACACACACACACACAGTGCTAACCCCACTGGGCTGATGACAGGTGGGATCAAGTGTCTGTGTGTATTTGTGAATATGTTTTGTCACATAGTATTATGTGCTGACACTTTTATATAAAAAAGCAAAAAAAACCTCTCTTGCCAGTGCTGACTTGGTGGCAGGCCGGGGAAGTTGGCATACAAATGTAAACCGTGCAGACCATTCATCATGTCTTTCAGTAAGGCAAGTTCAATTACGAAAGTCATCAAGTCCACTTGAAGCATTATTCACTCACAAACCACCTCAGAGATTTTTCCAGTGACTCTCAGGTTAGTTTCTTGCCTGTGAATGAGATCACCTCCTCCGTTATCGGTCTCATGTTGATGATGTCAGTTTGACCCTCATTAAAGATGGGGCTTCCTGTCTGCTTGAGGGTCAAGGTTGGTGCCCTGCTCTCTGCTCTGCCCTGCTCTGCCATTGCTGAGAATCTGTGGGGCTCTCCCCAGTCTCTGTCAGTTAGTCAGTCAGCCAGTGGACAGTGGAGTGAATCAGTCTGTCCACATGCGCTCACACACACACACACACACACACACACACACACACACACACACACACACACACACACACTCACTAACTCTTAGTCACACATACACACACACATATACACGCACTCACTCAAACACACACACACACACACACACACACACATACACACATACACACATTCACACAAACACACACACACACACACACACACATATACACACATTCACTCAAACACTCAAACACACACACACACACACACACACACACACACACACAGGCACAGCTGGGGGGTGGACTAGGGCTACTGGAGCGGATGGAAAGGAAACGGCGTGTCGTGCCAAACTTCCTGACCCCACAGAGAGACACAATGGGCCGCCTGCGTCCTGGACGCCTCCCCCGGGGGACCCCGCCGTGGCGCGAAAGGAGGAGCAGATGACCAGAAGTCGACCGCTGGCCCACTCTGTTATGAGTTGTGATGGAAAAGACCGACTTCCTGTGCACTCATAGTGTGTGTGTGTGTGTGTGTGTGTGTGTGTGTGTGTGTGTGTGTGTGTGTTCTTTTTGGGGGGTGTTGTTTGCTTTGTTTAGAGCCAATATGTGGGAGTATAGGTGGAGCTGTGTTTGTGTATTTGTGTTAAACAGATGACACCGAAGCACATGGGACACAATCGATAAGTGTCTTTCCAAATAAACATACAATCTAATCTACTGACAGTTTCAAAATGTGTTGCTTTGTGGTCAAAATAGCCCAGGTATGTTTCAGCTATGTTTGCTCTGGTGATAACAACTTGCGTGTGAAGTTACTGACTTTACAGTTATCTCAGTTCTCCACCTGTTATAAACAGTGATGATGAACTCTTCCATCACAACATTCATCAGAGAGTACACACAGACAGAAACAATGAAACCTGACATGTGATCATAACTCTCTCACATTTGACACAAATTCACAGGCCAAAAAAAGTTTGCTGTTCCACCCCAACCACCCCACATCCTCTAAACCTTATCTCAACCACAGAGGTGGCACCCCTTCCTGTCATCTGCGTGGTTCACACGATCCCAAACACAGATGTGGAAAACCACCACTGAAGTGTCCAAATTTAGACCATAAACACTCTGAGCCACTGGGACCCACAGGCTGGACATTAACATCAAGGTGTAGCCTACTATTCACTCAACACCACAAGTAAAAGTTGTGTGAAGAAAAAGCTTGAGACCATAAATTACATTTCTTGCTTGACAGAAAATGGATCAAAGATTACACTATACACATAACTGTATATATCTGCCTGAAGCTCATATTTACTAGCAAATGAGACAACATTTCTCTATTCTATAAGAAGGCAAATGTTACTGTCATTTTGACACATTCAGATTCACAAGCAGCTGTATGCATGGGGATGATCACAGCAGTGCCACTACTGGGCAGCAACTTCAAACGGTTGTTCTTGACTGAATCTGACTCAGCTACTCATGGTAGACTCTAGGGGCTTAAAATGCAGTTCTCTGTGAAAGAACAGTCACATTCCTAGCCTACACCCTTACGAGTTCAAAACAAACACATAGGTTATTCCACACGAAAGCAGAACACAACATGGTTTACGATGCGTAAATATCTCCAAATCCTGTAACGTTAAGTTAACCCAAGATCATTTTTCAAGTGCAGGTTAGCCTATTAGGATACCTGAATGCATGACTACAGCAATTCTTAGACTATATCACAAAGAGATGAACCTCGCAAAAGCACCTCAGGCAGAAGCGATGCAGAGGCATCAGTGTGCAATGCGGACTTGATAGTAGTAGTAGTAACCGCGGTACACATACGCCAAGAAGAAGCTCCTTGCTTGCTACCGTACAAGGAAGCTCGGCGAGAGGGAGCACACCACCGAATAGTGTCGGTCAAGTGATCAGAAGAGAATACTCACTTGATGCAGGGTTTCGGCCGGCAGCTGGGATGCCCTGAACAGCTCTCCCACTTTACTCGACGCTAGTTTGCCAGAGCTGTCAGCTTGGCAGAGAGTATACAGTCCTGAGTAACATCTTTGTTCATTCTCGCTCAGGGAAATGAAACTCCCCCCGGTCGCCGCGCCAGGTCCCTGCTCCATTCAAGGGGAAATGGAACGCCGTTGTGATTCTCAAATGACCAGGGACAACCACAACAACGGCCTCTAACACGGACGATGCAGGGTACCGAGATAGCCGAGGGAGAAACGTCCTCTGCAGCGCAAGCTTATCATTTCCCAACTCGACAGGGCTGGGTGGACAAGTACCTCGGCGGAACGCACAGAGGCGCCACGGAAACACAATACTCACATCAGCCTTGGGCAACCCAATTGTATAAAAATGAATGTGACACTATCATGATACAATAATATGGCCTTTTACATCAACGTTGAGTTCGGTGTTGAGTTTATTGCCCCGTGGCTGTATCTCTGCAATGGAACGTGGTTGTGTAAAATGACTAGTCTATTGAACAGGTTTAAGCCATCATGTAAATCCAACGAGATTCATGTTTACTTTTTGCACTTTGTGAACAGAGTGCAGTTTTTCATGATTTCCATTTGTCTTAATAATGTGGTCATAGTCACCAATTGAGCATGAAATAGCCAGTCATAGCCATGGAAATATTTGCCAGGAGCACAGATGTAGGCTTGTCATAGCCTACCGCTGCTACCTCAGAACACTAAACAATACTAGAAGACAAGAGTATATCAGATAATCAAGTTACGATTATCTTGGCTTCTTTATTTCCATACCATTATTAGCATTCATCAGTCATAATGGACCTTGGCTGATTGACTTAATGTGCATTGCTACTGCCATCTAGTGTTAAAGTAAAATTCTTGCAATTGTAGTTGTTTCAATTGATTTGATTAAATTGCACTGCTTTGACCAATTTCCAGAAAATAAAAGCAAAACAATCCTTCATCAATTTCTCTGTGGGAAAATGTGGGGGGAAAACAATTATAGAAGGAAAGAGTTGCTATTTGCATACATGCAAAACAATCACATAATGGAAGTAATAAGATGATGTAAATGACAGTTAACTTTATCTTGTTGGAGCAGTAGGTAATAGGCCTATTATCTGAGGTGTCATTTACGGGGTGAGATACATGATGATACTGTAACCATAATGATGATAAACCATGTCATTCTTCTTTCTTCTACCACTTCCACCAAACAATCTCCTATTTAGCATACTGTAGGCTGCTATTGGCATAGTACAATTAGGCCTACACCAATTATGCCCCCCCACTCCCCTCCCACCAACACCACCACCACACAATCTTCTATTTAACATAGGCTGCTATTGGCATAGTACACTTACACCAATTATGCCCCACCACACACACACACACACACACACACACACACACACACACACACACACACACACACACACACACACACACTCTCTCTCTCTCTCTCTCTCTCTCTCTCTCTCTCTCTCTCTCTCTCCCCCACCCCCCCCACACACACACACACACACACACACACACATTGAGAAATAGTTTTTCAAAGGAACCGTAAACATTCACCATCCCTTTGTGAAAAATTAACCACATAAAATTTGCAAGCTGAGCTGAATAGTAAACTGGGAACCATCTTTGTTGCTTGTCTGAAGTATTCAGAATGTCAGCGAAGAAGAAAGAACAGTCTGTCAGAGGTGTCCTTGAACATCTCTGTTTCAATGTGAACATTCACATTTTGTAACACAAACAGAGTCAGTTGATATTTTAGTCATGGCCTCACCCCACACTTCACTTTAATCATGCCCACAATTTTTTGTTGAATGTCCTCCTCCCGCTCTGAATACACATGATAGAGTAGAGAGGTAACCCTCATTATGTGAAGAATGTGAGAATTGTTCAAAAACTTTTAAAGTTTAAATGAATACCTCAGCAGAAGTAGTGTTTTTATTTGGGCTTGGGCTTCAATAGACATTCTCAGCCTTTGTTATTTGTAATTTATTCAGCATTTCTCTGAGCAAAGTGAGCACAAAAATGTTATGATGACAAAACAGATGCTTCCACTATCTTATCATATCTCAGTGTATGAAGCATCAAATGACAGCTCAAGTGTTTCTTGTTTCTTGACATGAAATGTGTGTATGTGGTTTTTTTCTTTTTGTTTTGTTTTGTTTTGGGTTTTTTTTTGCTTCCAGATGGTTTTTGGATAACACAAGAATGTTTTGTCTCATCAAACCATGTTCTGTAATGCTCAGATGACAGGGTGTCACTCGCTGTCAGTCACTGCCTATCTAGAGAGGGAGGATATATGTGGGTTGCTGAGCGAGAGAGAGAGAGAGAGAGAGAGAGAGAGAGAGAGAGAGAGAGAGAGAGAGAGAGAGAGAGAGAGAGAGAGAGAGAAAGAGAGAGAGAGAGTATGTGGTTCCCACTGGCACCAAAAACTTGCTGGGGAGGCAAATCAAAAGGTGACATGGAGACCTGAGCAAACAGTAGCAGGCTAAAGCACTGTTTACCCACATCCTCACAATCTGCAGCCATTTCTGCCTTACTGCACAATAATATCTAAGCGCTCTCTCTCTCTCTCTCTCTCTCTCTCTCTCTCTCTCTCTCTCTCTCTCTCTCTCTCTCTCTCTCTCTCTCTCTCTCCCCCCCTCTCTCTCTCTCTCTCTCAGGCCTGGGCAAACATTGGCATGGTAACACATTACTTTCCACTTTCCCTTTTGCCCACAAACCAGCCTTGCTGTCCACTCCTCATTCACCACCTGTTTTTAACTCTTTTTCTGTCTGTCTCTCCCTCTTCTCGGTCAGTGGGCAGGGACATGAGTGTCACAGACAAGTCATAGTTTAACAGTTTCAGCCTGACTAACCAACCTCCTTTCTTTCTAAGCATCAGACATGAGTGTTTTTTAAGCTCCTGGCCACTGGGACTTTTATATCACAAAACGATTGTAGTGTTTCAAACCATTTATCTTGCTTTTTTCCTTCCTCTCTCGGATTGAAGAGATGTTTCGACTGCTACTTCTCTTACTTTGTCTGCCACTGGCCTTGGCTGTGACATGCAGCGAAGGTAAGTTCACAGAAATATACAATACCTCTTTTCTGTATGATTGAATAGGACATTATACACGGTCTGATTCTTCATCACTTCAAGACTACAAGGAATACTTGTTTTCGCAATTGTGTTGTTTTGGCATTTCACGGTAATATACATCCCGTGATGTTCTCTAGCAGAAATATTTTTTTTTTTGGTAGGAGTAGTCATAAAAAGATATGAAACATAAAAGCCCTGTTGTGGACATTGATCAAGTCGTACCAAGTATTACGCATTACATCTACATCTTACTTTTATTTTGTATTTCTAGATCATCAAGATGGTTATCAAGTCAGACTCAGTATCAAAACTGCCCTTGGAGACGACGCAGTAAGTGTTTGTTCAGTGCCAAAAGGACATATTTATGATTTTAGTTAAATCTATAAATACTTTCTATAGAGGTGTCGGATGGAGCTTGGAATTTAACAGTGAATAATATAAAGCATCTAATGGATGAATACAAATGCGCAGGTTAATGGATTACGCATAATGGTTAATGGATGGTGCCTTTAACAGAAAGCCTGTGGTCCGGGTATTCTGATGTTTACTAATGTCTGTAAAGTAGAAGCCGAACAGATGGGGATTCAATCAATGCGTGTTTTAAAGAAGTATAGGCACTCTTGTTTTGATAACAGTAATATTTATTGAGACAGGGGTAGATTTGTATGTAGTAACTGGTAATTTAAAGATTGTGAAGCAATAGAGATTGGTCCATGACTGATTTGGTATAATCATAGGCATAATTTTTTTTATGTCTTTCATGGACCCTCTCAAGTATTAAAACCTAAAAACATTTTAGTAAACACTATAAACAATATTTCAATATTTAATTTTAAATATCATTATTCTGTGTGATATTCATTATCGCTAATCATTTCTCTCTCAGTACCTCATTTTGGCTCCTTGGCTGTTACACAGCATGAGTAATCCTGTCAGTGTTAAGTCAATCAAATGAGCAAGGAGCCATTTGATTTGATTGGTGCTGAGCTTTTTTAAAAACTGATCTTACTGTAGATTTCTATCGGGTGAGATGTTGACATACGGTAATGGAGATCTTACAAGTCCACTTGTGTGTTCTGTCATTTTCCCTCAGTATGACTGGAATGAGAGTGAGATGTTCCTCTTCAGAGCCACCATTGCCTATGCCATGAGAAGACACACAAATAGTGAAACATATAAGTATGTAAAACAAGGGCCTTTGAAGCCTGTATATTACAGTACATTCCTATTTATTGTTCCATTTTTGATTATTTCAGTACACTTTAGCAGGCTATGTACAGTACAGTAATGTATCAATTTTATTACAATTGAGGCCTCTGTGTGTGAGGTATTGACTGGGTAGTGCAGGTGGGTGAAATTCATTATAGTACTAGTTTTTACGTTTACATAATATAATGATAAATAGCTATTAAATATTATTAATAGCATCATTATAATACCCTGTTAAATGGAATACTGACAGGTAATATATATTCCAATTCTTTATCAATTAAATTCTAATCAAATATGACAACTTCGGAGCAGGGTGCGGGTATGCTTTAGCCATTTTAAATCAAATTAATCTATCAGAGGGTGTGCTAATTACAATTCTGTGCTGATGGTATGACACCAGAGTAATCAATGGTGCTGTTCCCTAATAGACATTTGCCCTGTGCGCATCTAGCATGGAAGTACATCAATCAAGCGCTCCACTCGTAGTTACCATATAATTAAAGGCATTGATCAGCATGCAAGGCACACTGCTTGCTCATTTTGGCTCTCACGGGCTGGCTGTATGTTGTTTCCATAAAGCCCCACAGCCTTTGAGAAAAGTATCAGTGATGGATTAAGTCTCTCTCTCTCTCTCTCTCTCTCTCTCTCTCTCTCTCTCTCTCTCTCTCTCTGTTTGTCGTATTTTGCTCATTTCCTTGGAACAGGTCGGATATAAAAACAGCCGTTGCTTGGTTACTGTTTATTGTTATGGGGAAAACACAATCTATACTAGCTATTTCTGAGCAACAATAAATGTGTGTATCTACAAACCCACTGGCAGGCTGTTTGACACTTATACAGCCAGAGAGAGAGCAAGAGAGTGAGAGACTGTGAGAGAGAACTGTAGAATGTGAGAGTGAGAGACAACAAGCGCTAAAAGCCCAGATTAGTGCCTATAAAACTCACTCCCTGTTGTAATGTTTTTTTTTTTACATCATATGTTTCATGCACATTGTGTTTATGTATTCCAGTGTTTCGAACATCATTGTGTGCGATGAAACCCCCAGGGTTTCATTTTGGTTCATTGTGGAAGACCCTGCAGACCCTACAAAAGCAATCCCAAAGCAAACTGTGGAGGAAGCTGTCAGGTAAATCCAAACCAAACCACCATGACCTATCGTAACCCCTAATAATCTTTTACCTTGCCTGTCCAGAACTTTGGTCAGCTGTTGTTGTTGTCGTTGTTGTTTTTAAAGTGCTTTATAAATACACCTAGACTTGACTTGATTTGACTAATAATGCTAAAACAAACCCTCACTCATTACTGGCCAATCACAGCAGGTCGAATAGGGTCCATAGCTTTGGTCATTAATTAGTGCTACCGTAATCTCTCCGGCCTGTAGGGTGTCCCGTAACCGCATAAACAACGCCTTCCTGCTGACGGACAAGACCCTGGAGTTTTTGGGCATCAATCCGACATTGGCAGCCCCCATCATTCCTACCACTCCTCCATGGCTCATTGTGTTTGGCGTGGTCATTGGTGTGGTCTGTGCCGGCATTGTCGCTTTGCTCGTGTCTTCTTTCATCAAGAGGAAACGGTAAGGGGTTTGTTTGTTGATCTCTTTTCATGTTGATGCTGATGTCAGTAGAAGGAAAGGAAGACTGCACAAAAGGACATACAGAGCAGTAATGATTTCAAAAACTGTACTATAGAAAAAAATATATAAATATACAGATATGTAATATATAAATGTATAAATAACACAGAAACAAAGATTGGGAAACAAATGTTTCAGGACTAGCCCTTCATCAGTGTTCCAAGTCTACAATCACATCCTCCAACCACGATTAGTCAACCAAACTATACTGTATATTTATGGTAGTTTGGTAGTGAAATAATCATGGTTGGTATGGTCTGGAGACTGTGTAAGATAAATCATCTCAGAGGTTTATGGTGGCTGTGCGCTTGTTGATATATGTTTACTATTTCTGTTTGCAATCATTACTTGCCAGCCATCAGAAAATATTACATAGGTAATGTATTATGAAGACCTATTTGTACAGGTATATGTACAGTAGTTATGTTTGATTTAATATAGTGAGAACCGTACCGACTCATACTGTTTGTCTTTATATATCTAATCTAATCTAGTGCAAACAAACCTAAGGAAATCACTGAAGACGAGGAAGGGATCAAAGCAACCGAGAAGGCTATCACCTCTGAGACTTTTGAGGGCAGAAATGGTGTTTATAACCAAGGCTTCTCGGATGATGACCGCTTCACTCAGCTGTGAAGGCCTCTCTGCACTGCAAGCAAACAGGCTTTCCAGGCGGGATTTACAAATCTTCAGTCCAGTGGACCTTGACTCCACACACCCTTCTTATCTGTAATATTATACGTAAACCATGACCAAGAGTCATGCTCATACTGTAGATCACATGACCTAAACCACAATCGACTACCAATGAGTCTTATTTATTCATATTAACCTATGGGAAAGAAGCAACAGTTACAATTCACCATTTTATGCTATAACAATACAATAATATGGTTTCATGTTTGAGACTTTTGCTATATGCTCAATTCTTTTAAGGAAGGAGTTGTGCTGTGTGTATTGCACAACAAAAAAACATTATTGTGGCTCTTTTCTGTCTATCACTATACTTTTGCTGATACTGTATGTCTACTGTGTAGTTCTATTTTCACAAATTTGTATTTTGAAAAATTGTGTTTTGACAAGTGATTCATGCTGTAGGGTATTTTGTCAAGGCCTCTCTGATCACATGGTTTCCTTCCCAATGCCTTCCAGTTTTTATGGTTCTCCTGATATGACTGTTTAGGTGTGTCAGTGCTAAAGCTCACTCAGCTGATGACGTTATGTAACATTCAAACAACCTATGTCTTTTAGCAGCTGGTAAAATTGGGTCTAGGGCTAGGTTGTTCTCCTAACCACAAACGAAGGCTGTAAATAAAAAAATATATAAATAACTATGCAAAATCTGACATCAAAGATTATGTCAAGTGGAATTAATGGAATTGTTTTTGTGCTAATCCTTTTTAACGGAGCTGTGAATAATCCATCCATGCTTCCTACTCTTGTGTCTCACCAGCGTTTTTGAAAGGGTTCATTATTAACTTTATCTGGCTGGTGTCAGAAGCATATTTAATGTTGCTGTGCTCGTAACTAATTTAATGACTTCTTCCTTCAATAGATGCTTATCAGCTTTTAGCCTGCCCACAGGTTCTTTGCTGCCATCTTGTACTCAAATTACCCCTCAGTCATTGTTATAAATTTCAGATAAGGTGTTTGAAATTCTGTATAGGGCATTATGCTGAGGTGAAATATTAACTCCCATGCCAGATATGTACACTTGGGTTTTGAATGTTTGTTTATATTAAAAGAAGAAAATATTTACTCTCCAATGCTTGAAAGAACATTTAAGTCCTCTGTTTACTTTCGCCATTACTCTACTTTAGCCAACTTTACCTCATTACTTTCAAGTGTAGCCGCTCATAAATCCAAAGCATCCATATTTCACAGGGTACAAATTTTGTACTACAAAACATCCTTCAACATGTGAAGAAAAATAAGTCTGACACAGTCTAACATTCAGAGACAAGCTTGAGGGGGACATCTATAGTACAAGGCTTAAGTATGAGAGACAGGCAATCCAGTTAAAAGCCTTGTCAGCATTAGGTTCATCTTCAAATATCTACTGCTCTTTTCAACTATTTTAAGGAGAGAGCCCTTACCTCCCCCGCCCCCCAAAAAGTTAATGGATTCAAATATTTTATGCAGAGAAAAACATTTAAAAATGTGGCATATTTAAAAAGGTGATTTATGTCATCTAGCCTCATTTTGAAGTAGTTTTGGCTACTGCACTGATGCATGGGTGCAGACAAACACACATACACACACACACACACACACACACACACACACACACACACACACACACACACACACACACACACACACACATGCAATGCTTCAAAACAAGCAGCAGAGGCTTCAGCATTGTTTTTATGAGATAAAAGCGAAGGAGAGCTTATACTGTACACCAGTGTGGGGAAATGAATATCCATCGAGTCCTTATTTTTATCATTAGCTTCCCATATGAACTGTAAGGAGAGAGAGAGAGAGAGAGGGTGAAGAAATAATTCACACATAAAATAAAACAGAGGAAGTGGGAAACGTCTTTACAGCTCTACTCTTTCTTACTCCCTTTCTCTCGGTTTCCAAATTTGCCTGAATTACCAGTGAATATATGAATAGACATAAACTGCTTAACGATGTTGTTAATAACCATGCGCTCTGCAGCAGGGTAGTCAAAGTGGCAAAGCACCTTAAATGCAAAGAGGTCACCGCAGCAGACTTAGCCAGATTAAGGAGGGCACATAATTAACAAGCCCCCATTTCTCTGAGGAGCAAAGAAGACTATGAAGAGGACCTGAAGACCTTCTGTGACTGTCTGACTTGGATACAGCGCTGTACATCACTGGCTGACAGTGCTGCCAAAATGTCTCTGAGTCTCAAGAGGTGCTGAGCAGAACATTTCCAGAATATACTGATATATATGAAAAAACATAGCCTACAAATAAAAACTAGAACTACAGCTATAGAAATAAGCAACATTTTTTAGGCCTACTGGACTTTTTACTCCTGTAAATTTGCACTTGATGTTTCATCATCTGTGTTGGGCAGCTCATAACCTGCTAGACAGTGGAGCTTCTAATTAAAAAAGAGTTGCCATATGTCAGATGAAATGTCAGGCCTTTAGAAAATTAAAATTTAACCTAATACAAAGCTGCTGATTTTCAATTTCTGATATTTACAACCCAAATGGCTAAACAAAATCATATGTAGACAGCAAAATTGGCCAGGAGGCCCTGTAGCCAATTACACATGAGTTGAAATGTAAAAGAAAGTGGGAGTGGGTGGGTGGGATTGTCAGGTAACAACACCACCAATCTATATGATCTATAAAATTGCAAGCACATGAAGTTCGCATTTGACCCATGTGTTTTCCATAGATACCTCCCACCAGGGTTAAATATTACAGTCAGCTATTGAACAATGGGGAACTGCAGCTGATTTTCTGATAAGATAATTGAGACAGCAGGTACCTGAAGGCTATGTTATCGGTCAAAGGGTAAGACAATGCAGAAGAAGATAAAGCCCAAGACAAAGGCTGCATCACTTGAGTGTTTGGATGCAGCAGAAGGATGTGGACTAAGCTTTTCTTAGTGCTGGTGCTGGCTGGAATATATGCCCAGGCCAAAGAAGAAGAAGGGAGAGAGCAGAATTTGGGAGAAGTAAAGGAAACCCCATGGAGATCAAAAGTTGTTGGTAAGAATCATCTACTCATTTCACTTCAATTTTTTAATGTGTTTTGTGTCATATAGGCTATCCAAATGGATATAATCTTCCATATTAAAATGAAATAAAGTGCAAAACATTTTCCTCTAACTATTTTGGACTTAGGTAATTAGCAATTGTTCATGACTATATGACCACGTGGAACATTCTATGTTTTATGTTATATTCAAAAGTTATTCTGAGTTCTATTTCAAATTACGCAGCAAAGAGCATCAGTTTATTACAGTTATAACCATCTTGGGGACAAGAAGAGACAATCTCCATCCTAATTGCCTGGATAAATCTGCTGTGGCTTCCAATCAGCTCATCAAAGCTTTATTTTAGGCTCCCAAATTAGTGGCGCAGTGCCTTTGTCTTGCTCATCAGTGGCTCACAGTCCCATTTTATGTGCCCCCCCCTTTGGCTGCGTCCTAATCTGTGTGTCTTATTGCCAAAAGGCCCACCCGGCTGCCAGCATGACCGGTACCGCTTCTAGCAAGGTCAAATCTTGAATTTAGCATTTTGCACTCGCGCCAGGACTGACTAGGTGACTCATAATGCCTTGTCTGGCCCCGCCGCCACGGAAACAGACTGGGATCTGGGCCCTGACCCGACGAATAGGCATCGCATGGGTGCTTCATCCCATCCCCATGCCCATCCCTGCACTACTATAGTTGCTGCATGGGTCATTAAATGCTGATCAAGATGCCATGGCGAGTGAAGGGGCACAGAAGAATGCAAATGCTTCTGCTGAGTGAACATTGGGTTGGCAGAGAAAAGTGGTGCTTTTGAGGGAGGGGGGTGGGGGGGGGATGGTGGTGTGGGGGCGCTGGGTTGAAATGAAATGTGTCTTGTATTTGAATAAGGCAATTCTCCCTGTCTGGCTGCTGGAGTCCCAAGGGAGTCTCCAGTCCATCAGCCTGAGCTTGATATCCTCTCGTGTGTGTGTGTGTGTGTGTGTGTGTGTGTGTGTGTGTGTGTGTGTGTGTGTGTGTGTGTGTGTGTGTGTGTGTGTGTGTGTGTATGTCTGTGTGTGTGTGTGTGTGTGTGTGTGTGTGTGTGTGTGTGTGTGTGTGTGTGTGTGTGTGTGGTTGTGTGTGTGTGTGTTTTCCTTATCCGCAGATTCGCCTGATGCGTTTAAAGTGCGACTGAGCCTGAAAGCTGCACTGGGAGACGAGGCTGTGAGTCAAACCCCATATCTCACCACCTGACAGAGTAACTGACAGGGACAAAGATGCTCAGCCTTGGCAAAAAGCCTTGCTGTGTTCCAGCGCTAGTTTACAGTAATAGCTTCTATTTCCATCTGTTACAGTCGGCCCCAGATTAGCTTGCATCGGATTTATATTTATGTCTTTTGCTCAAATCCGACTTGGCACTCTCTTCTGCTTTCAGTATGCCTGGAACGAGAATGAATTGTACCTGTTTAAGACTGCTGTGGCTTACGCTATGCGCCAATACTATGCGGAGAAAGGGCAACAGGTCAACTTCATGTAAGTCCTCAAAAATGTCAAAGCTGAATCAGAAGTTACTGTCTGTAGCTGTCTAGAAGAAAATGGCCTATTGGGACACTCTAATGGGTCTGCTTTGTCTTTCTTGAATTTTATCTTCCTGAAGGTCAAGTAATGTTGTGACATACAAAGAGACACCGAGGATATCATTCTTTTTCTATGTCACTGAACCTGCTACCCCGACGAACATCATTCCCAAAGCGGATGTGGAGGGAGCCATTCGGTGAGTGCCCCCCTATACATCAACACACCACCCCCCACCCCCCCAGCTGTTCCATTTCCTTAAGTGTGTTAAGCCTGCACATATTCTCCATGTGAATAAATCATCTGCCCAGCTCATCTAAAATGGACATCCATGTTCATGGCACTTGGCTAATGCTGTGCCTCTCTACTCTGTGTGTGTGTGTGTGTGTGTGTGTGTGTGTGTGTGTGTGTGTGTGTGTGTGTGTGTGTGTGTGTGTGTGTGTGTGTGTGTGTGTGTGTGTGTGTGTGTGTGCGGGGGCAGGCTTTCGAGGGGCCGCATCAATAGTGCCTTCCTGCTCACCGACGACACGTTGGAGTTTGAGGGCCTCCTGGCTACGCTACCCACACCGACAGAGCCTGCAGTGGAGGTGTGGCTGGTCGTCTTCGGTGTGGTCATGGGACTCGTGCTGTGTGTGGGAGTCTTCCTCATCATCAGTGGCTTTCGGGATAGAAGAAGGTGAGGAGACATTGACCCTGACTGATGGGAGAGCTAATCTTTAAATCTAATCTAAAGATATCTGTCACAGGAGCTCAATACATAGCATTTACCCATGCAAATGAATGCAATGCCATACATTATTCATGATGAAAAATAAAAGGTGTGAATAAATAAAAATGACAAATATTCCTTCTGATGGCTTTATAAAAATGCAGGATTATACTGCACGCAGTTAAAGTTTGACTGAAATCCACTGATCCATTGAAAGTCCTTGAATCCTTGACGACATGAAACAAAGTTTGTTTTCTGTCATTTTCATAAATGTAATCTCTGTGTTTTTCACTCAACAGAAAATCTAAATCAGATGATGAAAAACCTGGTGAAGAGATGGAGGTTAAGGGGGAGACAAATGACGCGTTTCAGGAGGATGACGACCGAAGAACTCAGCTCTAAGTTTTTACACATAACTGCAATGTCATTAAGACACAGAAGTGTTAATGTATATATTTAACTGAAATTGTTAATTATGTCATTTTGTCAAATGTAAAGATTGCTTGAATAGAACACTTTTTGAGAGCTCAGTTTTCTTCCCTATTGCTCTTCAGTTCTAATACTTCAGTGTGTTAATATTTTTTAGTACTTATTATAATTTTATAAAATGTCAGCATGGCTGTTTTCAATTATTTGTAAAATGGAATAACTATTCCGTTTGTTTCTCCAGTGTGTTTACTTATTTCTTAAGATTCACATTAAAGTGAAGCTATCCTACAATTGCTTCAGAGCTTTGATTATCCTATTCTGGATAAATTTGTGTCCATGGGTTTTACCATATTTTCATCCCTGACAATTTAACATAATGCATTTTGTCAAAAATGTTGCTTTGGCAGCTCAACTCTTCGAGTGAGTGGACATACTGTATTGGCCAAAGTCTGGTAATCTGTTAATATGAAACGAAAATCTGATAAGTCATAAATATTGATGTGAGATCGGTGTGCCATAGCACATTGTCAAGGTTGTTTAAGTATTAGCTCAGAGTGTGGCCCTGCGGCATCTGGCAGTTATGAGTGAACTCTAATCATTGGCACAGGGAATTGAACATCTTGTCCTGCGTTTAACTGAAACCTTACGCATCGGTTAAGCTTTAATAGGCCTTTAAGAGTGTTGAACTTCCTTTTCCTTGAGCAGAACCTCAGCTGATCCGTCAAAGTCCAGTAATTAAAAGATGGTGAGATAAACGAACACAAAACAAGGCGCTATGTACGCCAGCCATCATCAGCAGTTTTGGTCAACACCACAAATTCGGCAACTAAACATCCATCTTCACACTAAGATTAATGCCTTGGTCATTTCACAGGTCAGTAAATGTCACTGTTAAAAGGGCAAATCTCCCATGCCATCTACTGGCCATGGCAAATCACTATGCCTCTGATACAACCTTTTTATTTTAATGCGGCTCTGTTGTCAGGATATTAAAGTGACAGTTTAGTCTTTTTCAAAGTCATTGTGCCATAAGAAAGAAAAAAAAACAACTAAAAAAGATCTCCTCCCTGACCTTTACTGCTCAGATTAGCAACTAGATCTGGATATTTGTCACATATCATAACGTATAACCATCATCTCCTCTATTTAAAGGGGGGAAAGGGGAAGTGGATCGGGTGGGGGGCAGGGAAAGGTCTACTGAGCCTCCAGCTGAGTTATAAATACACCGTCCTGACTTGCACACACCTTTTCTCTCCCTTAGGACAGGGCAAAGTGCTGCAGTGCTCTTATCAGATCTGAGATGAAAGGCAGAGATTGAGCGGCTCCTGCTGTGGGAGCCCATGGCTGTCCTGGGTGTTCTGTCATATCTGTTATCTAACCTTCCTATGGATAAACAAACACAGCATGAAGGATTTCAGACCCAAACTACTGAGTCAGTCAGTTCAGTTAGTCAAATATTAGTTTGGGAGATTGTTTTTTTTTTTTTTGATTAAATTGACTAAGGAGTTGTTATTGTTGTTGTTGGCTTGGGCATTTGTTTGTTTGTAGCCAGAGGGATGGTCTCTGTAATTACCATGAAGGTAACAAAACTCAAATTGAAACAGAAATTTAATTTCACAGGTAATATAGCTGCTGAAATACTTTTTTTTTTTTTTTTTTTTTACCCCATTTCCCCCGTTTTCATCCCCTTATGATACAAAGCACAATTAAATGCCAGATGCAGCCTTGGGCCAGTCACGATTTGTGTTCAGGACAGTGAGAGAACACCTCCTGTCTCTTACTGATTTCCACAGAGATGTGGAGGAAAACATACCAGTCGTTGCTGTAGCAGGTTAACCACAGACACTGCCATTTCCAATTTTCTCTGCGGCCAAATAACATGCAACTCCTGTCTAGTGTAAAAAATAATTATGATATGGGAATTGCATAATATGTGCCATATGGGAACATGTAATGATGCTCATCGTCAAAGGCAATAGATGAATAGTGAATGTGACACTCCAGAGAAAGTGGCAAAAACCTTCATATTACAACACTTCACTTGCCAGTTGAGATTCAGTAGAAAATGTATAAAATCCCCTGTAGCGTCATACTGGCCTTGATTGTGTTATCAGAAGACCATGGAGAGTGGAACCTGAAGGTGATGCAGAGCCAAATTATTTCTGCTGGCTCCATTTCTTTCACCATTCTTTCATACTCAGCATTCTCACAGCATTCTTGTCCAAGGTTCCCTATTTGAAAAAAAATCAGTGATTTTTCAGTTAATAGATTAAAATATTAAAAAATAATTTACAGTCTTTCTCCCGAGGTGAGAGCCGTTTAAATATTGCCTTTTATCTTCCTGTCTGTGGAGGCCAAATACAAAAACATGACTTCAAAATGAAACCCTGTCACTGTTAGGTCTAAAAGGTCTTTGAATGACATTTCTATCAAACACCAGTCAAAAGCAATTCATGTCAGAGTTGGAATTGCAAAGAATCCACAAACCCAAGTCACATAATACTCATCCATCCTGCATGTAATCAGCCATCTGGGCTCTCAGAAGGCTGAGCCATCTTCTTTAAGAGACACGGACACATCTGAGTCAGACTGTCACAGATGTGAGAGACATCTCTTTGGGTCCATTTAGGAAGGCAGACCGTGGCAAAGCGAAGCTATTTTGAAGCGCTTCAAACACATATTTTGCGTATTAAAGGCAGCAATGAAAAAAAAAAAAATGAAATAAAAAAATATCACGTTTAAAGACATGCTTAAATAACACAACTAAATCAATGGAACATGTCAAAAAATGCAGAAAAAAAGAGCAAAGCAGTGTGACAAAGTGACAAAAATACTAAATAATTTGTCATCATTTTGACATGAAGTGTGGTCTTTAGGATCCCCTATGATCCACCAGACAGATGTAGTTGCCTGGCTACGGGCCATAACGCTCTAAGCCATTATTAACCTTTAGGTCGATGTATACAGGGGAATACAGTACCTTTTCTTTCATTAAAGATATAGGTCAGGCCACACAGTAGTCCACAAAGTAAAACACATCCCTGTGTGTGTTCCAGAATATTGCCAATATCATGTCAGTAGCATTAAGATGCACTCGGCCGGACTTGATTGGTCCATTATAAGCGCTGGTATCTATCTTTGATGGCAATAATAGCTCCTCTGTGTATTTTATCTACTGAAAACATAATTAACAAGGGCTGGAATTCATCCAAACTAATTCTCTACAGCCCATTACACGCAAGAGAATTATTACACACATGACTTCATGTACATTAAAGACAACTATGTATTGGTTATTATGCAACGTTGGATGATGGATGAAAATGGGCATGAAAATGAAAAAGTATCTGTATGTAAATCAGTCCTCAGTGGCGTTGTTAGTAACCTGACTGTGGCCTTCACAAATCAGTCTCTGGCCAAACAACGTGAGATAATGGGCTTATGGTTCCGTTCAGAGGGCAAGAGAACAGATATTGATAAAGCAGCTTGTGGAGCAGATCGTTTCTCACTAGTGCAGAGTGTGGATGTGGAGGAAGGATGTCTGGGAAGTTTTTCCTCGTTCTGACGGCGGTGGCCGTGCTAGGCCACGCACTGGCCCAATCTACACTAGAGGACAGAGCCAGGCAGTTCCTCAAGTGGGTTGATGACAATGCCACAGTGCTGGTGTACGACTACACCAGAGCATCCTGGAACTACAACACCAACATAACTGATGAAAATGCTGACAAAGTGGTGAGTCTGTTCTTGTGAATGACAGAAAAATGAATAATAGATCAATAGATGGCATACCATCAAAGTCATATTCCTTGCCTTTTGTGGGACTCTAGGGGTACAGTACTTTGAGCACTTTTCAATGTCTGCTGGTAAAATGAGAAATATGTCAAAGTAAATCATTCAATTTCCGCAACAGGGTGAGAAGAGTGCGATATGGAGTGCGTACTACACCAAAGCTTCAGAGGAGTCCCAGGCATTCCCTATTGATCAAATTAAAGACCCTCTGATGAAACTCCAACTGATGGCACTCCAGGACAAGGGATCAGGTGCCTTGCCACCGGAGCAGCTTGACCATGTAAGTCCTGTAATCCCAATCTAATCCCTAACCCTTGATGGATTGATTGATTGATTGGCTGATATTTGGACCATTCTTAATATATTAAAAAAATATGATCATAAGTTATACATAAAAAGAAATAGTCGGGGATGACAAAATAAAGCCACAGGCTCCTATAGAGCAGGAGACAAGGGAAAGGGACCAGATGTCACATTAAAACAAAATTACAGTTACATAATACCTAACACATAGGCTACAAATTGCCAAATGCCTAAGATTAATATCTAAGCAATATCTAAGCAATCAAAGCAAGGCCTCTTTAACATGTTTACATACACAGACACACTTCATATAGTCAAGACAACATAAACACACCACCACCTTACACACACTGCAGACAATACTAGCACATACTGTACCAATCAGACACGGACACACCACATCAAAAATGTTAAAGCCAAATGAGCACACAAATTCAGAATCATTCACAACACAAACATAAAATTTGACACATACAATATGTAAACTATGACACATAAGTTTCTGAATGATTTAACTGAACCAACTAAATTTAGGAAACCCTCAACCCTGAGCCCTTTGATTTAATGTTAATAAATTAAGTTGATTTATCACTTAAGCCTTTAATTAGGATGGACATTGTAATTCAGCCCTTCTGATCAAAGTGCATGAACATGTCAAGGACTAATTGTGTCCAAAGGTACTGTATATGGAGAAATTAATTGATTACTGATAAGTTGATTGCAGATGTGTGCACATGCAAAACATAAGCATTTTGGTGGATATTGTATTTGTGCCTTTCTTACAGCTAAATACCGTAATGAATGAGATGGGTTCCATCTATAGCACAGGCACAGTGTGCATGATGGACGATCCGTTTAACTGCCAGACCCTGGAACCAGGTAAGTAAAACTGCAGCTCAAAAACAGCCCATCCAGTCCCACAGCTTATTGCCAATTAAACTCCAATTCTATTGTGTAATAGCTTTATAACAACTGGCTGTCAGGCCCCATTTATGGCTCATCAATTCAAGTTAATCATCAATTATTTGAAGCACATTATGTGCTATTAGCATAAAAAGCTTTCATATCTTTTTGTATATCAATATCAATATATTATAAGTTTTCAAATCTCATATTGCGGTCGAATGTTGCCGTAGGTCTGGAGAGCATCATGGCCAACAGTAGGGACTACTATGAGCGTCTGCATGTGTGGGAGGGCTGGAGGGTGGAGGTGGGGAAAAAAATGAGACCCCTCTATGAGGACTACGTCGATCTGAAGAATGAAGCCGCCAAGCTTAATGGTAAGACCTTAATTCTGAAATATCATTTCAATCAGAGTGTCAACTGTAGATAACCAACCCAAAGACTGTTGCTGCATGTTGCGTTCAGGGCACACAAAGCATTTATCCTGTGTAATCTTTGAGCAGTCAGACAGACAAAGATGGGGGGAGTTATCAGTCTCTGTTCTGATTGAAAGGTTATGCTGATTATGGCGCCTACTGGCGATCAAACTACGAGACAATGGATGAAGGAATCTACCATTACACTCGAGATGACCTTATGAAGGATGCCCGTACGATATATCAAGAGGTAACTATTTCCACACATAGTGTCGTTTCAAAAGGAATATAATCACCTTAAATTATATCATAAAAGTAGTCTGAATGTCTGAGTCAGACCTTTTTTCCTCTCCCAAGGTGATTTTTCAGAACATTTTTCATCTTTTTTTTTTTTTTTTTTTTTAAACCAGCCATGGTTATTTTACATTCATCTCGGGACGATTTCAAGCCTCACAACTGCTAGATGTCCTTTGTGAGAAAATTTTCACTTGCGAAAGCTCAATGGAATTAACTTTTAATTAAACTGTACATATTTCAGATAATGCCCTTGTATAAGGAGCTCCATGCATATGTAAGGGCGAAGCTGGGGGAGGCTTACCCAGGGCACATTCATCCAGAGGGGGGACTGCCCGCTCATCTTCTAGGTATGGCCATAGCACAGGGACCCTTAACAGCACCATAAATCACTAAAATGATTTCCTGTCAGATAACCTCAACAAAGAAAAAAATATATCATTTTCTGCAAGATATAACACTTCCCGGGACTTCAAGTGAGATTGTTAGCTGTGTTCAAATGATTTATTGAGGCCGTGTGGCTGTCCTTACACAACTGCAGTTTTTAGCAATGCCATTTTGATCTTTTCACGCAGGCGATATGTGGGGCAGATTTTGGACAAATTTGTATCCACTGTCTGTACCATACCCCCACAAGCCGGATATTGATGTCACAGACACTATGGTGGCACAGGCAAGTTATCCCAACATTTTCTGTTTGCTAAAATCTAACACAAGCATCCCTCATGAATCATGAGAGAACTGTCAAATACTGCATGTCAGTTCATGAAGGAAAGTCATGCAAAAAATAAATAAATAAATATATATATGATATGATAAAACATGACATCACGGAAACACTTCATCTTTATATGTTAAGGGATGGCCAATCCTACGGTTGTTCGAAGAAGCTGAGAAGTTCTTCATGTCTGTGAACTTATTTGAACTCAATGAGAGTTTCTGGAACAACTCCATGCTTGAAAGACCTACAGACGGTAGACAGGTTGTGTGTCACCCTACAGCCTGGGACATGGGCAACAGAGAGGACTTCAGGTGAGTGTGTGTCTGTGTGTGTGTGTGTGTGTGTGTGTGTGTGTGTGTGTGTGTGTGTGTGTGAGAGAGAGAGAGAATTCACACTGTATCAAAGAAGCTGAGACATCTCATTAATGCTCTTTAGTCAGTAGTTCATCAGTTCAGTGGGCTCTGTGTATTAGAGAGATAAATTAATTTGGACAAGGTGGACACAAGCAAGACACATTTTGGCAAAAAAGACCCTGACCTGTGCACTACTTCAAAGTGCTTAGGTAAAGATTGCGAAGATTACTCAGGCATTTTGCCAGCTCAGATTGCCACCATCTTCCTCTCCCTCACCACACACACACACACACACACACACACACACACACACACACACACACACACACACACACACACACACAGCATACCTTCAAAGACAGTATATAAATAGCTGATCCTCTACACTGCATGAACCCTCTGCATTGCTCTCCCCTCATCTTTTGCAGAATCAAAATGTGCACCAAAATCAACATGGATGATTTCCTGACTGTCCACCACGAGCTGGGCCACATCCAATATGACATGGCCTACAAAGACCTACCATACCTCCTCAGAGATGGAGCCAACGAGGGCTTCCATGAGGCTGTCGGCGAGATCATGTCTCTCTCTGCAGCCACACCCAAACACCTGAAATCTCTTGGACTGCTCCCAGCTGATTTTACTGATGACACAGGTATAGAACCATCTCACCGCCAATACAATGAGTGAATCCCTTCTAAACATAATTTCACTGCATTTCTTACCCGCAGTAACTGTATGCGTGTGACAATAAACTTTAAACGTTCATTATCCTCTATAGTCATAAGCCCTGAGCCCTTGAGCCCAAACCAATCATGTTAATGTTCATGTTCATGCCAGTTTAATATTTGAGGGGTTCAGCCTATAAGTGGATAAGAAGACCATAACGGTATTATAGCGAATGCATATGGGCATAAGATACCCTGGCATACCAACATACCATGTCTTTAACTAATAGTTTGCATAGTGAGCTATGTCAAAACTAGCCATCCCCTTGGTCTACACTTTGCTTTGTACAACAACACTATTATTCTGTGCAAAGGCAGATGCCCCTAAAATCTCCATACCTACTAAGATATGTCCATATGCCATGGAGAAATAATAATTACTACACTAATGCTATTACTACACTTGTCTATCAAGTCATTTTATCTCGCCTGTCCAGCACTTTGGTCAGCTGTTGTTGTTTATAAAGTGCTTTATAAATAAACATGACTTGACCTGACTTGACTAAATAGTTCCGATTCCAACCACCCTGCTGGAACAACTGACTGACTCTCTGTTGCTCTCCCTTATTGGCTCCAGAGACAGAGATCAACTTCCTGATGAAGCAGGCCCTGACCATCGTGGCCACTCTGCCCTTCACCTACATGCTGGAGGAGTGGAGGTGGCAGGTGTTCCAGGGCACCATCCCTAAGGAAGAGTGGATGCAGCGCTGGTGGGAGATGAAGTGAGGACACACCTACCATCTGTTTGCGTACCGTATCATGGCTTATCATAGCAAAACCGTGCACATACCAACACACACACACACACACACACACACACACACACACACACACACACACACACACACACACACACACACACACACACACACACACACACACACACAAAATCCCATGTACTAGGGCTGCAACAATTCATCAATCAATTGGTTAGCAGCCAGCTTTTAAATTACGGAACAATTAGGTACAGTAAATTCTTAAATGATAAGAATGGATGTTGTTAATTTATTTTAATGGAAGAAAAAGATGAAATTTAGTCATTCCAGTTTACACTTTATTGAACTAATTTTGAACAAACTGTTATAATTAAATCGGTGAAGATTGTTGCAGCTCTATAAAGCAGAGTATTTCCACAGATAGGACAACAGATCTGTAAAGTATTATGTGTATCACCGCCAGTAGTCAACTCCTTCAACATTCAAACACACACCCAGTAATTCACATGAGCGAGTAGATCCATATATTATACAGTATATTTCTAACAAGACCATCAGTAGCACTGAGAACCGAGTGGAGTTGTGAACACTGACAGATACAAATATGTTATATTATTGTTATATTTGTTACTTGTATGTAATGTTACTGTGTTTGTCTAAACACTGACTTTGGCAATACTGTAATTGCACAGTCATGCTAATAAAGCACCATTTGAATTTGAATTTGAATTTACAAAGCCTCACTGAAACTGACCCTGAGTTGTCCTTGTCACAGGAGAGATCTTGTGGGCGTGGTGGAACCATTACCCAGGGACGAGACGTACTGTGACCCGCCCGCGCTCTACCATGTTTCCAGCGACTTCTCTTTCATAAGGTGAATAACTACCAACCAGTACAAAGTGCACCACAGGTGCTGAGTCATATAGCTCAAGAGATCAATGTCAACTTATGTCACTAATGTCATTTTCAATGTCTAGATATGAGAAGACATAGGCCAATAGATCTATCTATCTCTCAAAAGATTACACCAAGGCACTCATCCATTGAAAAAGTTAAAATGCCTTTATTGCTATGGGCAAAACATAGTTAAAAAACACTTCTTCACACTTGAGTGTAATCTTTTGAATGATCTTAACCAGCCCTTTACCAAAGAGCACCTTCCAAGCTATATTATAAATGAGTTCCAGGTAGCACTCCTGCCTTTTTTCAGATCTATCTATCTATCTATTCTACTCTTCTCAATTACATCTATATATCCATATCTCATATCTGTGTTCCAAATAGATGTCTGTGTTTCAATGTCAAACTGAAGTTACATTTGAATCATTCGTATTACAGGCAAGATAGACAAGGCTGAGTGCCTATGAAGCATCTCGTGTTTACCTGTGAAATTCTGAGATGATGAAACAGGTGCTTGAGTACTCACTGATTTTGGCATCTGCACTGAATACATTTTCTTTTTTTGGTTTCCAGGTACTTCACAAGAACCATTTACCAGTTCCAGTTCCAAGCAGCACTGTGTGAAGCAGCTGGCCACACTGGACCTCTGTTCAAGTGTGACATCACCAACTCTAAAGAAGCAGGCAACAAATTGAGGTTAGTCACCTGCAGCTTTTGCAGTCATTTATCCTCAGGTTCATGCCCTATAATTTATATGCATATACTGTATATGAATTATGTAACTATATGCATTACACACTGCATGCATATGAATTTAGTTTGTCAAGTTACTCGGCCATACTGAGAGTAATGACTAATTTAATGTCTAAAAGGGCCATGCTGCAACTGGGAAAATCACAGTCGTGGACAAGAGCTTTGGAGCAGGTGGCCGGAGTGACAAGGATGGACGCCAAACCGCTGCAGGATTACTTCAGTGTCCTCTACGATTGGCTGAAAGTGGAGAATCAGAAGAACAACAGACAACCAGGGTGGAGGAGTGCACAGGACACGTGTAAGGAAGCTGATAGTGTCGGCAGCACTGTGGTTGCTCTGTGCTTATCTTGTTTCTCCCAGGACAGCAGTAGTACTGCAACCACAGGTGCTGGGTATACAATAAAGGAGATTGAAAAAAAAAATTGAGATAAAATCTTTGAGATTGAGATTAAGCCAAACGAGTCTAAAATATGTAAGCCTATCCTGACACATTTTCAGATATATTATTTTTTTATTTCAAATATGACCATGCTAAATATAGCTATTATTTATGACATATTCTTAATGACTTTTTTTGGCATAATAATGGTGTTTTTTAAATTACCACACTAAAATGTGTCATCAGTATTTCAACACTGTGAGAACTGCAGTAGCTGTCACATCACCCCTAGCCCCTCAGCGTGTCAAGTAATCGTCGCTGTGATGCAACATAAGTATAATACCCCACACGCACACCCACCCTCTCACCCCCAGCCCAATTTTCTCTTGTGTTTCTCTCTTTTCCCCCCAGTTTCAGCTGATGCGTTTAAAGTGCGATTGAGCCTGAAAGCTGCGCTTGGAGACCAGGCTGTGAGTCAAACCCCATATCTCACCACCTGACAGTGTAACTGACAGGGACAGAGATGCTCAGTCTGGCACACACACACACACACACACACACACACACACACACACACACACACACACACACACACACAAAAGCATCCATGCAGTGCCCAACTGTTAAGGCTCAGGGATAACATCATCACTATTTCAAGCTAATCTATCTTTGTGTTGGCTTACTCCCTCCGTGTTGCATTAATCCAACTGAGCGTCTGTCTCATCTCTCCTTTCAGTATCCCTGGAATGGCAATGAATTGTACCTGTTTAGGACTACTTTGGCCTACGCTATGCGGCAGTACTTTGCCACTAAAGGCCAACAGGTGGACTTCAAGTAAGTATCCTCAATTATTTTATTACTGTAATAGAAGACACTCTACATACTGAGGAAAACTGTAATAGTTAATCCTGAAGAAACTCTACAGACCTATCCTTAATTCACTTCAGGATGGATGAATGAATGATTGAATGAATGATTGAATGAATGAATGAATGAATGAATTACTCTATCTATCTATCTATCTAGGTATCTATCTATCTATTTATCTATCTATCAGTCAGTCATCATTATCATTAAGTCGTTAATGTTCTGTAAAAATAACCAAGAGTATTTTCATTCCTGTGCTCACAAAAAGGTCAGAGAATATCTACGTTTATCAAGAGAAGCCCAGGGTTTCATTCTATTTTGTTGTCACTGATCCAGCCAACCCTGTCAAAACCATTCCAAAAGCAGAAGTGGAGGCAGCCATTCGGTAAGGCTGAATAACAGATCAATAGGCCTACTGCTGGCCATGTCTTGTCAATTGTTATGTGTAGTAACTACTTTAACATTGATGAATCCGTTTAAAAAATCTTTGAAACCACAACAGAAACACCAAAAGGCTCCATTTGTATTGAATTTTAACTTTTATGTTCATGACCTTTTCAATTTAGTTTATCTAGAGGACGTATCAACAGTGCATTCCTCCTTGACGATAACACCTTGGAGTTTGAAGGTCTCCTGGCAACATTAGCCCCAGAAACAGAACCAACAGTGGAGGTGTGGCTGATCGTGTTTGGGGTGGTCATGGGACTTGTGGTGTGCGTGGGTGCATTCCTGATTGTCTCCGGATTCCGTGACAGGAGAAGGTAAAATTTGAAAGAACAATCTACACCCTCTCTTCAGTGGACCTAATGCTCTTGTTTTTTTGTTGTGTGTGTGTGTGTGTGTGTGTGTGTGTGTGTGCGTGTGTATGTCTCCATACTGCATACCAGAGCAAAACTTCTATAGGCTATAGGCCTTGCTGAAGAATAATGAACGCTGATTGCTGACAATAATCTCTGTCTATTTAACAAACGTCAGCTACACTTAAAATGGACATCCATTAAAATCTTTACTCTACTATGGTGAGAGATAGGCTATTTAGACCCCAGGGCATCTAATAGATGTCAACATTGCAGGTATTTTATAGGCCTAAAGATGCTATATTCATTTTGTCAATGTTTGTCAGCAGGAGATCACAAAAAGGAGAAGAATCCGCGGACAATAGAAGCCAGCTTGAAGGACAGACAAATAAAACCTTTGAAAGTGATGAAGTTGTAACAGGATTGTAAAGCAGATTAAACGGCTCATTAATGATTTTGTATTTTTTTTTAAGCAACAGCACAATTTAATGAAAATAATTTTGAAAAAATCAATTTGTAAACCTGATTATTTTGATATTAAAATATTATGTAAAAGCTGTACAGTATTTTGATTAAATGCTTGTTATCAAAAGTAACATGACCGTGTCCTTCATATCCTGACCAAATCACACAGCTACATGAGAAAACAGCACTTAGCCTACTGTAGCTCATGAGCTTTTAAATCAGGCCACAAAAGCTTTGAGAATAGCAATTCCATACATATTTCATCTGTCGAGCAAAGTTAATTATAGGCTTCTAAATAGCATACTCCATTCTTTGTATACTGTCCATTAATATGTTGCATCATGCCTAGTCTATGCTGTGTGAAGGAGCAGGACTGAAAGGAAGAACATTAGTCTCAATAGTTCAATGGGAAATTCTGCCCACTAGCGCAGCACTGATCTGATTTCTGTCCAGTAACTACTGGCAAAAGAGCTGAGGAAAGCAATTTACATCAAAGAGCCTTCATCAGATATATCTTCACTCAAGTTGTGGGGAGCATAGTGTCTTTTTTCCATCACAGTTTGACTTGGCTTAGAGACACTGAAGCATAGTGGATTGAAATAAATGAGAGAATTGGCATTTTTCATCATTAGGCTATGCTAACATCACACAGCTGATGGTAGTGTGAATACTGTCATTCCACTTCATGTTTTTTTTTTTTTTTAAGGAAAACAAATTGGCATTAAACCACAGTGACGTCAGAAAAAGTGGAAGGAAACTCTCAGCAAGTTTCAAAATTAAAAAAACAAGACAAAAAAAAAAGTATGTTTCAAAAATTAGGCCTACAAGAAAATTATAGGCCTACCCTTTGTGTTATAATACTGAACCACACATGAATAATAAATAATAGTGTTGATGCAAAGCAGGCAGGCCTACATTATTTAAGCCTGTCTACACTTTCTACACAACTAATTGCATGAATGCATTTCAAGGTAGGTGTGCTTGGATCATATTTGATGTGTATTAGTGGCGGTGATCTATTTCTTTTAAAGTGGCTTCACTATGACTGTTTTAATGCAACGCAACAGACAATTCAGGAGGAAAACCACAGTGACGTCAGAAAAAGTGGAAGGAAACTCTCAGTAAGTTTCAAAAGTTACTAGAAAATTATTGGCCTACCCTTTGTGCTCTAATATCAACTGAATCACACATGAATATAGCTTAATAAATAATAGTGTTGATGCAAAGCAGGCAATAGGCCTACATTATTTAAGACTGTCTAATTAGTGTCTACACTTTCTTCACCACTAACTGCATACAGTTATGCATTTCAAGGCAGGTGTGCTTGGATTATATTTGTATTATATTTTATATGTGTAGCCTATTAGTGGCAGTGATCTAAGTGGCTTCACTATGACTGTTTGTTTTCATGCAAAGCAACAAACAATTCAGGAAAATAACTGTTCACAAATTATTAAGAAAGGCCTCTGCAGATGGGCGGGGGCTTTTTGAGTTACGTTTGCAAGGATCTCATCTCATTGGCTACTACATGCCCACATGCACGGAAGTGTGTGCCGGGAGTTGTCACTCGGATGGCGCCGCCGAAGTTGGCATGCATGTCAAACCGAACTTGTGCCCAGTAAACGTGATATACAATAGCCTACCAAACTCCTCAAGTTGAAGAGGCTGTTCTACTTGATCTATTAGTCCTACCAACGGAAAGATTAACCAGCTGTAACGAGCATTTTGGCATGGCGAAACCAACATTAGTTGTGTTTGACCTGGGTAAGTAGGAGGCTAGACTGTCACCTCCACCACTAACGTTATGCTCTGTGCACCATGTCTTTCAAGATATTAACTTGACCCATTTGAAATCGTGTTAGCCAGTAGGCATCGGTGTAGGCTATTTCGATGTGTTCTGATGTCTACCTCATCATCTCGGTGTCTCCAGAAACTGTTTAATGTCTCTTTGCTATCCACTCATGTGGTCGAAGGAGTCTTTGTGAAGTGTCAGAGATTTCCAAAACACCAGTTAGGTCACGTGCATAGGGTAGAACTGTAACGTGCAACAATGTATTATTTCCAACCTGCTTTTGAATTGTTGATGGTGGTAAGTAATGGCATCTTCTTTGCACGCTCTCCTTTCTCACTTGTGTGGTACTGCAGATTATACCCTCTGGCCTTTCTGGGTGGATACACACGTCGACCCGCCTTTTCGCAAAAATGAAAGGTAGGCTAATGGTTCTGGACATGCATGTTTCTTCAAAAGGTATTTTCCCCCTCTTAATAGTCTTAACAGTATATTTACATGTCAGTAACATCTCTGTCTCCCTCCCCCATCTCTTTAGTGGAAAAGTAGTGGATTCTAGAAGCTCTCCCATTTCCCTCTACAAGGATACAGTGAATATATTGACTAATCTCCATGGCCAGGGCATTAAGATTGGAATTGCTTCACGGTGAGGCGAAGGAGAAAAGGAACCAACTCCGTGTGTACATTCATTATTAATATGCTTCATGGAGTAGCTTGTGTTTACTTAACTGAGTGCATTGCATTGCCTAGAACTGGGGAAATAGACGGAGCCAACCAGCTGCTCTCCTTGTTCAACCTCAGCCAGTATATTTCCTTCAAGCAAATATACCCAGGATCAAAAGTGACACATTTTCAGAGGTAAGGTTTGTGCTACAAGCTGCCAATTTTTAAAATGGCATAAATTATCACTTTAAAAATTGATAGGTTAGTTTGTTCACCACTAAATGAATAGGTAAGGCTTTTTTCCCCCTTTTACCACAAAGGATTTAGACCAGAGGGTCGTTTTGAGAGGGCATGATTTTTATGTAGTATGTTATGTTGAATGAAAGTAGATTTTTGAAGTTTGGTACAACCACAAAATTGAAAGAAAGAAAGAAAGAAAAAGTTACCGGTAGGCTACCTGGCTTCCATCTGGATAAAGCTCTCATGTTCAGATACTGCCTAAGGCACTTGCCTTGGTTTTGGAGCCATCACTTCAGAGGCATTTCCAGATTTTCACCCTCTCTGAGACATTCCCGTTGCCGTCCTATAGTCCATACTGACAGGTACTGTAAAGGCACTGGAGCACGGCTCTGACCTGACTTCAATAGAGTAATAGAAAAATCACACCCTTGAGTGAGCCCCAGCCGACAAGTGATGATCACACGTGTGTTGTATGTTTGATACACACGCTAAGTTCAGGAGAGAGATGAGGGGGAGGGAGGGGTATGAGATGGATGAAAGGCAATTGGATTCTGGCCTTAGGTAGCGGAAAAGAAACGGCGTGGAAATCTTTTGATGGATATTTTGTATGAGTTGATTTGTATTTCTGTGCAGGTTGCAGGCAGACAGTGGAGTGAAATACAGTGAGATGATGTTCTTTGACGACGAGTCAAGAAACATCCTAGACGTCAGTCGACTAGGTATTCAAATACCCCTATAGAATATATGTGCTACAGTACAAATTGTGGTGTTCCCTACATGGAAACAGAAACTTAAATGGCATTGTTTCAGTGTTTTAAAAATCGTAGTGGGTGATCAGTTTGAGTTCACTGTGCTTGCAGTTACCAACATGTATCCGAATCTTTTCAGGTGTGCACTGTGTCCTTGTTCGCGACGGAGTCACCTCAAAACTAGTTGATGATGAAATTCAGAAGTTCTCCAAGTCACAGTCCTGATGACTGAGCCATCAGAATCTATGGAGTCAGTCCACTGGATGTCAGTATGGAACCATCTCGCTAGTCTTCTGAGACCTTGTTTACAAATTAGGCATCTGTGTCGTTATGCTCAGATGTGGACATTTTACCAGTTCCACTGTGCAGCAACAGTAATTCATGTAACATTAACCATAAGTTATTAGATTGTAATAGGACAATTGGGTTTAAACATCAAGTTTGTGTTGAATTTGGAAACAAGATAGATTTTAAAATCTATCTTCCTTTTAACACTCCTTTAGTGCTCCTTTTTTTGTTTTGTTTTGTTTCGGGTTTTTTTGTGTTTGTTGTTTTACATTTTTCTGCATTTTGTCTTGTCTATATTGCTGTATGCTTGGCATTATTGAATAGGAAGGTGTGAAGGGCTTTACCAAACCTCAGTTCTTACTTGACCCCACACTCTACAGTATGTACTGTATGTATACTGGTTGCCCGAGAACATGCTCATGTGGTGTCATTTTAATATTGGATCTACAGTATATGAAATGTAATGTTTTAGTTTCACAGTCATAATTTTGAAAAGCTGTACCCAACTCTGTGCCGAGTGATTTTCAATCTCATAAGTGTTGGTGGCAGCCATCTGTACAGCTGACCTGGCTGGCTGTGTCCTGCAGATGCATCTGAGAGGCTTGATTAGCTCTCGGAGAATAAGGCCTGGGCCTCCTTATCCCTGCAGTGTAGGGAATGAATGAGGACTGCCAAAACGCACAACTGCCCAACGCTCCCAAATGCACTGTTAGAGTCAAGAGAGTGTGTTTAAAATGATTGTAGCAATCATTTGATGATGCCTACAATACCAAAAAGCTTTTGGGAAACATTGGCTTGTTCTTTTCAGCAGAAATGCTGGCATACTGTATGACTCTTCAGTACAGTTATTTAATCTTGTCTGGCATTTATTGCAAATGTTTTACAAGGAATACAAGGAAGTTTATTTGTCACATGCATATAGTAGGTACACTGGGTGTAAGAAATGCAGTGAAATTATGTCTGTGCCAGTTTGCCTATTTGTGCATCAATGGGGAGGTGGTTGTGGATAGGAAGAGGTTGTGTATGCAGATATGCAGTAGAGGGGCTAGTAGGGGAAGGGGCTAGGGGCTACATAGGATAGGGGGGGAAACCAACAAGGAGCACCAACGAGCCACAGGGTCAAGGAAAAGCTCCTTTACCCAAGGGGCAGATCCAAGGTTCAAGGGGCTATCCCAACTGCCAGGGGTCTGGATGCAGGGTGGGAGGGGTAGGAAGGTACAGGTGCAAAAGGCAAAGATATTTATGCGATGGTTTGAATTGCTTTAATTGTAACAGTAATGTATTCATGATGCAACATCTACCGTACTTGTAAACACTTGGAGCACTTTAATTCATAAAACAGATTACGTCCCACCAAAAGCAAACATATTTGTTGTTTTGATGTTTTTGGTGTTGTTTGTTTTGGGCTTTTACATAGTGTGCCCTTTAGGAGTTGTGAAGCCCCAGGACTTCTGATCTTGGACTTGGTAATGTCAAGCAGTGCAAAAAACAAGTAATGAGCAAGTTGCCGTCAGATCTAGTTGGCTACGTCCACTCTGTTGTAGATGGCTTATTGACTTTCAACCTGCTGTCTGCTTGGTGTGGAAAATCTAATTGTCACAGGTTTTAGTTTTTGATTTAACACTACATTCATGCCATATTCCAATGAGGTTTACACTTCATGTAACAATCTGGCTTGTAGCATAGTGTTCTCATATTTCCCCAAAACATATTTTTTCCACAAAAGGGAAATTCCTGTTTTGCATTTTAAATTAGTCTCATAGTTTTGTTCCTTCCTATATAGGTACCTATATAGTTTTACCACACAAGCCATCTAAGAAAGGTTGAACACATCAATGAGACTGTATGACCCAAGATGTTGACATGGATTTAGTTTACTCCTGTGCTTCAAAACAATACTTAAAGCTTTGGGTAAAAACAGGAAACGTGGTTTTAGTGGAAAAAGCCCTCAAAGGAAGTGACCTAATTCACTTGCCTTTGTACAATAGCATTCTGTGACGCAATTAGGCCTACAGTTAATTAATGTGAATTCATGAGAGATTCAGAGCAGAGCTGCCATATTATATACTCTTCATTACTTGATCACAGTGGATTGTGGGTACAACATGAAAGATTATTTTAATGACACCTATGACAAATAAATCCACTTTATTCTACATTCCTTGATCAACACTGATTGTTAATACATATGAAAGGCTATGTTTGAGACACTTGTCAAAGACATCCAAAAACATAAGTGAACCAGCTCATTAGTTTGTTACAGAAGAGAAGATATTAAGTTTTTACCCCTAAAGAGGAAAGTTCGACTGGGTAAATGGTCTGGGACTGGATTACAACATCGGGAATGATGGCATCAGATCCAGGAATGATGCATATAAAAAGATGCAGTGGTCACAGCTTATTGATTGTAATAGATAGACGTACTCACTGGCTGGACCAGCCTAATTGTTGCCAAATAGAAGTCAGGTCTTATCACCCTCCTATCAACATCACTTTTTTGCAGCAAACCTGTCTGTCAAAGTCCTCATGCAATCATAAGAAAGAATTTGAAATGGCATAGTCTTCTAACCCAACACAGAAATTGCCTGCCCAGATAATTGGATTTCAGTGATGTACATATTATCTGGTAGGGCAAGGTAGGCTATTTTGAGGGTTTACAATGCAAGCCGAGGATGTATTAATGACCACCATATATGACCAAGCTTTAATCATGTCTTCCATACATAAACAGATAATTGATTGTGTTTGTGAGCGTATGAAATCTTTCCCAAAATAAGTGTGTTATCATTTCTGGTACATGTAGTCTCATCTTGCAGTCTCCATAATACAATTTTTGACAGCTTGTTCCGTAAGAGTAAATCGGATCATGGCATAGAAATAGTTTATATTTCTATAAGATAATAGTAGCCTAGTACTATTTTGCCACAAGATGAATATGCATGGGCTGAGGCTTACCTAAGGGATAAGGTGTCAGGGCACACACAACTGCACTGTGGACCAAATTTTTAGATTTATCAGTGGCTATATGGAGTAAACTGTTATTTTAGCTCAAATTGAGGAGTCCAAACATTTACAACATCTTGATGCACATTGTGTTTTCTCTGTTGAAGCTATCACTTAAACACAAAATGAAGCTGCTGTTTCAAAAGCCTAAATCACAAACTTAAGTTTTAATTATTGCCAGGGGCGCTTAAACTTTTATAGCACCGTTTCACATGATAATAAGTGTGTTTACCGTTTTCATGTCTTTTTGTCCTACAGCAAAACCACTCTGAGTCAGTTTCAGAATATGAATTATTTTCTTGTGTGAATCTAAATGATGGTCTTCCCTCTCCAGAGTTTTGACAGCAGCCAGAGTAAGCGATGGAATGAATGAACAGCCTTATACTGACAGACCCCCAGAACCCATGTGCGTGCATGCACGCACACACACACACACACACACACACACACACACACACACACACACACACACACACACACACATGATGGTAGGGAGGAAAGGCCATGCACAGTAAAAGAGCTAGATGTTCCTTTTGTGGGGTGGCGAATGTTACAAAAGCACTCATGCACCATGCAATTGTTTTCTTTCTTTCGTGTGTGTGTGTGTGTGTGTGTGTGTTGCTCATGCTTGGCTGGAGATTCTAAACACTTCTGGGACTTTTCTATGGTCAGATGGAAAGAAAATTGAGCTTTTTTTTGGCAGCATTCAGGATGTGTGTGGCATATATGAACAAACAACCACTGAAAAGAACCCTGTGTCCAAGTATATAAGTATGGCGGAGGGTCTGTAACTTTCTAGGTTTGTTTTCAATCCAAACGCCCTGGGAACAAGAGTTCATGGGATCATAACCTCCATGAAATATGAATTCCGTTTTATTGCTCAAAACAATGCTATATGCTTTCTGGTGCCAACGGGAAAAACATGCAGTTTTGGTGAAGGCAGCCCACAAAGGAAGTGACCCGAATCTCTAGTTGTGTATAAGATCTCCATACCAGTAAAGCATTCAGAGACGAAACTTTCTATCTGATTTCAGGGGATGAGATAAAAGAGATTCAGCCATGGTTAACACATCCTCATTACTTGATCACAGTTGACTGTTAATACCAAAGGCTATATTTTCCCCGATACTTGGATGACAAATAAATCCACTACATTTTACACTCCTTGATCACACTTGATTGTTAATACATGATGAAAGGCCATCTTCCTGACAAAGCAATCCGCAGAGTCTGAGACATCTCATTCATTTGCAACAAAGGATGAAAAAAAAAAGCCTTGAAGGTACTGACTGAGAAACGGTTTGAAATAATGACAGAAATAATGGCATCCCACTGATATAAAACGATGCAATGATCACAGCTTTGTAAATAAATAGATAGGCTCACTGGTCCTCACTCAGTTGCAAACAAAAGTTTCTTCATTTTTAAATGTTTAAGCTTTTACTGTATGCAGAACATATTGTATTTGTATTTAAATTCAAGACCACAACTTTCTCCTCTCTTTCTACTCCTACTATCACAGTGTCATCATTTCAAAGGTTTGTTGCACAAGGTGGATTTCAAAGGTTTCCTGCACAGCCCATAATATTTGAGGTGTTCTAACATTTAAGATTTCTTACAATAGAAATAGGAAATATTTACATTATTTGATTTAGATTTTAAAAAAGCCAGTCTGTCATCACCAAATATGACTATTCACTAGAACGGAAATGGGGGGTTATTGTATATGTAGCCTACGTTTTTGTTCACAAGTGTTCATCAAATAGACCTCTGTTGGCAGGAACCTTCCGAGGTCTGTCAGATTCACCACAACGGAAGTTTCTGACTGACTGCTATTTGGCTGCATGTTATTCAGATGCCAGTCGCTGAAAATCGTTTATCAGAAAACAAGGTTTTAAATCACATTTCTGGATTGGCTAACATTGTTGTAATCATCTGTAATCATCAAAATCTAATTTTTTACCAAAATCCCTGCTGATAGTTTGCCATGGCAACACCAAAATTGGTTGTGTTTGACCTGGGTAAGTCCTTACTTTAACCTGCAATATGGGGTAGTATTAATTCATTTTAGCCAGTGGTAACATAAAATGTTTTGTAACATGTCTTTATAGGTCTTTTTGATAAGCACTGCTTTGGCAAAAAGGCTTTCATGACTTAATATTGATTTCCTGTGCCAGAGGTTATTTCTGCAAGGGCACACAGTGCAAAGCTTCCTTCCTGCCAATAGATTTTTAAATACCTTTGAAGTATGACATTCTCCAACAGCTGCTACACGTACCAATGTATTTCAACTTCTGAATTGTTGATGTCTAGTAGGGCCTAGTAGAAGGTCTAATGCATTTTCTTTGCACATATGCTACCGCTCATCTCACATTGTGATGCTGCAGACTACACACTTTGGCCCTTCTGGGTGGGTGATTTTGACCCACCTTTTCACAAAACTGAAAGGTATGTAGTAGTCCTACTGTATGGTTTCTTAAAGGCTATAGCTTTCCATTTTTAATCATATGGGAACCACATCTATCTCTTTCTCTGTAAGTGGCAGAGTTGAGGATACCACAAGTTCAACATTGGGTCTTTACAAGGACACTGTGAATATATTGGCTTCTCTCCATGGTCAGGACGTGCAGATTGGAATTGCTTCACGGTGAGTGAAAGGAGAAGGAGAGAAAAACTGCTCACTTATGTGTATGTATTATGAATAAGCACTGGAGTTCGCCTGTTCGCCTGTTTACTTAACTGAGTGGCTTGCATTGCCTAGAACTGGGGAAATAGACGGAGCCAACCAGCTGCTCTCCTTGTTCAACCTCAACCAGTATATTTCCTTCAAGCAAATATACCCAGGATCAAAAGTGACTCATTTTCAGAGGTAAGGTTTGGGAATTATGAATTGAAATTCACAACCAAGAACCACGAGGATGAATGTGCTTTTATCAGATGGCTGAATGTTGAGGGTATTGTAAAAGCTGTAGGCCTAAGTGAGCAACAATATCACCATCATACTAGATGCGATGCAAATTACTTTAGGAAATATAGCTCTTGTCTTCCTAGCATTGTATAAAGGGAATAAAGCTTACTTGAAGCACATGTATGTATGTACTGTATGTTTGTTTGCATATATGTATATTTTACTGTATATGTACTAGTATGTTTCACTTGTTTGATTGGGCTTTTCTTTATAGGTTACAAATAGACAGTGGTATCAGCTACAGTGAAATGATATTCTTTGACGACGAGTCTAGGAACATTCTGGACGTCAGTCAGCTAGGTATGGCTACTGTATACATGTATATGGTACTTAAAACAATATCATGAGGTCCTATATTCTGCTGCATTATCTTAACTAGTGACTATACTTCCACCTAAACATAAATGTCATTGATGCCAATATGCTTTATTGCAACTATATATACCGGTATGTGTATCTAAATCTTAAATACTTACTCTAATTTTGACAGGTGTACAGTGTGTGCTGGTTCGCAACGGAGTGACCTTAAAATTAGTTGATGATGAGATTCAGAAGTTCTCCAAGTCACACTCATCATGATTAATCCTATGGAACCTATGGGCCTCTGAATGTCTGTGTGAAACCAGCATATATACAACCCAGTGGGGAAAAATGCTGACAAAAGATTTGTTTTATCTCTCACAATATGAAATATCTTATTGGATTCTGGTCTGCTGTAATATACTAGTAGAAGAGTGAAAGGCTATTTCAAGATCTTAAATTGATCTTAAATTGGACTTAATTGGATGTGATTTAGTAGGAGTTTAAAATGAGAAGTAGCCTATGATAGACTGTCCAGAATCCTTCTGAATTCTTACTTGTTCTCTCTAAAGATCCTTTAGGGGGAAAAAAACACAATTGAGCTCAATATAAGAGATGATTTGTTTGTATAAGACAAAGAGAAAACAACAATATTTTCCCCTGGGACTTCTTGTGTAGAAACAGATTGAATTAGAAAGTCATTTTGTGAGTCCTTAAACACAGATGTGGACATTTTACAAATACCGCTCACCACCACAAAATCCATCTGACAGTCAGTTAGGACTGAAATTATAGACGTTTTGGATGTGAACGCACTTTCACTGTCAAAGCCACTGTCCTTACTTGTCTCTTCTGTACAGTCATCTTTTAGAGGTACAGTATGCTATAACAAATACAGTCACCACTGTCAACATAGTTCTGTATTATATTAAAGACGTCGTACTGCATATCATATGGCATTTTTAAAGCACAGCTTGACTTTACTATGGCCTTTTCAAATACATTTAATTTTGGGTGTCATGTCATGATGTTGAATAACTGTACCCAACTCTGCGCCGAGTGATTTTCAATCTAATAAGTGTTGGTGGCAGCCATCTGTACAGCTGACCTGGCTGGCTGTGTCCTGCAAATGCATCTGAGAGGCTTGATTAGCTCTCGGAGAATAAGGCCTGGGCCTCCTTATCCCTGCAGTGTAGGGAATGAATGAGGACTGCCAAAACGCACAACTGCCCAACGCTCCCAAATGCACTGTTAAGAGTCAAGAGAGTGTGTTTAAAATGATTGTTATTCATTGATCATTTAATGTCTGCAGCTCAGCATATCTTTTGGGAAACATAGGCCTCTTTTAGAGTCTATTTGGCAGGGTGTCTGCTGTTGGCGCATGGGTCTGTTGTTATTTTATCTTGTCTGACATTTATTTCAAAGTCGGTTATGCCATGTTGAATTGCTTTAATTATATTTCAGTAATGCATTCTGATGTAAGAGCCAATAGTAAACATAAAGCACTTTAATTAATGAAACAAATCGTGTCCTAATGAGGTGATTGATTTGCGTGGCAAGTTATCGCCCAGCACATGCCACTGCCCAGCGGGTTGTGAGGCTCTGGGTTTCAGGGCACTTTATACTGTGGCCTTATGGGAGTCGGCATGCTCCAGGCCTTTGATCCTGCGCTTGGCTTCTCTGTTGTTCCTGCCATTGAAAACAAACCATTCTCCTTTCCAATCGCAGGAGGAGTTTCCTTGTATCTGGGGTAGCAAAATCATTGCTGTAGTAGTAGTAGTAGTAAGATGGTTTTTCAGGGTAGTCTTTCAGTCAAGTATGGAAAGTCTATATTAAAGGGCATCTTCAGTCAATTTCAACAAGAGCTCTACTGCTCAAGCTAAAGAAGCTAGACATTTTGGTCAAACCGTATAGATTTCCTTGAACAGAGAATTAGCACTGACAGCTAACCCATGGGAGCAGAATTTTAAACTGTGTTTTTAACATGTTTAACATGCTCCAAATGTCACCACAAAAACTATAGAACATCAACAGTCACCTTACAACACAGCACTGTAGTGTGTATGACTACAAATGACTAAGAACGTGCTTAAGACTGTGTTTATGCAAGCAGCCCCATATTGCTTGTTTTCCAATGGTTTTGTAAACACTGCATAAAAACACTATTTTAACCACTTTGTTAGTCATTTGTAGTCATACCCATTACAGTGCTGTTTTGTAGTGTACAGTATCTGATGATGTTACATAGCTTTTTGGGTGATATTTGGAGCATGTTAAGATGTTTAAAATTCTGCCCCCATGTCCCCATGGATTAGTTGTCAGTGCTAATTCTCTGTTCAAGGAAACCTATACGGTTGGACCAAAACTTCTCACATCTTCAGTACTGGATAATCTCGAGTAGCTTGAGCAATAGAGCTCTTGTTGAAATTTGACTAAAGTTGTCCTTTAAGGAATATCATTTTGTCATGTATAGTATGCCGATGAAAATACTGGCCATAGTATTTTTAAAAAAATCTAAATGGTTCATCTGAACGGTTGGTTCAGACTGCACACATAGAGGTCATGTTACCACCATGATCTATGTGTGGTTGAAAGGATCTGTGAATTCTAAAACTATTCTGGGAATGCTGAAAAAAAAAAAAACATTGACTCATTTTGGTTCATACATCTAAAACTCTAGCTCAGTGGTTCTCAAACTTTTTCTGTCGTTCCCCACTTTGGAAGGCAAATAATTTTGACGCCCCACCTGGAAGTCTCAATTTGCGCACAATATCTCTGTGAGGAATACTTTGCGACTACAGGAATGTTTTGTCAATTTTCATGTTACTAATTCAAAGCCAAATTTCTCTTAAACCCCTCATCACAGCAACTAGCAAACACCATTGGAAAGCTCAATTTACTGTCATATGCGCATATCTGACGAATAGGTGTGAATTTGGGCGGCATGGTGCAGCCGTTGGTCGATTGCAAAGAGATGTCTCGCGCCCCATCTGCCATGCGTCTGCGCCCCACGAGTGGGGCCCGCCCCACAGTTTGAGAAACACTGCTCTAGCTGAACCACCAAACAGGATAGGATAGTGAAACCCTGTTTAGCTGAACACTGGGTCAGCGGCAAAGAGTTTTCTTCACAGATATAGCAGTGATAATGGGAAACATAGAGCAGCACTGCAGTAACACACAAACAAGGAGCATACAGTACTGTAAGATGTACTGTAAGCCATATCACAGTTTTGAACAAGGACAAAACTGAATGCAATAACTCTGTCCCTATGCTGATGTGTCAAGGCATTTCTAATTAGACTGCATTAGGTGAAAACAAATAACAGGGAATGTTATTATTTTGTATTTAGCCTGTATTAACATTTAGGCATAGCTGACATGGCAGTTATTTTAATACAGTATATCTCTGTTTATACCCTTCAGATTTTCAAGGGTTTAAAAAACTTTCAAAACAAACATTTCATTATTTTTTAAAAGCCCCACCAGGTTATGTGACGGACTTCACCTTGAGGTTGTCCGAGAGAGAATTGCATTAACTCTCAATGCAGTGGGGTCCTGATTTCTAGCCAATACAGAAATATGCTGGGGTAAGGTATTACAGTTCTCACAGAAAAAAAATGATATGTCTTTGCCAGATAGAAAAATTAGACCCATAGCTCAGTTCAATTTTAAATTAGTCACCAGAGACAGCCTGCCCATGGCCTGAGCATAGGCCATTTTTGCAATAATTCCAATTATGCCATAATTTCCTTTGCCAAACTAGGGCCTTAAGTTTCAACGTTTCAATGCTTCATTACTCACACTTGGGTAAAATTTTAAATGTTGAAGTTCTGAAAATGCTTAAGTAACTTAGTGAAAAGCAAACTGAGTACGTACAGGATCATGATTTTCGTAAAAATTTATATAGCCTACAATTTATATGGCCTACATGTATGTGAGACTTTTACCACATTATGTGTAATGCAATTAAATGTACATCCAGCGACATTGTTAGTAGTCAGTGTGATTGCTGTGAATTCACCTATTTCGGTATTCAAAACAGGCAGCAAATTAAGTGAAGAAAGTCTTGACAGATAGAAGTAACCTGCAGGGCATCAAAAATACCTTTCATAAAGGAACGTTCAATACAGTGATTGAATCGTTATCTGTTTTCTGTTAATTAAAATGGGATTGAGGCAGAGATTCAGATCACGGTATAGAGAGAATATCCTCATGTCGAACGTTACATTCCTTGATCACAGTTGATTGTTAATACACTTTGAAAGGCTATTTTACTGACACTTAACGGCAAATAAAACCACCACACTCTAAATTCCTTGATCACCGTTGATTGCTAATACACTTGGAAAGACTATTTTCCTGACACCCTGACAAAGAAATCCACAGGGACTGAGACACCTCATTAATTTGTTATAGAAGATGAGAAATTTTATTTTGCCTTGAAGGTACTGACAGAGGAATGGTCTGAGATTGGATTACAACATCGGGAATAATGGCATCAGATCCAGCAATGACGGATATAAAAAGATGCGATGGTCACAGTTTATTGATTGTAAATAGATAGTTTTGCCCACTGGATAGATAAGCCTAATTGTAGCCAAAGAAGTCATGTCTCTCATCAGACTCTCAAAGACAAATGATTCTTTACACTTCAACAGCAAACTGGCGTTTTGCTTGACATTGGTCTTCATTCACCTTCCATTCACCATACAACATGGCATAGACCTATATATATATATATATTTATATTTATTTCATTGTTTCAGTTGGTACAAATTCTACACATAATCTTGCAACCTAAAGACAGCAACAGATCAACTTTACCCTCTTCATATTCTTCCTCTCTTCTGCACTATATAATTATCATAATTATCACAATGTCATCATTGCATTTAAAAGATTTATATTTACATATACACAGCACACAGTCCATATCAGAGTTCTACAATAGGAAAACACAGGTGCTCGTACTACAAAATGGTCATCATCTCCTTGGGGAGGGGGGGAGGGGGAGGATTCACATTTGCATAGTGTGTCATAAATTTGACTACTGTATGAACAACTATAAGTGCCATATCTACATGCCCGTTGCCAGTTGGTTCTCTCTCTCTCTCTCTCTCTCTCTCTCTCTCTCTCTTTCTCTCTCTCTCTCTCTAGTATCAGCCTAGTGGTCTGCACTGAACAAATAGTAGCACAGCCTAAGAGAGAGGAACGTTATCAGCGCGCAGCCTCACTGCCAATATTTTGGTCACCCATGCACGAAATAGCGAGCACAACTGCGTCTGATGTGTGATTTCAAATTCGATTGTCACCGATTTAGCTCGTCATTGAGTCATCTCAGCGAGTACGCACACTGTCGAACTGCTTGGGGAGAGAGAATACTCTTATTAATGCATCAATATTAATATGGCAGATATCCTGCATTTTTCATGAGGCCTATTTTCCAACAATGCAACTTGCTGGGCTCCGAAATCAATATTTCAGAAATGAGATGTCTCATAACTTTGGCTTTGAGTGCTAAAGTGAATTATTCACATAGCTGTTACAGGAGAGGTCTGGAAGTGACTGAACCTGTAACTCCTATGGTGTGTGTGTACCCTAACTTCTAGTGAGAGGGAGTGTGTGTGGCGCTTGCATACCTTTCTGTGCTTGTCTAAGTTACATATATTAAAGTCTAAAATATTCCCTTGGTCTCGAGTTGTGCACGCAAGTTTTCAAAACTCTTATTGCCTTTAGAAGAACTTCACCTCAGTGCACCGCCACCTTAAATCTTTTCCCCCTTTCTTTTTTCACACTCTCCTCCTCCCTCCTTCCCTCCCTCCCTCCCTCTCTCTCTCTCACTCACTTGCACTCTCTTTCATTTCATCCTCCTTTCTTCCTTGCCTTTAAAGTTCTATTCCCTCACCTTTATCGTCTTCCATTTGCACCTCAGACGCTATCTCTTCCACCTTTGGTTTGTCATTAAGTCCCTTCCCCTCCGAATCATCCGTTTCGCCCTCTTCAGATGTCCCCTCTTTCACCTCTCCCTTCTCCTTCCCTCTCTTCTCCTCCTCTTTTTCTTGTTCCCTCTCTTTGTAAATGGCCACCAGCCTGTTGAACTTCGGCCCCCACTCCTCTATGCCTCCGGCCGACTCCAGCTCCCTGTCGCCCTCGCTCTCTAAAGAGCTGAGGGACCCCGCTTGCGATCCGCTTCCCTCCAGGCCGTACGTCTGCACGGAATCGTAGGGCGGCTGTAAGGGGTCGAAGGTTACCTGAGCCAAGCGGTGCTGAAGGAAATCTCCCATCCTATTGGTCAAATCGGAGCTATTGTTGGCGCCACCCCTGGTTGCCGGCACGCCCCTTCCCATGCCCCACCCGCCTCCGTACCCTAGCATGCCACCAGGAAAGGGCACCATGAGCGGCGGGGCGTAGTCCCTTCCCCCGACGGCAAACACGCTGAGCATGCCCACTCTCTCTGAGTACGGCGGAGCACTGGTTGAGGGGATGCCTCCCCCTCTGTATAGGGTGCCCTCCATTGTTCGATGTGGCTTGTCAAGCTGGATAGAGTTCTGGGTGGCGTTGGTGTGGATGATATTGTCCGGGGGTTTGTCGTGGGAGGTCGCAGCCTTCGAGGACTCTTCAGTGGCCACTGTTGCCAGCTGCGGCGGCAGCGGAGTACTTGACGTCGACGTGTCTATGCACTGAGGCGACGGTTCCGGCTGGCTTAGCGAGGATGTACTATTGTTCTCCATGCAGGACCCGTTCTGGCTGGAGCTTGTCAGAATTAGAGTTTGATCCGAGAGCTAAGAGAGAAAATAAAGGAAAGTTGTTAATCACACAAGCTTGTGGGAAGATATTAAGAACAGGGTGGATGAATTAAAAATGAATTATTAAGAAAGAGGATAAAATGGAAGACCGTGAAAATTAACTTTACAAGATTATTCGTATTATTATGAACGAGTGCAGGAAGAAGAACAGTTCTCAATACACTATACATTAAATCCCCACCACACGCAGCCTTATGTAAATCAGCTTTCGACCCACCTGATCCTGGGTAATTATCTGACTGTCGGACGTCGCCTCACTCCCTCCCTCACTCTCTTTGGTGTTGCTGTCAGTGGACCCCTCTGCTGCCTTGTGTTCTGACCCGTCCCTGCTCCCGGGCCCCGCTGGTCGGACGCAGACAGATCCGGGTTCTAATGCACCGTAATTCCCCTGGGTCTGGATGACGAGTGTCTGTTCAGTCCGGTTGTTGGCCATGCCGTAAGGCAGCTTAGCCAAATCTAGGCCTGTGCTGAAGGGGCCCATATTGTTTTTCATGACGGGCAAAGTGTGGATGCTGTAACAGAACCGGCCGTACATCGGGGCCGACCCGGGACGCCTGGGATCCATGCCGGTGTTCTGACTCCAGCTGTAGGTTCTATCCAAGTTATGCTGGGAGTACCTGTGGAACGTCAGCAGAACAATACCACATAAAACAGAATCTCATCAAGTGCTCTGGATAACACGCTTCCCTGGCACTCAAATGCATCAATATCTCCAGCGGGACAAACAATCTTCTGTCATAATACTCAGATGTTCCTCTTGTTTTTCCTGGCGCTGTTGGTTTTAGTTGGGTTGCGTCGACCCAAACTGAAAAGAGTGCTTGTCGTCTATTGTGTCCCTCTGGTAAACACTTCAGTTTGGATCAATTGAACACAGATGAGTGCAGTCAGCCTTAATAGGGAAGCTCAGTTCATTTCCATTTTAATGAATGTATTCTGTTCCATAATAGAGGAGGTAATTGTGTTTGGAAGCAGGGATTTGAGAGAATAAATAACAGTAGAATGAAAGTAACGCCGTGTGCAAAAAAAAAAAAAAAGGGAAGTGGATGACGTGAGAATGAGGGGGAGGGTTGTTGTAATTTGTTTGCGGAACAGGTACATGGCCAGGGGTTAAAGTAACATGTGATGACAGGAAGGGGGGTGAGCTGATTTAATTCCCCAGAGAAATGTTTTCATTTTATCATTTCTCTCTTTTTCTCTCCCTCCCTCCCTCACTCTGTCCTCACTCTTTCTATTTTTTGCCCCCTTTTGCTTTTCCATTCTCACTTCCCCTCTCCCACATCCTATAATATCCCCTTTCCTCTCTTCCTCTTCCACACACACTCTCTTTCTATCACTCTTTCTTCCCACACCCCTCTCTCCATTTCTATTTTCTCTCTCCCTTCTTTCTTTCTTTCTATCCCTCGGTCTCTCTCTCTCTCTCCCAATCCCTCGGGAATATAAAAGAGAATGAAGAGGAGTATAAAACCCCTCAGTAGTATTTCCACTCACATGTTCCTGCTATCCAGGAGCCGGGAGCCCTTGAGCGCGCTGTGGGGAGCGCTCTTCAGTGCCAGGATGTCGAAGGCGGCCGTGTCGGCCTCCCCTCCCCCCTCGTCATCGTAGGTGATGATGTTCTCGTGAATCTCGTCCTCCTCCATGGGCGAGAGGACGTCCCTCTTCTGCCGCCTCAGGGACAGGACGAGAGCGGCCACCACTGGAGGGTGTGTGGGGGGTTTGGATGCACACGAGCACAGGGGAACATAGTAATGTGACACACAGTTGTAAATCAAACCTATATAAAAACATGAATAGCAATGCACCTTTCGATTAAGCATGGACCCTGTGGAGTCGTAAAAAAAAAAATGATTGAGCTGTCTCTGCTCATGTTGTGTTCATAATATTGCTGCCGACCGTGACATACTACAGCACAATTCAAAAAGGAAGGGTGCTGTATGTGTGTGTGTGTTTGTGTGTGTGTGTGTGTGGTGTGTGTGTGTTGTTGTTAGAGACCGGGAGACATGGGAACAGAGTGCTGACTTCACAAACAGACTGCAGACGCTCCAAAACAGAAATGTGAAGTGGCACTCTCTCTGCATCCAAGAAATCACTCAGGGGACTCTTGACAAACAGACATGAGGGCAGAAGCTGGGGCGAAGAGAGCTATGAAACACATGAACAACCCCCCCCCACCATCCCCCACCCTCTCCAGATGAAAGGACAAAGGACTGCCAAACAGACGGATTGGATACTTGCCGAGAGTCTGTGAAAACGAAAACTGAATAAACAAAACCAAACCAAACAAAAAAGACAAACCCCTGCTGAAACTCACCCAGCAGCGTGGTGGCGCAACCCAAGATGGCCAGCATGGCGGCCGAGCTGAAGCCAAGCAGCGGGGAGGCGGAGGGCACGGGCAGGCACACCGTCTGGCGCTCCCATTCGGCGGCGGCGGCGGGCAACGGCGGCCGGGGCTTTTCGCCGATTTTGGTCTGCCGCCTCTTCTCCTCCACCCACATGCCGCCCCTCAGGCAGGGGCACACCACCACCGTGACCGTGGACGTGCTGCTCAGATCCGAAGTGCCGTCCTGCGTAACCACGGGGACCTTCAGTGTGTGTAAGGAGGACGAGGAGGAGGAAGAAGAAGTTGAGGAGGAGGAGGAGGAGGAGGAAGACGAGGAGGAAGAACTGCTTTGGGGCCTGAGGGCTGTCAAGAGCACCAGATTGGCAACAGGACCTGGAGGAGGGAAGAGGTGGGTGGGTGAGAGACAGAAAGAGGTGAGGAGGAGGGGATGGGGGGAGTGTAGGAAGGGATACAGGTTGAAACAGGTGAGTGTAAAAAGAAAGAAAGAAAGAAAGAAAGAAAGAAAGAAAGGACGTCAGAGACAAGTCAAATCACGGCAGCACAAAGCATCAGCTGGAGTGAGTGGCTGATGCCGAAGCGAAAGAGAGGGGAAAGAGAGTACAGTACAAACAGGGGCCTGTGGTTTGGAGCCGTGAATAATGGAGGGGGAAAACGAAAGCGAAGCGAGTGCGTCTATAGATGAAGAGAAAAGATCTCACAAATAATTTAGTGCGCCTTCAAGAGTGGGGACGTGTGGAACAGGTGGAGGTGAGGAGAGACAGCAGAGAGATGGCAGAGACACAAAGAGAGGGTGAGGGTGGGGGGATGGAGGAGAGGTGGGAGAGTGGGGGATGAAGAGTGAGAGGAGAGAAGAGAGGGAGAGAGGAAGAACATGAGCCCACCTCCCCTCTCTCTGATGCTGAAGTTGAGAGCCGCGCTGGATCCGGCGGGAATGCTGAAGTGCACCGGTGAGTCACTGCCGCCTTGGTCTTTATCGACAGCGTGCAGCACCTGCACTACCTGGGACACGCAAGCCACACACACACACACACACACACATGTGCATCCACATATATGCCAACACATGACAGATATGTGTACGTCCATTCACACAGACAGACAAAAATACAATCACACACACACAACACACACACACACACACACACACACACACACACACACACACACACACACACACACACACACACACACACACACGCAGACAAAAGATATAGGAGGGGAGGAATCAGTCAGAGTGAAACATCACGGCGGTGACATGCATTCAGCAGCGCACGTTCCTTCCCATCAGCCTCGGCAGCGGCAGCAGCAGCAGTAGCGCTGAGATAACAAATGCTGCCAGAGAGAGGCAGAGCGAGAGAGAGAGAGAGAGAGAGAGAGAGCGAGAGAGAGAGAGAGAGAGAGGGAGGACAGTCTGACAGCCTGTGAACAAGCGGCGTGTCAGGCCCGGACGTGTGGCTGCAGTCGAACGCCGCTGAACCGCTAAAAGAAGCCGCTGATCTGAAATCATTAGGACGGCGCCCCGGTGGGCTGGAAGTGTCAGGATCACTCGTCCATCTTTTCGGAGAAGAGTGGGAGGTTAACAGGGAGAGAAAGGAAAAGAGAGAGAGAGAGAGAGAGAGAGAGAGAGAGAGAGAGAGAGAGAGAGAGAGAGAGAGAGAGGGAGAGACCTACCTGTCCAGGGCTGCTAGAGTTAACAGGGAGAGAAAGGAAAGAGAGAGAGAGAGAGAGAGAGAGAGAGAGAGAGAGAGAGAGAGAGAGAGAGAAGGAGGGAGAGACCTACCTGGCCAGGGCTGCTAGAGTCACACACTGCTGTAGAGTACTGCCTGTCCAATTCGGGGGGGTTATCGTTCAGGTCCAGAGTCTCGATGGAGACCCCAACTCTGGTCACCTGGCTGGGGTTATCTGAAATGGAGACGGACACGGCCGTTACACAAACAGCCAGACACTGTGACAGTTGTGAGAGAGAGAGAGAGAGAGAGGTGTCTCTGTCCCTGGCCTGTTGTCCTCTAAACAACAATGATGAATGTCACAACAACACTGTCATAAAACCCGGATGCTGATCACTGATCTACACTCGACACGATGGCAACGGTAAATTGTTAATGCACTGCAGTTTCTACTTCTGCAACGCAGGCCTAAACCAGCTTTGCATTTTTAATGAAGAAAAACATCAAATCAATAGAAGGCAGAGTCTATTACACTCCAGACTGCCCGATTCAATCAAACTTTTTCCCCACACTGAGTTCCCACCGGATGCATCGCAAAACAGTCTGCAATATGTATGAGATGAACATCTGTCATCAGAAACGGACAACTATTAATAGAACTATTGCATTGTGTGATACACCTCGGGGTAATGCGGACATTCCCTTGTCTGCTACACATCCACATATCCACAAACACGTATCCAAGTAGTAGCCATCCTGCAGCATCTAGCAGTATCTACAGCAGCTCAGACTTGATTTGTTGGTAAAAGAATCATCTGGAGTAAAATCAACCTGTAGACCTGCTGTTTCCCATCACTAAGGGCTGTCGATAGCTATGAGAATGACTGAATTCCGTAGCCTGACAAGCCAGACTATAAAATATAGTGTATAGTCTGGCCACGATGGATAGATCCTAGGAGCAAAATCAAACTGCCTCTGCATGCAATAGGATAGCACTACAACAAGAGCCATAGAAAGCGCTTTGAATGGCTATTGCTCGACCAATCAGAGCATCAAACAAGCCGATTAAAACAACGCTAAGCCCGCCCAATAATTACCTCCCCACATAGAGCGTTGTGATTGGCTAAACACCACAGATGTCTGAATACAACTGTTCTCGATTGTACTGTTAGCGATGTACTTGCTGAACAATTCAATTTACTCAGCGTTCTACAGTTCTAGGCTATGAATTTTGTGCAATGCAGAACAGACCTAATCGGTTTCATACAGTATGCCTGCATCTGTTAGCATTGGCTGTCGTTTCATCATTTCGGTCTGTGTTGTACGAAATTTGGTCATTCTCATAGCTATCGTCAGCACTTAAAGGAAAGTACCGGAGTGAATTCAAGCATAGCCCTGTTGAAAGAGCTTGCTAAATGCGCTAGTTAGCGAGTGGAACAAAATAATTTGGTACAGCACAGACCGAACGCGAACGTAAAAGCGAACAGGCACTTTACACTGAATCAATGGGACCTGACTGTTGGAAACCGAAAGTAAGATCTGAGGTTACATTGACTCAATGCAAAGTGTTTCGCGTTAGGTCTGTGCTGTTCGAAAATCTTTCATTTCATGCGAAATATATTGCTGTTAGAAGGCTCGTGCAGCAGGACTATGCTTGAACTTACTCCGGTATATTGCTTTAACAATGTGAAACAACAGGGCTACTGGTTGATTCCCTCTGGTGAATTCCTTTCACCCTCCACCTTACAAGTTCTGACATAGCACATGACCCATGTCAGCCTTACAGGATAGTTTCCATGTGAGGAATTCACTCAAGCACTTTAAAGGGGATTGAAGGAGGTCTAAAAAAAACCTGAGCTCCCTCTACAGTATAAACTACGCTGAGGCATAAAACAACATGGACACAGCAGAGTGAAAATTTAAACAGTTTAGTTTACCACTGCCTGCAAGGCTGCCACCCAAAGTATCTTTTTGTTGGCGGAATTTCCAATAAATCTAACGCAAAGAAAAAAAATGAAAAGTATCACCCGGGTAGCTTTTTTTTTCTTTTGCACAGTGGCACAAGTTTTTGGAATACATGAATACAGAGAGGTCACTTAATCATGCTTGCCAAGTTCCGCGGCTTACCCGTTTTTCAAAAATCCCCTCACCCCCCCCTTCCCCTCTCCATTCAGGTTGGAGCACCGATGGATGGAATGAGCAATAAACAGGGATAACAAAACAAAAACAAAAGGCATCAGGGACTCTGCTCTTGAAAGAACAAAAAAGCAAATCCCTGACTAAGAAACTCACTTCTCTTCTGTCATTTGCAATTTAATTGGCTAAAGGGGGAAACACAGTGGAGAAAAAAAAGCACCCACACACAACAATGTCAACAACAAAAAAAAAGGTTAATTTTAAGATTTACTATTAGCATTATGGAAATACAAGCCAGTATCTGATGTGAGGTATGCTAGCTACCTCGCTGTGTTGCTATAACGGTGATGTTGTGCCACTGTTCTCTCTCCCGATCCAGCTCCATCGTCGTGGTGATGAGGCCATGGTCCGGGGCGATGCGAAACAGGGCTTCGGGGTCAGACTCGGGGTCAATGGAATACCTAAGAGGTGGGAACGAAATTGGAAAACCAAGGAGAAAGGTCACTAAAGTTCAAATGCATTTTGCAGCTCTGTGGTTCACATCATAGATATCAGTGTGCAAGTGTGTGTATCTGTTTTGTGCTTATATGCTTCTGTGTGGGAGTGAGTTTCTATGGTGTGTGTGTGAAGTTTGCTTCAAAATGTGTTGCATATTGTAACTATGAATGTGTGTGTGTGTGTGTGTGGGTGTGTGTGTGTGACACTACACACAAGTCAACATCACTGTACACTGTTGGGTTGTGTTGTATACCATATTCTGCATGCAGATTTGTTCACGTACCATACATTATACAGTATGTAAAGCAGCTTCATATGTCAGGTCAGATACACATCATATGTAGTATATATATACATATACAGTATGTATGTGTATGTGTATGTGTGTGTATGTGTGTGTGTGTGTGTGTGTGTGTGTGTGTGTGTGTGTGTATGTATGTATTATGATGTATGTGTGTGCACATGTTTGTCATGGTCAGCAGGAGCTTGCCTGATGTTGCTGCTCTGGCCAGTGTCCGGGTCCACGGCGGCCACCCGACCCACAGCGCAGGCCGGCGGGCAGTTCTCCATCACGTCCAGCCGGTAGCGCGAGCGGGAGAAGCGTGGCGGCTCGTCTGCGTTCAGTACCGACACCTGGACAATGGCGCGATCCTTGAAGGGCCCCTTCCGCAGGAAGCGAGCGTCGACCGTGGGGTTCTGCACCTCGACAGTGAGCGAGTAGGAGCTACGTCTCTCATAATCTACCGCCTGCAATATACACACACAATGCACATCACCGACACAAAGATATTAGACCAGCAAGATGATGCACACGTACTATAAAACCGACAACACGCTATAAAACATTTTTATGGTGCATGTTGTCATGGTAAATAATATGTCTTCATTTGCATCATATTTCTTGATGGTCTCTAGACCTCGCTATTTCGTTATTTTCTATCGTCGTGAGTACTCTGTCATGTCGCCACGTTGATATACTCCCAATGTTTTTCTTTTTTTATTATTTTATTTTAAAGCTCTAGAGTGAAACAAAGGTTACACATCATTATTCCATAGAACATGGGCCTGTGTCTTTGAATTCTCACGCCATTAGTCGGGCCCCACTGAAGGCAGACAACAGAGGCAGCTCTAATGTAAGCAAGAGCAACACTTATGTCTCAAAGAAAACAAAGAGGCAGCGCGGCAAAGGAGGAGAAAAAAAAAGCAGCAGCACATTTGGGAACTGAGGAAAAATAGCGGCGCTGGAGTGGTATTATTTCAGAAGCACATCAGAAATGGTAGCGACGGCAACGGTGGCGGTGGCGGCGGCGGCAGTAGCAACAGCAGGAAAGGGGGTGTTGGGTGCTGCTGGTGGGGGTGGTGGGTGTGTGTGTGTGTGTGTGTGTGTGTGTGTGTGTGTGTGTGTGGGGGGGGGGGGGGGGGTACTGCAGTTCCAAAAAGAAGGATGAAAGGCTTTGCCATCAATACTAGGAGTACATGTTAATCAAAATCTCCTTTGCTCTCCCTCCCTCCCTCCCCCAGCCTGCCGCATTACTTTTAGCCGTCCTTGCCTTTCTTCTTCTTCCTCTTTCGCTACTTCCTTCAGCTGTCACTTTGGCGAAGTCATTTTTTTTCCCCCTCGCCTTCCCTTCCCAGCGCTCACTATTTGTTGCCTGTTATCAATAACTTCAGTCGTTTTTCGACGTTCTCTTGATTTGCTGTTTGTATTTCGGTTATTGTCTCCATCTGTCATTTCAACACACAACACAATTCATAACACACACACACAGACAGACAGACAGACTCGCACACACACACACACACACACACACACACACACACACACACACACACACACACACACATTCAATATGCATACCTTTGAACACTGCGGTAAAGACAGGCTGCCACTGCACCACTGTCTTTGTCAGTACTTATCAGGGCAGAAAATAGCTTACTTCTCATTTTACGCTTTAGTTATTTCAATTCAACTAAGAGGTTGGATATTCATCTTTTTTTTTCAATTAGTTTCACATGAATTCGCCAAGTTCCTTTTTTTAACACACACTTCCAATCTCGCTAGCATTGTTGTTTAAATGAACAGACTCTGGAATACGTTGTGTATCTACGCATGTCCTCATAAGCATTCTAACCACAGCACTCTCTGAGGAAGCAGAGACAGGTTGAGTTTTATTTTGGGGGCGTCAAAATTGCGCCAGTGTGTTTTGGTGGCAGGATATCAGCTTAACATTTCAATTAGGCGTGGAGTTGTACGAGCTACTTAATCTCCTCCTCCCTCGCCCGCCCCCTAACTTCCCTCTCCTCTCCCCTCCATTACCTGCATCCTCCCTCTGAAGAATAGCAATAGCGATAGCAATAGCAATAGCAATAGCAATAGCAATAGCCATTTAAGAGCAGAGCTCCTTATCTCTTGACACTGCGAGATATGCAGCACCTTTCAAAGATATGCAGCATCTTTCAAAACTCATCATCATCCCTCCAGACAGACAGATGCATAGTGTGACATATACATGCATGTGAGTGTATGCCACACATACAAATTCACGCCCACATGCACACATATGCACGAATACACACACACACACACACACACACACACACACACACACACACACACACACACAGTATTGTCTCTCTGTTTCTCTCTCACACACACACACACACACACACACACACGCAAACAAATTAAGACATCAAAACATACACATGCTGTCATGTCATTCCACTTTAATCTAATTTTCCACTTATATACACACAAACATGCATATTTGCACACGCGCGCACACACACACACACACACACACACACACACACACACACACAAACACACACTCATTAGCCTGCTGCCCACCTTGTTTAGTATGATGACAGCTTCTTGGTTTAATCCAGTAATGTTGAACGTGTCCCCTCCTTCGGCGTCCACAATGGAATATTCCAGCTTGGCATTCTCCCCGAGATCAGCATCTGTTGCCGAGAGATGCCCGACCTCCACCCCTGGTATCGCCAGTTCCGACACTGAGAATGACCACACACCTTGGAACATAACAGACAGGTGGAGGAAAGGGGGGAGAGGGAGAGGCAGAGAGAGGGAGAGAGAGAGAGAAAAAAAGATGAAAAGAAAAACCAAAGGGAAACAGAGACCCATGCGGGTAAAAGGAGAGCACAAGGAAAGATGAAAGTGCTCTGCCCATGCAACTGAGAATCAACACATGGGCAGGAGCCTGTGCACGTGTGTTTGTGTGTGTGTGTGTGTGCGTCTGTGTATGAGTGTGTGTGTGTGTGTGTGTGTGTGTGTGTGTGTGTGTGAGTGAGCGAGAGAGAGAGAGAGACTCACTCATGTGTCAGCATCCTAGTTTATGTCACAAACATGGACCCTTGATCATTAGTGCGTACTGTACAGTATACTTGCCTCAAAGGCGGGGGAGTACTGTAGGTGGGGGGATAGCGTACGGATGCTGGTTGGTCTGATTCACCCAGGGCAATCTTGTCAACTAATAAGTCACGACCTTCATTAAAACAGTACAGACGAGGAAGATATAAAGGCTAATAAAAGTCCTTACGCGATCTGGGAATACAATATGGCTGAGAGAGCTGTATATTAATAGTGAATACAGCAAAAGAGAGAGAATGAGAGAGAGAGAGAGAGAGAGAGAGAGAGAGAGAGAGAGAGAGAGAGAGAGAGAGGCTGAATGAGATTGAAGAGAAAGAAGGGTAGTAAAACCAGAAAGTGCGACAGTCAGAGAGATTGAGAGAGGATGAGAATACGAGAGCAAGAATGAGAGACGGAGCAAGGGAAGAGGGCAGACAGAGAGAGAGAGAGAGACACAGAGAGAGAGAGAGAGAGAGAGAGAGAGAGAGAGGGAGGGAGGAGAGGGAGGGAGGGAGGCAGAGAGAGATGTATTGTATGTCTTCGAGCGTTATTTTCTGCAGAGATTTTTTTTTTTTTCACTGTCTACTGAAGCAGAAAGCGCTGAACTTTAGATGAAATATTAATAGAATGGATTAGAGACTCCCCCAGTATGGGAAGAGACTGATATTATCCGTCTCTGTTTTTCAGGGGGGGGGGTGGTTTGGTGGGGGGGCGCCTGAGTGACGTTCAGACGGAGAGACCTGGCAATTAGTCAACACTCATTACCCTCTCCATAATCATCGCCTGCCTGTGCCACCGTCGTTGCTACAGCCATCATCATCATCATCATCATCATCATCATCATCATCGTCATCCTAGTCATCATCATGAGAGCTATCACTTTGATCTGGGAGATAAAAAAGCCACACACACACACACTCACACACAGAGAGCAAGCAAGACGAAAATCGAGCAGATAACATCCGTCATCCTGTTAATTACTTTAAGCAGTGTGGGACGCGGAGAAGGAGAGGTGTTCACTGGAAAACGACATCCAAAGACAGGGTACTCTCCACCACTGGGGTGTGTGTGTGTGTGTGTGTGTGTGTGTGTGTGTGTGTGGAGGGGGGGTGGTGGTATTGGAGAGGCTGAACGGCAGTGATGTATAGTTTCAATTATTGAGATTAAAAAAGGGGCTCCAATTAGAATTGGGAATTAGGCCCTTTGCTAAACCCTGTGGCCATCTTGGGGATGGTGTCATCCCAAAATCTTTTCAGGAACTGGCCAATTGGACCACACACACACACACACACACAGTCATCCACTCCACACAGACATGCAGGCACACACACACACACACACACACACACACACACGCACACAGTCATCCACTCCACACAGACATGCAGGCACACACACACACACACACACACACACACACACACACACACACACACACACACACACACACACACACACACACACACACACACACACAGTCCTCCACTCCACACCCCGGTATGCTTTTAGCACTTTGAGGGAGAAGCTTGGGGAGGTCCTCTGTGGAAGAGGACAGCTGTATTTGGGTCACTGAGCAAGGTCCACGTCTGCAAGACTCTTGATCCATAAGAAATAGGCAAGCCACAGTGGGTGTACGTGGCTCTGTGTGTGTGTGTGTGTGTGTGTGTGTGTGTGTGTGTGTGTGTGTGTGTGTGTGTGTGTGTATGTGTGTGTGTGCACTTGCACGTCTGTGTGTCTGAGTGTGTGCATGTGTATGTGTGTGCAAATGTGTGTGTGTGTGTGTGTGCATATGCCAGTATGTGTATGTGTGTTTGTGTGTGTGACAGGGAGTAGGGGGTGGTGGTGTTATGGCTTCCAGCAGAGCTGAAACTGACACCTGCTATGACACCAGGCTGAGGAGATGACAGCAGCTTGCTCCATGTGAGGCCGGGGCCGTAACGCATGATCGACGTCTCCGCTCGGCGAGGCGAGGCAACGCTCACGAATCGTCACGCGTGCGGGACATCCTTCACATGCACACGACTGTGTCTTACATCCCTAGAACATGCGATGAGATTTAGCGCACGTTGGCATCTAAACGGCGCCTCGAGCAGATGATTTCCGCTCAAGGGATCCTTCTTGCCTGTTGCTTGGAGGGGCCTGGCGACATGACCGCATCAATATTGAATGTGTGTTTCTTGTTAGCACTTCCTGGATACATGCTGGCGGTAATGGCTGACTAAGCTGTTCTCTTTCATTTGCTCTTACAGTTTCTGTGTGAGTCCGCCACCTCCCCCTCCCTTACCACACACACACACACACACACACACACACACACACACACACACACACACACACACACACACACACACACACACACACACACACACACACACACACATATACACACACGCTCATTCATAGCCACATGAAAAGGCAATCTTCCCCCCCAAAAAACGCTGTCATTTGGAGAAAGAGGCTAATTGGACTTTCTTGTTGTTTTAAGTTTGTTGTTTTCCCTGACGCTCTTTTCCGTTGCTGTGTGTGTGTGTGTGAATCTGTGTGCCTGTGTGTGTGTTTGCGTGTGTGTGTGTGTGTATGTGTGTGTGTGTGTGTGTGTGTGTGTGTGTGTGTGTGTGTGTGTGTGTGTGTGTGTGTGTGCAGTGTACCCATGTGACGCTAGACAAAGCCACAGCTTTCTTGCCACAGCCCAGGGATGAATACGCTGATTAGTATAGCAGCCTCGAAATGTACGCATAATGAGGCAGCCTGGAGAATGCTAACTGCGCAACAATAATGAAGCACTGTTCCCCGTTTGTAGTAAAATAAATGCTTCATTTCATACAACTCCGGACTCTTTGGAAAGTCTCCTCTGAGGGCCGGAATAATGCATTCGCACAATGACACTTCTGGGAGGATAGAGTGAAAGTGTGAGGGAGAGAGAGAGAGAGAGATAAAGAGAGAGAGAGGAAGAGAGGGAGAGGGGAGAGAGAGAGATGGAGAGCGTGTGCGTAGGGAAAAATAGGCAGTGAAACTGAGCGAGTCCATTACCAAAGGTTACATCATGCTGATACGGAGACACACTGCAACCTCGCAAACACAAATAATAACGGAAGAGATGACGAAAAAAACTGGCACTGCAGAGAAGTCGTTTTGACGTTTTTAACGCAGAGCAAGAGGCAGGTATGACAAGTCCCCCCCTTCTCGTGAGGAACGAGGACAACTCACTGTGAGCGAAGCGCGGAGGGTTGTCGTTGACGTCGCTCAGGTGGACGGTGACAGTGGTGGTGCCAGTCAACCCCCCCTGGTGCCCCCCCATGTCTCGGGCCTGGAGGACGACGTGGTACTGGTCCTGCGTCTCCCTGTCCATCTCTGGCACAGCGGTGCGGATGATACCTGCGGTGGCACACAAGAGGGGATAAGAAGCACGGCAGAAAAAAGGAAGAGAAAAACCTCTTTCACCAGCTCTCACTCTGATCCCCCCAAAGCACTTTGAATATCCAACTAGCAGAAGCAGTGGGGGATGCACAAGCCCCATCCATCTAAGTCACTTTTATCAATTGGAACAGATATCAACATGTCTGCATGGGTCTAAAGCTGTGTTGGCGGCGCTGGACTGATAAATATTTTGTCAGGGTGGGGTGAGAGAAAAACAGGAGAAGGAGACAGGCCCCATCGCCCACCTGTCTGCGGATCCACTGAAAAATACTCGTGCCCGTGAACGAGCGTGTACACCAGCTTAGCGCTGTTGCCATAGGTAGGGTCATCCGCATCTGTTGCCGTCACCTGGATTACAGATGTACCTGTGAGACAAAGAGCGAGATAAGTAAGGGATAATGCACACAGCACGGCATTCAGATGACAGAAATGAAGGTGCATTTAATGAAGCAAAGGCAGAGAGATAGAGAGATCGATGCATACAGAGTAGGAAAAATGAAGAAGAAGATGTCAAGAAAAAGATAAAGAGAGAAGAGAGATGTAGGGTGGGTAGTAAAAAATATTAATGGCTCGAAACATTGTCATTTTAATGATTTGTTTTAATGAATACTGACTCATTTTTACAAATGAATAGCGTGGGTTTTTCGTATGTTCTCTAGAGCTGCAATGAATCAATGAATGAAATGGTGGTATATCATTAACTGACTGCTAATAATAATTACTTGATTAAAACTTCTGTCATACACATTCCGATGTCTTCAACGTGAAAATGTTTCAATTTGTTTCTTTTCTCCTCAGTGACAGTAAATTCAAAAAAAATTTTGTGGCGTGGCGTGGCAGCAAAACAACACATTAGAGGACATTGCCTCAGGCTTACATCCACCATTTTCAAACCCAACCAAACAAACTCATTGAAAAATCAAGACAATTGCAGCTCAATTGGCTATGAAAATAACCATTAGAGGCAGCTCCAGCTCTGTAATAGGAGGCTATGCCATACCGATATTGGCCATCTCGGGCACAGTGGCACTGTACGGCCCATCCAAAAACAGCGGTGGGTTGTCGTTGATGTCCTGCACGCGGATGATGAACTGTGAAGATGGCTCCAGGGCACGTCCAGTTTGACGATCGGTTGCCGTGGCAATGAGTCGATACTGGTCCTTCTCCTCACGGTCCAAGGGCTTCGTGACATGAATGTTGCCCGTCCGCCCGTCAATCACAAACACCGACCCGGCCCCTTCTCCTTTCAGAGTGTACTTTGTGCTGCCATCACCCTTGTCCACACTTGAGTGAAGCTTTGCAGAAAAAGATAGGAGGGAGGAAAATGAGACAAGAGAATGAGAATGAGAAAGAAAGAAAGAAAGAAAGAAAGAAAGAAAAAGAAAGAAAGATGGACAGAAGAGTCATCTCCAAATTGATCTCCTCAATTAGAAGTGCCAGACAAAATCGAACAATCTATAAACCCTAAATGATAGTGGACTGAATCACTGAAAACCTTAGGGCTTCACCAGAGCACTTGGAAAAGAAACTTTAATTTTAGCATTTAAACAGACTCAGAGGTACAGAGTTAGAGGAGAGCTTTTGGAAAGTTTTCAAGGCTTAAGACATGCTGTCCATCCAATCCAAAACCCAAGCCACAGTGAAATGCACCAGGTGTGTGAAGACCAACTGGGAGTTCCATGAGTGATGAGGCATGGCGCTAATTAACTCACTGGACCAGGCCGGCCGCTGGGGGATTGTTTGGAACATGAACACACAAATGTAGAGAATCACCCTGAAACACTCAGGTGCGGCATCATGTACACAGACGCTGCACATAATCAACAGAGACACAAAGCACACAAACGTGCACGTGTTCATGCACGTACACACACACACAGAAACACACCCAAGCATGTGCACACACACACACACACACACACACACACACACACACACACACACACACACACACACACCACACACACAATAAAGCCACACACACAAAAAGAGCCACACACATATGTGGGTGGCACATGAAACTGAAAATCTCATACACACGCTCTGACAGCCTGCACGTCCATCTGTGTATCTCTGTCCCTCTCTCTGTCTTTCTCTCCCTCCCTCGCTCTCTCTCTCTCCTTTTCTCTCACTCCTTCTCTCTTCATCTGTTTGCCTCCATGTTTTTTGCACTCCATCTGCCTGCATCTATCTTTTCCCCTCTCATTTAGTCTGTACATCCGTCTGTCCGGAAGATTCCGTTGCTCTTTCCTCTCCACTTGACTTGCCATCTACCCCCCCAACGACCCCCCCCCCCACACACACACACACACACACCTCCCCCTAACCCTCATGTGGCGCTTCGCTCTCCATCTTTGTGGCAGTCTCTCTACCTCTCCTGTATGTGTCAGACAGTCCACTTCCCTGTGCCATGCACTCATCCTTCTCCTCTCCCCATCCATCCATCTATCCATCCATCCTTCCTTCCTTACTCACTTCCATCCATCCTCCCTTCTTTTTTTGCTTTTCTATCAGTGCAGCATGGGAGACGGAGACGGGAGAGCTGGAGACGGCTGCATGTTGGGGGAATTAAGATCTTGCTGCTGAGCTGGGTCAGGGTAAAAGCCCACGGACAGGGAGAGAAAGCTGAGGAGATTACACAGCCCTCAGCTAGCGCTCTCCTCTCTCTCTCTCTCTCTCTCTCTCTCTCTCTCTCTCTCTCTCTCTCTCTCTCTCCAAGCTGAGAACCTCGACTCCTCTCACCCAAAGCTACACACGCACAAATTTACCCAGATGCACACACACGCACACACACAAACTACATACACACAGAAACACACACACGCAGACATAAAATCCTTCTCTCTCATGCAGTTATTCTGTATCTCCATCACTCACTGACACACACACACACACACACACACACACACACACACACACACAGAACCATGTAGATGCATGCAACCTTTCTTTTAGTCTCTATCTCTCATGGACACATATACAAACACACACACACACACACACACACACACACACACACACACACACACACACACACACACACACACACACACACACACACACAAACAACCCCCTGAGACTGACTCATGCGGTGCACTGCAGACCTCAAAAAAAAAAAAAGAGACATAAGCAGTCCATCCAGCCGGCGCCCGCAGCCCTCCTTCGCAGTAACAGAAGATGGCATTTCTGAAATTTGACTGAGTAGTGCAGTCCTCCTGTCACTCCTGTCCTCTCACTCTCTCTCCGTCTCTCTCTCTCTCTTTCTTTCTCTTTCTTCTCTTTCTCTCTCCATGCCTTGTGAACACCTGGCTATACATGGTTTTGGGCCCGCAACAATCACAGCAGCACAGGCTTCTCACACACACACACACACACACACACACACACACACACACACACACACACACACACACACACACACACACACACACACACACACACACACACACACACACACACACAGCATTACTGTAATGTGACAGCATGTATATTTAGATCAATGGATTAGCTGGATGAAGAAACCCTCTTCATTTGCATGCATCAAACTGTTTAGTGGGCTATATGAAGGGGGGTTGGGGGGGGATGTGTGAGTGTGTGTGTGTGTGTGGGGGGGATAAATGGAGTATTAGACAGTGGAAGCCACATGTGGTATTTGCGGATGCTGTCACCAGGCTCGGCACACGCAGATGCGAATGTGTGTGTGTGGAATGTGTGTGTGTGTGTGTGCCTTTGTGAGTGTGAGTAGGTGTGTGCGTGCCTTTGTGAGTGTGAGTATGTGTGCGTGGCTTTGTAAATGTGACTGTGTGTGTGTGTGTGTGTGTGTGTGTGTGTGTGTGTGTGTGCGCCTGATGTCTTTGTGGGAGGATGTGGAGTGGGAGAGCAGGATAGGGGTAAAACTGAATCTATTTCACAGTTCATCAGACAGAGACTCATCAGAGAAGGAAAAAAAAGGCGATAGAGATGCAGCTCCTGATGAGGTATATTCTGTCATACTTTACTAACACTAAATAAATCAATAAATTACTAAATTAATTAATTTCAAATTTACCCAACAAGAAAAAACATGACATGTAATATACTTATAGCCACTTGTACGGATATGATGAATGACCATAAAATAGCAATCATGAATTAAAATACATACAACTATCATTGTGATGTCTAAATTATTAAATCTAAATCCAAAATTATTTGGCCACAGGTTAAAATTACATAAAGAGGAAAAAGCTTTATGTATCAAAGAGGTAGAAATATGTTATTTTTGCCCTCTGCCACCTCGCTATGCATTCACTTAAGACACTGAGAGCTCCAGCTCTTGTTTCCCAGTGTGACTGAAGGTGAAGAGCGCATGCAAGTTTCAGTTTACCTTCTTTTTTAAGAGCAATTTCTTATTTTCCTTACTTTAAATCATTCCTTTTGTCTTATTTGCAGTCTTGTGACCAATGCAATTGCTTTTCTAGCATAATGATTTTGTTTATTCTGTGCGTATAGGCACGTATGTGTATGTAATGAACATGTATGTTCTTTTGGTTACCTTATTATTTGTAAGCAGTACTCTGTATTCTGCTTACCTATCTATTTATAGGAGTTGGGGTAGTGAGTGGTGAAGAGCTTTGTATGTGTGTTGTGTGTGTGTGTGTGTGTGTGTGTGTACATGTTTTGTGTTTTATGGGACCACCTTGAAAATGAGATGTCCCATCTCAAGGTATCATCCCAATAAAGACAATTCAATTCAATTCAATTCAATTCTCTTAATCTCGTCTCTTTCTAAAGAGCCATTTGCCGCTCCAAATGGAGCATGTGCAGCAGCACCTTCGAAGCCACAGGGTCACGGCCAAGACCGTATCTGTGAGGTTGCATGGCTCGAAAGATTCACATGACTGATCTCTGGATAGGGCTAAGATGACCTAGCTTTGAGTCAGGGAGAGAACACTTTGCTGCCAGATTCCCTTGGAGACACACACACACACGACAGCTCTATACACCCCTGTGTGTGTGTGTGTGTGTGTGTGTGTGTGTGTGTGTGTGTGTGTGTGTGTGTGTGTGTGTGTGTGTGTGTGTGTCTGTAGGTAAAGAGGCGCCCACTGAAGCTCTCTGTGGCCATGTGCGTCCGCATTAAAACTGTGAGTCACAGTGTGTATCATAGCCCTCCAGTCATCATGTGTCTGTCCCGCTTGTGCATATTCTCCCGGCCAATCCCAGGTGGCGAGACGTCAGCAGTGTGTTCTTGTAGCCCTTTTTTCTGCCCTTCGTGCGTTCATGGTCTGACGAAGAAGAAGAAGAAGAAGAAGAAGTGGAAGTGGAAGAGGCCGCATGCTTTAGCAGCCAAGAGAGCCAAAAGGGCCCCTTTGCATGACGCGTGGGAGTTAGCCCAACGTGTCAGCGCGCATGCTAATTTGTTAAGGGTAGCTGGATCTGGCAGTATGGGGTGGGGTGGGTGGGTGGGGTAGTGTGGGGGTTAGCCTGCTGGAAGCCTGAGACTTGCCAGTTTACAGTGGGAAGGATTCACTCAGACGTAGCCAGAGAGAAGAAATGGTGGGGGAGAAAAAAAAAAAAAAAAAAAAAACGCTAACTCAGGATGCTAAGGAGATAAACACATGCCTAGTAGATACGCTTGCTCAGTATATCCGCACTGATCCCTCCCCCGCTTATCCTGTCTGTGTCTTGCTAAGAGTTTTTCTTTCACTCCAAGCCCCAAACACACCTTGGGATGCCTTGTTTCGTCTACCCCGGGGATTTGTGGTTGAATAAAGTGATGACTTAACTCCAGTAACCCCTTCGATTTTCCCATCACCGCGGCCCATAACTCCCTGCCTACGCTCCATTCTCTGCTCAATTTTTCAATCCAGCCTCTACACCCCTTTCCCCCCAACAACACACACGCGCACACACACACACACACACACACACACACACACACACACACACACACACACACACACCAATATTCCCGCCCCCCATCTCGACCTCTCACACTCCCTCCTCTGTGTACTTACAGTATCCTTACATTTGCTTTGTGTCCCCCATCATTCTTCCCTGGAGGCTTTTTTTTTTATTCTGTCATCCATCACTCCATCTATCTATCCACCCCTCTGTCATCTTTTTTGGCCTTTCTGTCTCTCATCATCGCCCTTTCTCTTGTCTCTCTCTCTCTTTGTCTCTCTTGCTATCCCTCTGTTTTCTATCTTCCTCCAGAGCTGCATCTCTGCATCTCTCTCTCTCTCTCTGTCTCTCTCTCTCTCTTAGTTTCTCTAATTGTTCATTCAGTCCTGCTGTGCATCAGCCCATACTGTAAAATATTTTCACTGTGGGGATGAAATTAATCCAGTCCATGAGAACAAAACAGAAACAGGGAGAAAATGTTTGAAATTATCTCTGATGGAGTTCCCAGCAGGCTACTCCCACTCCTCTTCTTTCTCTCTTTTTTCCCAACCAACCCAAATGCCCTCCCCCACTCCATCCGCTACCTCCGTCCTTCGTCTGTCTCTCTCTCTCTCTCTCTCTCTCTCTCTCTCTCTCTCTGTCATCTCCTCCACACGCTCATTTTCAGCATTATTTTCATCTTCTCTGTGTGGATATCTCCCCTATGGTTCCCTACTATAGGGGATTCTCCTCCGCCCATTCAATAGACTCTACTTTTATCCGCTTCTCAAAGCCCAAGCAACACGTTCCTTTGGAAGGCATTCTGCAACCACCAACCCCCTTCCCCTCCCCATCCCACCCCCCTAGCCCCATCTTAGCATCAAACATGCTGATATCACCTTAAGCCCCCCTCTCAGATATCACAGTTCAATAACGGCAGCTATCTGTGTGATACAAGGATGCTACAAGGGTCTGACATCACCACTGTGAGGTACAGAGTGTTTTGGAGAGCCGTCAAATCCCTGGACAAATAATGGATGGATAGATAAATAAATTAATAATAAACACATGCACGTTATCTTCTTCTCACACACACACACACACACACACACACACACACACACACACACACACACACACACACACACACAATCACTTGCACACCTGTATCTTCACACAATGCCAAACAAGAACAACAAACAGGCATAAATCTCGCCTACTGGATGAGCATTTCCCCTCCACTGTAACGCTATGTAGGCCTACAGTACGACAGCCAGAGAGAAGAATTAAACATTTATAAGGCATTCACAACGCTGGTGAGATTCCAAACAGCTTAAAATACAGTAGGCTGCTCCACTCACTTGGCAGCAGTCCAAGCCACAATTGCAGCTAATACGATCCATCAACAGAGCTTGTTTCTCATCTGTGTACAAGTTGCTTATGGGTATCCACAAGGCATGTAATTGGATACACCATGCCATGCCACATCTACATATAAATCAGTTTATGTTGTTTTTCCCCCCCTTTCTCCCATAGACTAGGTTTAGTGGCATGGTGGGACCAAACTAATCAAATAGCCTCGATTTGCTTGTTATTACATTTTTGAAATACAACTCATTTCCCACTTCCCCAGAGAGCTTCCGCGGAAGTCCCGAAAATGAGTTTACACACTTCGATTATGAAGTCATAAAATATTACCACTGCTTTTTCGCTGAAACTTTTACACCTCCCTCAACTCGAATAACACACTCTATCACATTTACGGGCCACGCAAGCCAAATGGAGGGAAGCGATGCGATGAGATGCAGTGAGGTGAGTCTTACCCTCCCAATCAGGACCGGTTCTGGCCCGCTGTACTCCTCGATCACAAAGAACTGGTTCCAGATCCAACTCCTGCGGCCCCGTGATCGGGGTTCACCCTGGCTGGCACCTCCTTCTCCCGCCTCCTCAAACACCATGCCCCCATCATCGCTGCCACCACCACCCGCTCTTCTACTGCCGCTGGTGGTGGGCGAGGAGCCCACCCAAGGGCCCACTGTCTCCTCCTCGGCGTCCTCCCACACACCCACGTCGGGCCGCAGTCTGAGAATGTGACTGCCTGTTGCCGTGGCTTTGGAATCCAAGGGGATTCTGGGTGTTGCAAGGACATCGTCGGCTAATCCACTTTGACTTGCTGATGTATTATAACCCTGCAAGTCTCCCGAGGGCCCTTCCGCCGTGGTAGCGAGGGACGCCGGGGTGTCTCTGATTTGAAGGCTAGAGCCCGGAGGTCTCTCTGATTGGGTTGGACGCGGGCTCCTGTTTGATGTTTCATTGTGAGGTGAAGAGTCTGTGCGGGCAGGGGATCCCGGAGAGCTGTCCGCGCTCCCTGACAAAAGCTTAGCTCGCTCCTCAATTTCACGGGCCCTTGACTCCACTTCCGCCCCGGGGCCACGACTGGACGAGTCTTTCAGATGTGCCGAGAAGTTTTCATTTTGTCCGACGCCTAAACCTCTTAGTTCGGCCCGAGTTTCCAGCCGCTCGCCGTCAGTCGTTGGCAGCGGCGGCGGTGGCGGTGCACGGGAGCGTTTGCTTGCGGCTGAGAGAACTGAGCCAGCACCCCCAACCTCGGAACACATAAACAGGCCAACGAGAAGCAGCAGCAGCAGCGGCAGCAGCAGCTGTGCCGCTGGGGAGGTCATAGTACAAGGCTGTCTCACTTATCAAGCAGGATGGCTACAGGTGATGCAATCAGACGGCGCCCGGGTGATGAGTGGCTGACTCCCCTCTTTCATCCCTGCTCCCGCATCTCTTTCCCGACTCCGCTGCTCTCTTCCCGGGATCTCATCGTAATTCCCTCACACAGTCCACGGGTCATTAAGGTTTGATGGTACAGCACCTCCTTCTTCACTCTTCCTCTGTTTTCTCACCCATAAATGTTCATACGGTGCACATAAGCTGTGGGACTCCCATAGTCTTCACAGGAAGCCTGTGAGGAGAGATAATTGGATGACATGATTAGAGTAATCAGCATTGTCTTTAATTAGGTGAGGAAGTAGAGCTTATGAAGACAGTCGGGAAAAAAGATGTAATTTCATGGTACACTAATTAGAATCTATGGACTGTTGTTAATATTTAATGTTGGTTTGTTTTTGGTCTAATCATGATCAACTGCACCAGGCACTTTTGGAATTTGCCCTCAGGATAAAAAGATTCCACCCGTAAAAATTCATAGGAAGAGTTGGCTCCAATTTAGTGCTAGCAGTCCCGTAAGAGTAGGCTTAGCTTTTAACATACTATATTTAATAAAGCATACAGTACTTGCAAATACTACAAAGAAGAGAGCAGTCATGCTACTTGAATTTGAACCCAGGTCGCAGGTAACCAATCCTTCAGCATGACTGCACCTCAAGACTTTAGCTCGAGAGCCAAACCTGATGGTAAGGTGGAAAGGGTACTCAGTCATATCACAGACTCCATCCCCTACATGTAATAAACAAAATTATTTACTACAGTGTAGTAGAACATGTAATAAATGTTTCCTCTCACCACATAATATATTTTACAAGTCACTGCCATTGCCCACAAGGGCAATTTGTTGAAAGATATGCTAATTTGACATAAACAACATGCACTAATATAGAAATTCTGTACAAACTCCCTATGAATACTAATGTATGAAGACATGTTTGCCTGTGTTGCTTTCATGTTGAATATAGTCCAACAGAGTAGTGCTAATATAAGCTGTTACAAATTAAAAGTTTTTTTTCCCTCCCAGAACTCAATCAAACTAGAGATTAATAGCAAAGAATATTGCCACAGTAATCTCCTTAGTGAAGTATGAAATTATATATTTAAAAAAAAGTCAAAAACAAATAAAGTCTTTTCATGCCAGTAGAACATTAATTTCTTTCAAGAATATACTGCATTCTATTGCTGTTGTGCTTGACTGGCAAACAGCTGTTTCTTAACAACCTTGATGCAGTTATAAATGATTAAAAAAATCTGGTGATATGTGATTGTTTATTCCATGGCAAATTGCAATTAGACAACATTAAAAATGCATATTGACCATGAGATGTGCTCCTGTTGAGCGCCATACACTGAATATTTCATACCAAGTCTTTGAACTTGAAATGGCCACGCAATTTCAATTCACCACTTTTAAGTAACCCACTGTGTTGAATAAAAGGTACAGCACACAAAGGATTTAACAGGCAGTTTCATTGCTTTTCTCAAGCTCCCCTGTAGTACATAATGATTAGGCATAAATGAGGTTAGATCAGGCAAAGGATCTATAAGATGAGGGGAGACCATGAACCAGCACTTGGGTTGAAAAGGTTGTCTCTTCTGGGAGATCACACTGTTGTGTAGCACTTCAAAGGGGTCAGAGACTCTTCCTCCAGCAGCCTGTATGGTGAGGGATGTGCCCTCTGGACAAAATGGCTTGTTTCCCATACACTGCAAAGCCGAGGTAAGGGGGGAATCTCCCAAGGGTTGATTAATTGGACCCATAAATGCTTTAATTAATTTCTACCCTTCTCGCCCAAAAGTTTAACGATCAGAGGTTCGTTAGCAGTAGAGTCATGTCTGAGCCATCGATCTTTGAAGCCTGATGCGATGAGAGCTGTCGCCAACTTAACGAGACTGAAAATGTACAATTATAATTCATCCCGTATCCCCTGCCCATCTCGCCTTATCCACTTATCACTCTCTTTCACGCGTTCTTCTCTTTCACGCGTTCTTCTTGACTCGGCCTTTCCACGAGCCCCTTTTTTTTCCAGAGGCACACAGGTGCACCTGCCCTAGATTTGGGGAACGGTCACAAACTTCTTTCAAACTATTTCATTTTAATTTTTTTTTAATGTTCTAATTAATATGCTGCTTATTAATCTCTGGAGCCTACAAAGAGGAGACAAAATGGCTACAGAGTGGAGTGTGATTGAGGGAAGCACTCCAACAGTGGCCTATGTGTGCATGCGCTTTAAAGGCGTTTACTAAATATAGAAACACTAAAAAGCTTCATTAATGATAACAATCCAAAGTGGTCAGTTCCCTGCCCGCCATTAGACCCACTAATCCTTTTCCTCTGTTCAACTTCCTCCCTCTCCAGATAGCAGCACTGACTTTGACAAGGCTTAAGTGTGTCTAGACCAAACTGATGGTATTGAAATTAGTCTATTAAAAATGTAAATGTTTGTATTTTTACCCTGGTGTGTATACCATGCTAGGAGCATTAAGAAGGATACAGTAACATATCAGAGAATGTATCCACTGTCTGTGATAGAAATCACAAATCAATCAAGAAATCAATTCAATTTACCAGCCACTTCTGTGTCTGTAAAAATCTTTAATCACCCACAGAGTGAGAGCAGGGAAGAGAGAGAGAGAGAGAGAGAGAGAGAGAGAGAGAGAGAGAGAGAGAGAGAGAGAGATTGCTTTGTTTGTTGCAATACTTGCCTTTGATGCACCAGTCATTTACTTGGAACACAACCACAACTCACAAGTCATTACTGCTTCTGTCTTCCTTGTGTTGAACTTCCTTCCAGATACATTATAACAAACCCTTAATGGATTCCAACTACTGCTCTTGTATGTTCTCACAAATATTGTGTACCTCCGCCTCTGCTCCATCACTAATTTATTTTCTCAGATCTGAACATCTACACGGGTTACAATTAAGCAAGCCTCAATTTTACAACAAAAGCCATTAATTAGAAGACAAATGAAAAGTGCTTCAGTTTTTTTTTTTTTTCACATCCACCGGTGTACTCATCTGTGCCTAACTGATCCAAACTGGGGTATTTACCAAAGGGATGTGAAAAGCTACAAACTTCCATTTATTTTCATAATTTGTCCTACTTTTTTCCCCTCAAAACTTCGCCTGGGAACAAAGAAAACATTTGGAGCGTTTGATCATAAGACATTTTGTTTACTTTGTTGCCCGATCTCCCCTTTCACTCTGAAATGTGCCTGCTACTCATCTTCCTGGTCTTTTCAGCAGGGAGACAACTATGAGAGAAAAGGATAATGCTGTCTTCTCCACAGCACTTAAGCTCACATTAACACCATCTCATCAATATTAAAACAAATGCCCCTCTCCTCCATCTCTCCCCCTCGCAAACCATGTTCTCGGTTTCTTCTCATCTTTACCCCATTTCATCTCTTTTTTCCCTCTGATGCTCTCCTATCAAGCATCTCTCTCTCTCTCTCTCACTCCCTCTCTGTCTCTTACTCTCTCTCTCTTCTCTCTCTGTCTCCTACTCCCTCTCTCTTGCTCACTCCTCTCTCTCTTGCCTCCATGGCACATATCCGCCTCTTTTCTCCCCAGCTCGGCTTGTGTGCGCTTCAAGTTGGGCTTGAGTCTATAATGTAGCGTGGTTAAAAGAGGGACCTGGCCTCACATGAGTGTCATACTGATGAGACGTGCCGGAGAAGGGAAAGGTGGGAAAGAAGGAAAAAAAGAAATGCAAAAGGGAATACAAGAGTGAAAGATGATAACATGTCATAGGGGGAAGTGTGCATCCGTGTGAGCATGTATTTGTGTGTGTGTGTGTGTGTGTGTGTGTGTGTGTGTGTGTGTGTGTGTGTGTATGTAAGAGAGGGGTGGGGGGTGGGGGTAGGAAATGTGTGTGTGTGTGTGTGTGTGTGTGTGTGTGTGTGTGTGTGTGTGATGGAGCTAAATAAATAAAAAAATAAACAAGAGATGAGTTTGTGAGAGAGGAAGGGCTGCAAGAACACGAAAGAAACAGAGAGAGAGAGAGAGAGAGAGAGAGAGAGAGAGAGAGAGAGAGAGAGACAAGAGAGGAGATGCAATGTGAGAGATGGTGTTGGTGATTCACAAGTGCCAGCTCAGAGACGAATGATGAGTGGCCGCACACTTCCAAATGGCAAATTGTTGTTTCAGTTCTGCTCGACTCAAGGCCTCACATAGCAAACAAGATGCTCTTAAAAATAGCCCCCTTTGCATGCCAGACATCATCGACGGCCAGACAGCAAGAGAAACCAAACAACTGAAGGAGAATAGGGTGCCCATCTATTTAATACGTATTCAATACGTATTTACAATCTGTCATTATGCATTCTATACAGACACTTAATTCAATCTTAGTCACACCAAAGGGCATTTACTCAATATGCCTAAAAGTCCATTATCTCCTTGACATGCTCCATCAATATTTGTAGGGGAGAGCCATTGGTCTTGTTTAGTTATCACTGAAATCATTATTTTAATGTGTTTACATCAATTTAAATTTAAAGCTATTTAGCCAGTAGGCTATGACTGTGCATCTCACACAATTTCTGTGAAACAGGACATGAAGACTAAATAGGCCAGTCAAAATTTAAGGAAAGAAAAAAATCATTTCACCCTATGCTTGGTCACTCTCACTCACTCTCATTCTCTCTCTCCACACACACACACACACACACAAAGACACTTCAAAGCTGTTCATTAACATAACATGGAAACATTGCCTTCAGCCTACGGTACAGCCTCGTCATGTCAGAGAACGCAGTGCGCGCTGTCACCCATCTAACTCGTGCGTTAATGTGATTTATACACATGGTCTAACTGTAATAACTACAGCTTTCCATTATGCTCTGCTGGCAAAACGATGCCGCACGCTTAACTTTCAGTGATTCTCGTGCAGATCCGTATGAGACCCGCGCGGGCTGCAGGTGAGCGCAGAACGCGTTCTCATAGAGCCCGGTAACCGGTGCGCCGAGGCATTTTACCATCACGTTGGCACCATCTGTCAGAGCTTTTTTTGTGCGGTTCAGCCAACTGGAATATGCGTAAATTGTTCTCTCTTGATGAATCAGTTGGATGGCCATGAGAGGATTTTTTTATGTCTCTATTTTCGTTGCGGGAAATACATTAAATATATCCAGCAAACAATCTTCAGAGCAGCTGTTCCGATCCCAAAGGCAAAATTCTCACCACATGACCGTTCAATCTTGGATAAGCTCTATCTAACCCTCTACAAACCCTCGACGTTTATAATTGGAAAGACAACAAACCTAATGTTTATGAGGGAAATACACCACTAAAAGACTCGAAAGGTAACAACCAAAATATTCGGTAACAATTTCAAGCTTTATTCGCGCATCGCGTGCAATTACAATGCCTGACTAGAATCTCCACTCTCATCGAAGAAACAATGTGGTCTAAGTTTGGAGGCTGTGGCGACATAACGCTTTAACATAAGACCAATAATTAGTATGCAGATCAGGATATATGTTTTATAAATAGCATATATTATTGACATCAGAAGCTTACCCTGTGTATCTATCCTGTGCTCCTCCGATGTTGAGACTACTCTTGGCTTGAGGTCGACGAGATCCAAAATGCGAATGAATTGACTGTCGTCTCCCGCTCTCCCTCTCTCTCGCTCGCTCGCTCAAACACACGCACACAAATGCACTCCCCCTCCTCGCATCCGTAGCACTTCTCAACCCTTGCCCTCTCAGTTTCATTTAACTGTGATATGGTCAAAATAATTACCCTGTATTTTCCTAATAACTTAACCGTGGCAAAACGCAGTATACTTTAGTCTCATGCTCCTGTCAAATTCGAGTGAATAGCACCGTTGTAACCACTTCATTTTTAGAGCGTGTTCCACAAACACCACAGGGACTTGGAAGAGTCCTCCATGTCTAATGAGTTAGGGAGGCAGAGGCGGTATTACTGCAAGGCACACGCATGCAACGTCAACCAAAGGAAATTAGTTCTACAGTGGTGTTACAAGATTTCTTTTTTCTTGTGCCTACTTAAGCCACCCAAATTTTAGTATGTGTGTGCTTCAACAGAAGTTTATGTAAATCAAGTATATTTCCCAGTTGCAGCTCAGCATCTTTCAATCTCGCTTCCCCTCCCTCGGTTTCTATTCTTTCTCCTTATGTGTTCTCCTGACTGCCAGGTGGCTTGTGACAAGAGGAGGTAAGGGGGAAAATGCTGACAATGAAACTTCACAGAGAGAGCAGAGAGAAAATGAGGACGGTGTTAAGAGACAGAATCACTTATATCCCGTCCCGTGTTTTTCTAAAGATGCACACAGGAAGTGCAGGGATAAATAAGATGTCCCTGGGGAGACATTCCAGCAGGTTCTCCTCCGCTCTCTTTTTAAAGTAACAACCTCAGGGGCGTTCAGGAGGGAAACCAAATTAGTTCTAAACGTCTATGAAAGGAACAATGGCAGTTCGGTGCGGTGGGTGAGTGAGTCACTAGAATGAAAGCCTGAAGACATGAGGCCAGAGATGCAGTTCAACAACACTGGGGATATGCAATCAGGGCGAAAAATAGATATGTAGTTTCGGTGCACTGGGTACATATGTTTTTATTATTATTATTAGGCCTATTATTATTTTCGAGTTAGACCAGAGTCTCTCTAACAAGCCGTCGGTAAGATAATAGAATTGATAAACAATTAAAAAGAATTCAGGTCATTTCTAATGCATAAATGGAACACTTGTATATGTAATACAATCTTGGTTCACCTAACCAACAAGAAACACGTAATCATGAAAAATAGATCTGAACAAAAGAATTTATTTCCAAATATCTCAGCACATTATACAAAACCATCATTACATTTGTGTAACATCACAGAAACCAATCAATGAAAACTATGCCTCGAGGGCAATGGGGAGATTGGCCGTATATCACCAGAGGTACTCTTCTCCTGCCTTTTCTAATCTGACATCTAAGCGCTGCTCTGAGCGTACTGCTGGTGTAGCAGCAGCACATCATCCTGCGACACCCTGGTCCAGCCCTCACTGTGGACATGGTACAGATTGACTTGGCCTCCGCTGTAGGCATCTCGGTAGGTGGCCTGGTAGATTGCTCGGCGTGCCAGCTCACAGGCCTCATCCACAGTCAGGTCTTTGCGCAGCCCGCTGTCTAAGGTCCCGTAGGCATACATGGAGCCAGAGCCCACGGCAAACAGGTCACCACACACACGATTCCCCTCAGAGTCGACATAGTACAAGCCTGGTTCAAGGGGAGAGAAGAGGAGAGAGACAAACAAGGATGGAGGTAAATAACCGGTGACAAAGAAATGGGTGTGGCATGGCAAAGATGGATGGGAAAGGATAAGATGCCAAACAGAAGTAAAGACATAAGGAAGTCAGGAGGAGAGGGCAAATGGAGAGGTAATTGTTCAAGAAGATAATCATCTTGTAACAGTTTAAGGGCATCCTAACAGAAACTGAAATAGCTCCCTCTAGAGGTAAAATGGGCATATTGCTACTAATTCAGTGCACTTGCACTAACAGGTGAACTTGTACATCATTAATTATTTGGGTCATTAAACCACAGTTGAGATTATCACCGTGTTCACTGACACAAAACGTGTGATTTATGCACCTCAGTTGTAACTCAGGTGTGAGCACTTTAAATGATGTCAGGCTGATTAAGCATCTGGAGATCACTATACAGCTAGGATAATTATCACTGAATAAAAAAAAATCCCTCATACCTGGTCCTGTCTTGTCCCATCCGCACACCATGGTACCCATGCTGAGTCCCATGCCTTTGTACTGGTACACCATGTTGGCGAGCAACTTGGAGGCAGCAGCCACTGAGATGCGCTCCTTATTGCGCAGCTCGTAAACGCGGCACTGCTTGGCCAACAGACGCTCCCAAAAGCTGCAGTCGGCAGCTCCACCAGCCATGGTACCCAACAGGTATGGGTTAATCTCGATAACTTTCTTCACTGTCTGTGAGGCGATGTAGGAGCCTGCAGTCGCACGAGAATCCACAGCAACGATGACACCATGCTGGAACTAAGCAGAGTGAGACCACAACGATATCATTAGTTTACTCAACCACCCCAAAATCTTAACGATGCCTTCACCTTATAATGAGTTTCGATGACAGTTCGTAACAGGAAGACGTCAGCCACTACAGAGATGCATTGTAATGTAAAGGCTCTGCCTACAGTAGAGTTGCAATGTAAAAGCTCTGCCTAGTGTCTACAGTAGAGTTCAGTTTCAAAGACACAGACGATTCTGTTTACGACAATTCCAAGGTCTCGGATAACTAAAGAAAGTTTACACTGTGACAGGATGATTATTTGTAATTTATGAAGACATAACTGTTAATGCTGTAAAATAAAAATTGTATCCAGTGAAAAACAAAGTAGGTTAACAAGGCATCTTCACAAGATGACACAGCAGTAACACGGATTCTATATACGGTGGCTGACTAGGTTAGCTTAGCTATAATAGCAAGCTAACATTAGCCAACTCATTCTGCAAGCAAATTTGGACGCCAACTCAGCGTTGAATAAACGAATCACACTGCTTTTGATTAACGAAGGAAACACAAAATCTTTTTGTCATGCAATAATCGTGCTATCCTTTAATCTATTATTTGGCTGGCTCGTTCGGACGGTATGCTAATGTTGGCTGACCACCGTTTGCTACTCACTTTGAATGCTAATGTGGTGGTCCCATGAAGAAATTCTATTTTCCTCTCCACTCCATCATCACAACCGCTGCCGAGAGCTGCTTTCACAGCAAAATTGTTGCCATCTCCGAATTCTGACCTAAAGCCTAGGTCATTTTGGTCAGAATCCCATCTTAGCCCATGTGGTCTTTGAAAATGTATCGAATCACCATGGAGTACATCTGCTAGTGCCATTGTGAATAGCAGTCAAGTCTGTAGCTAGTCATCCACTTCCGCCGCTTTTCCAAACATTTTGCCGATTACGGAAATACGTCATTCGACAGCTCTAGAGTTACTGTGGCCACCTTCGCATCTTCTGTTCGCACCTCAGCCCACTTGATTGCAGCTGAAGTTTTAATAGCCACAAAACAGCTTATGCAACCCATAATAATAATAATAATAATAATAATAATATGCTAAAATGAACAGGAAATACATTGTTTTTAGGTTTGTAGTTGCTATTTAATATTACATTTTATGGGTAGGCCTATGGCATAACTATTTACAGCATTACATAATTTATTTTGGCATACAGTAAGTTTAAGTCAAGGCTACTTTTTATAGTGTTGCCTAGCTTATCTTGCCTACCCTCATTACATCCCCCATTCCTCCATTTTTCTTCTCCTCTCAGCCACCTTCTCTCTCTCCTGTGCCTTTTGTCTGTAGTACTCCTCTTTCAACTCCTCCCTGTGTCTGCGCTTCCAGCCCCTGGCAGTGATATGATAGAGGTCGACATTGTTGCCCGAGTAGGCATCTCTATGTGTGGCCCTGTACACTGCCTCTCTTGCCAGACCCACTGCTTCCTCCACACTCATCTCCCAGCACACATCCCTGTCCAGGATAGAGTAGGCATAAGGCGAGCCAGATCCCACAGAAAACAACTCTCCCTGTAGGCGGGTGCCATCGCTGCAAACATAAAACAATCTGGGACCAGACAGGCTCTGCTGAAGGTTTACAGTATTTACTTCCATTGTTTCCCACTGATTCTTTTCCACTGGCTGAGAGAATATTATGCTTTCCGCCTCTGCATTGTCCCCACCATCCCAGCCACAGAGAGTTGCTGCAACACACAGCTCTGTGCCCTTGAATGGGTGCAGCATGTGAGACAGGAGCTTGGCAGCACCGCCTGTGGACAGTCTCCGACGATGGCGCAGCTGGTAGAGCCTGAGCTCGCGGGCAAGGATTCGTTTCCACAGGGCACAGTCAGCCGAGGTGCCTGAGGTGGTGCCCACAAGGTGGGAGTGGATGGGCAGAATCTTTTGTGAGGCCGGGCATGCCACAAGGCCAGAGCAACTAGAACGTGTATCTGCTGCGGCGATGACCCCACCCTGGAACTGAAATGCCAGAGTAGTGGTCCCATGAGACAGCTGGAAAGGTAGTGGAATAGACGAAGTGGCTGATAAGGGGATGGGTATAGGCAGAGGAAGCGAGGGAAATGCACAGTGCTCAGGCCTGGCATCTGGCTGAGGCGTAAGATTTGGGCTCGCTTGGCCAAACTGTAGAGGGCTTTCTTCAAGGTATTCAACTACTGGCACATAAAGCTCCAGCGGACTCCCACTGCCTCCTGTTAAGAAACCTCTGAAGTTGGTGTGTTCCAGGGAGGCTGACGGAATATTCCACTCAGGGTAGAGATAAGAGTTGCTGTTGAAGCCACAAACCTCCTGTAACGCCATCAATTATTAAACAAATCTATCACAGGCACAAAATGATAACTAACCCTGGGCTATAATTACATTTTAGCAATGCATTGTAAACAGCCAGCAGAATGATGTCACCTCTGAGAGACCTTTTGATTTAATGAACAAAAGCTGGTTAATTAGAAGGTGCCCTGAGCAAGTCAAGACATTTCAGTCCAAAGTTAACATGCAAACCTTCTGCATAGATCCAATAGGCATTGTTCAACACTGTAAAAGACAAGTCTCTCTTGTTTCCTAATACGCCTGTTTGTTTTTAGCACAATCTATACAAGCTGGTTTCAGCCTAGATAGGCTACTGCAAGTTTAGTGTGGAAAAAATCCTGTTATATAGTGCTTCCCCGGTCAGTGACCATGTAATATTATCTCATCTCATATTGAGAAGATAATACCAGAGAATAGTATTTCAGGAAGAAAAGGAAGAGACTCCATACAACAACAAGCATAAAATCATGATGCACTCAGCCCCTTTTGCTTTTTGCCTTCGATATGGCATGAGCGCGTCCTGCTCAAAATGCAAACTGTGGCCTTTTTTCACATACAGCATAACCATATTTAATTTCAAACGAGAGCACACAGTATAACATCTACACTTTTTTTCCTCAAACACTAGCGTGGTGGCATAGTTTTCGAGCGGAAGATGTACTTGCAGATAGCCTAATACGTTTTCGCTAAAACATCTAAATTGAACTGCCCTTGAAGGTGACATCAGTGTCGCGGACACCTGCCACGAACTGACGACGAGAGCGCCACTGTTACCTTGTCACCGATAATGTAGACCAAAGAACAACTTTAAACGTCTCTGTAAATGTCAAGTTATTCGGAAATTAAATTCTTCCGCACGTAAGAGTCAGCGTCATGGCATTCAATGGCATTAAGGGTTGTGAAGATTATGGTATGACATATTGGTAACGCGGTGATATCTGAAGTAGCCCACTCACTTCGGCTCAAAATGAAAGTTTTACAAAGTTTCAACCTTATCATCAGCTTCGCGGCGCTTCTATCTTTGGTAAGAGATCAAATTATATTCAAACACGAATTAATCTTTGTAGACAGATGATATGTTTGAAATTGGATAAGCAGCATTTTTTTGCAATACACTTTGGCGAGTTATTTCCGGGTAGCGCATGCACCAAAACAGAAGCCAAATTTAGCTTTACTCATAATTTCAGTGTAGATAGACTATAATGTAGGCTAATGTTGCCTAATATTTACATTACCAATGCATGAAGGTTTGTCTATACATTGAAAGTTACTATAGCATACAACATGACTTATTATATGGTTAATGAATGAATAGCCTAGGTTAAGTGGACAAAAGTGGAAAAGCTTTCAAGATAGGAATACTGAATTAAATACATAGACTTCATTCATGGGCTATAAAAAAGAAAATGTTGTTGCAAAATTGTTAATGTTTTGAAAATGATTCTTCCTAAAAAAAATATATACTTTAAATGTAGCTTATGTTATATAGTTAGATTATACAATATACATGAATTATTATTGCCTCTCCTCATTTTGTTTCTGATTTCTTCAGAGCCATTGTGAACCTCTGGCATCCAACACATCCCCTGAAGCAGATGATGTGGATGGTATCTACTTTGTGCAGTTTGATTCGGTACCTGATGTGGTGACAGGAGGAAATACTTCGGCACGTGTCCGCTACCAATGCCCCAGAGCGTGCAAGGTTGGACTAGAGGTCGTGCTCACCGCACCGCACAAGGCAGAGCAGCTGGTCTTCAGAAGGACATGGACCAGTGTCAAAAATCTGGGCAACCCAAGGGTCCGAATTGTGCCGCTTAAGTTCCCCACTGCCATCATGTATAAGCAGGATTTCAGTCGCAGACACCCCATAGGTGCCCATGAGGTTATGATAAGGGCTTGGCTGGCCCACATCGACACCCATGCAATATGGCCCCACCCTGGGGATGGGGAGTATCATGGCTCCCTGGCAAACACATTTAAGCTTCTCCGCATGGTTCCTCTCGCTGAACATCCAGCTTCGCCACACACATTGTGCACATCGTGGGGGGCTGAATTAATGTGGCAGCTGACTAAAGACAGAATTCACCAGTGTCTGTATGAGTCAGGTGCCATACCAATTTATTCTCTAACAACTTTACAAAACACAATTTGACCCTAACTGTCATTGCATGGCGTTGCTAAAGCATCTGACTCTCTCTTGAGTAATCTCTCTCTGAGATATGCTTATTCATTGTCTTTTCTCTCCACACAATGATTTCAGATGTTGTTGATCTGATGCAGTTCCCCATGGTGAGCACTGGTGAGAATTATGGGGTCATTCGCACCTTCAAGCCATTTGTTAACAAGGAGCTAGAGACAGCTCGGTCTCATAACATGGAGCATGCAAGGTCTGTTCATTTAAATGGCTTTAGTCCGCATTGTTTTCATTTGCACAGGATTTCTCCAATGCAAACTTAACAAGTAACATTGAGTGTTTTTCAGCAAGTCCCTCATGCACAGGCCTCTCATTGGAGGGCAGCCAGATGCTTGTGTACTGTACAGAACTATAACCCCAATAGTGTTGCCCTGACGCATACTAACACACAGTTTAATTTGCTGCATTTAACTATGCTCCTCGTAGCTTCCTTTTGAATTTATTATCATGCCTCACTGATACAAGTCTCAAGGACTGTCGCACTGACTAAAATATCAAATCGCCTCCCCAGCTAGTTTCTTGTATCAGTGTGTATGAAAATTCTCCTTGTGCCATCATAACATGAAACAAACCCTTACTGAATGTGATGACTTCTGTCACACTCAGTTTATCTAGGCCATTATGTAGTTTCATCATGCAGGGTTTTTTGCCTCCGGTTTGAAAAAGAAAGAGAGAGGAAATTCTCAATTTATTTATTCATTTTGTCCGTTGGTCCCATTAGTATGTTTTGGGTTTGACGCTAGTGACAGGTTCACTTCCGTGGAATGCATCTTTGGGTGGCATGAATAGAGTGCCTGAGGGAACGGCCTAAGCAGCTATTCTCATGCCTGTTTTGTTTCTCTGCCTGTAGTATGGCCATCTCCGTGTGGATCTACTTGCTGAACAGGTGTAGTGGTATGCGTTGTGGCATCCTCAAGCATGTGAATGAGTTCAACACATTTGGCACACCCCTCATCATGCTAACAAACAAAGGTACTGGAAGTGGAACTGGTTACTCAACTTTGCAGTCTATTTACATACAGTACATCACATCATATGTGTATTCAGTGTATTTGTATGTGTGTAAATGCAAAGACCCTACTTCCATTATGTAGTTTGCAACTTTGCAGTCTTTGTGTGTGTGTGTGTGTGTGTGTGTGTGTGTGTGTGTGTGTGTGTGTGTGCAAATTCAAAGACCCTAGGCTACTTCGGTTACAGTATAAGATTTTTCCCCAAGACTTGAAGTCATGTACTGTACTTATTATACAGCCCTGCATTCTGACTGTGATATTTTTTTTGTAATGTATTATGAAGGAGATGTAGTGATTCAGGTGCGGCTAGCTTCAAGAGTCGAGCGAGCCTTCACAGCCCACACCTCCCTGCCCGTACAGACATGGATTCGTTTGGACTGCTATGTTCAATATTCCCAGGTACTCTATCTAACTCAATGCCCTGGAACCCTTTTCTCATTAAACCAATGCCTGTGTTAATTCCAACTCAATTTCTAGCCACAGTGAACCCCATTAAAGCCCATAAAATCACACCTGTCCAGGCCCAGTCTGCCTTTGCAAATTAATGGCATTTATTTTACCTGTCCTCTCCTTTACAATTCCTCAAGCAGAGGCCGCAGAGGCTTGCCCACTTGATACTTTTTCCTCAATGTTCTCATTCAAAAGGGTATAAAAAGTACCGACTGAGTATAATGTATACTCCCTGATTTTGCCTGTCCTGTCTATGACTGTAGTGGTTTCAGTGATTTTTTTGAAGCCTATTGCATGAAATAAATATATGATGTTTGCCTTTCAAGGTGAAACTTCATGTGAATTATGCAACGGCTTCCGAACCGAAGGCGGATTTGGTTCATGTTTTTAAGTAAGCTAAAAACAGTTGTGTGAAGACAATAACTACCTCTATTCTGATGTGCAGTGAGCAAGGAATGACACATGTTTATGTGGTATATTGCAGATTTCATGAGGACATTTTATGCAATGACACATCGGGATATTTTGTAATTGGAGGAAGCAGATTCATGGATGGTTTCCATGGTTATGTTGGTCCTGTCCGGTATTATCGCCTAGGCACAGAAGAGGTGAGCACTGCATTGTGCATCTCTTATGAACATTTAATTAGAGATGTGATTGCAAGGGAAATGAGTTGTGCAAACCAATGAAGTACCGCATTGCATAAACTTATAAATATATAACCCAAATATGTTTCTAATTTGTTACTTTGTTAGCCACTTCTTACAGACTTTTTTTGTTCATAGGTAATTAACCCACTGTCACCCTCTGAGACATTTGAGGCCTTAGACAAGACACACTGGGAGTGTAAGGAATTGAGAGAGGTGTTGGCAGTGTTCATGGACGAACTTCAACATCAAAGAGACATTGCTTTGCAAGGTGATTCTCTCCTTTTCCTCATTGTATTTTAATGGAGTTAGGGTGGGTAGGTATTCTCCCAGGAAAAGTCAAAAGTCAAAAATATTGCTTCATGCAGGCTCACATGGATATAAGCACTTTTTTGGACTTAAGCACCAAGGAGAATACTGACTTTATTGACTTGAAGTGTGTATATCTAGCTCATACTAATGTAATTATTGATATTTTGTGTTATTTAGATCGTTGTCACTCATACTATGCCATTCAAATGGGAAGATATGGACAGATGACTTGTGCAGAGATTGACGACTGGCATTTGCAGAAGAAATACCAGCCAGTATTCAAGCTAATGGAGACTCAAGAGGACCTCACATCAGGTACCTGACAAAACCACTCAAGCATTAATGCACTCAATCCATACGTGTGACTCTATGCGCTATACATAATTCATATGCGCCACATATACAAGCTTCTTTGAAAGCATGGTAAAGCTGACAGAGGATTATAGTGTGCTCTATATATACATATATGCTGTATACCACACATTTACCTCAAGGGGAGTGGAGCAGTATGGCAGCTAGTCGTCTTGGCAGACGGCTCTTTGAAGATGCGGTGAGCAGAATAGCCAAAGGGGAACCTGTAGCTGGAGCGGGGCCTGCGCTCTCACCCGTGGCTCTGCTCAAGGTGTCCTCTTGCCTCGGTCATCACCAGGCCTCGCTGCTGCTGGCCACCGTTCATCTGGCCGGCTTTGGGGTCCCCGAGGACCTTCAGCAGGTACACAGTTGAAAAGAACTCCTGTCCTCTCAGCCTTCTGGTTACAGCCGGTGCCAGTGTTAGTGTATCTTTTGTGTGTGTGTGTGTGTGTGTGTGTGTGTGTGTGTGTGTGTGTGTGTGTGTGTGTGTGTGTGAGTGTGTGAATGTGTGGGCCTGTGAGCTGATGAAAGGATATTTTTGAGTGAAAGTCTGTGTGTGTGTGTGTGTGTGTGTGTGTGTGTGTGTGTGTGTGTGTGTGTGTGTGGTCAATAGACAGTGGTGAAAGGGTTAGATTGTGTCTGTAGTCTAGGTGATTTTGTGCTCTTTGGTTGATGACTAATGTCACTGTGACCCTGCACTGTATAGAGACACACTCTGGCATTACCTTGTCAATCTCCTGTTTGTTTTCAACTGCAGTCTCTGTGATTACTCTGTCAGCTGTACCCTCACCAACGCTTTCTTTTTGTCAGGGTCATGTGTACAGTTTGATAGGAGCCGGAGCAGACAATCGACTGGCTCTCCTTCACCTGGGCTACAAGCACTTGTACGGCCTCGATGGCTTTCCCAGAGACCCTGCCATGGCGTACAATTATTACTCCAACATAGGCAGGCAGACTAGTATTGACAAAGAAAGAGTGGAGGATTCCCAGGTGAGATCTGTTCATCACACACACACACACACACACACACAAAAAAACATGATTCTCTTCATGTTTCGTTTAAGGTCAGTTAATGACTGTATGATATTCACACAGAACAAAAGAGTCTTTAATGCAAGCAAGGAGATGTATTTTCCAGTATGGGTTTTCCAGCATGGTGGATTTCTCATTGATGTGCCTTTGGAGCAGTCACAGCTATTTTACATATGTTACAGGCTGCAGAGCTAGCACAGCTGTCTTGTCTACTTGAATATGCATTTTCACAAACAGCCTTAAACTAGAAAGTGCTAGCCACTGCACAGTGCTGAGTGTCTGAGTGGAAACCATTTACTAATACCTTCATTAAAAGCAGAGTCAGCAACGCTCATTTGGAACAATTTTTGTTATTTTAACCAAAACATTCTGGCAGCTGTCAGTATTGTGTGAAGTTTTTTTTTTTTTTGAATTCCCCATGCTCTTTACAATATGTAGAAAAAAAATAGTTTGTCCAGACTCATCCAATCAAGCCAAGGAATCAACCAAGCAGTACGGACAATGATCGGCCTGTCGATACTCTGACAGTGTAGATACAGAATGGAGAAGCTCTGGGGAGATGAAAGTTTAGACTGTATTTGCTTGACTGCCGAGTTTCAAAAGTGGCCAACTTCAGACAGGATTGCTGAGTCTACTTTTAATCCCTCCCCTATGTTATTCTGTATATATTTTTTTTCTTTCACACGTAACTTTCTCAACTGAATCAGCATATTTGGCATCAAGCTTCCCGTAATCTCTTTTCAAAGTTTCCTTTTGACAGAAGACCACATCTTAGTGCTGAGAGTACAAACTATCTGTACTACAAAGTTACACTGTTAAGGGTGATTCGGAGCCTTTTCCTTCCATTACTGACACACTGCAACTTTCATCCATTCTTGTCTTACATTGTACGCTTTCATATTCCTGTCTCTATTCTCTTGCTAGCAATACATAACAGACCCCATCCACATCAGTGTCGAGGAGGAACTGAACACACAGATGGGAGAGACAGATGATGTTGTTCAGTACATCAAACTTCAAGCTGAGAGGGGAGACATCGAGTCTCAGGTAGCAGCTGTACTGTCTGCATAGAGCCCGCAGTCCGTTTGGACTTTTGGAGTGCATACGGTACGTGCATACGCTTAACATCTCCGCTGTGCGCTGTCTCTCCGACAGAAACACCTGGCCAAGATTTTGTTTTGGGGTTTGAACGGCGTGCCGAAGGATGTGGCGACCGCTGTGAGGTGGTTTGCTCGCAGCGCCATGCAGATGACAGATGCCAGGGCGATGTATGACTATGCCATACTGCTAGTCAAAGTAAGTGATCACACCAGCCACTACCCCAAAAACATAGAAAGCATAAGGAATACAGAAACGCATAAATAAGAAATTTTCACTCACTTTGTATATCACTGTATGAGTACACAATGGAGTTAGTAGGAGGAGGATGAAAGGCTGGAAACATTACTAACACAGTGCTCATCTCATTTACACAGGGCCATGGCGTGAGGAAAAATGTAACCTTAGGACTTCAACTTATGGAGAAAGCTGCAGCCATGGTGTGTGTGTGTGTGTGTGTGTGTGTGTGTGTGTGTGTGTGTGTGTGTGTGTCCATGCTAGCGCCGCGTGTGAGTGCATATTGGTTGGATACCTTGTAATCCCTTTACACTTACACTTTTGTTTTCGTGGACCATCTCTCATTCAACACGCATCATTCAATATACTATAGTTTTCATTTATGCATGATGTGACATGTGCTTTGATTGCCTCACAGGGAAGCACTGAAGCTCTGAATGGCTTGGGATGGTATTACAGCACCATTGGGAAAGAACCCAAAAAAGCGCTGCAGTACTTTCAGCAGGGAGCCCAAAATGGAAGCAGCGACGCCATCTTTAACGTGGGAGTGTTTCACCTACAGGGGCACCCTGTCCGGAACGAGGTATGTGCAAAGGGCCTTTCACATGACCAGCGTTGAAAAGCTCGCCCTTGACATGACGCTTGATCCAAAATGTTAACTCTGCATTTGCTAATATACCGGAGGCTAGGTGACTTGGACCGGAGGAGCTGTAACATACATGTAGTTGAAATAGCCTGCTAGTTTAATTATGCTATTAACACTACTTAAACGCTGAAAGGTCAATATAAAAAGGTTCGAAGTTCAACAAATGTGAACTTTGAGCAATGCATTAAAAATGGCAACGTCGGCCACAAAGCGACGGCGAGACCGAAGCAGCAGCTTTTAACGCCTCTTCATAGAAAAATAGTTGCCCAACGCGCGTCACAAGCGCTTTGAAGCTGATGTTCATGTGAAGACCCCTTAAGGAGGCTTCTGTCACTAGAGACCTCGACCCTTTAATGTGCTTGGCTTCACCAAGGTTTCACTCAGGGGTGGAGGTCGATTAATGTTAATGTTAATAAATGAATTATAAATATTATAATAAATTAAGTGTTTTTTCCCTCTTCCACAGACTGCAGCGTTCGAATGCTTCCTAAACTCCTCCTACTATGGCCACGTGGACGGTGCAATAGAAGCAGCCCACTACCTCACCACTGGGAACCTGCCCGGAGTCACTCGGGACGCGGAAAAAGCTGCGATGTGAGTGATTCCAAAATACCCATGGGCTCTGTGGGTTTTTTATTATTTATTTATTTTTTTTTTTATATTTCTCACTAGCCTTGGGTGATCTCTATCTATATTGAATGGCTTTACATGAAATATTGAACACATTAAAGTGCCTGTGATATTTGTACCACATTAGCGGGGGGGATCAGGCCTCTGCTGCTATCTCGGGCCAGCTCTCTCGCTGTCTTTCGCTTTCTCTCCACTCCAGGCTGGCCCCCGTCTGCTGAGGACGGACGGTCGGTCGGTCGGTCGGTTGCTCGGTTCAGTCACGCCTCACTTACCATTCATTTCCTCTGGTCACCCAGCTTGCTGAAGAGGATCAGCGAGCAGAACGGACACCTGGGATATGCCAACAGGGAAGCCCTCCAAGCCTATCTCCAGGGCGCCTGGTGAGGGACGGCCTCTTTCCTCTTTTCCCTTCGCCTTTCATCTCAAATCCCCGATTTCAATTACCTCCACCATTTCCTCGCTGAATAATCTGTTTGTCAGTGTGCTAGAGTGTATGTTCTCTCAATAGAATGAGGAGAGAGGAAGAGAAAGAAAGAGAGAGTGAGTGAGAGAGAGAGAGAGAGAGAGAGAGAGAGAGGAGAATGCGAGAGAAAGAGAGAAAGAGAGAGAGTTGGACAAGCTGGTGGATAAACTTCACAACTTGGCAGTTGACTTCCATTTTGTTGTGTGTGTGTGCATGTGTGTGTGTGTGTGTGTGTGTGTGTGTGTGTGTGTGTGTGTGTGTGTGTGTGTGTGTGTGTGTGTGTTTGTGTGTGTGTGTGTGTGTGTGTGTGTGTGTGTTGTGTGTCCGTGTGTATGTGTCCGTGTGTCCGTGTCCGTGTGTGTGTGTGTGTGTGTGTGTGTGTGTGCATGTGTCTTGCCTGCTGCTCCAGGAGCGAGGCGCTGGTAAGGTACAGCATGCTAGCTGAGACAGGTCTGGGAGTGGCGCAGAGCAATGCAGCCCATCTGTGTGAGGTGAGTTGGTGTAGGAGTTGAAGGCTGGTACACATACATCCACGCACACAACCACACACACACACACACAACCATACACACACACACACACACACACACACACACACACACACACACACACACACACACATAAATACACACTCACACACACTCTCAGACACACCATCACACACGTACAGACTCACAGCACACTCAGCACTACACACACACACACACACACACACACACACACACACACACACACACACACACACACATACACACTCACACACACTCTCAGACACACCATCACACACGTACAGAGTCACAGCACACTCAGCATACACACACACACACACACACACACACACACACACACACACACACACACACACAGAGTTGTCTTAATGTTTTTCCTATTTCCATGCAACAGGAGCTGAACCACAGCAGTGTGTGTCAGTGGCGATATTACAACCACTCCATCTATAACTATGCCCCACACTACTCTGGTACGTCTCAGTTTCTTTGCAATATTGCAGCTGCACCAGCAGGAATAAATCATGTATGTGCCCTGTATGTATCAGACTTTGAGGGGCATGAAACGAATATAGATGATCATACATTTCTTCTCTCCCTTTGTTTACACCGCCTCTCCCCCATAAATAAACAAAGAAACAAACAATAAACAAACACCCACCACACAATTATCTTACAGGCCTGTTAAAGATGGGTGACCTTTACATTGACCAGCACGACTCCCTGACAGATGGTATGTCTCTGGCCATGGAGATGTACAGCAGGGCTGCTTTAGCTGGGAGTCCTCAGGTAACGTGTTTACACATTTCCCACTTTCCCTCCGCAAAAAAAAAAGAGCAGCGCGAATCTTATCATTATAAATCAGTAATAATAACATGTTAATTATTAACGCTTACGCATACGACGCCTGTATGAGTTGTCAGAATGAGGTCTTTTTCATGTTGTTTGACTAGAGGCCTCCAACACTATATGGGTTAAAAAAGTAGTTCATTGTGTGCCCCCAGGGGATATACAATTTGGCAGTTTTGATAGAGGAAGGACAAGATATCCCCCAGAGCATTCTAAACAACATGAGGGTTCCTGCTGAGAAGAGACTTGATAACAGTGCCATTGTGCAGCATCTACTGCAAAGGTATTTGATGTACACCCGCTTGTGTCAAATTTCCTTCCCTCTATGTAAATTTTTGATTTTGTTGCAGCACTGAGAGGCATTACTATAATAGTAAAGAGTAAAAAAAATATAAGGTTTTACAATAAAAATGTCTGTAAAGACTAACAAATGAAAATTTTACCCTCCCTTTTCTATTAGATGTGTGGAGTTTGTGGAGGAACAGGAGGAAGACATTTTAAGCCCATGCGCTCTGGCCTTATTACGAGTCAACATCCAAATAGCCTGGAGCGACTTCACCCAGGACACACTGCAGTTAGTGCTGGTAGGCCGTTCTATGCAAACAAGACAAACAAACACCACACATCCTCATCTTACCATCGCATAAACACTCCTGCAATAGCTATTTGATTGTAATGATTTAGTTATTTAAAATAGAAGAGAATTGAAAAATATTGAAAAATATAAAGTATTTGCATCTGCACTATAACTTCTTCAACCATTCACTGCATCATAGAACTTATACATTATACATTCCCATTAAAAATGCATGCATTCAAGTTTTAATAGATACAAATGGTTTGATTTCTTAGAATGTGTGTATACTATAGTTTAATGTAAATATTAGTACATAAACAAATTTGGTGTTTATGTGTGTTCATTTTGTTTGTGCAGCAGTCTCCATATGGCACAGTAGCTGGTATGGTAGTTGGAAATAGTGAGTGTTTTGACTCAAAGAATCTGTGTTCTTTTTTGTGGTTCTTGTTTTGTTTTGTCCCCAGGCGTATGGAATGCTCGGAGGATTTCTCATTGTTGTGGCTTATGTTATTGGGAAGATTACATTAGGTGAGTTCCAAGCCCCCCGACAGCAATGTCACACAACATAGTTTTTCACCTCATGTAGAACAGATTGAATTGGCCAAATTAGCTGAAGTGGTATGGGGTAGAGAAGAAAAAGCAAAGAAATAATCCAAGTTTTCTTTTCTTTTCAAATGTCAAATGACGTTTAATCCGCAATCAACACAGTTTGTATTCTTTTGTTATGACTTTTTGTTTTAGAGCATTTTTTTGTAAACACAGGCCATAGTGTTATGCTAACCTTGAAAGAAGTATCATGTAATCCATTGTTTGCCTTGGATTTGAAGTGTAGAGATAATATCTTATCTTGCTTCCTCAAGTACATTCATACTTTTTAAGTATGGTATTCCTTAGTGTCTATTCCGACACTACTCCATTTAAGGCATCGGGAAGTTTTTTGTCACAGTCTGATTGCGGAATACTGTAAAGGCAGGGAGCTAAACTATTGTTGTGGAAGAGCAGACCAGCACAGACTAAAGTCTAATGCATTTTTAATAAGAAGAAGATGGCACGCAAAGTCCAATCACGCAGTTCCAAAAGTTTCTTCTGCACAGAGTTCCCCTATTTAATAAAAAATCAACCCCCCCCTTGTGAGTCACTTTCGGTACTCCGAATGACAAAGAAGGGTGTCCACAGCTTAGCTGAAATTCAAAGGGGCGAGGAGAACACAGGATAGTCTCTCTGAAAGAAAAAAAATGAAAAGATTTGAAAGTCAAACGCAGAGCAAATATGTAAATCAGACAAAGAAACATCCTCCAAAATAAGAATAGAAATATACACCATCTTGCTTCGAGGTTTGAATTCATATTAGCGACCCACTTAATACACACACACACACACACACACACACACACACACACACACACACACACACACACACACACACCCACACACACACTCAGAAACAAATTCTTTCTCTCACACACTCCCCCCATCTCTCTCTCTCTCTCACTCACTCACTCTCTCTCTCTCTCTCTCTCTCTCTCTCTCTCTCTCTCTCTCACACGCACACGCACACACACACACACACACACACACATACAGAAGCAAATTCTTTCTCTCTCTTTCCGTCTCTCTCTCACACACTTAAAAACACACTCACACACACACACACACACACACACACACACAGAGAGAGTGAAAGCCACAAAGGTAATAAGACACAGTGGCATAATGAGCTGCAGAGTTGATTAAATGGATAGCCAGGCAGTCAGCCATGTGTGAAGACCATTCCCCTCCGGTGTGTGTCCCCAGGGCGTGGCGATGGGTCCGTGTCTGCCCGGCAACGTGCCGCCGCCGCATTAGCCGGGTCAGGAGATTCGGCACCTGTCCATCCGGCTGACAGGCAGCGGGGAGCAGAGATGGATGGCGGAGCGTCGTCGAGAGAAATGGGATCTCACCAAGTCAATCCATCAGATGCGGTGGCGCAGCCAGGTGTGTTGTTGCGATTCCGGCAGGAGCGGGAGCGGCAGCTTCGGGAGGGCATCGACACGGTCGTCACGGTGGCGGGGGTGTGTCTGTGTGCCCTGGGTACCATGATTCTGTCCCATATGCTGTGACGGAAACAGACCTGGACGGACGACACAGGTGGAGGGGTTCAGAGTCTTGTGCTGATGAACTTGATCCACACTCCCGGGGTTTACATAAAGCTTCAGTACCAAGAGTACAAGCATGAACTAATGACCAAATGAATGTGATTATTATGGTTCAGAGATACTATGCAAATAAGTCTTAAAGAATCTTTCTGTTGAAATTATTGGAACCAATCAGGGAGGAGCCCTTTACCCAGTCTTGTTTTGGAGATTGTGGCGCTGCTACACAAACATGATTACAACAATACTGTTACAATTCTATGCTCTTGGTGGGGAAAAAACATGTCTGTGTATCCGCACCACACATACAGTACTTTCTTTGAATTTTTTTTCCATTCCTTCTGGGTGAATCTTTAAAAATGTATTATCATTAATAAACCACAAGATGGCAGAAACTGCATTTACACATCAACAAGAGATGACACTGACAACTCTATCATGCATTTCACTATTTTTTTTGTGGAAAATATAGCTCGGAGGCTTTGCCTAAGTACATGCAGGTTAAGTATGGCCATATAAAAAGAAATTGATAAAGTCAAAATCAACAATTCAGTGGTACTCTCCCCCAATCCTCTTCTCTCTCTACTCCACTTGAAATTGTGCTTCAGTGAAGAATATTTTAGTGTGTTTTGACATTATCACAGAATGCAGCTGCTGAGTGAGAATTCTGGCATTACATTTGAGAGCCGGAGTAGTACTGTGTTTGCAGTACAGCTGTGGCCTGCTTTAAATGCTTGGGGCTAGGCACCTGGTGTTTTAACATTGTTTCATGGCTTCACAAAAAGAAAAAAAAAGTGTTTGCTTTCATTCTTTTTTTTGTCTCATAAGTGACATCTACTGGAGAAGATGTGCACCTGCATGCTGTTATTAACTGAATCCATCTGTCACTGCACAGCAGCCCGGAGAGAAAACAGCCGGGCTTGTTTTTAACACATCAGTGCGGATGTGGGGCAGTGTTCCTCAGACTGATGGGAACGCTGCTGCTTTAGGCCGGCGAGAGCCTGGGTAATTGGTCGGAGTGGAATGATCACTGAAGGAAAACTAGCTAATTCAGCAGAGAAAGCGCCCTGGCTCGGAAGTAATTTTCACACTTTAGCCATACACACATCTTCAAAAAGACTTTAATATGCATGAGGATATCAGGGAGTTGACCGAGCTGTAGGTTGTGAATCCGTGGCAAGGGAATGAAAAATCATATAAATGATAATTTGAGAGGTTATACTTTGGATCTGAAAGAGACCTGAATACACCCACCGTGGTAAGAGGCTTGTGTGACGTATGAAAGCAACTGAATTTAGAATTCAGCCGTCCTGATTTCAGAATCCAGCCATTTTGGTTTTGGAAGGCAAACATTCCGGGTTCACAAACAGGATTTTGGAGGCCTCTGCAGATTATGTACATCATGATCAAGGAAGGCTGTGAAATAGGACATCATCTGCCAGTTTTGCAACAAGGTTTTAGCTGGCCTCTGCATTGTACAGAGTGGACTACAAACAATAGCAATCTTCATGTGCAGTCACATAGGATAGGAAATGCTTAGCAATTCCTTTTTCTCATACAAACAAATACAGCAAAACCAGGGATATAGAGCTCATTCACGCTTACAGAAAGATTTCACTCCCCAGTTGATATTGTGTAGGAGATCCTGTGAAAAGAGACAGTTGCTGGAAGCAATAGAGATTGGCGTTTGGCCAAAAGCACAACAAATGACTCACATCTTGTGTCTGAGGCGATTTCACAGAAGAAGCTCTACTGTAATTTTAGCCTTTGTTGATGTGACAAAAACATTGATAGCTGTAATTTACTGAAGTCTGGGCTGATGGGTCAAAACAGATTTGATTGCTGTTTATCTCATGGTCCTGACACTGCACACAGAGCAATTTTACCTCCCCACGATTTGGAGTGAATGTCCCCCTCAAACAACCAGACCCTGGTCTGTTGTTGCAAATTTTTCTGCCCCTAAATTAACCCCTATCCTGGGTTGAGAACACAACAGCAACTAAACCACAACGATATTGTGACACATTTTTGGCAAGAAGCAACAGCAGTATTTCAGTCAAATTTAAAGGGATTATCCGATGTGAATGAACTTGCAGTCCTGTTGTTTCACTCTGCAGTGTGCTGTCAGTGGGTGTGAGAATGACCGCATTTGGCACAGTGTAGCTCAAATGGCAACCGTAGCCAACACTAACTGAGGGCAATGATATGTCATTTTCTTTGTGCCCCCATTAAGTGTCAATTTGTCTACGTTGTACCAAATGTTAATGCTCTTTTATCCACCAGGTGTACTTGACAGCCTCAAAGAAACAGGGGTATGGGCTAATTGACTTTGAATGTAAATTGACTCTGGACTTTGTGTCAATGTAGGTTGACTCTGGACTTTTCCTTCAAGTGTCACTATAGGCTGGGTACTCTAGGAGGCCTCCCACGTGTTATGGACATGGTTTAATCTGACACTGTGTGGTCATTGGACACTGTCCACCAGTGACCCTCTCCAAGGGGAACAAGCCAGATAAACTTCTAATTGTCAGCAACGTAGCATAGTTTGAGCAGCGCTGGATGGTGATGGTCAAGGAGATTGCTACCGTTCAAAGGAGTCACTGTGTCCTAATAGGTTAACCATTAGAAGTGATGGCCTCTATCTGTCACATGTAAGTGATAAAGCATAATTAAGCAGGAGCTGACGAGCTAGCCCACTGCTGATCACCATATTTGTGTGTGTGTGTGTGTGTGTGTGTGTGTGTGTGTGTGTGTGTGTGTGTGTGTGTGTGCGCGCGTGTAGACAACTGCACATGCAATGCATCCAAAGTCTTCTCTTCTACCTGAGCGGAAATTGCCACCCTAATACAGTTTTGTTTGACAGGAAGGGCTGTGCTTTGTGGGTGTCTTAGGAAAGAGTGATTTATTGTGGGGTGGATCATCGTTAGTCATCACTGTCTGTCTTCTTACTTATCGTGCATGACAAGCAATTTAGTAATATTTAAGAACAGCCTGATATGTTTCAGTAATAAGGGCATGACATCACTTACATGACATGAAAGGAGATATTGGTAGAGTGAGGACTTTTTTAGAGACACTGGTAGAAAAATGTATGCATATTACTGTATGTCACTCACTCTTCTAAAATTGATAGTTTCGGTCCTTGATTTTGATTGGTTGACTCGTAACTGACTTGTAACTCGTGCTCTTCAACATTATCACTCATAGGCTATATACTACTCACATAATACATTGGGTGTGCCCCAAATGTGCCAATTTACTGTGAACAAAATGAAAATTGATCAGTAGATCATATATATATATATATATATATATATAGAGAGAGAGAGAGAGAGAGAGAGAGAGAGAGAGAGAGAGAGAGAGAGAGTAGATGGCTCAATGGTGTTTTTTGCCCCCAACGGCACCTTCCAGGCAGCACAGCCTAAAAGGCACTACCCTTACCCTATTCCTAACCCTAACCCCCTCAACCCTAATCCTAACCCTAAACTGAGTGGAGTAGTGCCTTGAAGGCAGAGCTGCCTGGAAGGCACCGTTGAGGGCAAAAAATACCAAAGACCGAGTAGATGTGCACTGAATATCTGTGGATGGATCATTTGAATTTCAATATTTTAGAATAAGGTGGCAACTGGGTTGACAAGATGTTTTTTCATAGGGGCAGCTTTCCCTGGGTGTCACCCCTAAGAGGTGTCACCGAGAACAAATTATTGAAATTCTTTAAAGATAATATTTACAAACAGTAATGAATGTCGCTAATGAGCTTTCAAAATGAATTATCACTTGTTAGTCACTGCTTCATGAACTTAAATTATGTTTTTGCTCTCACAATTCATTATCTGATGTGTACACAAGTCATAAGAATAAACAATCTCTCAGGGCTTTTTTATTGACTGAAAGTTGTCAAGACAGATACGTTTCGGCCTATGCCATCCAAAACAGCCCAGAGCTTTAACCTGAGAGTGTGTTAATTCATCATTGACTTAGTAATTATTCATTTTATGCACCCAAAATATATTTATATGCTTTATTCAGGAGTTGAGTGCATTTTTCTCTTAATGTTTGAACAGTATACAGAACACATGATGTTTCAATCTAGGCTTGAGCTTGTCTGAAAATCTGTCACAGACACTTTCCACAGGATGATGATTTGACATGATTGACACTAATTGTGTTCATTACTCTTCCACATCAGTAACCATAAGCTCTGCTGATGGGACAAGAAATGCAGTTCACATTATAATGCTGTAAATAAGTGTTTGACGTGGATATGAATATTATGAATAATTCTCACCTGACTGACTTAGTCATGAGCATCATGTTCACATCCATCCTTCAAAGCTACAGCGACAGTGACTGTCAGCAACATACTGTAATTATACAGAACAGCACTCAAAATGTATAGAAATCCAGCACCATTGGATTTGTGTGTATGTGTGTGTGTGTGTGTGTGTGTGTGTGTGTGTGTGTGTGTGTGTGTGTGTGTGTGTGTGTGTGTGTGTGTGTCTTGATATGTGTATTTGTGGAAAATGTAAGTACAAATCTCATCACTGAAGATTGTTCTTTCCCACCGGTAGATAAGTGCGTGAACACTACATCCCAACAATAGTAGATATGTTAATCTAGTCCCACTACCTGAGCCTATAATAATTTTATCACACGCAAAGCCAATTTGATGATAATTTGGTTATTAAGTTTTATCTCTTAACAAGGCAGTACTTCACTTGCCAGTGGCCTGTCCACATTGGACCATATATTAAATGCACTGGCTTAGACTGTGACAAATTCTGATGGGTAGCAGAAGATGAAATACCGAACGATAAAACGTGGTTTCAAAGTTTAATTAATGTTCCACCTCTCCTGATGAGCTCCACAACTCTGTGCCATGTCTTTTATCACTTAATGATTTAATGGTTGAGATGACCTTCATGTAGGAATCATTAACAATTCTATAAATGTTATGCAATAGTAGTAGTAGCAAGAAAGAGAGAGCTCAGTGATGTTCTGATTCTTCAAAGCTGCTGGAATATTATTCACTGTTCCATCCCAGACTGTAGTTATTCTGGTCCTGCAGTCTTGCTGTAAGAAATAGTTTCATATTCTGCAAACGTGGGTTCATTGAAAGTGGCAACAAAAGACAAATCCCTGTCAATCAGAAAAGACCTTTTACCTACAATATGGTGTGTGTGTGTGTGTGTGGGTGCGAGAGAGAGAGAGAGAGAGAGAGAGAGAGAGAGAGAGAGAGAGAGAACCTATGATGGCAAGTTTCCCATCTGCTATACAAAATTAAAATTCTGCTGCAAATTCTGCAAGGCTCACAGGTTTTTTGCTAAATATCTCTGTGAGGAGAAAGACACACTGCAAAGAGATATGGGAAAATTCTGCTAATGAGGGCCCATTAAGCACCACTTTTATCCAGCTCACCTCCACATCTACCTTCAGAGCTCTGTAGATATTACGCTAAGCCCTTGTTCATTATTTTTTAAACATATGCAAACATGGTTTAATGAGGCGTCCACAAGTATGGTGCGTCTTCGCTACTTTTCAGCGGGTGTAACTTGTCACAGTTGGTAGTCCCCCACGAGACTTCCGAGAGCGCACTTAACTGAGCAGCTAACAGCATGAGGCCCTTACCTCTGAAATGTAATCTGCACTACTGAGGTGGAGAGGCTTTTGAGAAGAACGTGACCCAAGTTCATTCTTTGAATGGTGTTACCATGCTCTCATTTGAGTATGTGTGCCCTTCTCTCACTCTATGCAAGATATAGATAAGTTTGACTTTATCATGCTGGCCTCGGTCGACTGCACCCATGTTGCATTCTGGGTAGCAAAACAAGATTTAATAGACCTACTTTATTGCGATGCAATTTAGGATTTGCTTCAGTGTACTCATAACAGGACACTGAGTGAAGAGGTTAGACATCTAAACATACCCTGTGCAGTGGTAGAGAAGATTTGGCTTTTTTTATGGGTCAGTGCTACTCAGTACTGCAGATCATCCCACAAATACAGTACATGTTCCATACAAACAGGGCTTAATTTGAAAGGGAACTTAAAGGAATTGTCCACCTCTTTATGAAAACTGGTTATTCACCCCCTTATATGGAGTTACATATGTGGGTAAGAGCATTTTGGTCTCAGTGCATGCATTGTCCTAGGCACTGACAAAGGCACTGAAAAGTAAAGTTGCCAAAGAGTTGCTATCTGGCAACATTACATTCCAGCACTACGCTAAGCTAAAGCTAAAAAATGGGGAAAATTGGGGATGCCATACTATGAGAACGCAAGCACTGAGACCAAAATGCTTTTACCCACATATGTAACTCCACGTGAGGGGGTGAATAACCAATTTTTATAAAGAGGTGAACTATTCCTTTAACAGGTTTTCCAACAGTATAAGACAGGGGTGGGTAATTGTAAACAGTAATTGGCTGAAGGGCCACATTGTGTTTTAGACTTTAACTCACGTGCCGGGTGTTAATCTGATCCTAATAGGTGGTTGATGCTGTTAATTGGCAGGTCTCAAACTAGTAGCCCCACTTTCTTCAGAGGACATATTAACATACAATGTATGCAGGGTTAAAAGGGGGGATTTGTATTTCATGGATACAACAAATTTGCAGGCCTATCATCTAAGTCACCTTGGCTAAATGACACATTATTACACCAGGCAGGATTAAATATCTCAAAAGGCTGCATGTGGCCTCTGGGCCTTAGTTTGCCTAGGTCTGGTATGAGATGTATTGCCAAAGAGCATTGTTACCACAGATTAATTATCTTGTGAACACAAATTTCCTTACCTTACAAAAGAATCACTAAAAGAGGTTTAAAAAAGAGGCAATTCACACATAACCAGAGGTGTTGTGGGGATTTTTTAAGTGGGGGTACGCAATACCATGTTAAAAAGGAAATGCCCAATATTAAAATGTTACAAATAGCCTACATAAATTATCTGCTTAGAGAAGTGGGGGTACTCCGTACCCCCGCGTCCAACGCCCACTACACCCCTGCACATAACAAACCTCTCAGACCAAGAGGCAGTGTCAGATGTCAAGTTCAAGTGATAAGACAGCAAAGGCTCTGACTACAATAAATATATCAAAAGGTAGTATAAAGAGAAAAAACAGTAAAATAGTTAGAATTGTGCAAAAGTATTAAAAGAGCCAACTTTCATAAAGTATGCCATAATAACCAATGGAATGTGGATATTGACAGGATTTCAAGCCAGACTGCAGCTGCCTTGATAAACTTGAATTCAACTATAGCCTTGATTGTGGTATGTGTGTCAGTCAAGAACATTGGATATTTTTTACAGATGAGGAAGAACCTACTATTGAAATTTATCTGGTGATATCCTAGGTGATAGAATAGAATCGGATGCCAATTTTCTTTCAGGTTTCTAATGCAAACCTAGAAATGTCACAAGTAATTGGTTTTCTGTATCTGATTGACTTCTTTGGCACAAAAAGTCTTCTTTTGCAAAGTCGCAGTCGGGAAGGTGTGTGCAGCAGCACTCATCAGTTCCTGAGAGTCACAGTCTAACCTTGTGTAATAGACATCAGCATAATAATATGCATCTGCTTCTGACTACATCATGCACTGAGTCATTGAAATGCAGAATTATCTCCAGGGAGGGTGAAAAGGAGAACAGGGAAACAGTCACATCATAGCAAAACCTTTTTCTGTTCAAAGACAAACCCATGACACACACACACACAGATTCTGAGAGAGAGAGAGAGAGAGAGAGAGAGAGAGAGAGAGAGAGAGAGAGAGAGAGAGAGAGATGATGAAGTAGACAAGGAGGACTAAGAAATGGTTGAAGGCATCATCATAGGAAAGGCATGGTTCTTTGCCTGATTACTGACATAAAATCAGAGCCAACGTATCATAGAATTGTATGTCAATGACACAGCAAGGTTAAATAAGGGGCAACACTTAGTTGGAAAAGTTTAGTTTTAAATGTTTTTTTATTGGCAGCAATCGCCAGCCATAGTTCCTATAAACAATAATTACAGCTCTATTTACATTTCACTGTCTTTCCAATGGAGTTTCAATCCTGATAAGTATGTTCAGCCTTACACCGCACTTGCAAAAGTTATAACTTACAAAAATTACAAAATATAAAAACATTATTCAACAAACTTACAACACAAAGAGATTAATGTCATCCATTTCATCATCATCAAGTAAGCAAACATCTTTACAAGATCAGACTTATATTAGTAGTCGGAGGGTGACAATTAATTCCTTTTTTTCCACACATCCTTTTCAAAATACTAACAATATTAAGTCTAACATGATGATTTGAATGATAAGTATGACAATCCAAAATGTTTTCAGCAAAGGAAAAGTGTATCTTCTCCTATATGTATAAATATAATCCTGTAATAATAAATAGAATCAGAATAAACAGAACTGCGGTGTCTGTCCTATCAAAGATAAGTATATACAGTATGTATAGTGTGTAGTACAGTATGTATGTAGCATAAATATGGAGAGAGCGTGAAAGAGAGAGAGAGAGAGAGAGAGAGAGAGAGAGAGAAAGAGGGAGAGAGATGGACAGAGAGTCAGACAGAGAACTCATCAGTAGCAGTAGTAGCACTGAAGACAGACAAAGTGGTTAAAAGTGCGTTTGAGCGGGAGTCTCGTCCTTGGTGAGTGCTGGGTTATCGTACATCTCCAGACTCTTTCTGTGCTTCTGGCTGGCCTTCTCCTCATCCTCACCCTCTCCGCCACGACAGCACTTGCAGCAGCAGCAGACGCGTGCTCCGCAGAAGCCCATGACCTTCGTCACCACGCGGTCCCATGGTGACAGCGAGTGAAGCGGCTTGGGCAGGAAGTCCCAGCTTCGTAGCACCCCTGGCAGGACTTGCGGGCGGCGTGACTGCAGGACGTTGACGATCACCACAAACACGATCAATACGGCGATGGGTACACCCACGCCGACGAGGACCTGCCAGCCAGCGATGGACAGCCCGAGTACGGTGAGGGGCATGACCAAGAAGCAAAGGACTAGGTAGACAGCGGCGAACCAGCGGTACTTGGCTGTGTGGTTGCCCAGACCCTTAGCCAGGCGGATGGGCACGCGCGTGAAAGGGATGGGGTACCACAGGAGAATCCCAAATATGTTGAAGAAGAAATGGCACAAGGATATCTGGAAATGGGATTAGACACAATACAGGACAGCTTATTATTAGATACATTGTACAAGTAGATACACGTAGTTGTATTTGTATAAGGTTGTAGAGATGTATACAATTGCATAGCTATTATACTGTATATTTGATGTAGGCTATAGAATATTTTGCGAGTGCATTCCCAGAGTAAGTGTATTGATAATATATTTAGGAAATGAAACCTTCAGAATTTGACAATAATGCAAAAAAACAGTCACAGACTGTATATGAATGAACATATATAAACACACAACAAAAGAAACAAAAAAACAACTAACAAAAAAAAGGGATTTTCAGTCCATCTGAAAACACCACCGGAATGTTCTATCTTGAGTTTTAAAGCTTAAAGCTGTCTACTGTTACCCACCTGCAAGGAGTTTGCCAATGTGTCCCCAGGGCTGGCTAAGGCAGCAAGAATGGCCGTGGTTGTTGTTCCTATGTTTGAGCCCAGTGTGAGCGGATAAGCCCTCTCAATGCTTATGACACCAATACCTGTGGTCAAGAATGTCTCATGTTAGTCTTTCCTGGTCTCTTTCAGGGTCTGTGTAAATATTGGAAAGATTTGGCAAGGCTGTGAGGAAGATAAGAGGGGTGCATGAACACACAGCAGCAATGCCTGGCGAGCGAGACACACGTACCCACGAGTGGAGTGATGGCAGACGTGAAGACGGAACTGCTCTGCACGATGAAAGTCATTCCAGCTCCCACAACGATGGCGATGTAGCCAGTCACCCATGCGAATGGGAAAGGGAAATCTACACACAGATGCATAAACACGAGGGCATCAAGTTTAGCTAAATGTTCATGAAAAAGGAAATGATGGGAGAAAACAATATAATTCAATAGTTGATGACATAGGCCTACTGCATGTCTAAGTGGTATTGTATTGTGTACCTGTGCCTTTTCCGTCACACACAATGACTGAAGCACCTGTGGTGACCACCAAAGCTACAGGGTTCATTTACCTGTACAGCTCATCAAACAGCAGGACAGAAGACCTGTGCCGACTATCAGACAGGATGTGTGTGTGGGGCAATGTTTAAGTTAGTGAGTGTATGGCAATGTATTTTTAACTGTGTGCGGTAATGTATATTAAAGTGTGTGTGTGTGTGTGTGTGTGTGTGTGTGTGACAAAATCTGTGCAGATGACTGTCTACTTCAAGGTCTGTGTGTGTGTGTTTGTTTGTGCATGCATATGTGTGTATGTCTGTCTACGTCTACGTGCTTGTGTGCATTTGTAAACAGATACCTGTGTGCATTCTGTCGAGCCCCACTCACCTGTGTTGAGCACCTTCTTGATGACCACAGCCACTTGTCCCTTGAGCATGGAGTTGAGCAGCTTGACGATGAGGATGAGGCACGTGCACAGGATTAGCAGTGAGAGTGCCAGTAGGATCAGACCCACGGCCAGATCTGGCAGGTTGGCGTTGGCAAAGATGTGACCGCCTGCGGGGAGAACCAGCACATTATTACTACAGCCCACGGCACAGCTGCTGACAGGTAGGCTAACAGTGGACTCATTATGGACAAGCCAAAACTGCAGTAACTGGGCACAGACACTTGTAAATGAGAGCGCCAGTGAGAACTGGCAGTCGTTGTTTTGGAGCGCTACCATAATTCAGCTACAAACAAGCCTAATGTAACCTAGTAATACTCTTGAGGAAAATCAATAATGCATATTGATTAAGAAAAAATTTAGATTTTTTTTTGTGATTGATCCTGACATAATGCCTTTTTGCATGCAGTTTTCAAATACATAGTTGCTTGTTCTCTGTGTCCTGCTGTCTAGACAGAGAAAAAGCTCAAGGAGTGAAACAAAATGCTTGTTCCCAGGACCAGGGAGACTCAAAATGGTTGAACCTTGTCAATGACCCCAACCGCTCCACCCCCCCCCCCCCACAAAAAAAAAAAAAAAAACCTCAGGTATTTTAACTATAGAATCCGATCTGAGGGACCAACAGGAGATCCTCTATGCTGATAAACCTGTTTTCCTCACTTTGATTGGCTAGTTCAGGCTGTGGACTACAATATGTCTTTTTTTGATTGGCTCTTTTTTTCCTGCCTGGCTCAGTTGAACCCTAGCCTTCTGACTGGGCAGGAAGAAAGGCCCCTTTGAGTGGGTGGAGAGGGTAGTGGGGTGGGGAAGTATGCTGAGTCACTTGGAGGACTGAATTGAAGGCATTGTACTGATATCAGAGAACTAAGGTGCCGGTAGCAAGTAAAACTGGTGGATGCATACGTGTAAGGCAGACGAGAGAGAGAAAGAAAGAGAGAGAGAGAGAAAGAGAGGGAGAGAGAGCACATGTGCTCTGGGAGCACTTGAGACAGGAAGAGACACGTGTGCACATGTGTTCTGGGTTAGTGGAAAAGTCTATTCTTAGCAGTTGCTATACACCCTCTCGCATACCATATATGTGTGTCTGTAGAGTTGCTGCTAAAAGCAAACTATCCTTTAAAGTCTTTTGGTTGAACTCATATTTGACACATCTACTCATTTGACAAAAAAATAGCTTATGCTACTTACATTTTTCCAGATTTATCGTCTCCGTCAGATTCTTCTGTGTCCATGTTAAGTTGCCTTCTGTCCAGCACAGAGCACCCACAGTGCAGTTCTCTGGTCCCGGAACAGTCACGTTCTCAAGTGTCTGTGGGGCACAGCAGAGAAAGATCACATGACCAGAATGAACCCGCCCACTAAAGAACCACAAAAATTCTCTGGAGAAGAACACATAGCAAGGTGAAATGAGTCTGGGAAAAGAGAATAAATATTAATCTATAACTGGACAACGATAAGAGTCTCCATTGTGACACTTGATACTACCAGACATGGAGAACAGCAAAGAGAGCTCAACAGCAATTGATTTTCTACTTTAAACTGAAGGTCTGTTAAACATTAACAACAGTGTGAGATAGTGTGGTTGAAAGGAAAGTTGTTCTATCAGTAGTGAGAACTAAATCCAAAATCATCCACCAGAAATAGAAATCCTAAAAGCCTGCATATACAGTAGTTGCATACAGATGTTTAACCAAAATAAATCACATATGATTAGATGTTAGTGTGTATTTTCCTTACAGTCAGTTTTTCCGTTTTGCACCAGATCTTGATCAAACTCTTGTTCCTTGCACTTGGATCACCTGTGGCAATGCCGTTGATAACAGACTTGTCCAACTAAAAGAGACAAAGTCAGACACACACACACACACACACACACACACACATACACACAGACACATTTACCTTGACTATCTTTCAGCAGTCAGTTAACCACATACATACCATATGTTCTATGTTATCATAGTTATCTTGAATTTCAAGAAAGACACTTCCATGGTGCTTGCTTTTCTTGCTATCTATTTTTGGACTGTGCACTATCAGCAATGTCAGATTTTACAAGAAAAACCCTTTGAAAAAGTAAAAGAAAAGTCTCAGTGGCATACTTGGTTGCCAGATGCATACTTGGTTGCATACTGTACTTGCATACTTGGTTGTGCACTTGGTAGATTAAACAATAAAATAATATATATTTTATACAGTATATCAAAGATAAAGTGTCTTACCTGAATTATATTTTTTGTGAGGGGCTCTGTGATGACTTTGAGAATATCAGGGGCATCCTGGCCAGTTTGAAGGTTGAAGGACTCAATGATGAGGTCAGTAAGTTTGTAAAGGACACCTGTGGCCACCTCTAGCGGAAGCAGTATAAGCACTGACAACCAGTTGAAGAAATCGTGGACTGTGGCTCCGGCGAAGGCCCTTTGGGGTGAGATTACATAGTAATTATTAGGTTGATCCTGGACTGAACTTAGATTTTAGACATTGCTGTTGCTAAAGTCTATCTCTTGGTAATTCATTGGGTGATTTGGTATAAGACCGATAAGACAGTAGGACACTGTGTAGACACGCATCACACGTTAACTGGCAGTAGACTACATTTTTGTTGGCAGAGTGATTAACTCAGACAAGCCTTTAGGGAACATTTTTGAGGGAGAAGGCCTCTACTGACCTGCGGAACTCATTGCGGTCGCCAGCCTGCATCATGGCAACGATGGTGTTTGTGACGGATGTGCCAATGTTGGCTCCCATGATGATTGGCACAGCAGATCTTACCTCCAGCACTGCAATACAGACACTGCCATTACACCTTTGCAAGTGTGTGCATGTGTGTGTGTGTGTGTCTGTGTGTGTGTGTGTGAGAGAGAGAGAGAGAGAGAGAGAGAGAGAGAGAGAGAGAGAGAGAGAGAGAGAGAGAGAGAGAGAGAGAGAGAATATGTTGTATTTGTGTACAATTCATTTTGCAACATAATATGCAAAATGCAACATTTCATTTCATTATAATCTGTCTGTGCTGGCTATGTGCACTTACGTCCTGAGGACACCATGCTGACCACAATTGAGGAAGATGTGCTGGAGCTCTGCACAAGAACAGTCACTAAAACACCAATAACCAGTCCAGCAACAGGGTTGGACAGAACCACATTGTCCTGAAAGATATCCCCCGCTGCCTTCCCTACAGGTAACAGACAATGATGGTTAGACTGTGCCCACCACCAAACACCATAGTAGGCATTTCAGAGCAATTACTTTGACAATGCTATAATTTGGAATATGAGCAACATTTCCTCAGTCTGTACATATTATATGACTACAATGACAGTCACAATAAAGGATAGTACCTCCAACAAGTTGAAAAGCAGAACTGAGAACATCCAGAGAGCAAACAAACATGTAGAGAAATCCCAGTAATAAACACAACTTCAAGATTCCTGTGAGAACTCGCAGAACTTTCCCCTTTGTATCCAAATCTGAGAAGAGAAGGAGAAAGATATAGTCATTTAAACGTTCAACAATGTCAACACATTGCCCAAACTACGAAGGTATTTTTTTCAAGCTCACCTGACCACTTAACGCCTGTGTCCTGGAGAGCGGGAAGATCCCAGGGGTCGTCGGCTTCCTGCTCCACATCATCAACCAGTGCTGCCGTGGAGTACGCAGGTAAAACAACACCATCCTTTGACTGCGTTCCAGCCCCATCTATTGTTTTTAAAAAACCCAAATACACAGTGGTAGTCTATTAACAACTTGGACTTCTATTGGATGAACCACTTGGATGGTTCTATTTGAGACATAGCCTTGCAAACTAAAGTGATTTTATGGGTAAAATACCTAAATGATCAGAAGTCCCATTACCAAGCTCAGGCCGAGGAGCCATTGTCTGTGAAAAGAAGAGGGAAACACAGTTACTACCACAAACAGACGTGAGTGTTAACCTATCAGGCAAATGTTTTGCCAATCAGGGAAGTAACGCTGTTATTCATCAACATACTTTCATGTCTAGTGTTCAATCTTGTAATGTCAGACATCACGCGGAGACCCTCCTTAAGTAAACTAGCCTACTGTATATCTTGAGACTTCATCCTACGCATAAAAGATCACGACCTCGTGTTGTCACTGGAAATAACCAAAATATTGCAATACAATCTCGAAATAACTCTTGATAGGCCTATAGCAAGTCATCATGATGGTATCTTTTAAAAATTGTGTCGGACTGCAGACCATCATATTCATCACGAGAAAATAATCTATTTAGAGACGCAGGTTCTGAATTTTAAAGGCTTTCATGAGGGCATCTGAAAGGAAGACAGATGATCAAATTCATTTCTTTACAACAAAACTAGGCCAGCTAAATAAACTACAAACAGCCTGGCACCAAAAAGGCAACAACTTAAAACTATGTAAGGGTTCTACTTTTGTCAAGAGCATCGCTCCATTGATTCACCAACTTATCCTGGATTTTTTTTCAATATTAAGATGGTGCGATTGGATTCATTGTTGGTCAACACCTGCTACGTTAGGCTGTAAAAAAATGACAAGTGGAGTGACTATCCCTCTCTCACCTGTTAAACGTCTTGTGCCGTGTTGCGATATTCCTGAGAGAATCCACCTGGGCTACCTGTAGCTGCCTCCAAAGGCGTCCAGCTTTTATACACCTGCCACGGGAGAACCCCCCCACGCGTCCCTGCCCAAAGTCCGTGGTGAACGATAGGTGCTGCCTGTGACCTCAAGGCAATCCTCGAAGAATGTAGGCCAGTTATCAATTTATGATTGACAGTGATCTCTTACTTTCCCACTCATACCTAGATCATTAGTATTATGTGGTTACTGGCCCGAAAAGCTCCTATAAAGCTGTGATACATTCCGCACAGGTAATTTCGTAGGCTATTGTGTGCTTATTGCCCCACGAAGCTCCCAAAAAGAAAGTATGATCCACTGAAGCTCCCTCTGTTAATGTTTTAAGTTAATGAGTACAAAATAAAACAAAACATCAAACAAATCTAACATTATGTACAGTACTCATCATATACATTGCAATGATGTCAGCAGAACTACAGGGGAACGCTTATCATAGGTTGGCATAGGCTACTTTCTCTGCAGTGTTAAACTGATTTCAGAAATAGTATAGGCTATCTAGGTTATCTTCACGTCTAGCAATTCTTTGTGAAACAAGTGACCTAACTGCTTTACAACTGAACAATATAGGCTTTGCAAAATAAACTATTGATTTATTTATTTATTATTATTTTTTTTTTTTGAACTTTGAAAATTAAAGAAAAAGCTACCCTTTTGCGCTCATCATGAGCTTTGAGTAACGCTGCCATCTATCGGGAGGAGAGTATTTGCAAGGCGCAGGGGACTCAAATTACGTGCAAGTGATTCTATCAATCACTAAATGCAAGATGACAGTCAGGGGGCTATTTATTTTGTTTGATCTGTCCTTTACTTTACCAAGTGAATTCCCATGAAGATATTATAGTAAATGTATTTTGTAAAGGTGCCCAGGGAGTAAATTATAAACAATAGCCCTAAGCAGTGATAAAAAATGAAAACAGACAAACAGACTTAATGTCAAGACAAGAAAGACACAAACCCAGCACAGATCAGGATCAAAATTGACAGAGGAGGTCAAAAAGAGTTGAATTAATAATAAATCAAAGGGTCATTGGAAATGTACATGTGACCACATGCAGTGACCTATCACTAAGGATTATTACAAAGTAGTCTGTCATCCACTCCATTGCCTAGCCTAATAGTTACGTGTCTGACTAATCCAGCTGTGTGAAATGTAAAATCACCATATACATGAACATTTAAATGACATTTAAAAGATGATTTTCATTGAGGGTTTAAGTGGAAATCTGTAGTTGTGCTGCACGATGCTTCTGCTCAGATTCTTATTTAGATCCACTACTGTGTCACGGGTCAATCCACAGGCCCATGTTTCCACTGTCTCTGAGCTGTGCTGGCCAATAAGCGATCAGCGGGAGGGCTGAAAGTGATGATGCTGACCTAAGTTTGTGTGTAACCGCACATAACATACTCTACGTCACTACGAAATTGTAGCGATTGGCTGAGGCAGAAAGACCAATATTCTTCCAGCTGCTTAAGTTAAAAAAAAAAAAAAAAAAAAGTGTTCAGATCCCTGTGTTTCAGTCTGCACCAAGCACTGTTTTGGACTTAGGTACCTAGGGAGAATACCAGCCAAAGTGAAACTGTATGTAAAAGCATTTGATTCAACAGGCTAGGACATTTGAAAGCAAGTAGGGACCACATCTTACTCTCCTACTTTATCTTCTCCCCTCTCCCTTCCCATGATGGCATTTGTCAAAATGAACTTCAACTAAATGCTACCCCCACTATTGATTCTACTACCTGACTTTAACCTTTGTTTTGTAACCTTATGTTTGGCTACTACACTGTCCAAAAAGAACATTAGACAACCACCTAAGCGTGAGTACAGTAGCCATAACCATATTATGTTGTGGGCCTTTATTTGTAATTATGCTGCTATGATGCTTAGACAAAACCAAACAGAAATTGTGGTCTATTAATTATAGTAAACTACTGTCTGTATTTTTACATTTGGCCCTGACAGCTGTGGCTTGAGGCCTTGAGTCACAGATTTGCCTGGATCTTTCTAAATAATAAGGGAGTTTTTCCTTGGTCCTGTTACTCTTGGGGGATCCTTGTACTGTCTGTAAAGCATTGTGAGACAATTATATTTGTACTGTAGACACATAAATGAATTGAGTGTAATTGAATTGAAATGAATTAAATTGACTGTTCTATTGGAATAAGGAAAGAAATACATCATTAAACAATTAAATGAATGAGTAAATGCCATCTGGGAAAATGGGTAGAGTACCTGCCTTGTGAAATGAGAACATGTCCTGATAATGGCCTTCTTGTCATACAAAAGTACAAGTTTTACATGCTTTGTCCCCAGTACTTTCACGTTTAAGCAGTTCAACACATGCACTATCAGAAATGTACCTTTGACCTCAGTGTCATACTTTTTTTTTTTTAGAAATAGTCACAAGCAGTAATACGAACTCAAATGACCATCACAAATTACCTCATAAATTACAAACAATTTTTCCTTTTTCCTTATTTGGTTCAATTACTGTAATTCATATAAGGTCAGATTCTGAAAGAAAATTACCAGCAGCACATTATAAAATATTATCTCCCTTCAGAACGCCATTCTCTTCTCTGATTGGCTGCTAGGTGGCCATTAATTCCAGATAACTGGCTACTTTGGAAGTAGTTCCAAAAAATAACTCATCTAATAAATGATTACCGTTCCATATGAATGCCTTTCAGAATGGCAACTATAACAACAATAAGCAGCCTTGTAGATCTACTTTCAACTGAAAGTAGTATCCAAACCGAACAGGTTAGCTTCTTTTAAATTTGAGTTGCATATTTCTTTTACGTTTTATAAGCTTCTTCAAATATACGAGAGATAGATAGATACGGGAGATAAGCGGGATAACGACCTCCGAGGTGTCCAGTTATTCATTTATAATTGGCTTGGCGGAATAACTCCGTCGTCGCGCTGCGCGCGTCGTCAGAGTTGTAGATTCCACCTCGCCAATTATAAATGAATAACTGGACACCTCGTCGGCCGTTATCCCTTACGAAAAGCACTCGGAGAGCGCAGACCTCCACCAGGGCATTGTGGTCACAGACACAATATAAATTCCAGAAGCTGTTCTGGATCACCAATCACAACAAAAATTCAATCAGTTGTTACTTGTCCCAATACATATGTTTTCCGAAAATTTCATCCAAATCACTGCTGTACTTATTGAGTTATTTTGTACACCGACAGCAACACAGACACACACAGGCAAAAACTTAACCTCCTTGGCGGAGGTAACAATGCACCAATTTGATGTAGATTTTAGAAGATGTTTCCTTCTTCCTCAACCCAATTTACACCCGACACACCACTCTCCATCTTGGCACCTTTGTCAAACTATCAGATGAGGCATTATCTATTGTGTTTATTAACCCACATTTCTTCAATGTGATAACATTTGGTAATGATTATTGATAAACAACAATAAAAATATGCACCATGTTCTTTTTTATCATTTTTTATTATGCTTGACATCTTTGATGTGTCAGAACTGTGTATTCTCATTGTTCTTCTTAGATCTCAATAATAGCAGGACTATATGATGTCTTGGAAGTAGCTTACTTTTGAAATATTTTCCTCCTTGCACTGACAGCATTGTGCAATTGAGTACAGAATGTATGAAGAGAAAGTAAAACACACACACACACACACACACACACACACACACACACGCACGCACGCACGCACACACACACACACACACACACACTGACACACACACTTCATATGGCTTTTTGCCATGTCACAATACAGGGTCATAATAGTAAAACTGCATTAAATAAAAAACACTGTTGTTTAGCAGTAAATCATTAACAAACTTTCCTTTGTTATTCTATAGCCATAAAATGATAACTAAATTATGGTGCTATCAAGGTTGAGTTGACCAGGTTCATTGAAAACCAGTGTCATGCTGTGTACATGACGTTGTCATAAACTTTATAAACCTGTCATGACTTCTGACATACCCTAACCCTAACCATTAGAAATACCGGGTGACACTTAATGACAGAAGTCATGAAGTTTAACGTCATGTCATAGTTAATGACAGTGTCATAGTCTTATGACGGTACCTTCAAATAAAGTGTAACCTATTTTTGCGGCCGTCTACATTAGCAAAACTTTTGTATCAAATTGAAAAAACATTTTATTTACACTGTATATAATAGTATTTTACAAATGTTTAATTAATGTAACTGTGTGTATACTGTCTGCTAATGCATGGATGATTGGAATAGATTGTGTGTGTGCGCATGGACGCGTAAAGTGTGTGTGTACTGTATGTTTGTGGGTGTACTGAAGCATTTGAAAACAATTGCAGATCCAATTACATTATTTCCAAGTTAAGGCCACACCAAGTTGGATCTCGGAACTGGTGCTTGAAAAAAAAAAAATAAATAAATAAATTAAAACTCCTACAAACAGAAAAAAACACAGTTGATAATGACTATAATTATACTGAAGACAACATGTTGCGTTCACGTGACGTCGAAAACCATCAAATCTCCCCTTTCACTTCTAGAAACATGCCTGTGGAGGGATCCTGCAAGGCCAGTGGTCACAAAGACTGTTTCAGCCTTTTATTTTCAATTATGCCTAATGGTTATGAATGCTATTAAGCTATTGAACCCTATGAAATGTGTAACAATAATGAATTGTCTTCTGTATTTTCACCGCTCTTACCTTCAGAGCATTTTTTAAATGTTATTTTTATTTCACTCACTCCATATTTTTCCTGAAAAAAATCCAAGAACCAACTAATTAAATTGGTGTGGCCTAAGTATTGGTTCAAAAATATGTAATACATTTTACTTACTAAGTGACACTTACAAGTAAAAAAAAAAAAATGCATGGGTTTTGAGGAAATGTGATAAGACTTATACCAACTAATGAGTGTAATTGCTTTCCAAAAAATCCAGCTTACAATATTGTATATGATTTCCAATGGCTTTATAGTAGTGCTGGCAAAGTTAATTGATTACCTCTAGTGATTAACCCAAAAGAATTAACTCAGATTTAAAAAAAATAACTCAGATTAATCCTGATGTACATGGTTCCACTTTCATGGCATGCAATGGATGGAAAATGGCTCGGCTATCAAGTAAAACTTGAAAAGCTATAAAGATTATGGCCTAGCTCCTGATTGTCAAACAACAGCAAAGGGTTGGGGGGTAGGGGATAGGTGTGAATTGCCCCATTTAAAGCCAGCTATTTTGCATCATGGCCTTTCTAGGGCAAAATAAGAATCCAACATACCCTAGCATCCAATTTTTTACTGGTGGAAATGAGTTGTGATTAAAAGTGATTAATCACAATTAATCATGGCAAAATTTTGTGATTAATCAGATACATTTTTTTAATTGTTTGACAGCACCACTACTTTAAAGTAAACGGAAATGCCATCATCACTTTGATATTACATGTGTAGCCAGTTATGTCGCCCATCTGCAATCAAATCTAATAGTAGCACACTTGCCCTGCCCCTCCGGAGGCTATAAGGAGATAAAATGCAGCTTTCACATGCAACTATTTTGCTGTTAATTGCATTCCACAGCTGATAACTAGCATAGTGCACACGTGTCGATTATACCATTTGTGATACCATGGGAGGGAACAAATTACAAAAATGTTGTGTACATGTGTACCTGTAAGGGTTGTCACATTGATACTTGAACTTGATACCAATATCTATGAAAATATACTCAATATTTAATACCGGTTTTATTGTCAAGGGGGGGGGGGTTCTGTTAGCCAGCACTGGGAGAGTCAGTCTGAGCCTAGCAACTTGGACTGGTCTCCCGGTGTCGACGCTGTAACCTTTCAAATGTTCTACCAGGACTAGTTTTGAACCGTCTCCATTATTTTATCAGGATAAGAAAATGTATACTACCTGACCATATTTTAGCTGCACAAATGTACTTTTTTGTCTTTTCTTTATGATTGGGACGTGATAAAAGATTAGACAAGGTGAGAACATCAAGGACACTGTATTACACAATACAAATAATAGCACAAAATAGAACACATACAACAACACAAACATTTTATATTAAACTAGAAAAGCGCCCAGAGAGTGCAGACCTCCGCTAAGGCAATGTGGCCACAGGGGAGCGTGTCTATGTTCCTACAGCTCTATGTTCCCACAATTCGTGTCTATGTTCCCACAGCCCTATATTCCTACAGCCCTATATTCTCACATTTCTAAGAGTTTTTTTCTTTCTTTCTTCAAAGTCAGGTACTATAGTCCCACATTTCTACCCCTGCCTGGTAGACCCTCTATGTAAGTTCAAGCAAGATTCGATCTTCGATCTGGTATTATTTGCCCTCAATGGTGCCTTCCAGGTAGTGGGGGTTTAGGGTAAGGGTTGCCTGCTGCCTAGATTCATATTCACAATGCAAACGATCTTCATCCACTCTCGTTTTCAGAACGTTTTGCATCCACATTCCACAACAATTTTATTTTAAGCATAGGGTTGTGGGAACATAGGGCTGTGGGAACATGGGGCCTAATTTCCAAAAATTCTGTGAAAAATAAAAATTCCTAACAAATGTGGGAACATAGGGCTGTGGGAACATAGGGCTGTGGAAACATAGAGCTGTGGAAACATAGAGCTGTGGGAACATAGAGTTGTGGGAACATAGAGCTGACTCCGGCCACAGATGGTGTTCTGGATCACCGATTGCCATCATAATCGAATCAGTTCTTACTCATCCCAATACACATTTCATCCAATTTCATCCAAATCCATGCAGTACTTTTCGAGTTATCTTGTACACAGACAGACACACAGACACACGCCGGCGAAAACATCCTTGACGGAGGTAATAAATTAGAAAATCGGACCTGTGAGAACATCATGGATAGTATATCGCATAATAGCCTACAAAAAAATAGGCGTAACACAAAATACATGCACATAAACATTTACCTAAGGCTACTTAAGACATAGACTCTTTCAGGGCTATGATATAATTGGCTTGATGATGGTCAAAATGACAATGGCTCTTTGTTCAAGGTTAAATGTTATGGTTAAACAGCCTTAATAAAAAAAAAAAAACGAAATGATACTGTTTGCATGCCGCACTGATATTCATGACAGATGTAGCTCTTATATAATTATATGATCTGATAAGAGAATAGAACTACACCTAGTTCTGATATGGGAAAATTATTTCTCAGGAATAGAAATGCTATTTTTAATATTCTGTAATAACGCCACAACAAGTACACCATAAAGCTGCCAATGTTAAATTGATAACACTGATAAGATTATATGGAATTTTGATAATGAATTTTGAAAATTCTTGCATGCTAAAAAGCATTTAGCATGTTTTACATATTTTTTTCTCCACCAACTACAAATTACTTTCTATAGCTACATTTAGTGCATGTGAGTTATGCTGACGTTATGTAAACATACAAGTCCATTGCTGTGTTGCTACACCATGACTGCAGAGTTTTGTTATCTGAAATTAGAGGTAATTCAGCTATTGGGGGCATTCACCTCCAATCATTTAGCTCCTGTGCGTTCATGGCATGAGGTGATAATGCCCTTGTAAAACCATGCAATCGCTTACTCACAGAATTCCAAGACTAAATTTAGCACAGAAAGATTTATCGTTGCAGAGCTGAGCATTTTTTTCTATAAATAAAGAAATTAAACACAGAAAATAGAATCAAATCTTTATTTAAATTTGCTCGAGAGAGGTATGAATTGGGATGACACATCTCGTGATTTCAGAAATGAAGGTGACAATTATTCATCTAATTTTTGCTTCTGCACATTTTCATTAAATAAATGATATACTCTAGTTGTATAATTCATAATAACATGCTGTATAATTTATTTCTCTTATTCAATGGGACAGTTTTACTACTTGACTATGATGAGACGGGATGGTGTCCAAGCACAAGTTTAAAGTAAGAAATAACATCAAGTTTGGTCAGAGATGTGATCAGAGATCTCTTCTTATCTACACATTGTTGTAAAATACCTCCCCCAGTTATATAATTTTAAAGTTTTTCACCATGTCCATATTCATAAGGGTTTTAAAATGTTTGGCAATTAGTCAATATTAGGCAAACTCATCAAATGTCAAAATATGTAATTATTTGGTCAGTATTAGCACTTGTAGCTTTGGGTTTTGTGCTTATGAATTGACCATCTCTTTGAAGTACTGGGGGGCAATAACTGTTCCTGATGTATTACTGCCTTATAAGCCCTATAATACTTGTCAAAGCACACTTTAGTGATATAGTCACACAACAACTCTACTTGATGACAAAGAATGATTAGGAGTTTATATTGGAGAAATCTTAGATAATGGTCTACTACAGGAAGAATAATCCAATAATCTCATGCAGAATATCCTGAACGTGTGATAAAATAAAATGCTAACCAATGTGGTATCACAATGTATTTTTGAAGAACAAAGAGTTTTAGGGAAGTACAGTAAACAAAAAACTGAATCGAGAGATCCAATTATGAAATATGCAGCATGTGCAGTTGTTTCCATACACTTTACAGTGACTTGATAAATTATTTAAAAGACCCATATGGTATTTATATGACAGTTTAATACTTCTGGATGGTTTTGGATTGTCTTAAGTGCAGCCTTTGCATTCTCATGCTCAGTGGCAACACAAAATATTATAGGAGAGCTGGTCTGGCGCAAGTGTGCAGCATTTCTTCAGTGGAACCTAAACATAAACAACACGGCCTGGTTTAAGTGGGAGTGGAGATTCGTACAATTTGTGTTGAATGCTGAGCTATAGTCAATGAAGAGCATCCCTACATAGCTGCCCAGGTGTAGGCTACTAGGGGACTGAGTGCAGTGTGTATTGCCATCGCGATGGCATCTTCTGTTGACCTGTTTGTCCGGTAAGCAAACTGATGTGGATTGAAGGTATGAGGAAGGCTACTTTTGATGTGTTGGAGGACAAGTCACCGGTGTGAGTGTATGGCAAGCCGAATGAGCATTTATTCAGATATCTTGATATCAGGCATAATTTTCATATACATGCAAGCCATTCCTGTCCACTAGTTAACTAGTGAACCGTTATCATTCGGCTTGCCATATGAGTGCAATCAGCCTGTCGTTATTTTGGTCCTCAATGCTGGGCTTCTGTCTCCTTCAATGAGCATACTGAAGTAAATCCCTATAGCTTGCACAAATTACATGGCAATAAAGCATTGAATCTTGAATCCACTGTATGTTATGAACGTAAAAGAAAACGACAAACAAAATTCAAGAGACACATTTAGTACTAAACTCATTTAGTTTGACTGAACAACTAATCTGTTACATATAACAAAAGGCATGTTATTAAAGAATGGACTATTTGGCATGGACAAGGAGTTTTGGACTTTTCATATCTACATGTAACTTCCTGTACAAGTGAGATACACCAGACAAGATAAAGCTGGGATTTAAACATTGCCATCTATCATGCTTTTCAGGTAATTTAATATAAATTTCCATATTTCAATTTTTTCAAGATAATGTAAGTTATTATATTTCTCCAGTATGACAAATATAGTGATATCCTTATAGGTAACACTTTTTAACATCCATTAATAATAGTAATAGGTAACGCATGTGTTAACCATGGATAATATTCAACTATCTGTTATCCTTTCTTAAATAATAATATAATTGTACTCTAGAAAAAAATATTTTTAAGTGTTAAAATTACAATTATTTACATATGTCATTGATTTAATGTAACCTACTTTACATTTACTAAACATGCATGCATGCATGCACACACACACACACACACACACTCACACACGTGTGCAAGTATACACACAGACACGTCCGTGTTTACGTCAAGACACACTCTGACCACCGGGGTATTGTGTCATACTGTGTGACGTTTATTGTCAAGCGTATACAGTATCTGCATGTTAGAACAATCATGCCTGTATCGTGTCGATTTTAAAAGAAAGAAAGAAAGAAAGAAAGAAAGAAAAAAAAAACGCTGAAAAAGACTATAATTTTATGTTACAGCTGAAACATTTGGAAAAGTTTTATAGGACAGTCCATATATTTTACTCTCAGCTCATGGACTGTACTCAGGTCAAACATTAACAGCAGATAATGCGGGTGCCACATTGCTCTTTGCGGTGGCGTTTTTTCCACTGCATGCCAACAGAGTTGCCCTCACATGAGGCATTAGCAGAGATCTTTGGGATAGACTCTCGCTCTTTACCCTTTGGAACCAGCTCGAGTGCCATCCACCCACACTCATGAAGCTTTTACGAGGCTCTCAGCTGGGAATGCAATCGTGCCATCACCCAGGCATCAGAGTTGATGTTTGTTGATGTTTATATATTTGATGTTGATGCTCATATATTTGCAAAGTGGAGGCCTCTTTTCCAGTAGTTGTTTTTTTTTTTTTTTTGGTGTTGGTCTAACGTGTGTTATTAAGCAGACACTCTCAAACCCAGAATAGAAAACTAGACAAAACTTTCCTCTTTACTGCTACCATGTGAGAGATACATGGTGAATCATCACTTCTCATAGGTCTTATTGGGAATAACTGCTGTTGGCATGGTGGCCACAGACCATCCCTACAGTTGTATGCACAATACCTCAGTTATACCACAGACCTCTCATGCATCATGCCGTACAACTCACATCCCACACAACCCACACACACCACATAAGGCCTAGCTAGCCTTTGCCTTCCTACTCCGGCCATTGGTATTGTTCGCTCAGACTGCATCGCAACCTGGCTAATCAGCAAACTTAGAGAATGCAGCACGAGAATACAATCAGTTCAATCAATTCAGTGTTTTTGAATTCAAACATCTCCAGCAAGCAATTGTTTCTCAATAGCCAGAATCCCAGACCCTTATACGAAGAGAAGCATAGACTGAGGGGCTAGTTATGACCAGGCTGCTCCAGGCCCACAACCTCACTCACGTCAGATGCAGCGCCCCCTTGGGCTCAAGCATCTGATATCGCGTCCATTGAAAGGGATTTCAGGACTGATATTGAACGGACGGACCAACCAGGAGACGGTACGAACCACCGGGCGGGATTTTTGACCTAGCTCATCTCTTACAAACTTACAAAACACAACAAGAGACTTCTATATAATGCGAGTTCAATCGAGTATTGTGGCAATTATGCCGCAGATACTAGCACTTATGTTTGTTTGGAACAGGTGAAAAACTAGAAATTGCGTGGATTACGGGATGTAGGTTTCGATGTAAGTGGTTGCAGTAAGATGACGGACAAGTGGTTTGTCCAATTATATGCAAGAATTTTTGATGACGTCCAGTCTTCTGAAGCAAATCTCTTTCGAACGGATTTCAGATGGAGTAGCCTTGCTACGAATCATCTGACGTGAGTGAGGTTAGCAGGCCCATGCCAAGACCCAATCTCCTTCCTAGAGACCCAGTGACCGAGCCCTGTCTGTCACAATGGCGCTTGTCAAAATGGACCCAAAGTGACCCCATGATCGATCTCACCTCCTGATTCTAAGACTGTGTCTGACTGCTACTAGGCTACTATACGCTGTCGACTTATGAGACGACCACTTATGGTGTGACTCTCATGAAACATTGTCAAACAGTATTTTGGAATTATTATAATGATCAACAAAAACCATGGATGAATTTTAGTAGGGATGCACTGATACCTGGATCAGATATCTGTCCCGATATGGACAAAATAGCTGGATTGGGTATCGGAAGAAATCATCCAATCCATGGGCCGATCCGTTCCTTTCGACCTCAGACCATTGTTTAACATGACTCATGGCCATTGATCTGACCCAGATTCTTCTTAGAATCACCACCACAAAAGAGTATTCCTTTGCCCCTGTTGCTTTTGGGTGCTCTTTGTTATTGTCTGTAAAGTGTCACAAGACAACCACTCTGGCACTGTATAAAAACAATTACATAAAAATATAATGATTTGTTTCTGTTGTTATAGTGTCATCAAATTTCTTTATGCAATGGGGTTTATTTTCATTACCAGGGCAACACAATAGATGATTGACAGTATTCCCAAGTTACTCAGAAATGGTGCTGCTTATCAAAATACAACATCTGATGCAAGAGGGGTCAGTGAGTTTGTGTCTTGTATTGTCATTGCCTCTAACCTTTAATACTAAACCGCGGCTCTGCCCAGCTTGGATCCATAAAACCATAAACACACCACAGCTGGAGCTTGTCCTAACTAGTTTGCTCTCGCTCAACACAAGAGTTGGATTCAAGGTTGCAATCATCTCGTCCCCTTGGTGATAGAAATTAACCTTTGTGTTCACATGATTCGTGTGTGTTGTGTGTGGCCTTTGCAGCGTCCTATAAAAGATTACGCATTGCCCATGCCCGCAGGTTGCTTTATAATCTAATTTTCTTAATTAAGAATGATATTGATAGCATGCACATCAAAGTAGAGCTGCATATCTCTTTAATGTGTTTTACTTTTACATGCATCTTCAAAGTGTAGAGCCTGACGTCAGTGTTTCATACCACAGAATCTATGTGTGCCCTTCAAAAATGGAATAATCATGTGTAATGACATATTATTACATGAAATACAATATATCCAAGAAGTCGTATATAATGTTTGAGCAGACCATTTATTTATATGCTGTGATCTGCTCAGGCGGAATGCAACCAGATATGCTTCGGGTTACAGAAGTATGGCTGGGCTGGCACCCTACTCAGACATTATGCGTGTAGAGTCATCCATCAATATTTCCAGGGTGGAGCCTTTGTTAATGATGAAATACACAAGATATTTAGAAAATCAGTTGCCATTGGATGCTTACAAGATTGAAAAACCAAACAGTTGTAGAGGGTTTCCTTCTAAAACATGATTTAAGCAACCACTGAGAACAGTCAGAATAGGATAGTATTTACAGTATTAGTATGGCAATGTATTGAAATGTGTGATCAGAAAATGATCTCAGTATAAGACTAGGCCTACATTGGATGCGTTAGGTTAATTATTAAGTTGAATTCCGTCAAAAATACGTTAAGGAGAGAGATGGGGAAGCGCTGCCTTGGGTGTCAAAAAACAGTTGTGTAGTGCAGGTGCTCTTCAAGGGGATGAGGGCATCTTTTAAACTTCGAAATAAAGAAAGGTCCCGAGGCAACACTGCTATTTAGTCCATTTTATTTGTGCCACACGCATTGTGGGACCTTGCTTTATTCCGTCAAAAATACATTGAAATGAAGTGTGTAGAATGTTGGTTGTGCAGCCGCGTCTGGTGTAGCCACTTCCATTGTTTATAATGGAAGCTAATTGTTATGGCAGATAAGTCTTTAATTTGACTTGACGCATCCAATGTAGCCTCCCTATAAAAAAGCAAAGGCGGATGCTATTCATATTGTATGAATATGCCATTGGTTACAGTAAAATAGTTATATGAAATCATGTCCCTGTGGTGAAGTTTCGGTATTATCCAGCAGAGGTTGCTGTAGGGCTTTTGGTCATCCTCCACCCCACCCCCCTACTCCCACCCAACCCCACCCCTCACTCACTCACTCTAAACAGCCCCCTACTCAGGCTGCACATGTTTGGTTCTGTCGTGGGGTTAGCATTAGCCTGTAGCTGTGTAATGCTCCTATGTCACGGAACTGCACAAGTTCAAAGATAAAGGTTTTAGGTGTCCATCCGGCTCCATCCGCCATGCTGGCATGCCTATTTGAGGCTGATGAAATGAATTGGTTTTCTGCTGAACGCTGTTCGGTTGTCACTGGAGGTAAGAAGTTCAAAGGCCCTCATTTGGTTTGAGTTGCCGTGCTTTGACACAGTAGTGTAGTGAGAGGCTGTGGTAAATTTCAGCAGAATGGATTGTGGTTACGTGGGGTAGTGTGTACAGTTTCTCAGCTTTGGGTTAAAAGGCCAGCACATCTGGAGTGGGTATCAATATAGTACACACACACACACACACACACACACACACACACACACACACACACACACTCATAGAGTAATAGAACAAGAAGTGTGTGGACACATCCACACACACACACACACACACACACACACACACACACACAGAGAGAGAGAGAGAGAAATAGAGAGATAAAGTGAGAAGTGTGTGAAATCTTCATGTTTCCAAAAAGGTGAAATGACATACATACAGGCTACAGTAATCCAACTCTTGCATCTTCTCTAAATGTGAAGCAGCAGTACCACAGCTTAAGAAGTCTTATATGCATCATCAATTACCGACTTCAGACCTGCTCTGGTTCTTTCTCCCTAAACCCATTATAGGCAGTCAGTGGCTGTGGTATGGAGCAGCTTGACGAGGCCTCTGGAGCTCAGAGCTGAAACCCGAAGCACAGTAGCCTGCTCTGGGGAGAGACCGACAGCACTACAGCCATGTGAGGATGCCGGGGCAAGGCTGAGGAAAGCAGTTCTGACAGTAATCGTTTCACACACAGCAGTAATCACTGCACAAGCACATTCAGACACAGACATAAACAGATATGCAGGCAGACACAGACACAGATTATACACAAACACACACACACACACACACACACACTACATGCACACAATCACACAATCACACACACACACACACTCTAATGCACACACACCTCCATGACTGCCAATTTCAAGGCAGTGGAAAAAGAAAAACCTGCGTAAATGGGAAAAGTGAAAAAAAAAGATGTTTTTCCGTGTCAGGCGCCCATTTTGATTTGACCTCAGTGGCAAGCAAGTGGTAGCAATTTCAAGTCAAGGTTGGCCATCAGCACCAATTTATCTGTTCCTTCTCACCCCTACTGACTGCACTGCCCCCCACCCTCCATTCACACAGACACAGACAGAGACAGACAGAAAGACATACACACACACACACACACACACACACACACACACACACACACACACACACACACACACACACACACACACAGGGTCAGAGGCAGCCAAATAACTGACCTCCACAGTGATTGATCTGAGACACCTCTACTTCCGAAAGCACATACACACACACACACACACACACACACACACACACACACACACACTCTCTCTCTCTCTCTCTCTCTCTCTCTCTCTCTCTCTCTCTCTCACACACACACACACACACACACACACACTCACTCACCCACTCCACTCACACAAACAAACACGTTTACCCTGAATGCCTGAGACACAGGAATATGAAGTCATGACCCTCCAGCAATCTTCATTTTCACCCACTAATCTCATGAACCGGAGGAATGGAATCATATTTCTCCCAGATGATATTACCATTTTCCTAGATTCTCTGCCTTAGGTGGAGCACACATAAACAGACAGAAATCTTATATCTTCATCCACAAAGAAGCCACATTATGCAGCATGGTGGGGGGCAGTTTCCATCCTATATTTAGTTGTGTTTGATCAAAGATCGTCAATTAATATGAATCAGTATAATGTATTTCTATACATTCCTATACATTCACTTCAGATGATTTATTACAATCCTGAGCAGAAACTGTAATTACAATGTGGCAACAAGACAACAACACCATGACAGCAACTAATTAGAAAACAAGTATACATACTGTGAATGTTTTAAAAAAGAGGAATATATAATATTTAAGCCAACATTGGGCTATAGTATAATGAGGAATATTCCTAGTACCATCATCAACATCAATTCCAAACCAAAGATATTTTGTCCATGCTAGCAAACATGGACAATTAAACTAGATTAAAATCAAAACAAAACAAACAAAAAAAAATATTGTGTTTTTCAATTGTTAGAGTTAAACAATAGTAGAGGCCTACTTAAAGAAGCTACTGGAATCCACTGAACCTTTGCCCAATGTTTACACCATGATAACTTTGTAATAAAGTCTAATGTAATCATAGGCCTTATCTCCTCCCACTTCGGCTCCTGCTGTTTTTGTAAGCCCTGTTGGCATCATGTCAACACGTAGCTATGAGCTCATTACATCAAATCCACAAACTGTTACCATAATTATTTAATGTTATCCTGTCATTTTCAGAGGGATGAGACACTTATATTTTTTAAATGAAAATTATGTCCGTTTCCTTTTAAGATGACAATATCAGATTTCACAATTCTGGAATAGTGCATATGGTAAGGATTGCAATATCTATAATCAGAAGTTCGCTGACTGAAATCTCAACCAGGTTGGCAAACAAACAGTCAATTTACAATATCCTGATTGAAAGATTAAAATAAGTGTAATGGAAAAAGAAAAAAAACAACCCTGTGTTTTTAAAGCAGAAACTGTAGAAAGGGGACACAGTGAATGTCAGCATGCCAGAGGGCTGTCAGATATGGTCTCCTTGTCTCCCACAAACAAGGACATTTGAAAGGCACTCCAAAGGTTGTTCTGTCACTGCAGTTCAAATTGACTAAGACATCAAGTTAATATAAGCTTTCCCAGAACTGCTACTTTGTGCAGTTGCAGAACACAGAGAGCCTTTCTAATTCTTTTTCATAAGTTTCGGTTTGCCAGATCAATGTCAGCCAACATACTAAGGACTCATAAAAGTCTTGACTTCTCATTTTGATCAGACTAAAAATGCTCCACTAACTTTTGGCCAAATAATAAAAACTTAAATAAAAGTCTAACACTCATGTGGCGGAGCTCAGATTTTTTTTTCTTTTTTTTGTGTGTGTGATTAAACTGATTTTAAAAAGATATGAATCAAACTCTTAGTTGACTTTGTCAGTACTTTTCTTTTTTATTGCACTTCTGTCACTTTGTTGTCTTGATGAGTTGCTGGAACATTCTCCCGCCAAATGTTTAATAATTCAGCATGACCTGAAACAGAAAAAGAAACTATAAGAAGCATTTCATGGTATGTGATAACAGTAACTCAAACAAGACAAACTCAAGCCTTAGTTAAGCCTCATGCTTCAGCTTGTGATCTGGCGGACAGAGCCTGCATTGAGAGTCAAAAAGATTTTTTAATTCTTCTCTTTAAACCCACTGATCCTACTCAGCTGCTGAGAGATTTCGGGAATCTGTGTGTGTGTGTGTGTGTGTTTTTTTTTTTAAAGATATTTTTAGGGCTTTTTGCCTTTTGTCTGATTGGATAGTAGAGAGAGTGACAGGCAGGGGCGCTGCTAGAAATTTTGGGCCCTATGACAAAAATTAATTTTGGGCCCCTCAAATATTGATTTTAATATTATTTTTTTCTCTGGGTCCCCCTGTCAGTGCCAGGCCCTTAGAATCATCCTAACTTCCCCCAACCCCCCTAGCGGCGCCCCTGGTGACAGGAAATGAGTGGGAGAGAGAGATGGGTAAGAACTCAAATTCAGGTCCCCTGGATTTATGGTATGATGCACCAGCCCGCTGAGCCACGGCGCCCCCAGTGATTGTGATGTGTTGGCCTGTGTTTGCCGTTCTTCTCACTTACATCATTGAGCCAGTCGGTGAAGGCGGACGTGCGGGTGAATACAGTAGGCTTCTTCACCTCGTTACAGGTGCGAGACGACACAAAGCTGGTCACACCCTGGATGTACCACTTTCCATCCTTCCCCTTGCAGTTCAGAGGACCACCAGAATCTCCCTGAAAGGAGAGAGAGAGAGAGAGAGAGAGAGAGAGAGAGAGAGAGAGAGAGAGAGAGAGAGAGAGAGAGAGAGAGAGAGAGAATATATTTCTTTATTCTGTTGGTGACACATTACATGATATGACTGGTAGGGTTATGCACAATTCAGATTCTGTAAAGACATACTATAATATACATATCAAAACAATTTTATAAGCTGACATTTTTCCTGAATGCCTTAAACCATGCCAATTCAATTCATACTGAAGACATGCCAGAGAAAAATGTACACAGGCACACCGTAACAGTCACTATAATGTAACATAACATGCAGGAAGAGACTAAAAATGAATCGTGACCATATATCCCTCTGATCTGCCCACTGGGTAGTTGGCGTGTTTATGGCGACTCACATTGCAGCCAGACTTGACGTCTCCCCCGGCGCACACCATGGTGGGTTTCACGTTCATACCCCAATAGTCGCTACGACTACAAACACTGTGTTCCACCACTGGCAGCAGAGCCTGCTGGAGCTTATCAGGCATGGGCCCATGAGCTGGAACACACACACACACACACACACACACACACACACACACACACACACACACAAATATCATAAACATACTGCCTTCTTACAGTTTTACACATTTGCATTTGTATGCATTTGTTTTATATTGCTTTTATGTAAAGCAGCTGACAATGCAGGGGGAAGGCATATATTTTAATCACTTTATGTGTGCCCTCAGAAGGAAATTTATGAATTTAAATGTAGTGTTGGAAACAGGCTCTGAGCTAAAGTAACAAAACAATTAAACATTGTAACCTATTTAAGAGATATGTTTACCCTCAGCAGCATAATAATAAATTAGGTACAGAACAATTATAGCCACAAAACGACTATTTTGACTCTGTTTCTTTGGGACCCAGTGGTGAAAGATTTAAGACAGTGTGGAGGAAGAAAGAAAAGAGGGAACCAAACACTCCCTCTGTGGAATATCCACTCTATCCTCTCTCTCCTCTACTAATAGTTTTTAGAGTTGAGTTGAACATATTTATGTAGCCTAAACTAAATAGAACTACACTAAGACTGCCTAGACTAAATAGAAACACATGGACAACAACAACAACAACAACAATTTTATGGAATGCTTTACTGTAGAGGTTGCCCCAGCCAGAGATGTAGCACTGCTCGTCATGGGCAGGGATCACCCCAGCCTCGGGCAGACAGGCTGTCTGTACGTTCTCATTCATGATGGGGCTTTTGTCCAGCTTCAGCAGGGCCATGTCATTACTGGAGAAACAAACACATACAGTATCAGCTCAAGAGAGAGTCAGTTAGGTAGCTCTTGCTAGAGCTCAACACATTCAAATGATAAAGATACAATATTACTGTAGCTAATGTAGGCCTACAAGCAGATATAAACAGAGTCCATTGATTTTGCATGTTCAGTTCAAGCTTATAGATGTGAAATACAACATTGTTCAAAATGGATGTTTCATGGCATAAATCAGGTTTAAATCAAGGTAACGGCGGCTATGAACAGTGCACCGACCCGCAGGCCACACAGTCGATGTTCCAGTTGGGGTGGACGACGATGCGCAGCACGTCTCTGATCTGTTCTGTGCCCTCCTGCACGCTCAGGTCATGCTCACCCAGCACCACACGGTACACATCTCCGGGGCTAAACGAAAAAAAAAGCGCAACACGGCTGTTATCGCTCGGTTACAAGTTATCAGTTTGCGAGGTGTTAAGAGATATAGGATTTCTTTTTTCCACCAAAAAAAGGGCGAATCAGTCATCTTGTCCCACTGCCGGCAGCAGTAAAGCTAGCCAAGTTGCCTTGCACTAAATGACATCATGCATTCTATTTAATTGCACCACAAACGTCAGTGAACCATGAGGTATGAACTGGCAGCAGCGCCATAGAGGTTTCTGCCGCCAGGCCACAGAAAGGAAAACAGAGGAGAGTGGACTGGACTCACAAGATGCAGTGGCCAGCAGTCAGGATCCAGCGAGGGGCGATGAGAGTGCCCCCACACGTGTGGTGATAGCGGCTACCATGTTTGAACTGCAGGGAAATCTAAAAGAAAACCCGACAAAGACAGAAAGAATGCCTATGAACAGGGGTCAAAGGGGGGGGGGGGCGTGGGGGGACGCAGTACCGGCACCTCAGATAAATGAACAGTATCATCCTATTCTTCTATACATTTTTCTTTGTTTGTGCCGACATAAAATATGAGAGATCCCCCTCCTCCCAAATCCCACTGCCTATGAACATATGGTCACATTTTATTTTGCTGTCACTGTGTCCTTGTTACACTGTATAGTATACTAAACTGTATACTTCAACTGTTAAGTATACAATAGTAAGCTTACATTGGGGGATAGCTGATTATCTGTGAATAATAACAAGTCATTGATACTTTGTACTTATACTGTACATCAGAATTCAGGTTATAGGGTAAAGATCAGGGTTATGTTGATTGAACCCTAACATGAACCTTATCCCTAAACACTAGGCTATAGTATTCTGTGTTAACCCTTGTTTGGTTCCCAATATGGGTGTAAGTCCAGCTCACCTGCCAAGGCCAGCTGTGGGCACGAGCGTCCTCTCCGTTCACCACCCTGCTGGTGTTGGGCTCGTAGGTGGGGGTGCCGCATCCATAGGCTGGGACAGAGAGAGCAGAGAGGGGCACAAAACAGCCCCAGGGTTAGTGTCAGTATTAGTTATGGGTCACCGAAGCCAGATTCACACGATTCTTGAAAACGAAAAGATAAAATCCAAACAAGAGGCCGATTATCTTATCTAATCATTTTTTTCCCGGCTCGAAGCCATCAAAGACAAAGGTCCCGCTTAATCTTGATCTGGCACGCAGCAATGGCTTGAGATGGCTGTGCTAGATTCACACCTGGCACTATGCCCATGTGTGTGTTGGTGTGTGTGTGTGTGTGATCGTTGCTCTCACCCACCCTCGCAAGTGCCACTCACCGTATGCCGCCAGGAGCAGCACGCAGGCCAGTCTCATCAACATAATGCAGGAAGGTGTGTGTGTGTGTGTGTGTGAGCAAAGATCACCCTCTGGAGGTCTTATACCTCGCTGGCCTTCCACTGGCTCCTGTCCTCATTATCAGCCTCTACCTCCTTATCGGCTTCTGTTGCCAATATTAGCTGGGAAGAACCCCCTGTGCTGCACATGCTAACATTACACCGTGTTCAGACACCAGGTTTGTAAGGTAAAGAAATGAGCGTGTTAGCAAAAGAGGGATTTTTGCAAGCAGTGGTGTTAGAAGTGCAACACATGCATTGTATTGTATGTGTTTCCACCTGCCTTCTTGATTTTTACATTATCGTACAGACTGCATGTTCAGGTCACTATGTAAGATATGAGAGAGGTAGGACATGTTGTTCCAGCAAGGGGTACAGAGGGGGGAGAGTGAGAAAGAAAGAGAAAGGGGAGACAGAGAGAGAAAGAGAGAGGGAGAGAGAAAGAAATAGAGAGGACATGGATTAGAGGAAACAGACAACCAGAGAAGGGGAGAGTGGGAAATATGGATGAACAAACTTGGGATTTAGGAACAAACTCACATAAAGAGAGAGATATGGAGCGAGAGAGGAAAAGAGAGAGAAAGAAAGAGAGAGAGAGAGAGAGAAACCCAGTCTCATCATCTGCATTAGTGAACAGGAAGCTTTGAGAAATGGACTCCGTTCCCCTCAGTGACCACAGAACTGGATCTACTCGGGCCTGTACTCAAGACCAACAGTCCTGTAACAGCTTTTTTTTTCTCCCCAGCACTTATAAATAATGTGCACTGCAGCTTAGGCTCCCAACGCTGGGGCTCCCTGCCTGCCCTGCATGCTCCCTGTGAACCTGGAGCCGATTTTCTATGCTGCTGCATCCGACTGTATCTCTCTCCCTTCCTAAGGGGAATTAGTGGGATCCTCCCGAGGAACCAGCACTTGGCCATAAATCGCCCCTCTCTTAAAGAAGCACAGCGAATCGATGTATGAGGCCCAACAGCTACATGGATCTGTTTGTTTTTGCGCCGTGTTAGACAAATTCTCCACGCCAGATATTGTCTGTGTTGATTTATGGAGCAGACATGTGCAACGCGTTTGCAATAACAACACTGTGGCATTAGAGACAGCTAATGTCGATTTACCCAGGGACAGACTGTCCCCGATACTCGGTGCTCCGATGCGAACCTGGCAGATAAAGTTGATTCCCAGGTTGAGAAAAGACCTGGAAGGACAGAGAATTTTTGCAGTTTCCCACTGATAGTAAGTGTCCACAATTACTTAGACAGGTGTGGACTTTCCATGCATTTGTATACACAGCGATGTTTCTGTTATGACTCAAACTGTGTGCTTGGGTGTGTGTGTGTGTGTGTGTGTGTGTGTGTGTTCATGAGTATGTGCATGTGTGTATGCAGCAATGCCTGCAGATGTGCACACATGTGCAAGTGTCTGTGTCTCAGTTTCCCACTGTGTGTTGTGTGTGTACTTGTGTGTGTGTGTGTGTGTGTGTGTATGTATGGGTGATCGTGTGTGTGTGTGTGTGGGAGGGTTGGGGGGTTTATGATTTAACCATTCAGTGAGTGATGTGGTCATTTGCCCTGAATTACAGTCCAGTCCATGAGATTATCAGATACATCAAGTCCAAATGATACAGTGTGTTCGATCCAAACAGCCATTCTTCTAAACAAATTATGAGCCCCTGTTCAATATGTTTGTCTCCTCTCCCCCTGTATGCTGAAAACTGTCCGCTTCCTGCACGGCTCTCCACCGCTACACTGAATAAGCCGTCCTAGGTGTTTACACCACGTGAGGCCCAAATCATTTATAACATTCTGACATTTTCTATATTCCACGGAGGTGACCTCGAGAAATACTATATAAATCAGTCTATCCAAGGATTGCTGCAGCGAGTAACAGAAGCTTGTCGGTTCGCGGTCCACTTAGAAGCGCACAGACAGTGATAAATGACCATCTCTCTGCTCACACCGCGCGCACAAAGGCCAAGTGTATCTGAGAAGGGGTTCCCAGATACGACAAGCATCTGCAGTGCGGAAACCAGAGGCTTGGGGATGTAGTCTTTGATGGAACACTTTAATGGATAAATCATATTTGAACTGGCTGTCAGATATAGTGTTTAAAGCCGCCATTTCCCGTAATTGACCGAGGGCCAATTCAGTCGTTACAAGCCAGTCAAATCACGGAGCAGAGTGCGAGAGAATGGTAAGAATCGTCTAGCTAATTTGTGAGGTTAATAACAATAAAGACTCGTGCAAGAAAGGCATTATCATCTCAAAATTTGAGGAAAATATACACTTGAATCATTTTTGGCATGACTGACAAATGTAATGTAGACCTAATAAAAAGTACTCACTTCCTTCCTCCAAACCTGTGGGCAGTGTGATTGCTATAAAATGCCCTTTGTAAATGGAGTCGGTGTTCCAACCATTCATTATACTTTTGGAACAATTTGTAGCAATTTGCCAAGATGTCTAAATGGTAAAACTCAGACATGGAATATGCATATAAAAGAATACATTTCAGACAGTATAACCATTATACTAACCAAGACAAATGTTATAGAGCTAAAAATCACATCACAGTAAGTGAATCTGTTAATAACACATCGTTTCACAAGGAAATTAATATTTCATGTCAGACTATGTTAATTGTATTGTGAAAGTTATATCAATAACAATATGTTCAAAGTGAACCAAGACACATTTCAAATTAGGCCTGCTGTTTATTTCAGACGTTGAAGAAAATTATGAACCCATTTACTTTAGGGAAACATGAAGCCATTGACTTTGGGGTAATACATTTTCCAGAGATGTTTCTTGCATCCTTCTTTTATGTATTTTTGATTATGATTGTTTTTATTCCCACACATCTTATGTTGAGCTATGGTCTCTGATGTGGCCATTCAAACAGAGCAAGCAATTCATTTGCATTCTTTTATTCCAACCACTGGTTCAGTGGTTTCAGCATATTTGGGGCAGGTTCATAGGGAAATCAGCACTTTCTGAGTTTTAAGAGTTCATTCGCCATGTGGGAACTTATCATATAGATGCTTGTACTGCATGATAAAATAGCTTAATGGTGAGGAATGTGATCATATAGTACGCTGCATATACATATGCATATACAGTAATTTCCCGCATACAAGCTGCATTGTGTATAAGCCGCAGGACAGTGTTTCATGCAAGTTAAAAAAACAAACAAACAAACAAAAAAAACATATTAACACCATATTAACGCCCCCCCCTGTTTTAACCTCATTAATTGAAGAAATTTAGCAAAATCAATGTATAAGCCACGGCTAATAGTCGGGAAATTAGGGTACATGTAATTTGCCACAATCTCTTAGTTTATATAAATGTTGTATGTATACAGTATATGATGCTTACTGTACTGTGCGTTCATGGTCAATCTATGCTAATGTACTGTAGTTCACTAGCCCTGTGAACACATATAGCCTATGGAGTTCAGATGCAAAACCCTCATTTCTACAGAATATATTTGAATTATTATCAGTCAACCTCCAAATACATTGCTCTGGCTTCATTTGTTTTACTTGATAGATATTACTTGTACATCATTATTAAAGCAACTTAATTTTTGCATATTTGAACATCAAATTTATTTTGAGAACATAATTCTCCATGTGTTAAAACAAAAAAATATGGAGCGCTTCACGAATTTGTGTGTTATCCTTGCACATATAAATAATTTATGATTTTTGAATTAGACATATATTCACCCTCCACTTCTTCCATGACCTGTCTGGGTACTTGGTATTTTTCTTTGTACAGTAGCTCTTTGCACTGTGAAATCCGTTACACCCAGCCATGATTTCATGCTTGCTGGCACTGGAAACAATGCATACAGTACAGTAGGTGAGGGTGAGGCTTTGACAACACTCGACAGTCTATGCTACATTTCATTTAAGCAACGGTGAATTACACCCCTTTCTTTCTGCCAACAGGCTTGGATCACGCTTTTGACATGGGAAGTTAAGCCCCTCTACACACACACACACACACACACACACACACACACACCCTCCCATCTAACACTCTAAAGTCTACCTCACCCCAGTCTCCTCTCTCACAAGTCAGACAGAGAGTCTGCAAAGTGTACAAAGAGCTTGCCTGTCGGTCCAATCCAGTTAGCATAGAGAGCAACCTGTCGCAGTTCCAAGCTCCTCATCACCCCTCACTCCCACTCCAAAGGGCGAGCTCTTACTGGGAAGCCATGGAATGAATTCTTCCTAATTACTGTCCCAGATGTTGGCTTGTGTTTATCAAGGAGGAGGATCTGATAGGGTGTGCAGTCCGAAACCCCCACGCCAAACACACACACACACACACACACACACACACACACACACACACACACACACACTCTGCGGCCTATGCAAATGGGACGTGTAAAAGTGGGTTAGGAATGGGATCAGAGATCTGTGAGATTGGTTGTGTTACATTTGGATTCGGGATAAGGTACTGCAGACAGGCTTTACGGTTCACGATCCTCAAGTTGAGGACAATGGAATTTCGCTGCTTTGCCAGGGGAATCTTCCTGTATCCACCCATTGAAACTTTTCCGTTTGTTTGTCCATCCAAGTCTTCATCCATCATCCCATCAATGAAAGCTAGAACTTCTTGTTGACAGAAACAGTCAAATCCATTTGGAGGAATTGAATTTCAAAAACTGTAGCGAAGATAAATGAACGCAGGAGCATGGGCCGAATGAGAAATCCTAATAAATTAAACAGTTCGTGATTAAACGATAAGCTGGGGTAATTGACTGATAAGCTGGGCAAAAGTATCGTATTAAGTCTGAGTCTTGACCACTCAGCAGGTTGGGCTAATCTGTGTCAGAGGTCGCAGAAGGCACACCTGTGAAGCCGACGGCACTGGTGGTAAAACAAATAGTGGTCCGACTTTATTCCTCCTCCAAAAGCGTTTGATCCTCTGAGTTCAAGAGACAGACTTTGTTTTGCTATCAAGTGTCCTGTTCTGATTGGCACATTGTGGTGAGGTCATTGGCAAGGATCCCTCTGGAGAAAAAAAAAAACAAGAGTCCTGGAAACCAAAGGAGGAGGCAGAGATAGAGGTAGAGGGTTGGGGGATGGAGGGTGGATGGAGGTTGGGAGGTGTGTGTGTGTGTGTGTGTGTGTGGGGGGGGGGGTTGGAGGGGGACCTACCCAGCGCTGTCTGTCATGGGCCCCTGGGTTCAGGAAGCGAGCAGAGAGAGAGAAGAAAAGAAGGAGGAATTCATAACAAGGCCATCATACCCTCCACTGATAATTGGCAGTGCTACATGAAGGAGCTCTCAGTCCAAATAAACACTCCGTCCCACCGGGCCAGCCACTGGGAGCTCCACTTCTTACACTTCCCCTCCCTCTCTTTCCCTGCAACTCCCTCGCTCTCTCTCTCCTCTCGTTCTCCATCTTCATCTGTCTTTAAGCCATTTTTTTTCTAGTGCTTTCTTTTTTCAATCGCTTTTCTCCCTTAGTCCTGCTTCCTCTTGTCTGAAGTTTCCCCATCTCCCTTTGTCTCCAACTTCTTTCTTCACTCTCTCTATTTCCCGCTCCTTTCTCACTCCCTCCCTTCTTTCTTTCATTCTTTCTTTCTTTCTTTCTTTCTTTCTTTCTTTCTTTCTTTCTTTCTGTCTCTTCTCATTCACTCCTGCCCTTTCTTTGATATTCCTTTCTCTCTGTTTCCGACCCTGTCTCTTTGCCTCTCCCATCACTCTCCTCCACCCCTACACAGGACTAAATGACTTTGTTTCCAGCTGTAATTGGCTCCATTTTGAGCACCTTAAGGCTCCTGTGGTGACACTTCTCAGCTTAACTCACCTCCCCACCCCCACCCTTCTCTCTCCTCTCTTCTTCCCCACTGCCTCCCTCTCTCTCTCTCTCTCCCTCCCTCCCTCCCTCCCTCCCATTCCTTTTCTTTATTTTCTCCCTGAAGATTTCAAAGCCACCCTTCACATCATCACTGCTTTCCTTCTTTCTCCCTATCCATCCCCCCATCTTCCACCACGCTGGTCTGGTCTGGTTGGGTGTGCTAAAGGAGTCTAGCTCAGCTTGGTTCAGCTCGGCGGGCGCTGCTCTGCAGAGCTTTAACTAAAACCTTGTTGGGCAAATTAAGGACAGTTTAGGCTCTTGCTCTGGCTTGCATCACAGGGGCCGTAAACACCGAGTGCCGCTGGCGTCGTGAGGCCGGGGCGGGGTGGGGGCCCCTGCTGCGATTATCTGTGCGCTTTTAACTCGTAAATCAAACGTGGCCTCGGCTCCTTGCGGACTATGCGGCCCGAATCCCCAACTGTCACACAGCTAGCCAGCGAAAGCTATGCGCTGGGAATGGTGGACAATGGGGGACCGTGACCTTGTATGTAAAAACCTCACTGGCCAAATATGACATCTTTCATGAGAACTCGTCATATAATGTGTGTGTGTGTGTGTATGTGTGTGTGTGTGTATGTGTGGCTGCTAATGCTTTGAGTGTCCTGATCACAACGACGGGAGGTGATGGCAGGCACAGGAACCCCACTGGGACAGAGCAGAGTTGATCTGTTTTGGATTTGTGGTTCAGTGCGACAGAGCCGGGGGAATAATAGAGTTCCAATGATTAATACAGACATGGCCTGCAATAGAGGAATCTGGACTGGTAACATTTATGAATGGAGGCGAAGCCCGCCTGACGTGTATTGTGAACAGCACAGAGTGGTGTGACACAAATGTCCATTGAAGCCTTAATCATTTCCTCATGGCATCCACTATTAGATTTCAGCTCTTTCTTACATTTCAACAGAGCTATAATTTGTGAGTTTGGGATTCATTATAAAGACACATAAAGCTGAATTGCGGTGCTTTAGATTCATTGATTGGCAATTCATTTGCGACTTATAAAAGGCCTGAAATGGAGAAACCGGAGGGGTTGACTGCCCAGCCTTGATTGTAGAGTGCGGTCTGTTGGAGGAATCAACCTGTTGATGGAGTGTGGAGGCACCTGGTCATTGTGACTTGAAATTGGTTTAAACAGATCCATCATCCAGTGGCTCAGACTTCAAAAGCCGTTGGCTCTGTAATAAGGCTTAAATGGTGGCTCTCTAATGGCTAATGATCCCGCAATAGCCTGCCAGGTTAAATTAAATACCCAAGTGCTTAACACAAACCTCCTATAGATTAGGGAGTCTGCAAGCTCCATTTGTAATTGGACAATGTTCAGAGAGAGAGGGAGAGAAAGAGAGAGGGAATGTGTATGTGTGTTTGTGTGGAAAGAGAGAGAGGGAAAAAGGGAAGGATGAGGAAAATAAAATAACGCAAGATGGAAACTCCCCTGCGAAAACGACAACAACGATAAAAAGGCAGTGAGGCTGTTCCTTCGGCACACGTTTCTGTGAGAACTTTTAACACAGTCGACTCATCCAAGCATCAATCACTCTCTTAGGGATGGACAGTTGGCCTTGCCTTGCTGTTCCAGCTTGGCTACAGCAGAACAGAGGGGTCCAGTATGATTGACCGCTGATATGAATCACACTTCCTCTCGGCGCGCATCTGTGGACTGCTTAATGAAATATGGAATGCTTTTTTTCCCCTGCCCCCTTCGCTGATAACTGGTGGAATTGGGTGGCATATATAAGACCTGCAGGATGAGCAAGCTGTGCTGGGACGCTCTGGTGATATACTAGCTGTGTGCAGCAAGGTCGCTGGCGTGGCTCCATCCATACCTCTGACCATCCCTCTGTCCATCTATCTGTCTCCCAGCCCGAGAGAGCCTCAATCTCTTTCTCTCCACTGAGTCCTTGGCCTTTATTTATGACACATACAAAGATACAGGAATGTGCTCTGAAGGCACGTCTCACTCGCTACCTTCCTCTTGCTCTATTTCTCTCTCTCTCTCTCTCTCTCTCTCTCTCTCTCTCTCTCCACACACACACACACACACACACACACACACAAACACATGCCTTCTTCTTGTCTATATTTTCGATCATGGATAGAGAAAAAAATAAAGGCATCTATTTTTATTTTTATACAAATCTGGATTATATCGGCAGCCAAACAAGCTGAAACGCAGTACAGTATCTCACTTATCCATGTTTACACTATTCCACATGCTATTTGGATCAGAACGATTCCGGAAATGACTTTTAATATAAGCACAGCCCAACACAGCTGTTTTTTCGGTAACATTTTATTTATTTAATTTTTTTTTTTTTTTGCACAAGCGATTTAAAGCTAGCATGTGCTCGAGGAGGTTTCGGTGGAATCGCAAGTAAGCCCTATTCACACTGATTTGATTGCTTGTGGTGAGGAATTCACATATGCTAAAAGCGTCAGTGCTTTATTGACTGCAGCCCAAGCCATTGGAAGAGACTATGTGCACGCTACCACCATAATGCAGAGAGCATCATGACACAGCCTCACACCACAAGCAAGCACCACATGTGTTTATTATGTCATCAAGCTATCTTTCCCGGAGGCCAGGACTAACTCTAAATATTTTGGGAAAATGTTTTAACTACAAAAGGAAGTGAGAAATTTGTTTTGGGTTTTTCTTTCTCAAACAAAATGCTGGATAATATTTTCTTTCCAAATTGACACCTGACTAAATAGAGTGAAAGGTTTAGCTGCTTTCTCAGTGTTGAATTAGGGTTATGTTCACTTGTGGCGTAACAGGGATATGTTCATTTTCCAGTGAGGTTGAGTGTGTGCGTGACTATTTGTGTTTAACAATTTTATATGAATAGTTAGCCAGATATTCTCTGTCATATCTGTGTACAACACATGTAATTTATTTTCAACAGAATTTGTTTATGCATTTATGTATGTATGTGTGTGTGTGTGTGTGTGCATGTGTGCGTGCGTGCATCTGTGTGTGTGTGTGTGTGTGTGTGTGTGTGTGTGTGTGTGTGTGTGAGAAGTTATTCCACTTAGGGGTATGTGAGTCATGAAACGAGGCTGTCCTGCGGATGTTTGTGTCTTTTTCTGCACGTGTTGGGGTTCATAATAGGGCCATTGAACTGTTCCAGCTCACCTCACACTCTCCCAGCGACACCTGCAACACCCCAGCAAATTGGCAGGCAGTGGTGGTTTAATATACTGCACTGTGTAGAGTCCGTAAATCAAGCTGCTACTGAACTAATACCGCAGCATTAGGCCCCTGGAAGGTGGGGGTGGGTGGTGGGATAGGATAGGATAGGGTGGGGGTGGTGGGGAAAAAAGAGAGGGGTAACCCATATGAACGCTGCAGCAGTCCTAGGGTGATTCATTTAATCACTCTTCCATGAAGCGACGGCAAACGCTACCGCTATGAAAGCTAATCGCCAGCCGGACGGACTGCCGGGCGCGAAAATGAGGGCAGCGCGCTCGCTCGGGCCGGGGAGTCCAATCAATCTGCAATGCTGTAAGGATGAATTAGGCCACGCTTTGGGGTGGGCGGGGGGGAAGGAACAACAGGGAGGCTGTTTGCATTACAAAGTGAAAATATGCGGGTTCTTTGGAAGGCAAGCCAGGCCAGGCGCGCTGCACTGCTGTTGACCTTGCAGTTAAGGGGGCCAACGGCACAAGCGCGTTAATGAAAACGACAACACGCTCCGCTCTCAGTGTGTAACACGAATCTTAAACAAATACGTGCAAATCACAGAGCTGTGATGTGTCTTTGAGCCTCGGGTTTTCCCACAGACCTCGCTGTGATAGCCGATGTCAGAACAGGCCGTTTTGCACAGCGGCCAGGTAAATACACCTGTATATTTATAGTTCCACATAAACATACATAAACATTGTCACCGGTTCGCTGACATAAAGTTGGAAAGCGCTGAACACTGGTGTTCACTGAGAATTTGGACCTTCCGCTCAGTGGACACAAAGACCGCACTGTGCCACAAATGCACACAAATACATATACATTGGATTTGCCAAAGTCAAGTTGTACTGAATGCAGTGGACACAGAATGTACAAACAGTTGTCACACAAGATTAATAGTGTATATTTCCTTCCAACCATCGTAATATTGTTTATGTTTTAGCAAAATGAACCAAAAAAAGGGGGGAAGTACATCACACCAGCAAGAAACTTTTTTTTTTTTGTTCAGATCACTTTTCACTTGATGTCTCAGGTTTCCTAAAGGGATTTATTTATATTCGTCGTGCTCCGAGTGGCTCGATGTGACTGCGGTCAGGGAGTATGAAGTATGTCGTTTTTTTTTTTCCTAAACACTGTCTAGGTCGTGCTCCCAGAGTACTCTGAGAGCATGTGCAAGTGATTTTGCCTGGTCTGAGAGTGTGTGTACGTTAGTCTGACAGCATCAGATGTTTTGGCTGCCCTGTGCCAGCGTCCGTGCATGTCAAGTGAAATGATTGGTCGTGATACAAATCCGTGTCAGTGAAATGAATGTATGCTGGCCTCCGGTTGGCCGATTCACATTGTAGGTCTCTCCTCATTGCGGCTGTCTCCATGGATCCCAGGGAGGTTATCCAGCGAACAGTCCCTCAAGGCCCCGTCCCAGGTCCCCTTCTTATTTCATAATTGAGGCTGGATGGTGTGAGAAGACATATTTCAACACTAGCCTTTTGGGTGTGAACTTTATTTGGGTTTTTCTGGAAATGCACTGTATTGTATTAGGTGTGGCTGTCGGATATGCGAGGAGTTGGAACAGGTGTAAAGTTTCAGTTTGACCTCAAGATTCTTGAGAGGGATTTCAGGGAGTCTGAGTCATCCAGAGAGCGATGGCCGTTTCACAGTGGGCTTTCTGTACAAGACTAGACTTTTAATTACCATGGAAACTACTTTCACAGAGATTCATCAGTGATTCGTTTTATTGAGCAGAAAATGTCCTCAAGGTGGTTGAAGAATGTTTTGGGAAGGCTCTTTAATTTGGTAAAAATATCACTGAATTGATGTCCTCCTTGAGATTTTAGGATTGGCTTATGATCTGTGTAAATCACTTTACAACAAGGCAAAGAAAAACAGTGTGAACATCACAAAGACACACACACACACACACACACACACACACACACACACACACACACACACACACACACACACAAAGTCATATAAACCAGCTGTCCTCTCACTTGAGGTTCTGCAAATTATGCATTGCATTCTCCCATTTAGAAACACCCTCCAAAAAATACAGACATACACCCAGACCCATATTTCTTTTGTGTGCACATGCACATAAGACATTGTCTCTCTTTCAAACACACACACACACACACACACACACACACACACACACACACACACACACACACACTGATCAAATTTAATTATAGGTAATCTTGAGAGCAGACTTGATGTGGGTTAAACAGCCAGATAAACAGAATGTGGCCAAAATGAACCCTAATTTAAAGAGAGGAAGTGTCTGGTTCCAGCTCTGCCTCTCGGCTCCTCTTATCTTGGGGCTGTAGGCAAGGCAGGCCTGAAGACTTCTAGGCCAGCCGCGAGGTTTATGCTTCCAATTCTCACCCAAACAGAGGTGGTAAAACGCTTGAGTGAGCATGTGAGTGAAATATTGAACAACTAAAAAAGAGTTCGTTTGTGATAATTGAGCTCATTGGCAATGGAGTTCTTAAGGTCACTAGAGGAAGAATTGGAAAAAAAAAAAAACCCTCTACTGCTCTCTCAGTGTTCTCAAACTTTACCTCAGAATCCCTTACGAGAAAAACACAGAAAAGGCGAGTGGTTCGCTCGGTGTGGCTTTGAAAATGATACTGTGGTTTAATGGCACAGGGTGGACTGTTGGCCTCGCTAGCACAAGATTGGCCGATGACAGCCGTGACATGCCAACTATGAATCATTTTAGCGATGTTTTACGGGAGCGGAACTGCAACAGAAGTTTTTATATAGGATTTTTACGGTCTCTGGAATCAGAGAAGGCCGAATGTGCAACTCCTCTGTTGCTGTGTTAGCTGTCGGGGGGCCTGGACTGATATTTTTTTTTCATCCCCTGTGCTGTTCTGTGCTATCGGACCCACATGCTCAAAATCTGCCTTTTTGACCGGGTTATTTGAAATGGTGGTTTAGCCCTTTAACCCTTTTTCCAAATTAATTCTTTAAAGACATCTTCACCTCCTCTTTGATCCTACGCCCATTTGATTTAATGCCTTAAGTGAAAATATTTTTTCGGAATCCCTTGATAGTGAACGTGGCTAGTCTGTGTATGGAACAATGATATGTTTTACTGGTCTTCATGGCCCCTGTCTGTTTGGCTCAATGCAGAGTGTCACAGGCTGAGTAATATGCCTGAGTCTTAGAACTCTGGCCAGAATTGAAGCACGGAAATTCCAAACATCTCAACAGCATCTGTGGGCAAATTTGCCAGACAAAGGTCTGGTCCTTTTTTATGAGAACACACAATATGTACTTCAGAGGGCTCTGGGTATTGGCAGTACTTTCTTCATAACACTGCTTCTTTGCTGTAATGATTTGTGTCTGCAGCTGAGACGTGTGAGGGATATAACCAATATCTTTCTTCATAACATATTATTCCATCATACATTGTGCTTCTGTATTTAGACAAAGCTTTGCTACTTCTGCTACTTTTAATAAAAGCACAGCCCACACAGCATATGACTGCTGGTTAAAATTCATCCATCCACGGGGAATCTACAAACCCTATTAAGTAAATCACACTGTATTTCAAAATGACTGGCATGACTGGGTGATGGGCTTCAGCCACATACTATAATTGTCTTGGCATAGTGCACAGAAACTTCCAGAAGATGGCACTAGTTGGCAATTTACTGGTACTCACAGTCCCCGTTATACTCTGGTGTGTGCACAAGTCTGAGAGAAATAGTCAGTTACAATCTCACTTCTACAGTGTATATGGCCATCACATCTTGCTCACACACAGTGACATTCAGCACTGATGTAGCCAACGTCTGCACTCCTTCTGTTGCCTATTAGAATTCTTTCGGACAAACTCCACCTTCACCCGTCAGATCGTGGGAGCAATAAAAGACAGATACTATCGGCTATCTCTCTTTGTTTCTGAGAGACATTCACCGACCAACACAGACCCCCTTTTGCGCTGACATTCTTAACAGCTTTTAACTTAATCCAGGCCACGGGAGTCATGCTCTTTCAATCTTCCTCCGAACGTTGCTTTGACTAACTACAGAGGACCCTATGGTCAGAGGCTGATGTCATCCCTGTCGGTAATGAAGCAGTCTCAGATGGATCTGGGGTACGGTTTTTAACAGGGTTCAACAAACACACACACACAAAAAAAACAGGTGAGACAGGACTTACAAAAATGGGGGAAGTATTGAAGACAGAAATCTAATAATGCATCGCCCTTTTCAAAGAACACCCACAAAGTAGGCTCTCATAAATAATATGTTTGTGGATTTAATAAGAAAAACTTTAATGCACCATAATGTTTTATTCGCTACAGCAAAGGCAGGAAGGGTCGTTTTGCTTTTTCTACAGTTTTATTAAACCTGCAGGCAATGTGTGTGAGAAAATTACAGATACTTTTTATATCTGAAAAAAAAAATCCTTAGATCTCATTCAAGTAATCTGTTTATTCAGATCATGCTGAGGAAAGCATTTTCTGGAAAGAGGAGAGCAATCTGCATTCCATATTCCTCATTCATTTTTCCCTGGGATGATATATAATATTCCCCTTCATTCCCTTTTATTCCACTAGAGGGCGTAAATCCTATTCAACCCACCCACAGTAAAGTCTAAGATGACCTTGGCTATGTCATTCCCTCTAATAAGTGTTGGTAATGAGAAGTCTTTCAGCTTGTTTTACCATGTTGAGTTGAGATGGTTTACTATGTGTGATGCTCATATGACAATGAGGCATAAGTGAGAGCATGCTTAAAGAATGTAGCCTACTTGGTGGGATTTAGATTCACACACTGTAATTACATACTTTTCTCGCAGATGACATATACCAATATTTGATTTAGTCTGTAAATATCCCTATGTGTGCACTGCAGTTTAGACTGAGAGGGGTGCTTTGCCAGGTTGTTATTGTCCATTCATTATCTGTGCCCAGGTTATGACTCCATGTCTGCCTACCAGGCCACAGCCCAGAGGTGGTCCCGGATTTATGACCTCACACCTCCCTGTGTTTGCACTTGGTGAGTGTAGCCAGTTCACGACCCCGGGCTGGGCCTGCTTTATTACCTTATCACGGCCCATTGTTCTGCCGCAGGACCACCTTAAACAACCAGCCTTGTTTCCTCATCGCCGACCCCAAACACTGGTGCCGCCAAGGGCACAGAATATGTTCTCCAGCAGAGAATGTGTGTAATCTGTGCTATGGGTTTCGCTCTGCTATCCTCATGCTGTCTAACTTGTCTTTCTGTGGATTTTTTTTTTTTTTTTTTTGAGATCAACTTTTTTTTGTTGATTTTTAGGGGGATAACCAATTGTATCTGGTATTGGACAGATCCAAGGATGTAGGAATATACAGGAGTCTTACAGGAGTCTCATGTGTAATGGCCAGTAAAGTCCAGAACATGCTGTTTCCATGTGAATGTATCCTGAAATATAAGAAAGTAAAAGAGAAAACAAAACAAAACAAAACAATTAACAAAACAAAACAATTAATAAAACGTCAACCATTTTCTTAAGCCACACAAGTAAACTCACTGGGATTTACATAAATCTTGCATTCTACAATCCATTTTTCCCTTTTTTGTAAAATCGAGTTTACAATATGACCTTGTTTTGCCTGGCTGTATGGTATTCCATGTTATCTATATTGTCCAAGTAGTTTAATCCACAGTTTACGGGGTGAAAGCTGGTATGGGAATTGATCCACAATTGCTGTCTGTTGAATATCTTTCACAGTTAATTCTAGCAAACAGACTACATACTATGCTTTCATGACCACTGCATTTTACTGTCTTTCTGCTCATGTGAATGAGCTGCCAAAACGGAGGCTATTTGGCGTTTAAGTACTCCTTGTTTGGAGTCAAAAGGTATTGTGTCTTAACAGCTAAATCGGTCTATAGGACTAGCGGAATAATAATACGTGTCATCGTCTAAATCATCATATCACCAGCGATGACTTCGGTGCAGTATGTTCTGGTCTTTTTGTTGTGTGTTGTCATAGCGATCAGTGTATCTACGGAAACCAGTATCTGTTGAAAGGCTGTCTGTATTTCATCGTCATGTAACTTATACCAAAATTGTGGGCCAGGATTGTTTCCAGAGTGTGTGAGAGAAGACGTTTGGGCAGAATAGTAATCCATACCTAAACAGCGAGTTTTTGTCAGAGCACATGTGTGAGAGAGAGCCTATGTCTCTCTCTCTCTCTCTCTCTCTCTCTCTCTCTCTCTCTCTCTCTCTCTCTCTCTCTCTCTCTCTCTGTGTGTGTGTGTGTGTGTACTCAATGAGAGAGAGAGAAAAAGGAGAGTAACCCGTACCTAAATTGTACCATGGATTGTTTCCAGAGAGTTGTAATGAAAGGCAGATCATTTCATCGCAGCACCAACTAATAAAGGGGGACAAACAACGACTCGCACGCATAATCAAAGCTGACGACAACTGACAAGCACCTATTAACCGCAGTGCACACAAAATGGACGTTTCACTCCTGAGCGTGGGGCAAAAGTCACAGTGAAAAGGCCCCCTGAACCCTTCATGGAAGAGATTATCCGCCCTCCCCACGGCCTGAGCCGGGACCCTGACAGGGACCAGGGGTCAAAGGTCAACTCGACCATTAGCGGCCTCATTAACGGGGCTTCACTTCACATTTCCATGCCAGCAAGTGGAATAGAAACTCCCAACAGTAGGCACAGCCCTGTGTGTGTGTGTGTGTGTGTGTGTGTGTGTGTGTGTGTGTGTGTGTGTGTGTGTGTGTGTGTGTGTGTGTGTGTGTGTGTGTGTGTGTGTGCGTGTGTGTCTGAAAGAGAATACATACATCCAGTAGAAATACATAAGCAGTGAGAAGGGAGAGGAATTGGTAGAAAAGAAGCATTGAAAGGAAGGAGGAGGAGGAGGAGGAGGAAGATGATATTGTCCTTTCACATCTAAATTTCAGCTACGGTACCACCAACATGAAAGGATAACGATGATAGATAGAAACAAACAAAGGGAAACTTGAACAAGACGAACAACATGAACTGAGATGAGTCTGTGCTCCTGATTGTTACAGTGAGAAAAAGAAGGGGGTGGAGTGGTGTGCAAAGACAGAAAGGGTGGTGCGTGTATGTGTGTGTGTATGTGTATGTTCGTGTGAGTCTGTATGTGTGTGTGTGCATGCGTGTGTGTGTGTGTGTGTGTGTGTGTGTGTGTGTGTGTGTGTGTGTGTGTGTGTGTGTGTGTGTGTGTGTGTGTGTGTGTGTGTGTGTGTGTGTGTGTCTATTCTCTAGGGGTCAAAAGGAAAGTGAATGGCCGCTGCAAGTTAAAAGCCCCCGTGCAGCTCTCCACTGACTCACTGGGCGAAGACAAAGCGGCACGGGAGGTAACGGGAACTACATGACCGCACAGAAATAAACACAAGATGAGCTCCTGCCGTGCACTAACTTGTTCTCCACTTCAGCTGTTAAGAAAGGTTCCTGGAAGGGCACTGCTGGCTAAAACAGAACAGCCCGAGTCTGTTAAACAGAGAGTGCACAGACCCAGATGCATCCGAGATTGGCATAATAAAGACCAGGGGAAGATGAAACAGGGGGGGAACAAAGAGGAGAGAACTCCACAAGAATTTACTGTAAAAGTTGTAACACAACCCATCCACATGTGCGCTGTGCTTTTGTGCTATACTGAGGTTAAATCTGTTGGTCCAAGTGGATTGGATGAAATCCAAAATGTACTGCACTATTACACTTGTGCAATGTAATAAGATCGTGCTCAGTACGAAAAAGAAAAACAGTATAGACCATTTTAACAATAAAAAAACTTTATTTTATTTTGTTACAAAAATACTTCTTCGATGACTGTGTTTACAGTCATATTCCAGTAAGATTCGGATTATGACCACATTGTGAATATGATCAATAGTTGGACCATTGATGTCCATGTAAACGGAGCCTATGATAACATAAGGAATGTTAAAACAGACACTTTGTGGGATCCACTATGACAATAATCAAACTCTTATAAAAGGCTATAGTGATGTTATAGACCTCTTATAGCTATGGGCACCTACCAATTCTTCCGACTGACCTTGCTGAGTGAAATAGCTGAAGATGAAACTTCTTGACACAAACTGGCAGGGAGCAGAGTGTGCCTGAGACTGAGTAGGCAGCTTAAATTTATGGGGGAAAGATGGAACTGGCATGTTTTATGTGGACGAGCAGAACCTGAGACGGTAACCTACACCACTGCGAGGAAATGAGGGAGATCGAAATACAGTTGCCTGTCATAAATTAGCAGCTGACGTCAAAATACTCAAGGTGAAGGTTATGACATGGTGACTGTGTGCCACAGAGGCAGTAAACAGCTGTTGCATAACACACCAACTTCATAAATCACTAAATTGATTCAGAAGAAATGTATCAATCACTTTTGGCTCCCCCTTAGCTACAAATTAGAGATTTGATACACTGCGCTCATGTGGGCTGAGTACTTTTTAGCCATCGTTAGTTTAATCGCTGAACATTTATTGATATGTTTATAGTATTAGTGCTCGCTATAAGGGGGTAGTAATGACTGAAAACATCATCTCTCCTCTGAGAGATCAGTGCTGAAGCAAAGTGGCAAAGAACCTTTAGGATTAGATTGACTAGAGATACGATCAGTGATTGACAGCACTGAGACCATCCACAGGAGTGGGCTTAGCTGTAGCCACTCACTGACATCCACACAATGCCATGCATTTGTTTTCATTTAGTCCCTGTGACTTTCAGATGTGTTGTGCGCATCACAATGTGAGTGTGTGTGTGTGTGTGTGTGTGTGTGTGTGTGTGTGTGTGTGTGTGTGTGTGTGTGTGTGTGTGTGTGTGTGTGTGTGTGTGTGTGTAAAGGTATGTTGGCCTGCTGCCAAAGAAGGTGCCGGATTCTTTATGGGAGGATTAGCCTGCTAACAGCCCTGTCTCTCCTCCCTGCTGGAATCCTGACCTGACCATCTCAGCCTCTTTAGACCGGCACCCGTCGGCCAGCCCAGGCCAGCGTGAGCGAGGCGAGCAAGTAAGCCATCCCCCAAAAGTGATCGTAATCTCTCCCTGAGCTCCTCAAACTCCAAGTCTCCTTCTTCTTCTTCTCGCCCACTTAGCAGCTCAAGGAGCTTTTGATTACCTGAGACTTCAATGGGTGTGTGTGTGTGTGTGTGTGTGAGTGTGTGTGTGTGTGTGTGTGAGTGTGTGTGTGTGTGTGTGTGTGTGTGTGTGTGTGTGTGTGTGTGTGTGTGTGTGTGTGTGTGTGTGTGTGTGTGTGTGTGTGTGTGTGTGTGTGTGTCGAGGGGGGGTTAGGGAAAGAAGCGAGCCTCAGACAAAACATTAGAAAATGTGTAGTATGCACTGGTTGGAGGCCGGGCTCAAGAGTAAGCCCCAGCTGTTGGTTAAAAATAGCGTGGGCGTTTAAAACGTCTGATCCAGGGGATCTTCAGGGGCTTTGGACTGGCCTGCCTGATAATGTTGCTCCACAGAGGAGGTGCAGCCAGAGGCACGCTGAGGTGTGTGCTGTGCTGTGCTGTGTGTGCTGTGCTGTGTGTGCTCTCTCAGGCTAGAGAGGAGAGATGGAAGGCAGCTTAATATTGATGTGGTGGCGGGAGTATGGGATTGTGTGTGTGTGTGTGTGTGTGTTTGGGGGGTTAAGAGGAAGTGCAAAAGGAGGGAATTTCCTGAAATGTAGAGATTCAAACGGACAGGATTTAGATGGCTACTTTCACTCATATCATTAGTAGACAGACATGCAACACACACACACACACACACACACACACACACACACACACACACACACACACACACACACACACACACGCACGCACGCACGCACACACAAACTGGCCTCACACATAACAGTGTGTGTGTGTGTGTGTGTGTGTGTGTGTGTGTGTGTGTGTGTGTGTGTGTGTGTGTGTGACTCCACTGGCTCTTTGGCTTTGGTGGGGCTGCTCTAATCAAGAGGTCATCGTCTCCATGCCCAATGTGTCACACTCAATAAAGCCCCATTATAGCAGACAGGGGCCGAGGGGTGAGAGGGGCCACGCAGGGGAGTGGGGACCCCAGAACACAGACAATAACACCCCCCACTGACCCCCCTGTCCACCCCTCCCCTTTGGCCCCCTATCCTTCGTCCACCAGTGGACACCAAGCTTTATTTCTACATATGCACCACGTGCTCCAAATCTGTGGTTATGATATGTTTATATATATGGTATGCGTAAATAGATATTATTTAGATATATAATATGTATATTATATGATATACTTTGTATAATTACATGCATTCATAATGCATAATGTGTGTTGCATAAAGTGTAATCGTAGATGTGGGGATATAGAATAGAGGTGAACCTGGGGCTATCTGATGCTTTTGAACAGCCAGGGTTAGACCTTGCAGAAATGAACTGTAGCTCTATCAGATAATGTTTTCTTTCTCTCTAAGCATGTAATTCCAATCATGCTGGTTGTTTTTTGTTAAAAAAAAAGGCACCAAAAGAAGTTATTTAGTCAAGCAGAAAATAAGCCCAGATTTAATTTGCCTCATGTTCTGACATGCTCCATTACACATCTTTATTTCATAGGAGCTTGAATATGCTGTCAGCAGCACTAGCCATAACATCCTCTGTGCCACGGCTCTCAGCGCGATCGTGCCCTGATAACCCTACCAGCCCCGCGTCCGGGCCGTCGGACCTACAAACCGACACATCAACCCCAAGGCAGGGGGCCAGAGGCAGACCACCAGGACGGAGGCTTGTCCTCGTGACCCCGTGGTGACCCCGTTGACCCTTCCTGTTGACCACCGCCAGCCTCAACTGACCCACTATCGTGTCTCCTGTCCATCTCTGTCACACGGTCTGATCATCTCTTCCTGGAGACGCTGCTGTGGAC